>CM052802.1:33015721-33065136 GCA_028533885.1 Nasua narica
GGGGGGGGGGGGCGGGTAGGGATATGGAAATTGGGGAGGGTATGTGCTATGGCAAATGCTGTGAAATGTGTAAGCCTGATGATTCACAGACATGTACCCTGGGGTAAATAATACATTATATGTTAATAAAAAAATAAAAAGAAAAAAAGAAAATAGCTTTAAAAGCAGTACTGGGTATTCTCCCTATGCCAGGCAACACATCACAGGAATTAGTTTGTAATTGTAACAACAGGGGATGGACTGACTGACATGTTTTCAGCAAAGTAGCAAAATAAAAGAGATAACATTAAGTTGGTATTGCTTCTGCATCAGACACTGTTTAAACACGTCACACGCAACAACCCATTTGATCCTGATCACAGCACCAAGAAATAGCTATTCCCCACTTTGTAAGTTAGGAAGCGGAGCCACTCAGAGGCTAAATAACTTGCCTGAAGTTGCACACATTATATGGAGTGGAGGGAAATGGTACAATGTCAGAGGCAGGGGGACTCTCTCTGTTTACTGACAAGGAATATTAGAGCTGGTAGAAGCTGCAAATCCAGTGAATTTCACTTCCCTTGTTTTACAGATGAAGAAATGGAGACCAGGAAAGACCCTGTGCTTGGCCCAACAACACGTTGCTAGTTGGTGGTAAATCTGGGATGAGATCCAAGTGTCCTCTTCTCTTTTACAACTCTGTCTAAGCACTGGGAAATAGTGGCTCCAACCACAGGAAAAGGCCATCCCCATTTAAAAACCATGTTTTAAAAAGAACTGTCAAATGCATTTTCTTTTCTGCCATGTTCCTATACACTCAGAGCCACCAGGTCTGTCACCTTCTCACATAACAGTAGTAACCTCTAACTTCTAAGACAAGTTCATCACAATCTCACAAAGGATATTTAATGAGTGCTAGCATATTAACTGCTAGACCAAACTTGTGGTAAAAAAAAAAAAAAAACAGAATGAGTTTATGATAGAAATCATTTGAAACTACAAACATTTATTAAGAATCACTTTACACAGGAGAGGGCCATAGGTGTTGTGGGAATTACAAAAATGAACAAGATTCCTTTTTGGCATCCATAGGGAGAAACAAGTATGTTCACAAATGACCAATCTCTAGTCAAAACACAGAAAATGGTCTGGGGACAAAGAAATAAGTGGAAAGAACTCAGACTGAGAAGAGTAAGTAAGGCTATGGGGAGAGAAATTAATAAAGCTGAGGTTCAGCCCAAATGAAAGAAATGAGACTGAATTACTGAATAATAGGTCCTCCTAACTGGAGTTTCCAGATATACCATATTCTTAACTGTCAGTGATAATATTTATATCATTTCTCTACTGATTTGGAAGGAACAAAGGAAAAAGGAAAAAAAGATAAATATTTTTAACCCAGAACCTGAGGCTGAAGCTGACATTTGTTAAGTTCTTATCTTAATCGAGCCCAAGAGATTAATCTGTGGAAAAAGCAGCCAGTTTTATTTCAACAATATTCAATAGCACTTGCTTATCAAAAAAGAGATCTAATTTGGTGTATGAGTAAACAGAACATATCCACACATTAATATTTCATTACCATTATAATAGACAGTAATAAATTTATTCCTAGATTATCTAAAAACATGCACTGTAACATGATTTTAGTTTTAAAAACATCCTGGTATCTCCTGTCATGACAATTTCAAATACTCTAGAATCTCAGGATAAAAGGAAACCTTTAAGATCATCTGGTCAGATCATCCCATCAATGAGTCAATCCCTTCTACAACATCCCCACCAAGTGGTCATCCACTTTATGCTTGGTTGCCTAGAGGTCCAGAATATTCTCCTAAGCAGCACATTTCAGCTCTGAACTATTCTTCTTTTTTAAAAAAGAGACCATCATGATTTTCTGGGACCCACTGAATCAACTTCAATTCCTTGGAGTCATATGTTTTCTCTCCCACATGACAATTTGGTGATTCTGATGATAATTACATTCCTTGTCCTCTCTCAACCACTCCCAAGCCTTCTCTTCTCCAAACTTACTCTTCCCAGACTTCTCAACTTCCCTTTACATAATATAGCTTTGCATTCCTACAACCCACCCTGAAGGTTCTCCTCTAGACAGCCTCTAGCTTACCTACATCTCCTTCATTTGGTGGGTGCACAGGTTGAAACATAATGTTCAGAAGTGGACCAAACACTACAAGGACCATCCGTCAACCTCCTTCTCCTATAATGCCCAAGAATCATATCTGCTCTATTAATCTCACGTCCCTTGAAGGAATCAGGCAAAATATAAGGGCACCATAAAGTATCTAAAAAACAAAGATTTGTTGTTTTCTTCCCTAAGCAGGTGAGGAAAATCAATCCTTGTTCATGGGTTTCCATAAGTGGAAGCCAATTGTAAAGTTCATTTCAAATATTCAAATTAATCTTGATCTCTTATGAGTGTTCTGTTCTATATTATAACTACCACAGGACCCTAGGGTTATAGGATGTCTGAACCCCCTTTTTTGATCTTGGGAGGGGTGGGCCTCATGAGGGCTAGACAAGCCCAAGGTCTGCAGAGAGGCAGGGCAGGGTAAACAGCTCTGTTGAACCACCAAAGTTAATGGGAGGCACTAGGACTGGAAGAATAAGCCAGGCTGGGGTCTTCAAGGGATGCCCACAGCCCAAACATCGTAGAGAGCAAATAGGAAGACTGGTTTTGAAGGGAGAGCACAAGGTTGGATAAATGAGTCATGAATTCAGAACTCTGTGGTGACTAAGTGAAAACAGGTCAGAAACAATTTGGAGAAGGCTAAAGACCAGGGTAATTGGGTACAAGGATATAGCAAAAAGGGCTGGAGATCAGGAAGATGAGGGACTTCACAGAATTAAGTACCTAAGAGGGCCAAAAATCTGTAGAATCTGCAACCCAGTCATTTGACAAATACTGGTGAAACAAAATTGAAATACATTTAAAAATAGGACATACCTTAAAATATACTTACAAATAAATATATTCATATTTAGGGATATCTGACTAATAATAGAAAAGGAACATTATCTGGGGAAAGAATTAGAAAGCCTCATATCTTTGAAAGTTACAGACTTACTAAATATGCCTTAAGACTATTTTAGAAATAGGACTCCAAGATCCTTCCCAATCTCTGGAGCAAGTGGAAACTCCAATGTACATGAGGCCAGGCAATGCAAACGTGTAAAACAGCCAGCTCTATGACAATGGGAAGTGGGGGGACCTTGGCAAATGGGGCAGACCACATTCCATCTAAAGTCAACCCCTCCTGCTTGGAGAAACTGGCAAGGAGAAGATCCGGCAATATTACAGAAACATTGGCCTGGGCTTCAGGATGCCTTCAGGATTGAGGGCACCTCTATCGACAAGAAATTCTTCTTCTCTGGTAATGTCTCCATCCAAGGGTGGATTCTGTCTGGCGTGGTGACCAAAGTGAAAATGCAGAGGACCACTGTCGTCTACCAAGACTACCTCTTCTACATCCAAAAGTACAACTGCTTAAAGAAATGCCACAAGAACATGTCTGCGTACCTGTCCCCCTGCTTCAGGGATGGCAAGATTGGTGATGTTATCACAATGGGTCCCAGCCCTTGAGCAAGACTGTGCACTTCAGTGTGTTCAAGGTCACCAAGGCCACCGACACCAAAAAGCAATTCCAGAATCTCTCAGACTAGATATCTGCCCGCACTTCCAAACAAAATAAAGTTATTTTCCCAGTCAGAAGAAGAAGGAGGAGGAGAAGGAGGAGAAAAAGAGGAGGAGGAGGAGGAGAAGGGCGAGGAGGAGGAGGAGGAGGAGAGGGAGAAAGGGGAGGAGGCAGAGGAGGGGGAGGAAGAAGGGAAGTAGTAGTAGTAGCAGTAGTAGTAGTAAGCCCTTATTGAATTCTGCTTAGTGTCACCATGCAGGAAGGTGACCCAATGTTGTAGTGTGTACATGTGCGTGCCTGCATGCTTATGCAGATGTAATATGTATTAGAAAGAGGAGAGTGATCTTGATTTTTAAATGTGGACAAGACTTTTTTTAAGTACTTGACACTACACTGGAGATCCCAAGGTTTACAGAGGTTAAGTTACTGCCCCATATTTCAGCTGACAGCCGTGTGACTCCACTCTTAAACTGGATCTCCACATTATAATCCCCAGTGGACCATGGACGTAGCTCGATAATATTTACAAGGACAACACAGGAAGAAGTGCTGAGGGAGGACTGTTGATAGATTTCCATATTGTAGTTTCCTTGAGGAGAGTTTCACTCCCCCTTGTTTCACCAGTACTAGCACACTACTAGGTCCATAGTAGATCCTTGATATAAAGCCACTGAATGAATTAATATATGAAAGTCAACACAGGAGAGAGAAAGCATTGGTAGAGGAGTCAATTATCATTATACTATTAAGTTATTCAGAGATATTTATAATCATGTCATCAAAACCCATGAAATAAATCACACCTATCAAACATTCACACACACACATACACACACACACAAAGACCTAGAACTTAGTTTCAGGGAGAAAAAAATAAATAACTGATATTTCTGGCTAAACAAGGAATATTGAAACACATGTTTATCCCTGCTTCCTCCTAAGATCCCTGTATATGAGAGAGAAAGAATTAAATTGAGAGACCCAAGCTCCTAAGGACAAGATGAATCAAGTAGGATATGATGGTAGAGAGAAGTGAACAACAAAACCTCAGACCCTGTTAAGTGGATAGACAGATGATCTAGCCCATAGGAAAAGGTCAAAACCTGGCGCCTACAGAGGGAGATTACAAGGGAAACAACCCTAATAATGACACAGAACTTTGGAAAAGCTCTGAATGGGGGGCCAGGGTGCAACTCACAAGAGGATTAGTTGAAGATTAGTATAAGGTTTAGTCAGCCCAATCCCTCTCCTACCCAATATAACTTGGTGACTGCACCCCAACCCGGAGGTTAATTTCTGAAGAGGCTTGCAGCCCTGAGGAGGAGGGTGAAACCCTGTAGTATTGGTTATTTGTTGTGGCAATAATGCTTTGTAACAAACAACCATAAAACCACAATGGTGTTCAACAATAACAATGTACTGCTTATGAACAAGGGGTTAGCTGGAGTTGTGTGTTGGGAGAATGGTTGGCTGATCCAGGCTCACTTTGGCTTGGGGACTCCATGCTAATCCATAAGCCTCTCACTTCCAGCAGGAGAGTTCAAAATGTTCTCATGCCGCTGACACCAGAGAGAACACGCCAAAATGCACAAGGTTTTTGAAGTCCAAGGCTTGGAATTGACACGCTGTCAATTCTGCCATGTCCTATTGCCCAAAGTAAGTAACAAAGCTGCCCAGATTTAACTCTAGAACAAGACTCTACTCTGAGGTGAGAAGAACTGCAGTCCTACAGCAAAGGGCATACAGGGAGATATGAAGAACTGGCACTGTTCCTTCAAGCTATCCCACGTGTCCTAAAAAAAGGGCGATTCAGTGAAAGTCTGTGGCCTGAGCGGTGAGACTCCCACATTCCACGCCCACACTGGGCTCTGAGAATACGGGTATCTGACCTTATAGCTGCCACATGCTCTCAAATCCTCCCCAGGGAAACTGATGGGGCCAAGAGAGAACTAAGGTTCAGATATTTGGGGGACCCCGTCCCATGAGAAATCTGACTTACCCCCTTGGTAATCTTCTGTGAAGCACAAAGCCAATACCTTTTTCGTGCCTCACTTATAATTATGAATAAACAGCCTAGGTTTACCAGACATTTGAGGAAATCTAACACAAAAGGCAGAAACAAACAAACAAAAAGCCAAGAAAGAAGAGACCGTGAAGGGAGCAGAGGAAAACTTAAAAACCTATTAAATCATCTGTCCAACTATAAACTATTATAGCTGAAGTAGATATTCAACCAAAGGATTAAAAGGTTAAGTTTTAAAAGTTTAAAAAAAAACTCAAAGGACAAAGAGGTGGAACATAAGGAAAGAAAGAAGAAAAAAAAATTAATAGATCGTAGACTAAATTACAGAATAGATTACACATTTCATTTATTTCTTAATATCAGATCATCTAATTATTAGATTACCCACTCAGCACACCACTTAATTTCTACTGTATTAAATACCCATGTTGTGAACACAGGTAGAAATTACATAGGAAAATAAAGACATTCCAGAATCAGGAAGTACCTGTGTTTATTTATACGGTCAGCAGCATCTGAAAAAAAAAAAATCGGTGGTCAAAGTTGAAGGACAAGATTTCTGAGGCAGAGCCATCGCTTCCCTTGTCTATTTGCTGGGAGTGTTCAAGTCTGTCACTGCTCACAGGACGCTCCTTATCTTGCTTGGCGTCTGGCAATTTTTTTTCAGCACACTGTGTTCCTTGACTAGTGCTGTTAACAAATCCAAACCACTATGAGGCACAAGCCTCCAAAGTATATGCTCCCTTCCTCCCCGCAAAGATGGCACCAGGACTAAAATAAGAGCTTCACTTCATTATTGGAATACTTGGCTCCGCAGGGTCCTTGAAGAGCTCCACCTTTTCAAATCAATTTATTAGGAGTTGCTAGCTTGGTTCCACGGCTTACTACGTGCCAGGCACTATTTTAAGTATTTGGCAGACATAAGCTTATTTGCATAAGCTGCTCAAAGCAGCTCTATAGGGCAGATAGTACTATTATTGTTATTATTAGTATCACTATCATTACCATCATTCCAAGTTTAGATAAGAACCTCTCTTGGAAACAGAGAGATTAAGGAGAGCAGAGGATTTTTAACCCAAGCAGCATAGCTCTGGAGCCCACTTAGTCCCCTGCTTTGATACATAAAAGAGTCATAGATTATATACTTATATCCAAATAAGCTTTGACTGCAGAAATGCATTCAATAATCCAGCTTGGTGTTCCTTCAAAATTTTCAAAGGAGCCACTGTTCGTGGGGACTGTGTTCCACGAATAGATCCGTGATTTCAGAGCAACGGGACCAGAAACTAAGTAAATACTGCTCCGCGAAGTCCAGGGTACTTGGTCCTGGCTTTCACAGAGGGCATAAATATGTCCAGGGCATAAATCATATCCTGGACAATTTATTCATATGATGGATCTTCCGTCCTCATGAGCCCAGAGACTTAAATCTGTGTGCCAGACATTGTATTAAGTGCTTTCACACATCGTTCCACATAATCCTCACAACAATGCTGGGAGACAGCCATTAATTAATTCCATATATTACAAATGAGGAAACTGAGGCATGGAGAAGAGAAATCATTTACCCAAATCCCACTGTCAGTAAGTATCAAGGTTGGGTTCAAGGGTTCGTGGCCGTTCTCTCTAACACTAAAGCCCACATTTCACACTACTAAAGTTAAATAAACCATGGTGGAGAGCCCAGGTAATCTAAACCATGAGTAGTTTGTAGTTCTGGGTTCTGTGTTTTCCATCTGTTAATGGAAAGTTACCCCATCTAGAAAGGTACCCCATTGAGAACTTTTGAAAAATTGACTGTTACCCTTACTTTTTGAGCTAAATGACAGGAATCATATCTAAGTTGCATGAAGAAAGGGAGGCAGACTGTGGGCTGGCCAAGTTAACATGTGATTCATTAAATAAATAAGCTCGATTCTACCCACATGGGCAAGACATGGGGGAAAGAAGATGTAACAGCCCTTGTGCTTAAGAAATTGGCAATCTCGGGCACCTGGGTGGCTCAGTTGGTTGGGGAACTGCCTTTGGCTCGGGTCATGATCCCGGAGTCCCAGGATCGAGTCCCACATCGGACTCCCGGCTCTGTGGGAAGTCTGCTTCTCCCTCTGACCTTCTCTCCTCTCATTCTCAGTCTCTCTCTCTAATAAATAAATAAAAAAATCTTTAAAAAAAAAAAAAAGAAATTGGCAATCTCGGGCACCTGGGTGCCTCAGTGGGTTAAAGTCGCTGCCTTCGGCTCAGGTCATGATCTCAGAGTCCTGGGATCGAGCCCTGCATCGGGCTCTCTGCTAGGTGGGGAGCCTGCTTTCCCCTCTCTGCCTGCCTCTCTCTGCCTACTTGTAATCTCTCTCTCTATCAAATAAATAAAATCTTTAAAAAAGAAAGAAAGAAAGAAAGAAATTAGCAATCTACTAGAAAGGGGGGTGTAAAAAATACCATCCGTGCATGTACCATGGAGATTCAAAGGAGGGGGAGATCACACTCACTGAGGACAGCAGTAGAGGCTTCAAGGAGCAGCTGCCGCTTGACATGGGCCAAAAGAACATGAGAGGAGATAAGTGGGGAATGCATCCCAGGTGGAGGAAAGACCAGGAAAATGGCACCAAGGCAGTGAGTCCAGATCCCCTCTTCCTAGATATGTCAGATATGACATGGAAAGCAAATCAAAGTTAGAAAAAAGAGTTTGATGACCCAGGTCTGTGTCCAGTGAGGAGACAGAACTGTTATATGTACCTTTGGACTGAGAGGGACTTGTGCCTATGCTTCCCCTGCCTCCTGCATATGGCTGCCACTGTCCAACTCTAAGAGAAAGGCTTAGAATACACCTCCCTTTGCTAACTTCAACTTGTCTTTATCTCATATTTGGACACAGAAAGCTACACTCCTATCCAAAATCAAACATCAGGTGCCAAATTTCATCCTTTGTAGACATCTTTATATAGAATTAAAGCCCTTGACAGTAAAAGACCCATATGTAGGGAAAAGTCTGACAGATCTTTAATTATCCACTGGGAAATTGCTAAACAGGAATAGTCCACCTCCTCAAAGGACACCCATAATTTAGGCTTATAACCTTCACCCAAACATTTGCTCTTGGATGAATTTTTTAATAGCATTTTTTCTGTCTCTACATGCAATAAATGACTGCTATGGAAAATAGGAAAATACATAAAGGAATAAAGGAAAATAACCATTTACTGACAATCACTAATTAAAATTCTATGATGTATACATACATATTTTATATGCTGGAAATCATATTATTAATATATTTTATATACTGTTTTTGTTACTTTTATAGCATAAATTCATTCCCATAGTATTAATTCTCCTATTAATAGGCATTTCACTTGTTCCATTATTTTTGCAATTATAAATAATGTCCCAGTGAACATCTTTGGGTCTAAATTTGCTCACTGCTGATTATTATTTTAGGATAAAGTCCTGCAATTGAAGTTTTTGGTTCTCTCTCTATAAGTACTCTTTATCGCCTTGATAAATATTTCCAGTTTGTTTTTCCAGAAAGATATTCTCCATTTACACTCAGCTGGGGGCTCATGGGAACATGCCAAAAGCTAACACGGCACACAGACACATTGAATCCGTACTCGTAAGTAGAACCTAGCTGAGTCTCATTGGCACACTGGCACTTCATCTTACGTTATATGCATCATTTTTCTTCTTTCAACACCCTTTCCCTGCCAGTTACCTAGTCTTCTGATCCTACTCTGTTTCTTTTGTCAAAGGAAAAAGGATCTTATAAAGTCAAACACACCAAAGTATTAGGACTTTCCCCAGAGCAATGGCCATATTTTAAAGAGAATGACCTGGGATGATTTTACCCACAGGAGTGATACACTATTAGTGAAAATGTAGGGCTCAACAGGGAAAATATCTGGGACAAAAGGCTTAAGTTTTCTCAAATCACACCATTCAGGCAGCCATAAGCTTCTGAGGAAAACTGGTCTTGTTCTTACTGTAAAGGACAGGACTCTCATTTGGGGAGCTTTCATTTTGCAAAGGGCCCACAGTCACATGCTTATCTCGTGACTAATGGCTATGCTGAAAGTCTCATCAGAAAGGACTCTCTTGGGCCAGCCTTCAGAGAGAACACACAACCAAATGTAGGAAGTGAATAACATATATTTTGACCCAGGGATTTGGATCCAGAGCTCTGTGGAAATAAAGCAAAAGTCCATTTCTGTCAACTTGGCCCTTTGGGAAAGCGTATAAAAATCCCACCCACCTAAGAAAATGTTTATAAAGAGATCTGGCAGTCTAAATAGTTGTCATTCTGCTTATTAATGAATAGTGATACATGCAATTTAGAAAGGGGAAAAAGATGTCCCTCCAGTGAATAGCTGTTGAAATACGATAACAAGATCTTCCTCTGAGCTTTGTCTTATATACAAAGTACCCTCTATAATTTTTATTTGATAATTTCTTAATAGTCGAAATTTCTATTAGAGAAGCTAAGGGACGTTTTCAAACTCTCCTTAAAGAATTGAAAGAAAATGAGAAAAAAAGTCAGAAAACAGTCCATGAGAGCCAAATTCAATCTTTGAGTCATATATTTGAAAGTTGGTCATTTCTTTAAGAAACAGGAAGAAAGGAAGTAAATTTCTTCCATCTGCCGGGAACCAATGTTCATTTTTTTTAATGTAATTGCTTCACCGGCATTTTACCCCAACCTTGCTAGACACCCCCATGACCACAGCTACCTCCTCCATTCTGATGATAGCTTTCATTAGGCCTGCGCATCCTTATTGTTTTGGAGGACTTTGTTGTTGTGGGCAGTGGGATTTTTTTTAAATAAAGGATGCGCATTTTTTTTTCTACCAGGAACATTTGGAACTCTCAGATGATAAGGTAGCATCCCCCAAACTACTAGAAATTACTGAGGACTGACAGCCACTTAGACTGTTATCATTTTCTGAGAGGGCCTGCTGCTGGTTCCGTGGGTACTATCTCCACAGTAGCAGGCACTTAGTCGTTCAATGTTATTTGAAGAGGTTTAAGAGGTGCTACAGCTGCTGCATCTCAGGGTTCTATTTTTAATTGGGATGAACTTAACTGGGGTCTGAATCTCTTCAAGAGAGAGACTCTCAGGAAACATTTATGGTAAATCTACTGACAGCAGCAGAATATAAAGATAACTCAATAATCAAATCCTCTAAGAATAAAATACTTTTCCAGAAAGCCAACGTGAACAGAAGAGTTGGGGAATTTCCAGGCTTTCCAGAGTTCATCTGTGGGGTGGACACACACATATTAAAACTTACATTTTACATTATAGAATGGGAAACAAAGGTTCAGAGAGGCTAAGTGACACACACCCATGGTCACAGAGTTCATAACGGATGGTATTTTGACTAGAATCTACATTTCCTGAGTTCATTTTCAGTGATTCTTCCCCTACTCATTGCTTTCTGGTGACATACATTTTGAAGGGCTTTATTAAATGTCATTGTTTTGTTTTGTTTTTCTAACCAGATGGTAAGGTTACAAGTAGCCATTCATATTCCTTTTTAAATTAACGAACAGATCTGGGTCCTATCGAATATCAGGGGGATGAAATTCAAGTCACTTTTAGAGGCTCAACCTCTGCAAGTTCCTTGGGAGCAGAAATATGTCTGCATAAATACCATTGTATCTTGTATCTATGCTTCGTAGATTGTCTGGCACGTAACACCCAATAGGTTTGGATTTTATTCATTCAGCAAATGAATGAATGAATGAATTCTAATTTGGCTATAAAACCAATACAATCTCTCATGCATATGCTAACCTGGACTTACATTCTTTATAATCACATAGAATTCAGATCTAGATTTCTTTGTGCTCAGCGTTTGCTTCCACCTTCACACTGAAGCTAAACTATGAAGAACAATTGCCAGCAATTCTTGCTACCATCCACCAAGGCAGAGTGGTACAGGAGACTCAGAATAATCAAATCTGGGTTTGGATCTTTTTTTTTTTTTTTTTTCCAGATATTTATTCAATTCCTTTGGGGAGTTACTTTAAAATTCAAATGATTGAGGAGAAATGCTTTTTCTCCTCATACTACTGTAGCACTCATTTACTAAAAAATACAAATGGGCTAGAGCAAAGGATTCTCACCCTACATTTGATGTGATCTGAAAAACTACAAGCACTACTGATGAAAAAGGGGAACAAGATCAGGAACCTATTCCCCTGCCGAAACCACTCATGTAAAGCCAGCAACATAAAACTTCTTGATAAATTGAAATGTAATTGTCCCCAGATCAAACCAACCTCATATATTGGTCCTTGATTTGTAAAAAGGAACCATGCAATTTATCATCTAACAGAAACACCAAGAGTGAAAGAGGGCCCTAGTGATAAACTGGCACTGTCTGGGCAAACAGAGAGAAATTGTCATTCTAGAAGAAGTCAAGCTACTACTGCTTGCTTCAGGTAAAAATGAGGCACCATCACACCCCAAAAATCACTGTGTTTATACTTTAGTTCTAGCACTGAGCACATTGTACCATTATTGTTTGTTTAGATACCCAGCTTCCCAGCTGGAATGTGAGCTCCAAGAGGGCAGGGACATAGTTTCACTTGTGTCTCCAGCCACCAGCCTGCAGCCTGACCAGTTCCTCCAGTCCTAAGTTCAACAAGGATGTGTGGAATTGATTCAGTAGTCTAGAAACACACACCCTATCTCAGTAATAGGCTCTCTGGGCTATAGCAGACATCGAAAAACAGAAGACGTGGAGAGACACTCATGATTCAGTTTCTCTTCTTCACCACTGAGAAGGGCATTAAGTCTCTAGTTTAGTGAAAAATCAGAGCAAAAGCCAGTGGCTCAGAGAAACACAGTGATATAGAGGGAAGCGGGTAGAGATCAGTCGAGGATTTGTGGTAGAAATGACAGATGAGAGTATACTAAGAAACAGAGTCTAGACGGAGTTGCCAACAGCCAAGCAGAAATGTAGGGTAATTAACAAAGTTCATGTTTTTAGACAACCAATTATGTACCCAGTGACTGTTATTATTACTACAACAAATGATCACTGAGATAGCAAGACCAGACTATCTGTAACTTATCCCACAGCCAAAATATCCTGGAGGAACTCTTGGCTGGCATCTAGCCAAGCCATGTCAGTTGAGGGAAGCACTATATATTCACTATGTCAGAACAGAACTGGCTGTATGATGTGAAACAGCATCCAAGTAGAAAACCCTTGGAAAAAGAAGAAGAAAGAAGAAAGAAAGAAGAAGAAGAAGATGACGAGGAGGAGGAGGAGGATACAGGAAGAATTTATAGATACAGGGACCTTAGCAGTTGATGTAACCACAGGAATTATTTCATGTAGAGAATAATCATTCCTGCCATTCCTAATAAATACCAATAAAGGGTTGTTGAATGACACGAGTTTATTCAAACCCAGTTTAGGGGTCCAGTAAAGAGCCCAGTTCTCCAATAAACAGGTGGTGGCACCAGCTCACTAACCAAGTAGAGACCAGATGATAGGTTAACATTGGGCAAAAGGAAGCTCCCCTAACACAGCAAATCCCCTAGCAAAATATGGCCTAGTCGGAGTTTGTTATTCTGGATTTATAGCAAGCCTGGTATGAATGCCATCTTTTATGCTTTCTCACCTTAGTATTTAAGAGTTTAGAAGAGCATGAAATGGAGTAGAAAGAAGCTAAGAACCAGGGCCTCTCAATTGATGCAGAAAAAGCTTTTGACAAAATTCAACATCCATTCTTGATTAAAACTCTTCAAAGCATTGGGATAGGAGGAACATTCCTCAACTTCATAAAATCTATCTATGAAAAGCCCACAGAGAATATCATTCTCAATGGGGAAAAGCTGACAGCCTTCCCTTTGAGATCAGGAACAAGACGAGGATGCCCACTCTCACCACTTGTTCAACATAGTACTAGAAGTCCTGGCAACAGCAATCAGACAGCAAAAGGAAATAAAAGGTATCCAAATTGGCAAAGAAGTGGTTCAAACTCTCTCTTCACAGATGACATGATACTTTATATGAAAAACCCAAAAGACTCCACCCCCAAACTACTAGAACTCATACAGCAATTCAGTAAAGTGGCAGGATACAAAATCAATGCACAGAAATCAGTTGCTTTCCTATACACTAACAATGAAAATATGGAAAGAGAAATTAGAGAATCAATTCCATTTACAATGGCACCAAGAACCATAAGATACCTGGGAATAAACCTAACCAAAGAGGTAATGGATCTGTACTCAAGGAACTATAGAGTACTCATGAAAGAAATTGAAGAAGACACAAAAAGGTGGAAAAGCATTCCATGCTCATGGATAGGAAAAATAAACATTTTTAAAATGTCTATACTGCCCAGAGCAATCTATACTTTCAATGCCATCCCGATCAAAATTCCACCAGTTTTTTTCAAAGAGCTGGAACAAGCAATCCTAAAATTTGTATGGAACCAGAAAAGACCCCGAATTGCTAAGGAAATGTTGAAAAAGAAAAACAAAGCTGGGGGCATCACATTGCCTGATTTCAAACTTTACTACAAAGCGGTGATCACCAAGATAGCATGGTACTGGCACAAAAACAGACACACAGACCAGTGGAACAGAGTAAAGAGCCCAGATATGGACCCACAACTCTATGGTCAAACAATCTTTGACAAAGCAGGAAAAAAGATCCAGTGAAAAAAAGACTTCAATAAATGGTGCTGGGAAAATTGGACAGCTATATGTAAAAAGAATGAAACTTGACTATTCTCTTACACCATACACAAAGATAAACTCAAAATGGATAAAAGACCTCAACGTGAGGCAGGAATCTATCAAAATTCTAGAGGAGAACATAGTAACCTCTTCGACATCAACCACAGCAACTTCTTTCAGGACATGAGTCCAAAGGCAAAGGAAACAAAAGTGAAAATGAACTTTTGGGACTTCATCAAGATAAAAAGCTTCTACACAGCGAAGGAAACAGTCAACAAAACAAACAGGCAACCCACAGAATGGGAGAAGATATTCGCAAATGACACTACAGACAAAGGTCTGATATCTAAGACCTATAAAGAACTCCTCAAACGCAACACTCAAAAAACAGATAATCACGTCAAAAAATGGGCAGAAGACATGAACAGACACTTCTCCAAACAAGACATACAAATGGCTAACAGACACATGAAAAAATATTCATCATCATTAGCCAACAGGAAGATTCAAATCAAAACCACACTGAGATACCACCTTACACCAGTTAGAATAGACAAAATTAAAAATACAGTAAACAATAAATGTTGGACAGGATGTGGAGAAAGGGGAACCCTCTTCCAATATTGGTGGGAATGCAAGTTGGTGCAGCCACTTTGGAAAACAGTGTGGAGATTCCTTAAGAAATTAAAAATAGAGCTACCCTATGACCCTGCAATTGCACTACTGGGTATTTACCCCAAAGAAGCAGATGCAGTACAAAGAAGGGCCACATGTACCCCAATGTTCATAGCAGCAATGGCCACAATTGCCAAACTGTGGAAAGAGCCATCCCTTCAACAGATGAATGGATAAAGAAGATATGACCCATATATATAATGAAATATTATGCCTCCATCAGAAAGGATGAATACCCAACTTTTGTATCAATATGGACGGGACTGGAAGAGATTATGCGGAGTGAAATAAGTCAAGCGGAGAGAGTCAATTATCATATGGTCTCACTTACATGTGGAGCATAAGGAAAAACATGGAGGGCATTGTGAGAAAAAAAGGAAGGGTGAATGGGGGGAAATCAGAGGGGGCAATGAACCATGAGAGACTGTGAACTCTGAGCAACAAACTGAGGGTTTTGGAGGGGAGGGGTGGGGGGTTGGGCAAACCTGGTGGTGGGTATTGAGGAGGGCACATATTTCATGGAGCACTGGGTGTGGTACATGAACAATGAATCTTGTAACACTGGAAAAATAAAATAAAAGTATTTGGGAAAAAAATAAATAAATTTACCAACAAAAAGGAAAAAAAAACTAAGAACCATCATTCAGTAGCAACTGACCCCATGCCAAGTACCATCTCGTTATCATCTCATTTAAGATTCAGAGCCATGCCAGAAATTAGGACTCATTATCCCTACTTCATATATAGGGAACCAAGACACAGAGAAGTTACTTGCAGAAAAATCCCATATACTTAGGAAGTTGCTGTGTCAGGTATCAGTCTGAACTTGGGTCATTTTGGCCTCAAAACTCCATTCAAAATTTCCCAAATGGTCACATGGGCAGGTGATGGGGAAAGCCCAATTCACTCCACTCTATCTTAGGATGATGTGCCCTTCAACCCAAATGGCAAACTCCCTGTGTGAGCTGCAGCAATAACACGTGATTACTCTGGAAACCTGCCATTAATTATTTCTGTCTTA
The DNA here is from genome assembly GCA_028533885.1 of Nasua narica. Lineage (NCBI taxonomy): Eukaryota > Metazoa > Chordata > Mammalia > Carnivora > Procyonidae > Nasua > Nasua narica. The sequence goes on from CM052802.1 coordinate 33,031,771, forward strand.
CTCTTAAGCATATGGTGGCCACAGCAGTTGGAAACAAATGGGAGGTGATCTGGTCCTGGGAAAGTGAGCAACCATGTAATTAGCAAAGTTAATATTGTGAAGTTTCCATAAATAACCTGCAGCTTACTTTTGTTATTGCGACATTCAATATTAAAAAGTGTAGGGGGTATCTGAGGTAGGAAAAAAGGGACACATGTCTAGGGGAGGGGGAAAAACTTATTCTAAGAAATTACATCTTTATTTTTGAATTACCTTTACATCTTTAAAAGAAAAATCCCCTCAGGGTTTCCTTCAAAGCTTGAGGATTTGATTATTTGTTGCATTGGTTATGCGAGTGGTAGAGTAAAACGTCCACCTGAAAATTTGCCTACACAGAGGGTCCCTTGTTATTATTATCCAAGACTGGGAGTCTCCTCATCAAGATTCCTCCCCATGGGGTCTGCGTTATGGCAGAGGAGGATTAAAGGGTTAGATCATGCAGCCTCTGCAGTCCCTCCCGGGGTTCTTGGAAATGGCTGCAAACCATCCTTAAGCTAGACACATAAGTCTTCTCACACTTTCTTCATTCCTCACTGCCTGGGTCAAACTCATTTTCTCCTTACCTACCTTTTCTGGGAATGCATTAGTCAATATTTCTGTTTTGGAAGTATTATCTTTTTCCATTTTGTGGCTTTGCTATCTCATTTCAAGCATAAATCCACTAAGGAGTGTTGACTTCTAATTCCATGGTCTGTCCGGGGGACCACAGATGTGCAGTAAATGTTAAATCATGATGACAAAAACAATAGACTCAAATAGCAATGTGATCACAATGAAACACTTCATTTTCCCGATTGCATGAGCTCTGAAAAGCTTTGACCTCTTTTTTTGTTTGTTTTTAAGATTTTATTCATTTATTTGACAGAGAGAGAGATCACAAGTAGACAGAGAGGCAGGGGAAAACGGGAAAGCAGGCTCCCTGCTGAGCAGAGAGCCCCAGGCGGGGCTCGATCCCAGGACCCTGAGATCATGACCTGAGCCGAAGGCAAAGACTTTAACCTACTGAGCCACCCAGGCGCCCCCAAAGCTTTGACCTTAAAATAGCTTTATACACACACACACACATACACACACACACACACACACACACACAGACAAAGCATACGCACAACCTCCCCCCCATACACACACACAATTTCTATGGTTTCTGTTACCATAGGAAGGGTTTCCATTCTGCCCCATTGTATGTTTATACAACACTTCATTGCCATGATCTCTAGGAACATTACTTAAATTAAACAAATAGGAAATGTCATGGGAAAAGAAAAGGATTACAATAGGAAGCTGAAAGGGAAGAGAATTACAGAGGGTAAGAATAGGTGACGATTTTTAAAGGCAATTATTTTGTAAAAAGTCCTGTTCTGACATAGTTCTTTAATAATACCTATTTGGGGGAGGGGGGCGCCTGGGTGGCTCTGGGTTAAAGCCTCTGCCTTCGGCTCAGGTCATGATCTCAAGGTCCTGGGATAGGACCCTGCATTCGCATTCTGGCTCTTTGCTCAGTAGGGAGCCTGCTTCCCCCTCTCTCTCTGCTTGCCTCTCTGCCTACTATGATCTCTCTCCTTTCTGTCAAATAAATAAATAAAATCATTTTTTTTAAATACCTATTTTTTAAGAGATTTTATCTATTTATTTGAGAGAAAGAGACAGAGAGAGCAACAAAGAGCATGAGTGGGGAGGAAAGGGAGAAGCAGGCTCCCTGCTCATCGACATGGGCTCAATCCCAAGACTCTGGGATCATGACCTGAGCCAAAGGCAAATGCTTAACTGACTGAGCCACCCAGGTGACCCGAACAGTACCTGTTTTATTGAACATTCGGATTTTCTCCTTTCGCATCCACCCAACTCACCCACCCAATATGGAAAGGAAAACATGTTCCTCAGTCTTAAGTTATTTTTTAGAAGGGTATGGAGCTCAGACCACATCATGCTATGTGTTTCTCAGACCCAACAATGCTGCACAAGTGATACATGATTGAAGAACAACAAGTGATATATGACTGAAGAACAAGAGAGAAATTTTCACCTCCCCAAATAATAACGCGACCCTAAGGTGAGTGCGGGTTGGATGAAGTGAGTATAGCTGCCCATGCTGATTGCATCATCGTTGATTCTGAACAGACCTCGGATTTTTAATGGCATCAGCTGGCTGTGCTTGGTCCACAGATCCTGTGCCCTGCTTCTCCCGCAGCTGGAACTCTTTGGTTCTGTTCCTCAACCTCCAAGATCAGTCCAGACTTGAGGCTAAAAATTTCACTGGTTCTCTGGTCTCACTCACAAGAGCCTCCTTCAAGCCGTACTTGGTACCAGCCCAGACCTGGTCTTATACTCCAACTCTGTCATCTTCTGATTTGCTCCCCTGGGCTAGAGTACCAGTCTGTGCACCTGCGTAATGCCCAACTCTTTTATGACTGGGTCTTCACCTGTCTTTCCTCTTCTAAATTTCTTCTCTATCTGTACTACCCCCACTTACACACCTCCCCATTTCCCCATAACAGACAAAGAACACCCAAGTGCACACACACACACACACACACACACACACACTGGTAGACTGCTGGTGAATCCAACTACCTGCTACCTGGACACATGCCTCCTCCATCATTTAATGGAATCACCAAATGTTCACAAATAACACTATCCCTTCACTCAAGGGGAAAGATGCAACTTCAAGTGCCAGCCCTTCCAACTTGGCTCAGTCCTGCTGCAGGGAATTGGGCCTCCAGACCAGATTTGAAGCCATCTACCTTCTTCTCTAACAACAGCACAAAGCTAAACTGGCCACACCCTCCATTCCCACCCCAAGAGCAATTGGTCTAGAAATGGCTCTGCTCACCCATAATCTGAATCAATGATAAAAATCATCATTCTGTTTTGACAAAGAAATATTTTGATATTCCATTTATCTCATTAAAATTTCACCAAATATCCAGACATTTTCCTAAGTACAAATGGAATGACTACTTGGAGATTCTGGTGTTAGAGATAAGACCTAGGCTATCGTCACTTTCCACTGCTCTGGTCCTGGGGTTTACAGGTCAGGAAGCTAGCTCTTCCTGAATACTCAGAGTTGGAGGGGTGATGGACCTGCTTTAAACCAAATTCCCAGGCACCTAGCATCTAACTCAAATTTCAACTTTAATCCACTGAAATATTGTAACTTTTAGTAGAGAAACTTGTTACTATTAGGAGCAATGAAATAAATTAATATCATGTGCCTTCTGACATGACTCACTGAGAACACAACATTGCTTCAGTGTTATTCCTGCCCAAAGTGTCTAACTTCAATCCAGTCAAGAGGAAACATCAAGCACAAATGGAAAGTGTACAAAACAGCTGACCAGTACCCTTTAAAAAATGTCAGACTGAAAAAAAGACAAAGACAGAAACGGTTGCAGTCTAAGAAACTACAGAGAAGCAACAACCCAATGCAACATGTAATCCCAGATGGGACCCTGAATACAACCTCCCAAACAATTTTTATTTGGGTGATTGGTAAAGTACAAATAAAATCTGTAGAAAAGATATCAGCACTGAATCAGTGTTAATTTTCTAAAGGTAAGGATTTCTGAAGGTAATTATGTGGTTATGTAAGGGAATTTACTTATTCTTAGAAAATGAACACCAAAGGGCCACTGTCTCTGCAATTTATTTCCAAAAGGCCCAGAAAATAATGAATATCTATTGAGAGAGAAAAATGATACCCTCCCCCCAAAATGTGATAAAATGTTAATGAGTAGGGAAGTTCAGGTGAAGGCAAGTGGGAGTTCTTTGTATTTTTCTGTAACTTCTCTCAGGGTGTAAATTATTTCAAAATAAAAAATTACCAAAAAAAAAAAATTTGTAATCTGTAGTGAAAGATCATCCTTTTCCAGTTCTCAGAATGCCTGGGTGGCCCACCCCACATCACTTCCTATTAACAAGGTACCTAAGAAGCCAATTCGATTCAATTCAACAAGAGCCAGTTGTGTGGCTAAGATCTCTGCGCCACTGCTGGTAAAACTCCATGTTATGCCTCTTTCTACACTGAACATTCTTTCTTCCCATCCTCCTCCTGTCTCCTCTGTTACACTCACGTTATTGAAGGCAGCCCATTCAATGTACCATGAGTCAGTGTTGGAGAGACAGCAGTACAGTGGTTAAGTGGCTGGGATGCGACTCCCAGCTCTTCCGCTCAGTTAGCAGTGAGTTCCAGTCCCAAGCAGATCTTCATCTCTAAGAGAAAGGTGATAAAAGTTATCATGATGGTATTATGAGGATGGAATAAAATAAAAATGTAAGGTGCCTACCACCCAGGAAGCATTTGACGAATGTCAGCTATTAGTCTCATTGGGTCAAATAGATTGAGAACCTTAAGGAAATAAGAAAATTGAAATCTAATGAATAAATAAGTTGGTGCTATCCATGCTTGTGTTCACATCATTAGGATGCCATGGGCTAGCATTCAAAAGGAAATGTGAATTCAAGCAACTGTATAGCCATGACTGAATTAAGAAGTGCCCCAAATTCAAAATAGTAGAAGACATGAGCAAAAATAAGCAACTTAATTCCATTTTAGGACTGTGACAAATCTAAAACAAAGTGGGAATTACAGGCAACAGCTTAAGGAAAAATGAAACCCTAAAAAACAGTACTTTCCCTCCCAGTGGGAGACTTTAAAAAGATAGGGAAGAATATTTGCTCATGAGACAAAAACATGTGTAACTTTCTCATTTCCTGCTCACGAGCTGCTCTGGCTGCCATTATTTAAAATGCTGTGTTGAGGACACATAATAAGAGACTAAGCAGATATGAATGTTCAACAAGACGATTCTTTATGGCTCCTTGGCACCCCATGCCAAACATTAATAAGGTTTACGAGAAGCCAGTGAGCGCTGTAAATTGCTCTCCTTCTAATTTGAATCATGCTGCAGACCTCATTTGTTTCCTGCATGCTGATCTGACAATGAGAGATAAATCTGATAAAGTTCTCCAACTTGGAAAGAGATTTGTTTTCTGTCCAGGGAATCTATCTCTACGAGGAAAAGGTTATTGGGCCTGGAGCCACAGGCAAGAATATGTGTACCTGAACCACCCCTTTGATATTCGGGGTCTTGTCACACATGATACTTTGCTTATTCAGCCTTTTTAAATGGTCCTGAAGGAATGTTTTTGTGCAACACCCTCCCACCCCCACCAACCGCAAACTCGTCTGCAGTGAAGTGATTTAGGACTGAAATGTCATTAAGTGAGCTATATTTTACCAGCAAGGGCTGGGTGGCCATCACTTTAGAGCCTCTGTCACCCCAAACTTCATTGCTTATTTACATTTTTTAATATTTAGGGGGTAAATATTTCCAAACCACATGGTCCAGTTCATCCCATGCCAGGGTATCCTGCAGACAGGTCAAAGAAAAGGAAACTGACTTCACCTTGATTTTCAAATATTTCAGACTGTTTTGCATTTGACCCTGGTGACAGTTTTGGTGAAATAGTACCGTGTTATATTACAGTTGCATGCAGGCAAAGTCCTAACTGACAACTGCCTGGAAGGAAATTTTCCATCTTGTGGAAGAAAGGAGATACCAGACCCTTCTTATATAGCACTACATTCTCATTCGTTCCCAAAAAGCCTGGAATCGCAAAAACTATATTTCAGAGTAACGAGATAACCAGTGTGGTGAGGTTCTTTACTAAGTATCAGTGACACACTTTTCTTTTAATGCAAGTAAGTCAAAATATGCCCTGAAAAGCTAACAAAACAGTTAAGAGAAAACTATAATAAATTTTACGTAGGATAATAGTTACATTGCCGCAGCAGAATCTGAATTTTAACACAAAAGTAAAGACCGTAGCAATTACTGATGTATACACCAATATGACTAAGAATAATTAAAATGGGTCATAGCTACCATTATGTGAATATTTACTCTACGCCAGCACTGGACTAAGTAATTGACACAGATGACCTCTTTGAATCCACACTTCTTCCCTAGGAGATAAGGAAAGTATGACCCTCATTGTGCAGATAAAGAGTGGAGCTTCGGGGGAAGGAAATATTCCACCCACGGTCTTTTAAGTGCTTTTAAGATGTAGAGCCCAGGTCTCATTCCGGAGCTCAAGCTCAGCCACTTTGCCATAGTCCCCCATCTTCTAATTCTGGCCTGTTCCTCCAGCAGCAAAACTTTTTCTAAGACTAAGTACTAGTGATGTCATAAAGCTAGCAATTTCTGGAGTTCTAGTGAAGAGAAAATACTGGGAAACAAAAATAAAAATGTTAACCGGACAGGGAATGGACACAGGGAAATTCCAACATCTCGAGGATAGCAAGTAAGCTATTTCTTAGAAATTCAACAAGTATGGATTAAGCACCTACTGTGTGTGTGTAGCAACCGTCTGGGCACTTGAAATTATAGGATAACACACCTCTGGATTTCTGGATTCATTCAATGCTTTTATCAGAAACCCAGGTACTAGACCCTGTACTAGGGATCAGGGTTTCCACGTTAAATAAGATATAGTCCCTGGTTTCCAAGACCTCACAGTCCAGTGTAAACCTAGCAGAAAAAAAATCAGGACGGCTTTGTTTCTTTACTAAGATTGTGTTTCTCTCCTTTCCCCTAAAAATGAAAATTAACTGCCTATGTCCACAATAGCACATTAAACTTTTGAGATATATCCTGTTGGTTTCCTAATTACCCTTTAAAAGAAGCAACATGCTAAGTACTATCTTCAGTCCATAGAATCAGAATGTACAAGAGCTAAAGGGAACCTTCGAGACTACCTATCTGACCCTGCAAGTGAGGGAACTCAGTCCTGGTTCTCACAGGAAACCACTGGCAGATCCGAGGCTCTAACCCATGTCATCTGGCTCCAGAGACATTGTTCTTCCCAGTGCATCACGCTGAGCTACGATGTAGCTCAAACAATGTCCCTTTGCCTACCAGAAGAAAATGAAAAGTTTTATTGTTCAGATTTTTGGATAAGTTGCAATATTGTGGATTGGTATAAATTCACTCACAAGTTATACTCAATAAACCCCAGTGAGCAATTTAAAGGCCCGATACCACCACCGCCCCCCACCCTTGCTGGGAGGGCAAGGTGATGATGAAGCAGGAGGGAGGAGAATGGGGGAAGCTCATAAATTATGAGAAGCAAAGGAGTGATTTCATCAAAGTGCCAAGCTCAGCCCATGGAATGTTTCAATTGTATAAAATTTATAGTTTTCTGAGGGGGATGATTTATGGGCCCTAATTTTCCACAATAAAAAGCTCAGTGGGGATTCTGTGAATGAAATATCTTTTTAAAAATAAATAAAAAATGTAATTCGAAATGAGGGTCAATGGTGCCACGTCTGGAGAATAACTCCTTCTCGGATCAGCTCCAAAAATGAGTCATGGGAGAAAGACCCCATAAAAGCCGTGTTATTTTAAAAGGCACAGGAAGTTGTATAATAAATAAGCAATATGCAGATATGCATATTTGATCCAATTTGTTCAATTGATAGAGTTATACCTTTATCATTAGGTTTCAAGGAGAAAAGAATAACTGGAAAGAAATCTGAAGATTCTAATGAAAGCTAAAATATTTCAAGAATAAGGGGAGAAGAGGAAAGAAGATAGAAAAAGGAAAGTCTTACTAAAAATAATTAAGGAAATGTGCCTTTCATTCAGGAAAGAACAAAATGTAAATATGTATTGCTGCTCATAAATTTGATCACCATGGAACCAGAGCCTAGATTTCTTCGGATAATTTTCAGTCCCTTTCTTCAGTGAGGCCTTCCTCAGGGAAAACATTAGGAGTCTTTCCTCTGCCCACAGATATAGCCAAGTGCTATTCCAGTGAGTGAGGGACGGGCACACTGAGTCACCATCTGACCCCAACCCCACCCGCACGCTGGACCATTCTTCATTGCTGTGGCTCTATCTCAGCTTCCCACTAGCAACTGAATCCCCCACTAAGCTCTATCTTGGCCTTTCCAGGCTGGGTTCCTGACAAATGACATGGACCTTTCCAACTTCTCTCTCTCTCTCTGAGTAACTAAAGAACCCAAACCGAGTATGTCCAGGTATCTGCCAGCCACTCCTGGCTAGAGGGCCTTGCATCTCAACTCAGTTTCTGAGTTGACCACACCACTTTGGACAGTGACTATGCACAGCAAGTTATCTCCCTCGACACACACGCTAGCTGATACATTCCCGGGCTCCATCTCCACTGGCGAGAACTTGCTGTGTAGCCAACGCCATCTCGCTATTGATGGTGATGATTTAGTAATTAGGAAAAAAAGATCAGAATCGGGCTTCTGAATTCTATTTCAAGTACTATTATTGATTTGCTAAATGAATTTGATAAGGTGTCAAATATTTGTGCATTTCCTGCTTTTCTCTTTGTAGCAGATAGACTGTAAGGGGGTCTCCTCATGATCCTGACTCTTATTCTTCAAGCCCTTGTAGAGTTCTCTCTCCTTAAAAGTAAGTACAATGTACACCTTGTTTTTAACTAATAGACTATGGCAAAGGTGATTCCACATTACTAAGAGGCTCATTCTAGACATCCTCTGCTGTTGTCTTAAGGGAAGGAAGGTGCAATTTTGGAAGAGGGTCTGTGAGAGAGAACTATGTAGCATAGAACTGGGAGCAGCCTCTAGGAGCTAAAGCAACCTCCTATAAGAAGCTGGAGCCCTCACTTTTATAATCATAAGAAAATGACTTCTGCCAACAACCTGAGTGAGCTTGGAAGCAGATTCATCACCACTCGGGCCTCCAGATGAGAACAGAGCCCCAGCTGACACCCCAATTACAACTTTGCAGGTGACCTGCCCAACTCCTGACCCACAGAAATGATAAGATAACATGTGTTTTGTTTTAAGCAATAATGGATAACCAATACCATTTTAATTCAAATAAGTACCAAGAAATTGATCATAATGTGCACTGCAATGGGTGCTATAGAAGACTTATTTTTACTCTCTAAGACAAATCTACCAACATGAAGAACTTTACGTTATATATAGGAGGATTAAACAATATTGTGTGATAAGTGAGAGTTAGCTAGGGCTGTTCACGATCTACTGCCAAGTAAATGAGGCACACATAAGTGCTCCACGTGCACTGTGGGAAGAAAGTTGACAAGATCCCAGGAAGAGTTTTTGATGGAAATAGAGCCAGTCTCACAGTTCCTGCAGGATGGATATGGCTTGCTTTGGCAGCAATGAGAAGTAACACACTGGTGACACAAGTACCCCTCCATTAGAAAACAATTCACACACCCCAGTCTCTGAACATGAAAACGCAATTCTCTACGGGATCAAACATTTTATGACCCTTCAATTAGACGACCTTGGAAAGTTATTTTATCTTCTAAACCTCTATTCTAAATTCTAAACTTCTATTTTATCTTCTAAACCTCAGTTCCCTCTACTGTAATATAAGAATAAAAATGGTATCTTTCCTCATTAGGTGGTTTTTGTTTGTTTTTAGATTTTTTTCTTTATTTATTTGACAGAGAGAGAGTTCACAAGTAGGCAGAGAAGCAGGCAGAGAGAGAGGGGGAAGCAGGCTCCCCGCTGAGCAGAGAGTCCGATGTGGGGCTCCATCCCAGGACTCTGGGACCGTGACCTAAGCTGAAGGCAGAGGCTTTAACCCACTGAGCCACCCAGGCACCCCTCATTAGGTGGTTTTGAAAGTCAAATAAGAAAAATTATTAAAGCACTTGGCACCTGTAAACACCTGATCAATGCCTGCTCTGATTATTACCAATGCAACTGTTTGTACTTGCTAGAAGACAGTGTGGTTCTACAGAGAGCTCCCTATTTGCCAGATCCTTTGGCCAGCTCAGAGCAACCTAAGAGTCTTAACCTCTCTCCCAACACCAGGCCATTCCAAAGAAATGTTGCCTTCCACTCCTGCTTTCTGGCTTTCTTTCTTAGGTATGTTGATAACCATGGAGATTCCCTGTTCTAACCCGGGAGTGACCTGAAGACAAAGGCCTGTCTGTTTCATCTTCTTAAGTCTCACCAGGTTCAAAACAAAGCTTGGCCTAGAGTAAATCCTCCTGAAGTGGTTTTGGTTTGTGTTTTGGCTTTCTTAATGAGGATTAGGCCAGCATCTCAGGAGGCTGGGGGGCGGGGGGCGGGCAGACAGAGAGAGTGTGTGGAAATATATCTCAAAATTCTAGCCTCTCTCTGATATCCTTGAAATGTTTTGCTTGAGGTTCCAGGATTTAATTCCCTCAAGGGATTTTCCTAGATCAGTTAGTATAGATGGATCAACCTTTTTTTTTTTTTTTAAACATATCCGTTTCCCACTATTTATACATACTTCTTTTCTTTCAGGATCCATCTTGAGAAATGATTCTTGTTTGCAAGTTTCTTCACAATAACCCACTGCTGTGAATAATAATTACAGCAATAAGCTGAAGGTGACCTGCCCAACTCCTGACCCACAGAAATGATAAGATAACATGTGTTTTGTTTTAAGCAATAATGGATAACCAATACCATTTTAATTCAAATAAGTACCAAGAAATTGATCATAATGTGCACTGCAATGGGTGCACAATTTGAATTTTTTGCAATTTGCCACTGCCTCAATGGGGAGAGCATACCACACCTCTATCATACTAAAAAGGCAAATTTAGAATATATTACATCTATTGGATATTTATAAATGAGACATATGTGAGTCTTCTGGTTAGATGATGGAATTTATAGCCTTCCTGCTGTTCAGCACTGACACTGGAACATAAGTTCCCAGGAGTTTGCTGGAACATTCACAGCTGGTCAAATATTACACATACATCTGGCATCTTGGTATATTTGAGAAGCGGTGTGTCTACACACAGACAATTGGCATCTGGCTTGAATGCTGAAAAATATGGAGGAAAGCAGAGATGCCAATAGGAAATCAAAAGAAAAGAGGAGCATGGAGAATGGCTTTTCTATTAACCAAAAGAGAAATGGAAACACTACATCTCCATCAACTGATCAGCTGTCCAAGTCTGAAAATTCAGCGTGCCTTCAGGCTGCTTTTACTTAAAATTAATCCAGAATGTTGTTTCCTTCAAATAAATGAAAAAGACTAAACAACAGAATTGATTTATTTTAAAGATTTTATTCATTTATTTATTTGAGAGAGAAAGAGGGGGCGCAAATGGGAGAAGGGGCAGAGACAGAGAATCTCAAGCAGACTCCCCGCTGAGCATGGAGCCTGAGGTAGGGCTTCATCCCAGGACCCATGAGATCATGACTTGAGCCAAAACCAAGAGCCAGAGGCTTAACCAACTAAGCCACTCAGGCACCCCCAGAGTTGATTTATTTTAAAAACTGAAGTCGCTAGGAGGAATATATGGTAGAAAAGGCTTGAGTTCCATGCCCATAACTTACTAGCTGTGTGTACTTGGGCAAACTGTGTAACCTCTCTGCACATCAGTTTCCTCATCTATAGAATGGGAACAGGCATACTTGTTGCTTGATGGCAAGTAGTTATGATTTAAAATAAAATCATGGGGCGTCTGGGTGGCTCAGTGGGTTAAAGCCTCTGCCTTCAGCTCAGGTCATGATCTCAGGGTCCTGGGACCGAGCCCCGCATCGGGCTCTCTGCTCGGCGGGGAGCCTGCTTCTCCCTCTCTTTCTGCCTGCCTCTCTGCCTACTTGTGATCTCTCTCTGTCAGATAAATAAATAAAATCTTTAAAAAAAATAAATATAATGTATACAGTCTTAGAAAATACTTTTCTTATTATTAGCTTCATTGAACCATTTTGTAAATAAGTTGAGTATACATTATAGTTTATTTCAAAATCATTATTAACTGTAGTAAACATTACTTTTTGCTACCAAACAGCACACCTTCTGGGAATTGTCACCTCACTTCCCCTCTCCCACTCCCCCAGACCAGACTTCACTGGTATTGTGGGAGCCACCGTGTTAGATAGTTATTAGTTCAGCCCGGTTACAAATGATTGCAACGATGGTCCCGAGGTTTAGCCATCTTCTTGCCCTCATAATATGTGAAGTACCCCACATATGGCACCACCCCTATATAGCAAATTACACACACACACGCACACACACACGCTCAATCTTGTTCAAATTGAGTTTCTGTCACCCACCAGAAGAAAGCTTTCCAAAATCAAATGGGAGACGGTAATGACGTAGGGTACAAAGACATGCAGAAAATAATATCACAAAGAAAGAAAAGTAATGGATAAGAGGAAATGCCTGGGAGATCCAGTTACAGCTACGGAAATCTCAGTATGGTGACTTACTAGTCATGTGACACTGAGCAAACCACATTCTTACCCCTAACCCATAAAATGGAATTGGTTTGAAATGCTCCTAACACATGGGGTACAAATGTGATCCTGTCTCTTATTTCACCAACTGTTAACTAAAACTAACTCAGGAATCTTATACTGACTTGGTCTTCCACTTTTCCTTCTCCTGTACCATCTGAGAACACCCAAGAGACCTAAGCAAACCAAAGAGGAAGGTCACCTCACCTGAATCCAAAGTATGAAAAAAGTGCCATGTGGCTTGGCCCCTGGAAAGCGGAGACTCCTGCCAGCAGCACTCTTCCCTTAGCACTCCGCTCCCCCCAGGCTGCCCAAACCGGCCAGGCACGTGCTCAGGAAGTTCCTTCCCATCCCTAGGCCCCCCCGCCAGGCTCCAAGCCCAGACTGGTGCAGACGCCCAGTCCTTCCAGGGCCCAATCCTCTCCTTCGTTCCAATCCCAAAGATCACCTCAGAAGTCTGATTGCTTTCCTTTTCAATCTCTGGAATTAAAAACAAAACCAAAACAAACAAAACAAAACAAAAACAAAGAAAAGAACAACAACCGAAAACAAAAAACCCCTATTCCACTTCTTTCCTTGATTCTGGAGTTACCCATGCACCACCCTCCCTCATCCCACTTCTATCCCCGAGTCGCCACCTGGTCTGTCTTTAGTGCCTCCACTTGAAGTCTTAAGCCTAAGGATGGGCCCTACCCTCTTCCTGGAGACCAAGAATTGGAAACTGCTATCATAGCTCAGATCTTGTGATCTGTTCCGCTCGTAGGCCATAAGCTCCTGGAAAACCGGAAGAGCATTTTTATTTTTTGTGTGTCAAACCAAACCTACCACCACCAGCATCCAACACATTTAGCTCTTCCAAGTGTTGAAGCTGAGAAATCTTTACCAAAGAAGAGAGCCCATTTGGCTCTGACATTTCCCTCGCTACCTCCCAGATCATGCCACAGCGGGGCCCAGTCTTCACGGTCAGACCTCTTGTTGACCTCAGAGAGGTGAATTATGCTGCCTCCCCTTGCATTTTTGTTTTTGGCATCATGTGCAAACACAGAAATATGAAACGGAGGGTGTATGCTGGGTTCACGTGAAGAACAATGTCGACTCACATCCGGGTTTGCAAGCAGAATTAGAAAGGACAACTTTCGTGCCTCCTTTTTGACAATATATTTTGCATTCAGGCTCTGTGCTCCATGGACCTATTTCGTCCACTACTCTTACCCAAGCCAATTCTGTTATCTTATCTTTGGCCTTGGTGTCTTCACTGTAAGCAAAAAGCTTAAGATAAAATATTGCATCATACAGACCTTATCATATCCCTTGGACCTGATACAAAGTTTCCACATTATTTTGTATCTGTAAGTCGCTGTGGTAATGCTTCAGAAGTGAAAATTCTGGAAACTTTAATATACACATAAATATAAAGAAAACTTTTATTTTTCCTCTAAAACCATTCTTCAGAAATGAAAGAATCACTACATAGTGAAGTCTTTACAAAGTCTCTTAATCACAGGGCCCTTCCTTGATTGTTTTAGTTTGGACAAAAAAGTAATATTGACTGAAATTATATCAGAGGATGTTTCTAGAGGTCACCTGAAAGAACTGTGGTTTTTTTTTTTTTTTAAATTAGATAGGAGGCAAAGGAACTTAATACAGATTTAGCATTATAAGCAGTCCTTAAGCAAATAAGTTTAGTGTAATTGGATATATTGCACGAATTACACATAGAATATCAGTTTCAGTGTCAGCATCATATACCAAATCAAATACTGTTATAACTCAAGTAGTAAGCCAGAGGTAAACATGCTATTGTTTAGGGAAATTTGATAGGTGACTAAAAAACTCTTCTAGTGATAAAAAAGACACAAAGATTGAAGATGTATATGACATATTTTAGCGAAATTGTGTCATGAAATGTAAGAGTGGAAAAATGAGGCACTTCTAAATGAATATACTATTTTATTTTTTATTATGTTATGTTAGTCACCATACAATACAATTACTTTATGTAAATATACTGATGCTAAGATCAAAATATTATTGTATTTCGAATGTGCATAGAAAACTAATTAATTGATCACATTATATTACAAGTACCAACTACTTTTTTCAACTACCCCTAAAAGGGTTGATGTAACCAAATTGGCCATAAACCTTTTATTATCTTCTCATTGGAAAAATGGAAAATGGCCTCAAACTGGGGGTTACTTCATATTCAGATAAGCACAATATAGCAAAGTGAAGAAAGATTTAATATTATCTACAGTTGTTTTACTAAGGTCTAATCTCTGCCCCCTTCATTTGCCACTGCAAGGATGTGGGGTAGGATTTCACAATCTTAAGTGTTTCATTTTCTTCTTTCTTCTCAAAATATATCCCCCCCAAAAATAGCTCTTATTGTCCCCTAATTATTTCTCAGATGTCAAAGAAGAATTGGATTTCGCTAACATTTCCAAATATATCTGCTAAGTTTGACTTATCACTATTACTTAATCTAAGTTTCTACTTCCTCAAATGCAAATTATGAAAAATAAATGGAACCATCCTCATAGGGATGGCATAGGATTAAACAAAATACTGCACATAAGACCTGCCCAGTTGACTTCAGTACATTCTAACTGCTATTCTTATCAGGAAAGTACACAGATCCATCTTTCGATCCATGAAGTTAATCAAAATTATCTGGAAGATCTCAGCATTAAGTCAATACAAAGAAAAGCCAATTATTTGTATCTATTAGCTCTCATATCAAAACACAAGTATATGGGCAAATTCTGAGTATTGCATAAAATTTATTTTCATTTTAACGGGATATTCAGAGCAAGACATCTAGAAAGAGTTTGGCTGAACAAGTGATGTGATTGGATATAGAAAATGTGCAGGTGTGAGCTAAGAAGCATAGTATTAACACCGCATTAAAGAGTATAGCTTTATTGAAGTCGGGGGAAATTTTCCCTCCTAAACTCCAAACATTACACATTTGAAGCAGTATACACAAAAACAATATATCCCTGAAGGGCATTCAGATGGTAGAAGCTAACCATCGACAATTTAAGGAAGCCACCAAGTTTCTAGCAATGAGAAGTGACTCCCAAATGAGGGAAATTGGAAAGCCACTCCTCAGTGGATTTAATCCTAGGTGTGCAGCTGCCTAATTTCTTTCTATGCCAACTGTATCTGACACACAGCTGGTATTCAATACTTGTTTGTAGAATTAATGCATATCGAATGCCTACATTTTCTAAGTCAGTTGGTATTTCAAACCCATGATTTCTTACTCATTCTTAAAAAAAAAAAAAACACTTTCTGAAAACTTCTTAAACTACCGGCACATGAAAGCAAAATGCTATCAGCTTCTGTTTGTGTGGGCCCATCAGACAAACAGGGAAACTGATCCTCAAGTGTTATCGCTAGAGTGGAGGACTGACAGATAGATATGAATATTCCTTAGCAGGCTTCTATTAATTATTAACCATTTTCCAACCTGTGATGCCCTAACCTACTTCCAACCTTGTTTGGAAGACTTCTAGCAAGAAGGGCAAAGGCAAGAGGCCACTGCAGCCATGTCAGGGAGAAAAGACAAGAGACTTGCTACTGGGGAGAGAAGCAGGTTGGGGCAGGACTGTACAAGAGTTGGACGGGAGCTGTGACCCCCATGGAGTGATAGGAGGCACACTTTTAAGAAGCTCGGACCTTTATAGAACCGAGGTAACCACCATCCACTTATTCGCATTACCACCATGCATCTGAAGCATACACTTAATTAAAAGGCCAACATGTCTGAGAGAAATACACGTGATTTACACTAAATAAATTTATTCCGAGTGTAACTAGCCCCTGAGACGAGGAGAGCACAAACTGCAATGGGGGGGAGAAAGTTTGGCATGGGTGGGATGGGCAGGAGGCTTGGTTGAGAGAGCTTGCCACGGGTCTGGAAGGAACGCTTATCTGACAGCTGTGTGGCACCTGACTGAGGAAATAAGGCGGCAGCAAAGACTGGGAAGGGAGCAGATGGAGAGAGAGAGTGGACACCAAATTCAATAGCCAATTACTTCAAATTATAGGTTCAAGGGCAGAGGAGGCAGTGGGGAGAAGACAGCTATGTGGCCCCTCAATGAGCGGAAGCGAGGATGTCTTCTCTGGGGTGGCCAGCTGAGTCTAGAGGCACGACCCATCCAGAAAAGCAGTGAGGAAACTCCAGACGAGACCACACATCCTTCCATTTAGTGCTCTGGAAGAAATTTTGAATAATTCTTCAGGTCATTAAAATCCAGGGAAAATTTCAGGGAAATTATCCTGCCCGGCACTTTATAAAACCACTTACCATAAGAATAAACAAAGAGTTTGGAGATGTTTCTTTAAGAGGGTAAGAGGTATTTTTAAGTGCTTTTCTCCACTTCCTCTCCTTACTGCTCACACCCCCACACATAAGCCTTTGCCCCAAGAACACACACATACTGAAATGAAAAGAAAAGAAAAAGTTCAGAAATAAGGAGCTTAAACGAATTTTAATCTTCGTAAGGCAACTAAATCTCTTGAGGCAAAAGAAGTAAAGATGAGATGAAGAAATCTTGGTTTTCAAGTTCAGATTTTTTTTTTCAATTGATTAAAAAGTTGGAGAACACCCAGGATATAGAAAGAAAGAAAGAAAGAAAGAAAGAAAGAAAGAAAGAAAGAAAGAAAGAAAGAAAAGCTTCCTGAATCATGCTTCATAAACCATTAAAAATATAGGAAAGTTTCACACTCAACATGCATGCAATAAAATTTTTAAAATTATGTCATGTTTCTCAGACAAGCACCATATATACTATAGCCCTAAGGTAAGGAAAGCTAAAATGATATAAAGTGCCTCTTTTATTCATCACTTGGCACACTGTATTCTCTACAAGTTTGCTTTCCCATGAGTATTATTTAAAATAACTAGCATTTATTACTAGTTGGCCTTCTTGATATACAATGTAGATCCTCTGATATAAGCATTATTTATTGCTTAGTAGCTAGTGGGGCACGAATAGTGCTAACAACAACAGAGGCTGAAGCAGGGAGGTTACCTTTCCGAGAAGGAAAGTCATTTTCCAATCCAGGTATTCTGTTAGAACCCTGAGGTTAATAACTTTTCCTCTAACAACACCAGGAGAATATTCTGCCGTTTTACAGGCATCACCATCAAATCACACATCTTGGGGAAAATATAAACCCATTCATTTCTGTATCTTTAGTCTTGATACATTAACACCAAAGAAAAGTTTTATATTGTTTGAGAGGTGGGAAAAAAGTCTGCAAGTTGGAAAAGTCTGGCGAAACAAGTAACATTCCCTGTAATTACAAATGATTCCAGCCATTGACTGTGGTTGTAAACCCCAAGCTTATATCTGCAGCAGTGACTCACAGCCTTGAACTCTGTCTCCAAAATTCAGCCTTTCATAGCTCTGATATAACAAGCCTCTTCTTAAGGAAATTCTCCAAGAAAGTAGGTTCAACTTTAATCAATTTCGTATTCATGGATAATGCAAGATAGCAAGAGACAGATTCCAGATACAACACAAAAATTCTTTATAGGAGAAATATGACTGTGAAGTCATCACTCAGTAAACAGGTACTAAGCTCCTACCACATGCATAAGATGATTCTAGGCATGATGGGAGAATATAAAGACAAAGAAAACCCGTTCCAATTTACAGAGGTTTAAAGACACAGCCACAAAAACGGCACCAATGCCCTAGTGCCTATTACCATCATGCTACCTAAAGTATTTGATTCTCATGAGAAAGGAATTAAAACCTAATTTATCCAGGCATTTGAAATCAGGGAGAGATCCAATGATGTAAGCAACTGACTAGGACTGAGAGGATCCGGAGTCTAACGTCAATCCGCTGCCAACGGAGAGCTGGAGAGGAGCTGATTACAGATGTAGGTAACTTCATAAAGGGAGCCACGGAACGGTATTCCATTGTGTGAATACAGAATATACAGTTTTCTGGAATTATACAGAATTGATCAGGCCCCACGGAAGACCGAAACTAGTAAGACTTAAAATGGACAGAATGGCAAGCTAGAATATCACTTTACCAATTTGCACTGAAAAATCAGGTTAATTGTCAATGAACCTAGAATTCTATAGGTCTACTGGCCCCAAAGAAAGACTACACCAAAAAGCAAAATATTCTGCTCTGCAGTGAGAGTTAATTTCTTTTTTTTTTAAAAAATTTTATTTTATTTATTTTAACAGAGAGAGAACACAAGCAGGCAGAGAGGCAGGCAGAGGCAGAGAGAGGAGCAGGCTCCCTGCCGAGGAAGGAGCCCAATGTGGGACTCGATCCCAGGATGCTGGGATCATGACCTGAGCCGAAGGCAGCCGCCCAACCAACTGAGCCATCCAGGCGTCCCGAGAGTTAATTTCAAAGAGAACCAGAAATCTTTTCCTGGTTAAACATGGCAAACTCCTCTCTCTTTGCTGGCTCATCATTTTGCACAGAAAAACTTGGCCTGATCATCAAAGTCACTGAATGTTTGCTGTCAGCTTGCCTCCAGTTTTATGTCTTCTCTCTCACGTGCTGGCCCATAACCCCCCAAAAACCAATCTCCAATCACACAAAATCTGCAATTCTTTCCTCAATAAGCCATGCTTGGATATTTCTCTATGCCTTAACAAATGGCTGAGACCAATTAGAAAGTTCTCCCCTTATCTCCTTATACTGCAAGACTTGGATTAAGTGTCTTCTCCCATGTGAAATATTTTCTGATTCTTTCCTCTTGCGCCCTTAAACCAGGGCCCAGGAGACTTAGTTGTTCCCATTACAATATGTTCATATCTCTGTTATAGCACGTATCCATTCAAATGATTTTTGATATTTGGTTTCTTTCCCCTTCTCCAATCCCCACTGGACCATGAATCCCACAAATACAAAAATAGAGACCACATTTCTCAACCCTGAATGTATAGACCTAGCACTTGGCATCCTCAAAAAACATTTGCTGACTGAATAAAGTGAGTCTACACTGAAAGCCAAGTTGGTGTCAGAAGGTTACATGGCAAACAAAGAGAAAAAAAAAAAGCAAGGGAATCAAACATTTCTAATGATAATGTTAGAATATAGATAATGTTAGAATTCTAATGAATTCATGGGGTGCCTGGATGGCTCAGTGGGTGAAAGCCTCTGCCTTCGGCTCAGGTCATGATCTCAGGGTCCTGGGATCGAGCCCCACGTGGGGCTCTCTGCTCACCAGGGAGTCTGCTTCCCCCTCTCTCTCTACCTGCCTCTCTGCCTACTTGTGATCACTCTCTCTCTGTCAAATAAATAAATAAAATCTTTTTAAAAAAAAAGAATTCTAATGAATTCATAATGCAATTCTAGCATTATGCAGTCAACTCCATTCTAGGACATTATCTCGCACAGCGACTAGCGTGGCCACAGCTGCCTCTCCCTCAGACTGTGCTTGAAACTTTGACAAATTCCTGCAAATAATTCAATTCTTCATCAATCTTTTATAACTGAAGAGCTTAGTTTCCAGGTCTGTATTCCTCAGCAAAGACATGATGTTTGAATGATCACATCAGCGGGCCAGTCTCATCCAACACAGGCTGATTATTATTTCCAAAATTACCAGTATGTGACATTCTAAGCAAGCTGTCCCTAAAATCTAGAGGTGAATTCTATAAGCTTAGAGCCAGCCCTGACTACCTGGAAGAGTGTGATCCTAAAGAAATAATTTAACCTTTCTGTGTTTTTATGAATTTATATAGAGTGAAAATAATGAGTTTTTGAATAATTTAATCTTTTTAAGATTTTATTTATTTATTTGGGAGACAAAACATGGGAGAGAGCAGAGAGCACAAGCCAAGAGGGGTGGGCAAAGGGAGAGGGAGAAGCAGACTCCCGCTGAGCAGGGAGCCCCATGCGGGGCTTGATCTCAGGACTCTGAGAACATAAACTGAGCTGAAGGCAGACACTTAACCAACTGAACCACCCAGGAGCCCCAGAATCATCTTTTTTTCTTTTCTTTCTTTCTTTTTTTTTTTTTTTTTTTTTTTTTAGCTATACAATAAACATTTCTTGGACAAAATTATTAGCAAGCAGCCGAAAAACAGTTCATAGTGTTTGGTATACTCAATGAAATTCCAGTTTTGTGTTTCTTTAGATGCACCAGCCTTTGCATCAAAGGTTCTCTCCAGGCAGATGTAACAATACATCTGGAGGCATAATTTTTACTTGCAGTCTGCAAGAGGCAATTAAAGTCTTCCAAAATCAATCCCGATTTCACTCTAAATGCCATTCTAAAAGGGAGAGGCTGTAGAGTTTACCAGATCTATGCCCTATTTCTAAGGGAGGGGAATATCCTCGAAATATTTAGGCAATTCACATGTATCAAATGTCACCAATTTCAACAAAAGCCCATTTCTAACATCTGTTACATAAAGGAATATCTTCGGAAGGGCTTTTAATAGCTGCTTTGGGAGTGTGACCTTTCCGATTAAACACTAGCTGATCACTCCTAGAATGTAAATTCTCACTAACATTTAAATAAACAAAAGAATATAAGCTTCATGAAGGCACAGATTTTTGTCTTTTTTGCTAACTGGTCTACCTGGCCCAGAGTAAGTGCTTCAGTATTTGTTGAAATGACTTTGCTCAAGTATTTAAGGGACAGACATTAAAAAACAGATTAAAAAACAAACAAACATGTTCTGGCCACAAGCATTCTTAATGCAACCACAATAATAAAAAATAGGTTTCAAACACAGTGCTATTTTAGGGAGTCCAAGAACTCAAAAGGAAGTGAGGGGAAGCATTCAGGTAAGAGGGCATGCATGCTAGATTTCCAATGTTGGATATTAAAAAATTTCTCTGAGATTGTGTCAATCCTGCAACCATAACGGAAACCCACTTAAACCTAAAAATTAAACTGGTACTTACAGCCAATACATCGTGGGCCAGCATCTTCTATATAACTCTTAACTCCTTTTTCTCAAAATCCTTCCCTTGCTCTTGAGTAATTTATTTTTAAATACTTCACCTTAATATTTCACATTTTTGCATCATAGTAAACCCTAAAATGCTGAAGGCAAGACATTACCACATTTCTTAATAAACACGCTAAACCTTTATATATAAACGCTTTAATATTCAGCCCCTGTAAAGCCATCAGATGTTTGAAAAGTTTTTAAACATGAATCTAAGAGTCCAGTTTTAAGAACTTAGCTCTGAATGGGTGAGATCATTACCCATTTACTACAGTCCCCAAAAAGAGTAACAAGAGTACATCAAATGAAAGAAAAGTCCCTCGGAGTTTGAAATTCTGTTGCACGGTCCTGTCTTCTTTGTTCAAGAAGTCTGTAATCATTTTCAGAATCCACTCCAGGAGCCAACTCGTTAATCTAGACATCAGGCAACCCCTTCGTGATAAAAGGTACACGAAGATAAATGACACCATGTCAAGGAGGATGAAGAACCAGAGATCCAACCGGTAGGAATGTTTTTGAAAACCGGTCGGCCGGGGCTTGAGACCCCACTTCATGGCCACGCTGCCGCTGCCTCCTAGCTTCACCCAAGCCCAGCTGCTGCCCGGGGACTGGCCCGACGGTCTTCCGCAGCTTCGCCCGCCGCTGTCTCGCACCTGTCGCCCCACCGCAGTCCCACATGAGAAAATGGAGGCCAAAACAGTAGTTACTAGTATCTATATCTGATTCTTCATCCAGGCTTCATTCACTAAAGGCTGATCTCTACCCACCTCACAAAAATCACCGTGACGGTAAAATAAGGCAGAATGTATTGGCAGAATAGACACATGTGAGAGTTCTTTTGAAAAGGCTCCTTATCATGTACTTGTTATTAACTAAGTAGAAAATAGACCACACAGTTCATGTGACCTACAGTGTTCACCCCAAGACTGTTCTTGAACATTCAGTTCACACATACTAATGAAAAACTACAAAAAAAAAAGGGGGGGGCATTGCCTTTTTCTTTCTACATTTAAACCCAGGCCAAGCCTAGATGAGCTCCCGGGCATCTCTATGCCTGCCAACCAGGGAATAATGTTTCCTCTGACATGTCTCAAAGACGAGAGGTTTTCTGCTTCTCACTGGCAAAATCACGAATATCAAATCCAGGTAACCAGAGCAGTAGTTCTAAAGCTCCTTGAGACTATATCGACACTGACACACAAATTTGCCATATATAAAATAGTCCCATATAACATTTTATACACTGAATACAATTTTAAAGGAGAAAATTTTAAGCAATAATTTTAAACATGTTTTTTAAAATATTGGCGGTGGGTATTGAGATGGGCACGTATTGCATGGAGCACTGGGTGTGGTACATGAACAATCAATCTTGTAACACTGAAAAAATAAAATAAACATATTTGAGGGAAAAAATTAAATATTTTATTTATTTATTTGACAGAGAGAGAGATCACAAGCAGGCAGAGGGGCAGGCAAAAGGAGAGGGGGAAGCAGGCTCCCTGCTGGGCAGAGAGCCCGATGTGGGGCTCGATCCCAGGACCCTGAGATCATGACCTGAGCCGAAGGCAGAGGCTTTAACCCACTGAGTCACCCAGGCGCCCCTTAAGCAACAATTTTAAAGGAGAAATTTTCCCTTCTCAAGGAACATTCCTCTCCACCCTACTGGACATATGCTTTTCTTTGACAAGGTTGCTAACTCCACACAGGATTTAAGGACACTACCATGTTCAAAATGACACATGAGATTTTATTATTCTAAGAAGCACAAACAAAATTAAATGACTATGGATATGAAAAGAGTCACCCCCAGGTATACGTCACCAAAAAAAAGTAGGGCCGAGTTCAATAAGCCAGCTCTACTGTTTTGTTTGCTGATGTCCCATGTATACTATCATTTTTTCCATATCACCATTTGGCTTAGATAAGCATGAATCAAGAACCAGCTAATCAAGAACATACCAAAGAACCAAAGTCAGTTCAAGAATGTAGTTCCAGAAAGTATTCAGTCCTCCTGCTGCTCACATGTTACTTTAGAAAAACTCTCATGCCAAGTGAAGCATCCTGGAAAGTCTACTAACTCAGAAAATTTGCAATTATTCAGTGCAAATATTTAGAAGTATAATTTTCTATATACTGACTTTATGTTCTATAAACTTGCTAAATTAACTTATTAGTTTTAGGAGATATATATGTCATATAGGTCTTAATACTATTCAAGTGCCTGATTGAACGTACTCTCCCACTAACATGTGTTAATTCCATAATTAATTCTCTAAGAGAGTTAACCTTATTTGCTGTTTCTAAGTTCTTGAGCAAGTTCCAGCATCCAACTAATCAGCCAGTACCTGAACAAAAATATGTCCTATTATATGCACTAAGGTACCAAATGAAACAACTTTGGTCATTGTACTAAAGACTGAAGCAGCATCACCCCTAGTTTGTCTGAAACCCTATTATACTTATAAGAAGCAATTACAAGTCCCCTCTACCAGTCCTACATACTTATGTTGCAGTTAATTATCTTCACAATTTATCTTAACATTCCAAATACATAGCATACAGACAGCATGGAGAGATGAAATAGGAAAGCTAGTATAGAAATCAAAAAGAGTCAAGTATATTGTTCTGCCTCTTAGGTGTCTAAAGTTCAAGCTAACCAATGTGATGAAGTCAACATGTTAGGAGAAATTACTAATTTGCTGTGTGTTTTTATGTTACCCACATAACTCAGATTTATGATTGACTAAATGTGAAGATAACTTATAAAACTCTCAAAATTATACTTGGACTTGTAAGGAAATAATTTAATACCTTCCTAGGAAATTATCTCCTTCTTTCCACCTCCATTAAATAAGCAATATGGAAAATATTTCATAAGTAAGAAACAGTTCATGGGGCCAGTTAAAATATAAGATTCCTTTTCACACAAACTCTAACACGTAAGAGATTTGAGTGAAGGGCCCAGAATACTTTGAGATAAACTTAGAAATTCTGCATGGTTTCTAGAACTGTGTCATTTGGCTCCAAGAAGATTGGCAGAGCTAACATACTTTCTGAATCACAACTTAAGAGCGTCATTTTTACTTATTTGTAAGAATTCCTGTATCCAGTTGATCAGCTAGCAAATAAATCTTTGGAAGCAGGATCCCTGGATTGGTCAACAGTTCAGAGAATTCTAGAAATCACCAAGACAAATGCCGACATTCAGTTGCTGTGACTCCAAATATCAGAACAAAAATAAAGAAATAAACAAACATATGGACCGACCACTGAGAAAAGCAAAAAGCTCCAAATTGTATTTGCTATGCTCCCCAGCTCCCCCTTCTAACAAAGTTAGAAAACCAGGTGTGGTACTTGAGTTAAAAATAAAACTGAAACAAATCTACACAGAGAATTCAACCACTATGAGCAAGTAATTATGATTAATCATACCAAATAAAATTTTTATTAGACTAAACCTGAATAACTACTTTAATTGGTCATTTCATATTTCTTGCACACCTTCTTAAATTTTGAAATCATACAATTGCATATAAATGTTTCTTAAGACTCATAAAGGTAGGCGATGAATTATTTTTAACTTCTCTCTTCTGGGTAATTTAAACACATGGGATATGTATTAACAAGGTAAGAAGCTAGAATCTGAGCAAATTGAAAAGATCTCAAGAAATTGAATGAATTTCCATATGGTCATTTTAAGGCCAGAAAATACTGAAGGAAAGCAATCAGTGTGTTATCAAGATGCACAACATTCTTTAGACTGAGAGATAACTGAGTGCCACTGTTTCCACAAGAGAAGGAAACTAGTGCTTCTTAGGCTTTTATATAAACAAGTCACCACTCTACATCACATGCCCTTCAGGGATGACCTACACAGTGCCAGGCAAATGGAACCTGACCCCATGCACCCAACAGACGTTGCCCGAAATATCTCTCTTCAGTATGAGAGAACGAATCTGTTTCAAAGAAAAGCATTCAGAAATGAGGCTACAGCGAGATGCTGTTTTCCATACTCGCCGGGAATAGCCAGCAATCCCTGTACAGACGGATGAAAGATTACGCCAGACTTTCCTGTGACGGAGAGGCGAAGGCAAGGGGGTCAAAGCTCAGAGATGAAGACCCTTTGCTCTCCTTTGCTCCTGCCTTCATTGGTCCTTCAGGATAAAAATAAATCTTTATCACTGTTTCTCAAGCACATGATGTGTGCCAAGGGGTCTTACTGGAACTAGCAGGATCTGTTTTTGGGAGAAAGATACGATTTGCTAATCGGCATGTTCTATGAGGTCTGCTAAACATAGCCTAAGGGACAATGCATACAACTCTTAGATCACAGGGGGACTGTTGGGGCTAAGAAAGCTTCCAGAACGCAACTCCCTGCATTCCCACGGCAGAGTGGTCACACAGGCTTCAGCATTCCAAAGGCCCACGCCCTTCTCCAAAATCTTCCCTCGCCCCCAGCGACCTCTGTGTTATCATGTAGCAAGCCAGGTTTTATGGCCGATTTCATGCCCTACATGAACCCCAACACATATTAACAGACTAGCACCTATACCCCACATGTATGGATTAATTCTCTCTGAAAGTGTTGTTTGGGTCACAGACATTCATTCTCCTCCTCCAAAGCTGTACAGAAAGCGTCCAGGGAACAAAACCTACCAAGCGCAAACCTGAGCAAATTATTTAACCTGACCCCTGGCAAGGATGGTGCAATTCCGTCTCTGGCAAAGACATCTGAGAATCACTGCAATTGGCCCCTCACCCAGAAGATCAGCAAGAACATCCAGCAAAGATCAAGTTCACCAATCAATGAGAACTGCAGAACTCCAATGCTAGGAGAACACAGCACATAGAATTCATGGTTTTGTCACTATGGTTCTTTAGTCTTTCAAAGTTAAATTTTTTTTTAAGTTTTGTTATTTTTTCTTTTTCTATTTCTTGGAATGTTTCCTCTTTCCTATTTTAACCTATTTTAACTATTTTATCGATACCTTTTTAAAAATCCTTTTTGATTTTCATTTTTATAATCATACTCTATCCCTTCATTGTATTTAACCTTATTTTTTATATACATATAAGTTTTTCTTTCTTTAAAATTTTGGGATACAGTTTCTTCTAACAGACCAAAATATACCCTAAATCTAGCATATGACTTTGTTCTAATCTCCAGCCTGATCACATTCTCTTTTTTTTTTCTTTTTTCAACCAACTTCTTATCTTATCAATTCCTTTTTTTAAAATCTTTTTAAATTTTACCTTTACAGTCATGTTCCATCCCTGCATTGTGTTTACCCTTATTTTTATATATGTATAACTTTTTCTTTCTTTAAAATTTTGGGAAGTAGTATCTTCTAACAGACCAAGATAGGCCCAGAATCGAACGTGGCTCTGTTCTATTCACCAACCTGATCACACTTTTTTTCCTTTCTTCTCCACACCCTGTCAAATGTTTCAGGTCTCTTCTGATTTGGTTAGTGTATATTTTTCAGGGGTCATTGTTACCCTTTTAGCATTTTGTTCTCTCATTCATCTAGTCTTCTCTGGACAAAATAACAAGGTGGAAAAACTCACCTCAAAAAAAAGAAAAAGAGGCAGTACCAATAGTTAGGGACTTAATCAATACGGACATTAGTAAGATGTCAGAACTAGAGTTCAAAATGATGGTAATAAAGATGCAATCTGGGCTTGAAAAAACCATAGAAGATACTAGAGAATCCCTTTCTGGAGAAATAAAAGAACTAAATCTAGCCAAGTTGAAATCAAAAAGGCTATTAATGAGGTACAATGAAAAATGGAGGCTCTGGGGAACCTAGGTGGCTCAGTGGATTAAGGCCTCTGCCTTCGGCTCAGGTCATGATCTCAGGGTCCTGGGATCAAGCACCTCATCGGGCTCTATGCTCAGCATGGGGCCTGCTTCCCCCTCTCTCTCTGCCTGTCTCTCTGCCTACTTGTGATCTCTCTCCTCTCTGTCAAATAAATAAATAAAATCTTTTAAATAAATAAATAAATAAAAGAAAGAACAAGAACCATATGATACTCTCAATAGTTGCTGAAAAAGCATTTGACAAAGTACAACATCCTTTCTTGATCAAAACTCTTCACAGTGTAGGGATAGAGGGTACATACCTCAATATTATAAAAGCCATCTATGAAAAACCCACAGCAAATATCATTCTCAATGGGGAAAAACTCAGAGCTTTTCCCCGAAGGTCAAGAACACGGCAGGGCTGTCCACTATCACCACTGCTATTCAACATAGTACTAGAAGTCCTAGCCTCAGCAATCAGACAACAAAAAGAAATAAAAGGCATCTGAATCAGCAAAGAAGAAGTCAAACTCACACTCTTTGCAGATGATATGACACTTTATGTGGAAAACCCAAAAGACTCCACTCCAAGACTGCTAGAACTCATACAGGAATTCAGTCAAGTGTCAGGATATAAAATCAATGCCCAGAAATCAGTTGCATTTCTATACACCAACAACGAGACAGAAGAAAGAGAAATCAAGGAGTTGATCCCATTTACAATTGCACCCAAAACCATAAATACCTAGAATAAACCTAACCAACGAGGCAAAGAATCTGTACTCAGAAAACTCATGAGTTTACTTAGAATACTCATGAAAGAAATTGAGGAAGACACAAAGAAATGGAAAAATATCCCATGCTCATGGATTGGAAGAACAAATATTGTGAAAATGTCTATGCTACCTAGAGCAATCTACACATTTAATGCAATCCCTATCAAAATACCATCAACTTTTTTCAAAGAAATGGAACAAATAACCCTAAAATTTATATGGAACCAGAAAAGACCACGAATAGCCGGAAGAATTTTGAAAAAGAAAACCAAAGTTGGTGGCATCATAGTACCAGACCTCGACCTCTATTACAAAGCTGTAATCATCAAGACAGTGTGGTACTGGCACAAAAACAGACACATAGATCAATGGAACAGAATAGAGGGCCCAGAAATGGACCCTCGACTCTATGGTCAATTAATCTTCAACACAGAAGACTGTGTTGGGAAAGAATAGGAAAGTAGGAAAGAATATCTAATGGAAAAAAAGACAGTTTCCTCAACAAGTGGAATTGGGAAAATTGGACATCCACATGCAGAAGAATGAAACTGGACCATTTCCTTACACCACACACAAAAGTAGACTCAAAATGGATGAAAGATCTCAATGTGAGACAGGAATCCATCGAAATTCTTGGGGAGAACACAGGCAGCAACCATATCATACTCTCAATAGACCACAGCAACTTCTTCCCAGACACATCACCAAAGGCAAGGGAAGCAAGGGCAAAATAAACAATTGGGACTTCATCAAAATAAAAAGCTTTTGCATAGCAAAGGAAACAGTCAACAAAATCAAAAGACAGCGAACAGAATGGGAGAAGATATTTGCAAATGACATATCAGATAAAGGGCTAGTATCCAAAATCTATAAAGAACTTCTTGAACTCAACACCCAAAGAACAAAGAATCCAATCAAGAAATGGGCAGAAGACATGAACAGACATTTCTGCAAAGAAGACATCCAGATGGCCAATAGACACATGAAAAAGTGCTCAACATCACTCGGCATCAGGGAAATACAAATCAAAACCACAGTGAGATACCACCTCACACCAGTCAGAATGGCTAAAATTAACCAGTCAGGAAATGACAGGTGTTGGCGAGAATGCAGAGAACAGGGAACCCTCCTCCTACATTGTTGGTGGGAATGCAAGCTGGTGCAACCACTCTGGAAAACAGTATGGAGGTTCCTCAAAAAGTTGAAAATAGAGCTATCTACGACCCAGCAATTGCACTACTGGATATTTTCCCTAAAGATACAAATGTAGTGATCTGAAGGGGCACATGCACCCGAATGTTTATAGCAGCAATGTCCACAATAGCCAAACTATGGAAAGAGTCTAGATGTCCATCAGCAGATGAATGGATAAAGAAGAGGTGGACTATTTGGTGCATAAACAATGAATCTTGGAACACTGAAAAAATTAAATTAAATTTAAAAAAAAAGAAGAGGTGGTGTGTGTGTATATATATATATATATATATATATACACATACACACACACACACACACACAATGAAATACTACACAGCCATCAAAAAAACTGAAATCCTGCCATTTTCAATGACGTGGATGGAACTGGAGGATATTATGCTAAGCAAAATAAGTCAATCAGAGAAGGACAATTATCATGATCTCACTGACATAAGGAATCTTAGAAACAAGATAGAGGATCATATGGGAAGAGAGGGGAAAATGAGACAAGATGGGACCAGGGAGGGAGACAAACCAGAAGAGACTCTTAAACTCAGGAAACAAACTGAGGGTTGCTGGAGGGGAGAGGAGTGGGACGGATGGGGTGGCTGAGTGATGGACATTGGGGAGGGTATGTGCTATGGTGAGTGCTGTGAATTGTATTAAGACTGATGAATCATAGACCTGTACCCCTGAAACAAATAATACATTATATGCTAATTTTAAAATAAAACATTTAACATCTTAAAAAAAAAAAAACTCTGAGGGAGGGACACCTGGGTGGCTCAGTCAGTTAAACATCTGCCTTCAGCTCAGGTCATGATTCCAGGGTCCTGGGATTGAGTCATGCATCAGGCTCCCTGCTCAGTCTGCTTCTCCATCTGCCTGCTGCTTCCCCTGCTTGTGCATTCCCCGCCCCCCTCTCTCTCTGACAGATAAATAAAATCTTAAAAAAAACCTCCTGAGGGTAACAGGTTTTCAAATGGAATAGAGATCTTATCAGATCAGGATGAAAGTTTTGCTCAACATTCACAGCATGGTCTGTCAGGTAAATTCCAATTTGTGTAATAATTTATTCATAAATTCAACCAACCATCTATTGAGCACATCCTATGTTCTAAGCACTGGGGATACAGGATCAAGAAAGAGTCCTGCTCCAAAGAAACTTCCCACCTTAGAGGAGGGACAGGTGAGAAAGGATCGCCACGAGAACTGTCACAGAACACGTCATAAAGGAACAGCCTGAAGTGGAGAGACAAAGGAAAAAAGTTATTTAGGCCCCAGAGTGGAAAGGAGACAGGAGTAGTGAAAACTGTTCAACCAGAGGAAAAATGCTGAACATCTTGAAAGCTTCGCTGGAACGTGGCCCGTAGACGTGACTGTGGATGGGGTGGGGGGGCCATGTGGGTAGAGCCGAGAGAATGTGCGTTCGCAGAGGTGAAAGTGCACAGCATGCAACTGCTCCAGAACTGGATGCTGAACCATCACTAGATTCCAACCCAGAACAGTTGTGTGAATATATTCTATAATTTCCTTATAATAAATAAACCATGCACTAAAGCCCCATTGAGGCCCTTCCCTTTTAATATGGAAAAAAAAATCCCATGAATTTGCTTTGAAATTTTACAAGATCATCCAAAACACATTCTAGTGGAAAGTTACAACACAGTTACAGTAGACGGTAGACATAAATTCATAAATGACTTACAGTTGAACTTAAATGAGGAGGAAACCCACTGCAATTTATGTCTTTTCCATCACCCTGGGATTTCAGATTAAGCATTTCATTTAGGGTTTTACTCAGCAGCATCAGGTGGTAGAAGTCGTTCCTGGAGCTCAATGTGAAGGTTAAGAGCTTTGACCTGCGCAGATCTGGGTTTGAATCCTACCTTTGTTTCTCAGTAGCTATGTGACTCTGGGAAAGTTTTTTATCTCCTTGAGCTCGAATTTCCTTATGTATGAAACAGGTGTTATATAAGCACATGTCTCAAGTGGATAATCTCATC
Organism: Nasua narica; assembly: GCA_028533885.1. Lineage (NCBI taxonomy): Eukaryota > Metazoa > Chordata > Mammalia > Carnivora > Procyonidae > Nasua > Nasua narica. Next base: position 33,062,819 of record CM052802.1, read on the forward strand.
ATTAAATCAGATTATATGTAAAGAGCTTTGCAGAGTCTGGCTTGTGAGAGCTCAATAAATAACTTAAAATTAAGAACAAAACAATACAATATTGGTCTATAAATGCAAGCAAAACTAGTAGCTTATGCAATTGTCCAAATAATTAGGAATTCTCCTTGAGAAAAAACTAGCTATTTTAGATATGAAAAATATGTGGGTTTCAGATGAAAATGGTTTGGGGTTTGATTTTTCTAGCAAAGTAAGCCAATTCTCTTTTTCTCTAAGTGTATAGAAGCAACCTAAACTTCTAGGACTTGGGTTATCCCATTGTATTCTCTAATTACAAGTTGCCATATTGTTTATTACAAATAGATGAGTGAACTAAAAGTACCCAAAGAAGGGGATATTAGGATATTTGGGAAAATGAAAAGCTCATGAACAGCAAGCACACTTACTACTTAGAAGAAGCCCCCAGAAACAGCTTCCTGGGATACCCGGATAGAATAGCACCGTGGATTGACTGACTCAACCGTTGATAGGATAGCACAGCGCTAGCCCACTCTGGCTATTAAAATCACCTGGGGATCCTTTTGCTCTCCCTTGTGTTTTCTAGCTAAATTGGACTCAGTAGCAGCCCTGGCATCTGTATTTTTTTAAAGTGCTCATGTGATTCACATGTGCATACAGGATTGAAAACCACCAGAGTGGCATCAGGCTCACTTATAATTTGGAAAACGAGAGAGAGAGAGACAGAGAGAGAAAGAAAGAAAGAAAAGAAATTACTTGGTATGTACAGGGACACTTAAAACAGTCATATTCTGGTTTTTGTGCAATAATTTTGCAAGGGGAAAATCATCTCTGTCATAAAGTATCTTTTGTTGAATTTAATTCGATGTAACTGTAACATTCACTGAGTGTTTGCTATGAACACTGTACGTTGTGCTAATAACTGTCGGGAATATGTTTTGAAAGTCAGGGACAGTTGTTGGCAGAGGGAATAATCTGATTAGGGAGCCAATGTTTACACACAAAAACACAATCAGTGATGACTATCAGTAGTTGAATAGTCTGAATCTAGAGGTCTTGCAGCGGTCAGGAGAAATAGGCACAGTGGCCCTGGGCCCTGGAGAGCACTTTGATGAAGCTGGGAGAAACTGAGACAAGTCTTAAAGTGGTAAGATTCGTAAGAACAGGAAAGAAGGAATTTCAGCACTTCTTTGGGGGGATGTATGCTGGGAAGAATCCAGTTTTCAATTCATCTTTCTAGCGGGGCCTATTTATCATTACCTAGTTTAAAAGCATGTCCGGCCTGCCCTTGGCCTCCCAGGAGACTCTGCTTCGTAATTTGGGGCTTGTGTAGTATGTGAACATGGGCCATGAGAAAATGACAGCCACAGACTCTTTCTAAAAGGGAAACTCTCCGAGATCAGCCTACGGGGAAAAACAAACAAAAAACAATGAAGCAAGTCTGTAAAAATGAGACATTTTTAAACTCTTAAATTTATTTCATTTTCATTCATTGCCCAAATGAGTTCCCTGATACTTTATTTTTTCGGTTAATATACTTTAGTTTATCATTTGTCTTCATTCTACAGTCTTGGTCTCTGGACTGGTTGTGTCCTCTCTTCAAAACGTTGGCAGTATTTAAAGTAGATTTTAATATTGGTTGAGGATTTTTCTTCTTTAATTTGTGGTTGGGAAATGATCTGCTTTTTGTTTCAAGTTGTTTAATGTTTTCCAATATATTCCTTCTTGCACCCCAGTGGGTTCATTTACAAAACATTTAATGTCATTTGTGTCTTTGAAGAACAGTGTATTCGGTTAGAACAAAAGTGAGTTCCTGCATAGAACTTGGGACAGTTTATAATTGGTAAACTACTAACTTGACTAGGTTTGTGAACTCATAAAGAGCAGGAAATTTTTGGACGTTTACTCTTTTCCTTTTATTCATTAATTTATTCGTTCGACGAATGTTTATAGAAACATTCTCTCTGTGTCAGGCACCAGGCTAGGCAAAAGTAAGTTTCAGCTCCTGTCTCCAGGTAATTTATAATTCTTTGGTGAGTGGAGAGGAGAGAGAAAAATAAAGAGAGCTAAAACACAATGTGAATAATGCCATGACAAAGGTAAGCACAGGGAGCTATGGCAAGCTCAGAGGGAGAGCAATCCCAAACCAAGTGGTGCCCCTACTGTAGTAAAAACAAAGGATTTTTGCTGCACAAAGAGGAGAGAAAGGTCGCTGCAGGCGGAGGAAGCAGTTTATACAGGGCCTAAAGTCAAGAGCTATCATGAAGATAGGGTAATGGAAGAAGTGACCCACGATAAGATTGAAGGCTAAG
>CM052802.1:33065636-33166434 GCA_028533885.1 Nasua narica
ACACACACACACACACACACACACACACAAATGATATCATGGGGGGTGGGGAACAAGGAATTTACCTATCTTGTCCTGGGATTTTCATGGTAAAAATGAACTAACATAGGCCTACCTCACGCAGGTTTGAGGTTCTGATTTATTCCACCTTTCTGGTCTGGGGACTCCCCAGTCAAGTAATTAACAAGCCACTACACCTCTCTAAGGTCCTAGTTGGCTCACACCTGAAAGAGATAAATAATAACATTGACCTCCCGGAAAGGGTTATGGTGACAATGCATAAAAGCACATTGCCTAATGGAGAGCATGTAGAACATTCTCGGTGAATATGAGCTGTTACTAGTATTCTATGCAAGAATACTACTCTGCAACCATTCTGTAGACAAAAGTGCATCTCAGCCTCCACACTGTCGAGAATAGCAGGTCAAGAGCATACAAACTTCAAGACGTCCCAAGGTCAGTTCCTGCCTCTCGACTTTCCTGAAGCAGCTGCTCTCCCTCACGACGGCCGAGGCTGTGTGCCCGACCCCGCCGCTGCCCGAGCTTTTCCTCCAAGCGGCTGGACTTGCTAACCTTCAGTAAACTCAGCCATCAAGGGCCTCTGACAAGTGCACAGGAAGGACGACATTACCACAGTGGAGCTGCTTGATTTATTGTGCCTTATGAAATAGAAACCTCCTCACATCATGGGAATTAGTGATGGAATTTTAAAAAGAATAACAAAATGAAATCAGGAACAGAAGAAAAAAATGCCCAGGTCCAACTCAAAAAAAAAAAAAAAAAAAGCCAACAAAAAAAAACTTTCTAATAAAAAATGCAAACCAGATGCAGTTAGAGATGACTGATAATTAAGGATGATAAATGACTAATGTTTTCTATTGAATTATCCAATGCACACTATTGTTTCTACATGAGGGAACAATTTACATATGGCTGCTGGGCTATCTTTTTACCTAAATTTGATTTCACAGGCAATTTTCACAATCCCAAAGTGCTCTCTCCATCACTGAGTCCTACACTTCCCTTAGGAAAGTGACTATCTTACCTTTCTGAGATCTCTTTTGTAAGAATAAGGGAGGATGGGATGCATTATGGATAAACATTCTTTCCAATGAGCATAACATCTATGCAGCAAAGCCACAGTAAGTAGGACACAAATGCTGCTTCCTCGGTGGGGACGACGCATTAGCACGGAGCTACCCACATTCCCAAACCAGTCTATCTTGGGACTAAGGGTGTGTGTTTTTCAGGCACACGTAGGGGGTGAGGTATACATCTGTAATTAAACCTTTCTTAAACCCCAGAACAATCCCTCACTCTCAGTGTCATTTATCATGACTGCAGCCTGTTTTCTGAGCTCCTAGAGAGTTGTAGTCTATACCGCCCAACATAGTATTTAGTGGTATGCTGCCTTTTACTGGTAACCATTGTTAATCTATGCTAGTATTATCTTACTGGCTACATTGTGAACAAGGCAGGGACTTGATCTGCTGCCTCCATTCTCTTCATACCACATAAGCGTGAAGAGTATCTTCAACAACTACTCACTGATGACTTGACGAAGGACTTTTACTTCATCATGAGGATTACACTAATATTCAACTGAGACAACTAGTTTCAATCCAGACTTGGTTTGTGTTAACTTCAGGATATTTTTAGACACACGGTGATTATGTTAACCACACAAGGAGGGTCTTAATGAAGGACAGGCTAATAGTCAAATGAGCAACCTCTTTCTACCCCTGGAATCCTACTTAAAGCTCAACAGTAGCTCTTCCCAGCCAAAGCTGCTATGTATCAATCACTGTCATCTGAAATTGTCCACTGAATTGTTACATCTTCTGTCTAATGCAGGGAAGAAAACAATGTTTATATATGTGGAAGAAAAAATAGCCCCAATCTGGGAAGAAAGGAAATGTCTTCTAAGAGGAAACTTGATGCCTCCCACCCACCCCTCTGGGACCAGTAACATTTTCTCTCCACTGCGTAAGAGGATTTCAGTTTAATTCACCTTATTAACCTGAAGATATTCTATGGAAGGGGATTTAGAGGATTTTTCGTGTGGATTCTTATTCAGCTCATTTAATTATCATGGACAATAAAACTTTCTTTACATTTGTTGCCTTGCTTGTAAAAGAGGAGGAACTCTGCTTTCCAGACAGAGGTTTCTAGCAAACTTTGACAGAATCAGATAAAAGAAATGACATAGGAAGGGAAAGCAATCTGCTGGAGCCCCTTATCGCATTTTGGATGTCCGCGTGTGTCGTCTGATTTCCTCATCATGCTCCTCAAAGCCCAGATGTTGCACATCTGGAACAGTGCCGGCTGGACACTGTGGTGATGACGACGTTAAAGAAGGATCCTTGAGTTCCACGTCAGACAGCCAAATGCTCTGTTGGTTTTAAAGTTTAAAAATTGGCCCCAGCTGCTCAATTTCTTTTGCCTTCTGATATAGAACACTAAATAAAGACAAATAATTAGCCTATTGGAAAGAAGGCAGGCAAATATGTGATTTAGACACTGAGGTTACCCCAGTTTGAATCACCAGAATGGTACTGTGTATTTTCTTTTCAAAAGTGTTGGGTTAAATAGGGCAATTGGGCCAAATCTCTCCACTCACTGAAAAGCTGGGGTCTGGCTATGGGACCTGTATCCTTGCAGTTCTGGGGCCGCCAAAAACATAACTCAGATTTACTTTAGATATTTGCAAAACATTCGATTGACAAATAATCTGATTTTTGTGGCAGTGACAGGGATGAAGAGATGTTTCTCCTTTAATATTCTTGAAGCTGATTTAAACATTTGACTTGTTACAAGTGGAAATGATTAACCGGCAAAATTAAATCCATTGTGATTCAGATAGTAATCAGTCAGCCAACTGGTAATTATAAAAACTACTGAGAGTTGAACTAGGATCAGAAGAAATGCATATAGGACAATTAGTCATTGCTCGTTTATATGGTATTATATTACAAAAGTAACAATTCTGCCCTGTAAATTGAGAGATGACAATTACCAGCACATTCTTAGGTAAACGCTAGTTATTTGGGTTAAAATACCAAAGGGTATAAGAACACCGTTTTGAAGTTTTATCGTTATTTGGGTTTGAAGGCAAAGGGGTATAAGGATGCCAACTCTTCCCTTGAGTTGCGAGTTCCAGAAGCACAATTCATCCTAGCTCAAACTCAGGGAACACGTGGCTTATATCACTAGGGAAATCAAGGCAGGAACTGCAGTTTGTTCCAGGGGTCCTATCAATGGCATCCAAATTCTGTCTGTTTCTCTTGGCTCTGAAGTCTCTCTTTTTAGCTTCATTTTCAAGCAGCCACATTCACTGGTGGCACCAGACTGGCCCAGCTTCAGACACTTTAGGCATCCATAGCCCTTAAAGCGAGGGAGCCCTGAAGGAAGGGCTCTCTGGTCTCACGCTGTCTGTGCTTTGTCAGGCTCGTGCACATGCCCAACACTGGAGGAAAAGGAAAGGTCAGGCCAGAACTATAGGAACTAAAAGCGGGAGACAGAGGGTTCTCATAAGGAAATGTGCATCCTGCTACCCGAAGAGATAGTATATATCTGCTACATATTTCCTCTTGTCCTCAGTTTCTCCCCACCCCATCAACTACAGTAGCACACGGGCAGGCACGAAAAGGGGGTGGGTGAAATGTCATTTCCCAAGAGGCTGGCAGAAGCAATTAGTGCATGCCAAACTCCAACACGTTCACATGATGTCTCAGCCTCCCCTGCAGGTATCTTGGGCCCTGGGACTGGAGTTGGCCAACGGACTGAACCACGGTGATGTGTGTCACTTCTAGACCAAGACCATAAAGGGCCACATGCTTTCTTCATCTTCCCCCTCCTTTGCAACAGTGGCCCTGGAGACTCTGGTTTGAGTGAGATGACCGGCCACTCGATGGAGGAGGACGCTCCAGCCCAAACTGGACTCCATGGGAACAAGAAACAAACTTTATTACATCAAGTTGCTGAGACTTGATGGGCATTACCTTTTGGAGCTGCTAGAAGTAAGTAGCCTGCAATACATTACTTATTTCTCAGCCCGGAAGCAGCAGTTAAATTGAGCCTTATGGATGTCACATAGTCATTTACTCTTTGACTTCTTTAACATGGAAATTTGCAAGTTCCTTTAGAGACTGAAAAGGAGTTGTATGATTGTTGACAGTGTTTTCTTTATACAGAGCACATAATTGGCATTTCAGACTTAAAGAAACTTGAGGGGCGCCTGGGTGGCTCAGTGGGTTAAAGCCTCTGTTTTCGGCTTGGGTCATGATCTCAGGGTCCTGGGATCAAGCCCCGCGTCCAGCTCTCTGCTCAGCGGGGAGCCTGCTTCCCCCTCTCCCTCTGCCTGCTTGTGATCTCTTTCTCTCTGTCAAATAAATAATAAAATAAAATCTTTAAAAAAAAAAAAAAAAGACTTAAAGAAACTTGATTCCCTAAACAGGATGTTCTGTTTACATCAATATGATTTTTTTGAATTTTTATTGAGAGCCTTTCTAAAATGTACTGTTTCTGCTATTAGTCATTATTTTTTTTTTAATTAAAAAATTTTTGATGGGGGCACCTGTGTGGCTCAGTTGGTTAAGCAACTGCCTTTGGCTCAGGTCATGATTCTGGAGTCCCAGGATTGAGTTCCACATCATCAGGCTCCCTGCTTGGCGGGGAGTTTGCTTCTCCCTCTGACCCCTCCCCTCTCGTGCAATCTCTCTCTCATTCTCTCTCTCTCTCTCTCTCTCAAATAAATAAATAAAATCTTTTAAAAAAATTGATGATGGAACATTACCATGAAAATCAATTATTTTTATATACTCGAATAAATGAAGAAATGGATTGAATGAATACTGACCTACAGATTTTTTTCTGGCAGCCAGACTTGAAAATAATTCTTTAATTATTTGCTCTTTGCATTTGCTTTCTTCTCTAAAGTCTGCTTCAGGTGGGATCCAGTTAATTAAAGATTATACATAATAAAGTTCATATTTATCTATGTTTTGTTGTAATATGAAATTAAGAAGTTGTCATTTTGGATGACTCTTCTCTATGATTGAGAAAAAGAGCATGCAAGAAATGTAATTCTGAAATCAATGAAAGATATTTTGTACTAAGTGTATAAAAACAGACATTGCCCCAGGGAACTAATAGCAAAAAAAATTAAGTGATAACTCCTAGGCTCTAGTATCTTTTTCCTCCATTGTAATGGCCCTTCTGATAATTTCTTTTAGCTATAGGTAGTATTTAAAATATTTTAGCTTATATATTCCCATACCCAACCCAGAAATCTACTTTGATGAGGAAAACCTAGCTATCACTTATTAACTCAATACATAGTACACTCCTATAATAAAGAATGAAACTCACGCTCTGTATTTAAGGAGCATGCAGTCTAATGGAGTGTAGGCTAATGGACGATTCTGGTGTAATACAGACTAAGTGCCACGTAAGCCCGAGAAAGCATGCGAGCACGTGCAGTGGGAGCCTAGAGAAAGAGTAAAAGCTTCGTGAAATGAGTACCAGGCAAGTTATATTTCCAAAGTGGTTTATGTTGTGACTTCATGATTCACGTACCCTTTGAAGTAGATAATAAGAGTAGGTCACTCATAAGTTCCCATTAGAGGATTTCATTTATTAACTAAAGAAATAAACTAACTTGCCCTGACTATTTAAAATAGATAATGAAATTATCAGTACGTATTTGGTGTGCTGAATCTAGGGACTCAGACTGTATTTTAAGAAAGAAGAGCTTCCATCTCTCATTGTAGTCTTCATGAAGAGAATGGAACATGAATCCTCAGGGAGAGTACTCACTGTGCCAAGCTCCCTCTGAATTAGTTCTCAACAGGGGTTACAACATTTCTGCAATGATACAAAACTGCCATTTCAACCATATTCAGACCCAACCATCAGTGGCTACAGGGAAAATCCTTCCAAAAAGACATGGGGCCAGAAGTCACTCCTAAAAATCACAGGAACCCTAACACTTTGCTTGTAGGCTCTCCTATGATCTGAGCACCAAATGCTCTATCAATACATTCAACTTTTACAAAGATTGATAAGGAAAAATAATTTGTCCTCCAATTCTGTATAAATTCCAAAGCACATTTAAGTGTATAAAATTGTGATTATTTCTGTTTACTCAAAGGATACTGATGAACTCTTGGCACCACCTGCACCAACTGCAAATCAAAATTAAATGTTGCATATTTTGATTTGTTGTTTGTTTTCTTAATTGGCCCATTGTTTGTGCAGTAGCATGTTGTTTAATATTTACATATTTAACATTTGTAAAAATAATAAAATTAAACATTTCAACTCGACAAGCATTTATTGAACACCTATGAAGCTCAAGACATGCTATTAGGTTCTGTGGAATATACACTCAAGAACACAAGAAATAAAAGTGTTTTCTTTTCAAAATAAGTGCTGAATGTAATTATCAGGCTTCACTGTGCTATATTGTGGCTCCTACATCCGTACGAGGATCAGACTCAGAGGCATGCATTGCATTCCGAAAAACAGCATTAGTTCTTCCTCGGAGCTCCCTAGCAACAGAAAAGCCCCACCAATGCCTCAAGCAAAGCAGATACCAGTCAGACTGGAAGGAACAAGGAAATACATATTTTTACCAGTTGAAACCCCAGCAGATGCTATTGGATATATCACAGTGATATACCTAGTTCTTAGGTTCTTTTTATTTATTATTTATTTATTTGACCCAGAGAGAGAGATCACAAGTAGGCAGAGAGGCAGGCAGAGGGAGCGGGGGAAGCAGGCTCCCTGCTGAGCAGAGATCAGAGAGTTCATGCCCTGAGCCAAAGGCAGAGGCTTTAACCCACTGAGCCATCCAGGCACCCCCTACTTCTTAGGTTCTTAAAGTGATTCCTAAACCTTCAGCGGACTAGGTGCAGGTGATTCAAGGAAAAAGGCACTAAAAAAGTGTGCATGTTACAGAGCTGATTAGCACTGAGCTGGGACCAGAAGTCAGACTCAGAATTCAGTACCCCTAAGGAAGTATCCCCACCTGAGACCTTGTCAATAGCGCAAATCCGAGTGAGTAGGTCACTCATAAGTTCCCATTAGAGGATTTCATTTATTAACTAAAGAAATAAACTAACTTGCCCTGACTTTTTAAAATAGATAATGAAATTATCATTCCCCTATCCAAGACCTACCAAGTCAGGAAGTGTGGCCTCAGGCCCGGCAATCTAAGCTGATACACGCTGTGTTTTGAGAACCACTGATATGCCGTGGCATGAAGAACTTTCAGAAGGATGTGACTTTCCCAGCTGTAGCCATGATGTACTGAACCTGTACAGACGCCATAGCTTAATACGGCAGACCAGTTAGAGTGTGACTTCTAAGCCCATATATTTTCCCCCAGCTCTCAGAAGAGTTCACTTTAGCTTATGAGGAAAAAAAAATTTTCCTCACTGATCAGTATGCCAGTTTTTATTCTTAGAACCAGGCCTGCATCAAATTATTCACAAAGATCTCAAAGATCTTTAATATCCCACCAACATATGGGAAAATAAACCACTGACAATGTGTCAATGCTTTTTTTTTTTTTTTTTTTTTTGCTTTTCTTTTCTGTGATTTTGTTGCTGAAAACAATTCATAGCTTTTGCAATCCTGAGCTCTGTGGACTTACAGGAGGCCTACTAAAAATGTCATAAACTCAAAGCAATTTGGTACAGGAAAATAAGAATTCAAGCTACCACACAAATGCCAATGGCCCAAGTGGCTTATGATTAAAACATGACGTGTACTTTCATTATTTTTACAGCTAATTAGAAAAATTTATCAGCAACCAAAAGAAGCCAGAGGAAACAGGGCTGCACACAGTGATTAATCATAACCAGTTTCCACTTCAAGTGGAAAACTACTACACTCTGAACACTCATGTGTGGCCATTAGAACGACTATCGCTTCTGAAGGCAAAGCACTGATCAGAGTTGAGGACATATTAAGGCCATAAGTGATATTTATTTACCTGTTTCTTCCATACATCCTTCACCATTTCAAGTTCTATCAACTCCACAATCTTCCTTCACTATTTTATTTCTTTCTCTTCTGGTCCAAGTTATTGTGGCCCCTGAGGCACGGCATAGGACTGAATTATCAAAGCGCTGGGAGTGAGACCAGCTTCACCCTCCCACTTAATAGATGTGTGGTGTTGGTTGAAATCTCAACCTAAGCCTCGGCTTCCCTATCTGTAAAAATGTGGTGAAGAATAACACTGATATAGCAGAACTATTCTTAAGAGTGAAATATGATAAACATGTAAGATGTCCAAGTAAATGCTGAATGAGCGGTGGTGTTCTTTTGTCACTGTTGTTCAAATTTGGTTTATGCGTGATGGTGACACTAACCCGAATATAAGTTCCTGGAACACAAGCACTGAGTCCACCACTTCCATAGGAAAGAAGGGAGGAAGGGGAGAAGGGAGGAAAGAAGAGAACACCATTCAAACTTTCCCACCAATTGGCTGATTCCTGGAATTCTACCTTTAGGCTTTCATTCCTTCCTTTTAGGTTTCTGACCTCATGAACCCATCTGGTTTTGCTCACATCTCTCCCTTAGGATGAATTCAAGATCTGAAAGTCATTTTCTATTCCAATTTTGGAGAAAGAGAACAGGGAAGTGTGACAGGTACATGAGAGAAAGCAAAAAACAAGAGAGTATCTGTGCAACAAGGCTAAGCCCTGCATGCTTCCAAAGTTCTCTGGCCTCCAACCACGGGCAGAAAACTGGAAACCAACATTCTCTTATTTTTTAAAAAAGATTTTATTTATTTATTTGACAGAGAGAGATCACAAGTAGGTAGAGAGGCAGGCAGAGAGAGAGGGGGAAGCAGGCTCCCCGCTGAGCTGAGAGCCCAATGCAGGGTTCGATCCCAGGACCTTGAGATCATGACCTGAGCTGAAAGCAAAGGCTTTAACCTTTGCTTAATGGTTAAAGCAAAGCCATCCAGGCACCCCCAACATTCTCTTAATTCTGAGATGGGAATCCTAGAGAGAAAGCAAAAGAAGTGAAAGTTCCTTCATTCTCTGATGGGAAACACACCTCCATCACTGTCCCCAGAGATCAGTCTGGTTTTCCTGATTAAGCTTCTATCCAGGGAACTCAGAAAAGGAAAGGGAGCCCAAGGCTACTACTTCGTATGTCATCTGTGTGTTTGATTTTATTTTGATTCATGTGGTTCTGCTTTGTAGGACCCTCTAATTGCCCCCCAAACTCTCCCAGAGAGACCAGTTGGGAAGTAGCTATAACTTAACTCGTCTATCTGATTCTTTAAAAATCAAGGTAATTCTTCTTAAGATTTTATTTATTTATTAGAGAGAGAACACATGCCAGGGAAAGTGGGAGAGGGAGAGAAAAAGTCTTAAGCAGACTCCATACCCAGCAGGGAGCTCAACGTGGGGCTCGATCTCATGACCCTAAAATCATGACCTGAGCTGAAATCAGGAGTCGGACACTTAACCAACTGAGCCTTCCAGGCGGCTCCAAATCAAGGTAATTTTAACAGAGCATTCTGACAGATCATTTTGTTTCAATGAAACTAGAAAGAAACATCCTTCATCTACAGAAACCAAAGGTATCACTATTACCAATCTCTCTCCTCATGTACACAGTCACTGCCTTCATAAAACAAAAGAAAAACTGTTCCTTAGAAATCTCCAATCACCAGAGAAGATGATGCATCTGAATGCTGGCAGGTCCTGAATGACAGGCTCTGGAACAGAGACCCCCTGCTGGCAACAGCGAATGGAGAGCTCCCAGCATAAAGCTGTTAACAAAGGGGAGTAAGAACGTGCGCAGCTGTCTCCGCCTGCAGGTCTTGGACAAGGGTCCAAAGCAACTTACCCCAGCAAGAACAGCTAGGAAAAATTCAATGTTGGAATTCTGTGGTTTTATTTCAGAAGTTCAGTTCATTTAAGAAAAAGAAAACTAAGTAGGAACCAGAAAAACACAAATGATTATTGTTTGGGGGATATTTTCAGAATTCTCCCCAAAACAGTAAAGGTAAAGCAAGGCACGGTCAATACTATTTGGCATTTCGGTGGGTGCTAACAGCTTCGTCTCTTGGGCATCACAGACAGGATGGGTCTGCTCAAAAGGAATTCCCTCTCTCTGATCACAAACTACCAAGTCATTGGTCTACTGCTACGTTAGCATCCTGCCTAATGTTTATAGCCTAGTCCCACTATGTGTCCACCTTACAGATGGTTAGGGCAAAGCAAGGGAAGGGAGAAAGGTAACTCACGAGCACCTTCTGTGTCTTGGCCTTGTTTGGAACTAATAGAAGCCCTTCGCTTTTCCAGTCATCATGGAACCAGAATGACTGGATTTCTCCAGCTTCTGGATACATACCTTGGGACCTTAATTTGCAGTGACTCCAGATCCCCCCCCCCCCCAAATGGGCAGACTTTGCCTTTTCCAAGAATCCCCAGATATCCCCCAAGTAGGCCTGGTCCTTCCCTTAGGTCAGAAACTCGTATGGCTCTCAAGCCTGGACAACTCTAGAACTGCGGGTCCAGAGGCTGGTCCTACAGAAGCCAATGCGGACTGCTGTCATGGCCATCACAGCTGTAGGGCACATGAACTGGGTGGACTTGGACTACAACCTCTCACAAAGTGAGAAGAAATAATTCTTCTGGGATTCACGTTATAAAAAATGGCGGTGGGGGGAGAGACTGAAGAAACTCTTCCAGTCAAAATGCTAGCAGGCCTTTTTATTTTTTGTCCCAACGATTTATTTATTTGAGTAAGAGCAAGTGCACACAAGCAGGGGGAGCGGCAGGCAGAGGGAGAGGGAGAAGCAGGCTCCTCGCGGAGCAGAGAGCCAGATGCGGGGCTCGATCCCAGGATCCTGAGATCATAACCTGAGCCAAAGGCAGATGCTTAACTGACTGAGCCACCTAGGCATCCCTCTAGCACTCCTTGGTGGGGGACTTGACAAGGTGATTTTAAAATTTACAGGGAAATGCAAGAGTTAAGGATAGCCAAGTTCCTTTTGAATAAAAGAAAAAAGAAAAAGAAGACAATGACTTCCATTTCTAGATATCAAATATCAAATCACATTCTAAAAGTTACAGTGATTGAGACAGTGTGGTATTGGCACAAACACATACAATTATATCAACAGAATAGAAAAGAAAGCCCTAGCACAGACCCATGCATAAATACTTGATTGAGGCCAACGGGGCACTGCAGAACAGGAGGCAATAGATGATGTTTTGATGAATAGTGCTAGGAAAACTGAATATACTAATGGAGTAAACATAAAATTTGACCTCCCTGACTCACACCATATACTAAAATCACTTCTTAGTGGATCAGAGATCTAAATGTATAAGGTAAAATAACAAACTTTCTAGAAAATAGGATAGGAGACTAACGTCATGACCCGAGGCAGGAAAATACAGCATTCCTTAAATAGGAAACATGAAGTTCTCACCAAAAAGGAAAGCAATGTTTAATTTACAACAAAAATGAAAACTTCTGGGGTGCCTGGGTGGCTCAGTCAGTCAAGCCTCCAAGTCTTGATTTCAGCTCATGTCCTAGGATTGAGCCCCACGGCAGACTCCCTGTTCAGCATCTCCCTCTCCTTTTGCCCCTCCCTCTGCTCATGCTCTCTCTTTCTCTTTCTTTCTCATAAATCTTTTTTAAAAATGAAAATTTCTATTTATCAGATAGCAATATTAAACAAGAGCCACAAATTGAAGAAAGGCTCAAGATCAGAGGACCCCTATGAAACAACAAAAGAAAGACAGACAACCCAATAGAAAAATGAGACAGAGGCTTAAAAACACATCACAAAGGAAGACAAATGATCCACAAACACACGAAGGGTGGTGATCTATTAGGAGTCAGAAAAGTAAAGATTACAAACAGTATGTGGTGGCCACACAATTCCATGGATACACTAAAAACCACTGAATTACACATTCTAAGTGAGTGACTTATATGGTATGTGGATTATAGAGCAATAAAACTGTTATTAAATTTTTTTTAATGCAACAAAATTAGTACACACCTACCAAAATAACTAAAATTTAAATATTACTGTGTTGGTGAGAATGTGGAGCAATTAAAATTCTTAATCACACCTGGTGGGAATATAAATTGGTACCACCACTTGGGAAAATAATCTGACATAATTTTTAAAGTTAAAAATATACATGCCTTATGACTGATCAAATCAATTCCAAGGTATATACCTAACCAAAAAGTGCTCGCTTTGGCAGCACATATACTAAACCTAACCAAATGCATGTCAATGATGACCAGGAGACCTACAAAAGAATGTTCACGGCAGCATTATTCAAGAACCTCACGAACTGTAAATAACCTAAATGTGCATCCTCAGTAGGATTGATAAATACTGTAAACTATAGTATTATGCACACAGCAAAGAACGTGAAGAAGCTTCAGCTAGATACAACAATATGGATGAAATCTCACCAAAAGTTTGAGCAAAAGAAGCTACTGAACCCTCCTGTTTAAAGATGAACTCTTAGGTGTTAAAACTCTACAGTAAGAAGGAAGTCGGTCCTGAAAGTCGGGTGTTGATTAGCTATCCCGGGCACTGAGGGAACTGTGCTGGGAAAGTCGTACATGGAGAGCTTCCTGTTTGGGCAAGATTCTATCTGTTGATGTAAGTAATGGTTATGTGTTTACTTTGTGGTGACTTATCAGTCAATATACTTATATTTTGTGCATTTCTACGCTACGCGATGTATTTTACAAAACGGTATTTTCTTTAATTTAAAAAATGCGATTGTGAAGGAAGTTGCTCAGGTACCCCAACATTCCCGCCATTAGGCAATGCACCCTTGATTTGGTCAGGCTAGTGTGGCCAACAAATGGGCTGTGGGGGTGGGGGGCACTCCACCAAGCCTCACCGGTGCTGCACCGCGTGCCTCGCCCTCTGCCTGCCCTCAAGGCCAGTCTGTCAATTGACCTAGGACTTCCAGCATCTCTAGGCAAGAGTGTGGAAGATCTCGACAGCAGGATTATACTCAGTCCACAGAGGCTCAAGCCCGGACCTAAGATTCCCTCCTAGCAAGACCAG
This sequence comes from Nasua narica, assembly GCA_028533885.1. NCBI lineage: Eukaryota > Metazoa > Chordata > Mammalia > Carnivora > Procyonidae > Nasua > Nasua narica. Next base: position 33,078,721 of record CM052802.1, read on the forward strand.
GGAGGAAGAGTTCTGGCCTCAGAGGACCCCCTCCTCACCCTGGCAGAGGCCAGCCTTGATCTTGGCCTGCAAAGTGCACTTCTCCCTGAGGTCTTCCTTGCTCACCTACTCTCACAATCTGGCCTTGATCATGGTTCCCTGGAGTCCACACTTCCCTAATTAGTCCACTTCCCTAGTAAGTCCCCACTCCCATGTAAACGCAAATGACTGGCAGGTCCAAGGGATCTCCTGACTCTGCCCAGCAGCTGCTAAGCTCCACCCATCCATAGGCCAAGCCCCTATCTATCCCTTTTTTGCTTGTTTTTAAGATTTTATTTATTTATTCATGAGAGAGAGAGAGAGAGATTGAGAAAGAGACCCAGAAGGAGAAGGAGGATTCCGATGAGGGACTTGATCCCAGGACCCCAGGATCATGACCTAATTTTAAGGCAGACGATTAATCGACTAAGCCACCCAGGCGTCAGATCTATCACTTTATACCCCTGAGAAGCTCACGAAATAGGCACCATCACCTTCGTTGTACATAAAAGGAACAATTTCAGAGAAATAATGCAATTTGCACAGCTAAGTAATAATAATACAATTTAATATAATGTACTATTATAATAATTATATATTTTATATAATTATATATTTTATATATAATTATTACAATATATAATTTAATATAATTGTGATTATAATTTAATATAATTTATAATACTTTAATTGTAATTAATATGATTATGATATAATAACGGTATATATAATAATTTGTAATATAATAATGCAGAGAATAATTTAATACAATAATAATAATAATGCAATTTCCATTATTATCCATTGAGTACTTCGGTGCGTCAGGGACTGTTCTAAGTACTTTACATGTGTTAATTTTACAATCCTCGCAACAACTCTATGAGACAGGTACTTTTCTTAACTCTATTTCACAGTTACGAACATCGAGGCCCAGAGAGGACCAAGCAATTTCTCAACCTGTTACAACTAGTAAGGCATCAAGAATTAAACCAAGCTTGCCCTAACCACAGTTTAGCCAGCAGTTGTCCAGAATTAAAGGGTGAGCTATGCAGTGTTCCCTTTTGGATTCTTCAAATAAATGTATCAAGAGAAGGTAGCCTTCCTGGATGGAAGCAGCACTAACTGGAAGTGCCCCCTCACCCCCCCCCACCCCTGCATCCTGCCTGGGGGCACATCCCCCCCTGCCTCCATCTCCCAGGAGCCAAGGCACTTTCCCAGGTCCTTTATGCTAGCCTGGCTAACAGATTCCCTTTTAATAGGTCATCTTCTTGCATTATTTATTTAATGACTGAAAAACAGGAAGCACCGGATTCAGTTCAGTTTTTTAGAGCTCTTTTCATAGGCAAATTGTTCATCTTCTTGTGGGTGGGATGTTGTCAGGTTTCTGGCTTTGGGAACTACCCTCCGTAGCCTTTTGCTTTCTCCTTCTGTATAATAATACTGCCTCCTGCCTCCTGAGGATGAAGATGTTCATCCTCAGGTCTAAGTGGTGACTCTGCACATTTGTGCCGATGAGGCTCTCGACATGCGTCTAGACGCTCCTAGACTCCAAGCAGGCGCCCTATGGCTGCCTCAGGGATCAGCCTCCACGTCCAACATAAAGGCACGTTCCGTGCTAGTATCAAGTAATTACATACAGCTAATTATCCTTTCTAACTATCCATACTCTGCACCAAAGGTACTAAACAAACAGAAATCAAGGCTGTTAAACAGTAGATTAGGAGATGGGACTTAAGGGCCACCCAGCTGGCCCAGTCAGTTAAGCGTCCGACACTCGATTGAGGTCAAGGTCTTGGGTTGTGCTCTGCCTCTGCGCTGGGGTGGGAGCCTGCTAAGATTCTAGCTTTCCCTCTGTCTCTCACCACCCCAAAAAGATGGGACTTCAACCCCTGGATCTCCTAACTGACATGATTTTTTGGCCTGCAGAAACCATATTTCTGACCTAGTGTTTGCTCTCGAAATAGAATTCGCACTTTATGGTTTATTGAGTATTATTATCTTGTCAGAAATTGTCACAGTTTATTAAATACAGTTTCAAAAGATTGTTCCTAATATTTAATTGCAACTTTTATTGTATCTGGAGGCAAATTAATTCTTTCTTATGAGTCTGCCTTTCCACCTGCAGAATGCAAGTCAATTGGGAAATGAAATCTAATAGTTTCTGCCTCAATCTCCCTACACAACATCAATCCAGAAGCCCATGGCTTTGGGCTACTCTGGCAGCAGCCTATTAAAGGTATTCTAATTTCCATTTGAAAAGAGAAAGTACTAATCCTTCTGGAATTGTTCACATGTTCTTTAAAGGGGTCCACAGAGCTCTGTTTTAATCCAGGTGTCAGTTGGCATATAAGTAGATTTTCAGACACACTAGAGATCAAGGATCCCAAATTGTCGCAAGGTCCCTTTCTCTCTCCACCACTTGACCACTTTCGCTCAGGAGCCAGCACCAACATTCAGACCTCAGCCCGTCTTTTCCCCTCCTGTCAAGCTCACAGGCCACAACTTCTCCCAAAGTATCCTCTCCAGAGGCTGCCAATATTTATCTCTTTCTAATTCACCAGGTGAAGGAGATTGGAAGATTCCGGAAGAAGATTCCTGAAGCATCTTCAGGAAGATTGTAGCAAATAATGTGGTGAGGAACAGCCGTGTCAGTAAGGCAGGCTCCTTCCTCCCCTGGTTCCTCCTCAGTCCACCTGCCTATGTTCTGATCCCACATCACAGCCCTCGCTCCTGGGCCTGAATCTCCGACCTCAGTCCCACTCTGATGCAACATTCAAGTTCCGGACCCAGAAGGCTCCAATCCTCCCAACTTTCTGCCCTGGGCTATAAAAGCTTTTGCTCAGAGACTGTTTACTTTTTCCCTGGTTTAGGGTGATTTCCGATGTCAATAAGAATGACAATTTCTATCTAGAGACCCTTGCCACTCCAAGCATCGTCCACAGACCAGCGGCATTCCGCTCCACCTGGAAGCATGATGGAAATACAGAATCTCAGGCCTCATCCCAGACCCATCTGCATTTTCGCAAGATCCCCCAGGGGACTCATCTGCACATTAAAATTTGAGATGCTCTGGTCTAGAAAACAGAAATGTCTATTACAACACAAGTTCAGTTTATTCTTTTTTTTAAATCCCTAACTGCAGGATATTTTTACAAAATTAAACCGAACTGTTAAAGAAATATTTTCTTAATTTGAGTTCCATTGAGTTTAGGTTAATAAAAAATAAAAGCTAACAAAACTTTTCCTGCATTGTCAGGGAAATTTAGTATTTCTACATGGTATAACAAGGTTTAGTCTAGATATCTAATCCTTGACAAATTTTCCCATATTAATTTACACACAAAGTCCACTGAGACTCTAATTTATTTTTAACTAAAAATAACCTTTTCTTTTTAATGTTATAAAAGCAAAACATGTTTTAATAGAAAATTTTTTTAAAAAAACCACATAACTGGAATGAAAATAAAACAAATCAATAAAGTAAGAAAAAATAAAACTACCCAGAGATTAGACTATTGTAAGACATTAGAATATTTGCATGTATAAGTAATATTACCATAAATGACAGATAAAATGGAGTCACATGGTACAAACCCTTTCTCTGTTACAAATATGTATCCATTAAATATTAATCTACAATATTTTTTAATGGCTGAAAGGTACTGATTATTTAGTTAGGACATTAAATCAACCAGTGCTATGCCAGAACCCATTTCCATTTTTCTTTTTCCAATGTCATTTTAAAACTAGGAGCTATATTGTTAATTATGCCCTGGACTTGATTCAATTGATTTTTATAAGGCAGTATTATTTATTCATTTGATCAGTCTCTATCACCTTCAGTCCTTTGTGTTCACTAATAAAATTAAGAAATTCATTTGTGGAAAAGTTATGTGAATTTTTATACAGTCTCTGAAAGCTGCCAACTAAGTAATATCTTCTGATGGTCACCAGTGGATCAGTTTGTACTAACACTACTGCTTTCTGTATGATAAATTTATAAGTTATACATGTGTTCTTTCTTGTCCTGGGGCTAAATTTTAACTCGCTTAGGATGTACTAAGAGCATCTGAAGACCAAAGTCATAACTCTAAAGACTAAAAACACACTGAGGTTAATGCTGAAGTTGCCACAAAAGTATTGGCTACCTGTATCCCGGTAATTATTAATCAATATTAGCCTTTTCACCGACATACACATATATAATAAAGTACAGCAAGGTACGGAGGAAAAATTACCAATAACATTTGAAAACCTTAAAATGTTTTATATTTGGCCGTAGACGTAATCCAGCCAATGAAACAGAGTGAAGAGTGGAAGGTTGTGGAGATTCGTAAGTGCCTGCCCTCCATATTGAAACCAAAATTGAGGGGGTGCCTAGGGGGCTTAGTTGATTAAGTGTCTGCTTTGGCTCAGGTCACGATCTCAGGGTCCTGGCATTGAGCCTACGGTGGGCTCCCCACTCAGCAGGGTGTCTGCTTCTCCCTCTCCCTCTTCCCCTCCCCCCCATGCACACGGATACTCTCTCTCTCAAATAAATAAATAAAATCTTTTTTAAAAATTAATTTAAAAAAAAAGACTCAAATTGGTTTTCCACAACATGGACCATATATAGACTCCTTTGCTCAGCTGGGGTTCTTTGACTTGAATCAATAGAAAGAAGTTCTGGCTACCTTGGACAAATAAAAACAGGCTCTATCAGAACACGGATAGGCCTCGGGCAGGCCAGCAATCCAGAAGCCCTTGGATTAGGCAGCAAGGGTCCTTGCAGCTACTACAACAGAGTCAACGAGCTCTGGCCTCACAGTCAGGCAGCATCCTGCTGTGGCCACATACCAACCCTTGGCCCCCAGAGGGGAGAGGACCTTGACTGAAAGCCCCACTGGCCTTGCCAACCAAGCGACAAGAAAGCTGCTGTTGCAAAATGAGAAGGAAAAACCAACAGCTGCCTGCACCAGCCACTGCCCTCCAGCCATGTCGCGGCTACACATTGGGTATAGGCACAAGGAAGGACACCGACACATCCAAATGTCAGAACCGGGAACAGGCACCAGGGCCTGAAAGAAGTGACTGACCTTTAGCTCATTCTGAGAACTATGACGTATGTAGAAGGAAAAAAGAAAACCAGCCTGTGAGTTACTGATACATAATAATTGGATTCAGGAAAGCAGGCCATTTCAGTTTAAATAAACAGATGATTGCCCTTGATAACAAAAGCTGAAGAACTATGTTAATGACTTGAGTCACCTTGCTTGCCTGCTAGCAGACAACAGTTGTAACACGCGTGATATTAATGGAAATGTGTTTTGAGTTTGGAGCAGCGCTTATCAAATGTTAACGACCGTGTTAATCGTTTGGAGACCAGGTTCGGATGCGGATTCTGATTCAGCAAGTCTGGTGTGGGGCCCGAGGCTGGGCATTTCTAACAGGTTCTGGGGCAATGCTGACGAACAGCAAACTAGCAAAGGACGGAGACTCCCCCTACCTTGCGGATCGCCCGTGCACAGGATTCTCCTGTCATCACGCAGTCCCTCGTTCAGACGTGCTTCTCCCCAGCACTGCCGGTAACACGAGGGGACGCTTTGGGCCACCTTTAGAAAGATCTGATGAGGAAGAAGATTAAAACTGCCCACTAAAATGGGCCTTGTGGACTTTATATACATGCAGCGGACCGTTTGTGTCCCCCTCAAATTCATATGTTGAAATCCTAATATCCCCGCAACCATGGTATTGGGGGGGGGCCTTCGGGAGGTAATTAGGTCATGAAGTTGGAGCTTCGTGAGTGGGATTTCTGCCCTTAAAAAAGAGGTCACAGAGAGCAATTTTGCCCCTTCTGCCATGTGAGGATCCGGCAAGAAGACAACCATCTATAAATCAGGAAGCAGGCTCTCACCAGATGCCAGATCTGCCATCATCTTGATCTTGAACTTCTTGGCCTCCAGAAAGATAAAAAACAAATGTCTGTTGTTTATAAGCTACCCAGTCTGTGATATTCTGTCCTAGGAGCCCAGACAAAGACACCAAGTGACCCATTTCCCTGAGTGCAGGAACTACACAAGCAATGCCTTAGTCCTCTGATCCGAAAGCACACAGGAGGTCCATGGTGCATTCTCAGAATGCTGCTCTCCTCAGAAATCTAATACACTGACTTACCCTCAGCCCTTACAGTGGGTCATTGTCTGTCGTCAGAGTTGGGGGATTTATTTCCCAATCAAAAGAAAAAAGGAAAAACTTTGAAATGAAACTATTGTATGCCTTCTGGACCGAACCCAGGCCCTGTCCTCACCCCCAGCAGTGACTGGCCACATCCTGTAAGTAGGGCCAACTCAGAGGCTCTGGGTGCTCCAAGGTGCTGGCGTCTGCCCCTTGTCACAGACGCACTGAGTGACGGACCATGAAGTGAATGGCCTATTCTCTCTTTAGAGACAGAGTCAAATGTGTTCTCAGGGCGTACTTGGCCTTCCTTGCCCGGAGGAGCGGTGGGGGCAGTGCACACAGCCCCTCCGGCATTTCGCTGCCCTCGGTGGACGGTGGACAGCTTGAACTGGAGAGCCCATGATAAGATAAAAGTAAAACAGAAAACAGCAGATGTCAGGTTCTGAGGCAAAGCATTATTTTTAGAGCCTGGAGGTAATAGAGTCGCTAACCCTCAGGGGCAAACAATTCTTCAATTTTTAAATTTGAGTTCTTGACCCAGGAAATAAAATTAAAATCCTGCAACCAGGTCTAGGTTGGGTCTACAGGATTAAGAAAGGAAGAAGAAAATAAAACCAGCTCAGGAAAAGTAAGAGTCATAATGCATTGGAAATAAATCCATAGGGTTTGCATAATCTTTCTCTGGTTCCTGGTGGCTCCTGTCCCACCATTTCACTAGAATGCTGGTGAGGGGAGAGCTCATGAAAACATTCCCGTCGGCACAAACCATTGCCACCTACATTTCTATTGACCATTTTTTTCCTCCTTCCTTTCCTCCCAATAAGTTTTCTGAATATTTTGAAGAGCTGTCTTTGGACATGACAATGTGCAGTTCTGTGTTGATAGAGGCCTTACAGTTTTGTGAGAAGAGGATTTAATGCTATACAACCAGAAACAATGATTAGGCACTGAGAACACCAAGAGGAATGGGCTAGAGGCCTTATCCTGGAGAAACCCAGAAGAAATCTACAAGAGCTAATGGCCATGGCAGTAAAATAACATTCAGAAAAGCAGATCTCATCAGACTTCTAACCATTAACTGCTTTCCCTAGCATTTGTAAGAGCTGTCATGGATACTAACTTTAGCCACATGATGCCTGGTCCAAAATTTATTAAGAGAAGAAGGACGAGCACCCTGAACAGTATGATATGCTCTAGGCTTACACCCACTCTGGGATCCTTCTGGGTCCAGAGTCTTAGAAGTAAACAGAAACTTAGAAATCTAGTAACTAACCCAATTTGGAGTAGACCTATTTTCTGCCCCATCTTTGGCCACGGACGGGGAGACAAGAGGAGTGCCAACAGAGAGCAGAGGTGCAGGTGCAAAGAGCTCATACATCCAGGAAAGTATAAGGGAATAACCTCCAGATCCAAGGCAGGCTCCTCGAGTCGCTAGATCCCGCCTGCCGGCCATCTGCATTAGCCCCATCCTTTTGAAATACCTCGGGGGAGACGGAGCTGCCCAGCGAAGCCTCTCAACCCTCACCTGCCCTGTAGAAAAGATGTTCTTGTAGAAAGACTTTGAGGACAACCACCGCAATAAGGAGGTAATCTCTTAGGCCGCTAGGTATGGACCCAGGTTCCTCAAGTTCCGTTGCTGTCAAAAAGCTAAAACCATCTCACATACAGACCGTGGGTTTGACTGACTGAAGGCAATGGTGTAAATGACACATTTTCTGTGTTTTTCCTGAAAATTAATTGCTGCCTAGACAGAAGCATTTTAACTATTTTAGTTATTACCAAACCTATTACAAAGCTCCTGGCGTCTTGTGGATTTTAAGAAACTTGTTTAACCAAGCCTGTGTGGTTCATCGGTCACTATAATTCCTTATAGAAATACAGGGTTCAGAGCTCTGATTTATATTCAACACTCACCAAAAGCCACCTTCCAGGCAGTGGAGGACTACGAACTTCTCCAAAGATCCCCTGATGGAGCAAGAAATAGAATCAGTGTCTCCACCCAGACATCCCACTGTAATTCACTAAACCACACTCTTTGAAAAGTACCTGATTTTTCCCTGACCCATGAAAAGATAAGTAACTTTAAAGATAACCTAAGAGAGACAATTTCAATTTCCAACCTCCAAAGGTCAAGATGACCATGGACACCATTAGATCATTAGGTCGTTATCTGTGGAATAACCTTTACTTCTTGTCCGGGGGGAATGAAGAAGAGGGAAAGGGGAGCGAGGAGACAGCAAAGGCTTGCCAATTTGGATACCCTCCCAGGCATCCCGGGGCTTTGCTTAAGCTGCTTTATAAAGGAAAAACAGTGCTCACAAGTTTATCATTTATTGAGTCTCTGTAAATTAATAACTGTCTCTTTAAAAAGGAAGGACCTACAAAAGGCATAAGCTTAGGATTCCTTTGATCAGTTGCAGCAGAGTTCTCCGACAAGGCGCTGGGAGTCGGAAGGGGACGCTTTGGCAATGACCATACTCCATGGAGGGACAGAGCTGGCCCCGAGCTTCTCTACACAGAGCCTCCTCCACTAAAGCTCCACAAAGCAAAAACCGTAATTGCCAGAAGAATCATTTAAAAAATAGCCCAGCCACTAACCTCACAAGCAAATGGAATAATTACTCTGGATTCTGCATTGTGAGCTGCTCTCCATATCCTGAATTACCTTTGAATTCAGTCTTTTTTTTTTCTTTGAATTTGCAACTCTTCAAGACACAAGATTAAAACAAAATTCACACTAAAAAAAAAAAAAAAAAAAAAAGGACCCCGGCCCGTCCACATTACTGCAGGGCTCCCTATTTGGCCCCACGGGAGACTCACCGGGCGACCCAGGCACACACAGGGGAAAGCCGGCCTTATCTCTCCTCCTCCCTTCCTATCTTCTGTGGATAAACAAGGGCTCCGGCCCCAGGCTATCAGGCCAGTTCCCCTTCACTCAGGCACATTTAACTGCACAGGGAGTCTGCATTCCTTCCCCAAGTACAACTTCCTCTGAAGTAAATGGCAAACTTCGCCTCGGGGAGGATGTCAACAGCAATCCTGAGGTCATAGTCCACGGGCAGTCTGTGTTTTCCCCAACTCACACATTTTTCAAAGTTGCCTCGCCCACGTCATTCCTTGATTGGAAGCCACTCTAAGAACCAGAAAGGAAATCAAACAGCCCAGGAAATAAGCCTCCGATGGCCCCAAAGGTGGCAGATCAGCAGCTACAACAGGAGGCACATTCTTTGCTTAGTTAACGCATCTAAGAGAGGCGACCCCTTCTGCTAGGTGATGGGAGAACTCAAGAGAGGATTTCAAACCTGACAGGAAATAAATCCACCTTTTAGCCTTCCCTGTTGGGCCCAGTAGCCTGCCCACATACATCTCTTCGCTGGAAGTTTTGAAATCAAATGAGAGAGTTTCTCACACAGTATCCGGAACCGTTCAAATCCTTCCTATGACAAATGTGCCTGATGGGTTTAGCTCTAGGTTCGGGGTTTTCTCTTCCCGTAGGGAACGGTTATTCAAAATGCATTCATACACATCATCCTAACGGATTCTCACTGTAAGGGAGACAGCTAAGGAAACATTGCTATTATTTTTATGTTAATAGTGAGAAATAGACACAAATGAATTAAGAGCTGTTCGGGTAGGACTGGGATGCATCCTCTAACTCCCGGCCCTTTCTTCTCACCATTGCTCCACATGGGTGTTGCAACTGTGGCCTCACATTTGGACTATCCTATGTTGTTGGGCATTGAGCTAAGCCATCTGGGACAATGGTTGTCTCCAGGGCAGGGAGCTGAGTGACCCACTGGGAGGGAAAGGCTGGAGGAGAAGGCAACTTCTCACTGGGTATACCCTTTTGAACTGCTTTGAATTTTAAACCTTGCAAATTTATTGCCTATTCACAAAATTTAAATTAAAATTTTTAAAAAGGACTGTAGAACTTTATAGAGGAAGCATGAAAAAGACGGCTGTAGAACTTTATGGGCGGAAACATGAACATTTAAAGAAAATGGTTAAGACGTGAAAAGAAATAACATGCACTAAAGGAGAAAATTTTTCAATTTCTTTAAAATTGATTACATCCCTTCACCCTACCTCCCCACCATTTTCCACCTCACTAGTGTGTCACCCAGAGAACAATATATTGAAGTGGCATAGTCTTGTTTTTGTTTGACAGTTCGATTGGGTTTTTTTTTTTAAGTATCAGAGATGGGGACTCAAGATAAGTATGGTTTTTGCACAATTTAACAAAAATTAGCTTAACCAAAGACTGTGTGTAGCTTTTCAGCCTAAGAAACACACCTCGTATCATCTTGGTGCCCACGGTGGTGGGTCTATTGCAGGTACACAGGAAATGTTGAAGGAGAAACAAGCAGAGAATGATAGAGGCAGAGGGTCAGAGAGGAGAGAACACCAACAGGGACGGCAGGCCTTCCATCCTTCCCTCCCTCTCAGTCTCATTACTGATGGGTGTTAGGGTCCGTGATCAAAGGAACGAGACTGATACAAAGCGAAGATCAAGCAAAGCTTTATTTCAGCCAAGCATCGAGAATCATACTGGCTGGTCAGGGTCTTCTCTATGCAGAGAGCGACCCCGCCTGGTCTTACAGGCTATCTTTTATAGGGCAAAACCGCAAACCGACTGTGAGCTTATCCTTATTGGTCAGAAGCAGTGGGGTCAGGAGGGGTTACATATGTGTTCTTTACTGGTTGGACGTCTCCACCTCACCTGACTTCAGGAGCAGTGGAGTTGAGGGAGGTGGCATATGTGTCCTTTACTGATTGGACACCCCCACCTGGCCTGACTCGTCCTCGTTCTTCTGGGGGACTGACATCAGGAGCCAACAGACCACATTCCATTGGTGTCCTGGGCTTATCTTTCTAATAAGTTCCTCCAGGCTGACTTTGTTCCCTTAGGGCAAGGTCAGCTTGTGTTCACAACAAAATGGCTGCTTAGACAAGATGGAATCACTTAGGCTAAGCAGGTCCTAACGATGGGTTTTTAAAAGGTCATCAAAACATAGGGAATCAGGGCTGCCTGGGTGGCTCAGTCAGTTAAGCCTCCAACTCCTGGTTTATGCTCAGGTCTGATCTCAGTGTCCAGAATGGAGCCCCATGTTGGGCTCCAAGCTCAGCAGGGAATCTGCTTGAGATTCTTTTCCTGCCGGTCCCTCCGGGGCTTTCTCTGTCTCTGTCTCTGTCTCTGTCATAAATAAATAAATAAATAAAATCTTAAAAAAAAAAGAATATGGTAACTCAAAAAAAAAGGCGGGGGCACCTGGGTGGCTCAGTGGGTTAAAGCCTCTGCCTTCGGCTCAGGTCCTGATCTCAGGGTCCTGGGATTGAGCCCCACATTGGGCTCTCTGCTCAGCAGGGAGCCTACTTCCCCCTCTCTCTCTGTCTGCCTCTCTGCTTACTTGTGATCTCTCTGTCAAATAAATAAAAATTAAAAAAAAAAAAAAAAAAGCTGATGCTCTTGGTACTTCAAGGACATGTGAAAGGGAAATGCAGGCAGTCTCAGCAACTCTCCTTCAGGAAACACTCTGGATCTCAGAAGAACAACAGACCCCAGTGCAAAATTCTGAAACAAGCAACAGGGTTTGAATCGTTTTTTTTAACGTATGACAGATTCTTTGAGGTTGATCAGTATCCTTTAGGTCTATTGCTAGGATTTCAAAATCATGACACTTCAACAGCTCATTTGTCTTGTAGTAGAGAAGCAGCTTCTGGAGACAGGCCTTGTGTTTGTCCTTGAAAATAAGGACAAACACGAGCTGGCAACCCATGCTCTGTATTTTCGTCAGCTTGCTCTTCTGCAGGCCTATACCGTCAGCACTGCGTGAGGAGGGAAATCAATAAAAACCATCTTGCTCGTAGCAGGAGGCCAACTGGAGACTGTTTCCTGGCTCTGGAACAAGTATCTGTCAGTCAGGGTCAGGGAGGTTTCTGTTGCATTTATCCGGGAAATCTCTTACATGGTGTAACGGGGAACTCAAAAGGCTTTGAGTCGAGAAAACTAACACCCAGGCAGCTCGGAGGATGTGGCTCACCCAACTCAGTGGTTAACTGAGACCCAGAACCAAGCAAAAAAAGACAAAGAAAAACAGACCCTAAAAGAGCAGCAAAGCTACAAACCTCATATGACACCACAGGATCTCTTTCTCAAGCAAGTCAAGCACTTCCACCACAGGGCGCCATTTTGTCAGAAGCTAAAACTTCCTGAGGAGTCCTGATGTCCTTCTAAGGGATGGACATCATGGGGAGGGAGATTCTCCTACATTCAAGTCCAGACTCTACAGCAAGGCACAGAAGTCCTTTAGGATCTGGCCCTCATTTCCTCTTTATCCAATACCCTGAGCTGCAGGCACATGAACTACTTGAACTGTATCTAAATGTGCTTTTTCAGATGCTAATCCCTTTGCCCAGAACCCGCTCCCTCCCTCACCACCTGACCTCATCCGGCAACTTCTACTCCTTACATTTCATCCTCTCTCAGAAGTCTTCCTCCACCCAATTTTCTCCCACCCCTATGTTTTAAATGTAGATTTTATGATTTTTCAGGTATGGTGAGACCCAGAGGTCCGAAGACAATTGCCACCAAAAAGATAGTTTGGTCCTTGAAGTTCGCAAAACTAGAGGGAATGCCCCGCCACGTAGGACCACACACGGGGTTAGTCAGGAGACAGAGGGGAGCATAGAGAATATGTGGGTAGGATCCTTTACTGGAGTTCCTACAGGAAGGGATGGACAAGGCTGGGTAAGTTGGCTAGTTGGAATAGTTTCAGTGGGCTTCGGGGTGTAGGCCTGTCTCTAGCTGCCTGGTACCTGTCTCTGGGGTGATTAGGACAGGGAAACTGTGGCCCAGAGTAGAAGGGCAGAAAGGAGGCGGTGGTATCTGGACTGCCTGATTTGCATATGACAGGCACCCAGGCAGGAAGTCCCTTACTACCTCTAAGAGTTGGCGGGCCCTAGGATTAGCTGCCCCTCCAGGGTCAGCGAGGCCCCAAAAGTCAAAATATCAGAAACACATCCTACCACTGTTAGAAGTGATTAAGTTCCTCTTATATTCCCCCTGGGCTTCCCCTCTGAAAAGACTGACCTCTCTTTTAATTAACTCCTTACCTCTTAGTTTACCACCACCCCCAGCCCCTGGACTATAAGCTGAGGACGGGGACAGTGTCTTTTCCATTGTTGAGAATGGCAATGAAGTACACAGAGATCAATTTGATAGGCTCAAAGTCTCGCCCTTCGCTCTGACACACTAGGTGAGATCACCTGCTGTGGAAGGCTCTGGGACCACTCACAGCTAGTGGAAAGGTGTCACATCTTCCCCCCAGAAGCCTTATTCATTACACAGTACTTGTCCTTCTTCTTTCCTTAGGAACCCGCTTAGCGTCATGAAAGGTCTTCTCTTTGGGTTCAAAAATGCCAGACTGAAGGCAAAATGAAGCTCTGTTGTTTTCAGGTTCTGTTTCTCTGAAACTAAGTGAAAACAAGCTAACAAAGGCAAAAATCAAAAAATAAATTTTCATTCATTTTGCTCCAAAAGATAAGACTGTTTGTAGAATTAAATGTCAAGGGACCTTATGACATTTCCTGGCAGGATTTCTGTGCGAAGTTTTCAACCAGTCAGTTTATTCCAAATTAGTAGGAGCTTCAGAAAAGGCTTTTGGTGGGTCCACAGCTGGAAAGAGGTTTTGTCATGAACTCTGCCAAATGCATAAGGACATATAAAAAGGGGCAGGGGGAAATTGGGATTTTTGGCTCAACATTTTTTAATAAATGAAAAAACAAACAAAACTCCCGATTTAATTAAAATTTTCCCCATATTCTGGCCTACCCTGTAATTTTTACGTCGCTGCCCAAAAGCTATTATGTAGTTACTTAAATAAGAGAAAGGAAAGGGAAGTATTTTTAATTTTAAAGGATAAGGAGAAGAGAGAAAAAACTCTTGAGTTTTTCTCTTTCCACATCCTGAGTCCAAACGGTAGTAGCCTGGCTATTTCTTTAGCAGGTTTTTCTTAGAGGCAACTCACAATGGCTTGTCAGTTTCTTTAAGTCCTAACTTTATGACCTAACACAATAACTGACACAACAAATGGAGTACCTCCAGCCCTCCAGTTCAGGCAGAAGTACCTCACCCCCAAGCCAGTCCTGTTCTCTAGAGCTTCAAGTAACGCAACAGAAAAACTTCATCTCATTAGTAATTTGAGTAGAAATTTCTTGTAATAAACTTGGAATTGCCTGATCCAGTCTCATGAGCATTGGGTCCTGCCAATTCTCTTTGCTAAACACACATATCATGCCGAGGGAGGAAATGTGACACAATGAACTTTGGAGCTGTGCAGTGTATCTTACCGCCAGTGCTTTTTTGTCCCATGCAGGGATCTGCTGCTGCTCACATGTGCCGTCCCCGCCCAGTTTTGGTCTTGCATTCTCAGCAGCCTGCCTGTTCAACAGGCCTGTTCAGGGCGCCTGGGTGGCTCAATGGGTTAAAGCCTCTGCCTTCGGCTCAGGTCATGATCTCAGGGTCCTGGGATCGAGCCCCGCATCGGGCTCTCTGCTCAGCAGGGAGCCTGCTTTCCCCTCCTTCTCTCTGCCTGCCTCTGCCTACTTGGGATCTCTCTCTCTGTCAAATAAATAAAATCTTAAAAAAAAAAAAAAACAGGCCTATTCAATAGGCTCCTCACATTTAGAATGGCCCAACCTAAACGCATCCTCTTTCTACCACCTTCTATTCCAGTGTGTATCAGGCCGTCCACTGAGCCACCAACTGGAACCCTGGACATCATCCCTTACTCCTCATCCCTCTACCCAATCAGTTACCAGGACTGGCTCATTTCACCTTCTAAATGTTCTCCAATCAACCCTTAAGACCACCGCTCTAGCTGTGACCTTTACATCTCTAATGTGGGTGGCCACGTCAACATCCTGACTCGCATTCCGGCTTCTAAGTCTATCTCCCTCCATTCCAAACCACCACCACTGGAGTGAGAGTCAGACCGAACCTGATCTCACTGAAAATACTGAGGGAATTCCCTGTCCTCCCCCAGCGTGGCGGCAGGGGAGGGAGAAATCGGAAATCCTCCCGCCACCTTCTCCAGCCTTACCTTGCTGGTTCCCAGTTCACATTTCAGTGAAGCTCCCCTAACCACCATGCTCTTCCTCCGCCTTGGCATCAGCCAATGAGCAGGCAGGCCTTACAACACAGGGAACAGGAAAAGTCGAGTAACACATAAAACTTGTGCAGGGAACAGAAGTTACCACTCAAATAAATAGAAAATTTGAAGTTTTTAAAAAAAACATTTTCTGAGGGGTGCCTGGGTGGCTCAGTGGGTTAAAGCCTCTGCCTTCGGCTCAGGTCGTGATCTCAGGGTCCTGGGATTGAGCCCTGCATTGAGCTCTCTGCTCAGCGGGGAGCCCTGCTTCTCCCTCCCTCTCTGCCTGCCTCTCTGCCTACCTGTGATCTCTCTCTGTCAAATAAATAAATAACATATTTTTTAAAAAAGAACATTTTCTGGGATCTAGAAGAAAATGTAAAGATGAAGATTAGGGGTAATAAATCAGCTGGAATTTTTATTTTCTTGCTTTAACCAGGAAGAGGAGTCCTTTTGGACTAGATTGCCACAGCTTCCTCTTTGGTGTTGGTTCTGAAAAGTTTTCCCTGCCTGAGACTCCAGTTAGCAATCACCAGCTGTCTCTGAGTTTGAAACCTCCCAGTGAAGACTTCGGTGTCTGACAAAGGACAAACCCTGCACTATTCAGAGCTCACTTTGGAGCAATGTACTGAGCCTTTCTGAGAAGGCTTGGTAAAGGACTGCCAGAGAAAACACAGAATAAATGTAGAGAAAGTTTCCGAAGCTCAGAAATTCCAGACGCCTGTGGACGGTAGGGAGATGGAAAGTCTATCAAATACTTTGACTATCAGCCCACGGTTGAGTGGCTTTTGCAATAAAAGGTATGATACCATTGTCATACCAAATGGCCCAAAAAGCCAAACACTTGACACAGATTACTTTCAAGGGCTGAAGTAGTGTGTCTGGGGTCAACTGGCTGGACAGGACAGCAAGACCGTAACCCGAGAAAGTGTCAACAGCAGTGACGCACAACCAATAGCTCTCTGAGTGGGGCAAAGACCCGAAGGACTCAGTGCGCCAGGAGCGAGCTGGACAATGCCCCATGCAGTGTGGTCTCCTCAACCGCAAGGTCAACTTTTGGCAGGAGTCACAGGTCGGGCACCAAATGGTAGCTCCGCCTCAGAAATACAGTCCTTCGTCTTGTGTCCTGTCTATAACGGTGCACGTGTTGCTGTGTCTGAGACAATTGTGGGTCCAGGCCACAGTGAGAGCGATTTGGCTAATGCCTGCTCACTTGTTTTATTCGAGCTGGTCTCATCAGAGAATGACCCAGACCGTTCTGGCAGCAGCCACAATCTGTCCACTATTTGTAGCCCCTAAGGAAGGCCTTAGGGCCTTTAATCTGCCAATCTCTAGTTTTCCAAGTGACAGACCAAACCATAGGTCATTAGTAGTCAATAAAGATGTAACAAGGCTTAGCAAGGAGGGTATTGGCTGGAGCTATGAGAATAGCTTTGTGTTCTCACCACTGACCCGGCCAACCAGCTCCATTTCCGTTTCTGGTACGTGGCACAGAGATGAAACAGCCATAGCAACCCCCCGAAGACCACTGGGCTACCGTACAGCCAACCCAACAAAGACGCAGATTTGAAGCAATCTCCTAAATGCAACAACCTAAATGTATTCTTAAACCCCCGAAATGTAACCTTCATGAATCAAGGATGCCATTGAGTCAGTGCCTTCATCTTGGGCAATGGTATGAGAGAGAAAGTTTTCCCCAAAGAGCCGCCACTTTTTCACGTTAATCCAAGTTGCCGCTGGGGCGAAGCCAGCTGCACTTTTGAACATGCCAATTCCATCTGACGAATGAGGCTCATTGGGCCCTTCTCACCCTGATGGTTATGAGTCTGTCTCATCTCCACAATGGAAACAGGTCGGGTGGCTCAAGTGTTCAATTTTGGCAAAAGCACAGTAGTTTGCTAATAGTTTTTACAGAAGGGGGAGCGGGCAGAGGATTGGTGCTCCCACGTCCCCGGAAAGGCAGTCTAGGGCGCAGGGTGTCAGTACCTCCTTAGATATACAGAAATGCAAGATAGCTATGGAGAAGGGTTTCCCCATAGGTATAAGTTGTAGAAAAATAAGATAACGCAAAAAAAGTTTTGATGTTGGTGCTGGCAGCACTCAGACTTGTGTGAAATACTCCAGCCATAATTTGTAAATAAATACATACAAACATACATTCATACATACACACACACTCACGGAGCTTTCACAGACTTCTAAAGCTTACCAATACTGGTTTTGACCACCTTGACCCACTTCACAAAATCAAAACACACTAGATAAAGGATCTGCACAGTCCATCAAAACTCAAGTACCATTTAGTTTTCCATTCTAATTTTCTCCACAGCTTTTATTTTTTATTTTTTTAATTTGACTAACTTCACACATAAGCCCAACTAATCTTCATTGCTGGCTGTTAGACAAAATAGAGTTCTTCCAATAAGCCCTCAGGAGAGAGTCAGGAAGGCTTGATTAAAGGGGAGATTTTAAAGGCGTAGAGGTCAAAGCAGATTCCTTTTTAGGCAATTCAGTTTGGCATCACTGCAATATTATCTTAGTAAGAACATTCAAATTCTAGGACAAAAATATACTGAGCACAACCTAATATCCCGAGAAACAAGGCTAGCAGTTACAGAAAGCGAGGCTGGCTTATCTTAACATTCATCTATTAAGCTCCATTTTGTTCCATGACCCAGGCTTCTTAAGAAACTGCCATGACAATTCAGCCTCCATTCCCCTAAGAGCCTGTCTTCAATGGCTTATGAAGGAAGGGATAAGAGCCAAATTCCAGGTTGGTCTCAGTTATGTCTAAACGTCAATTTGCTTATCCCACACAGTGAAACATATGAACATCCTGAGGCAGGCCTCTGTTAAGGAAATAGGGTCAGGTTCCCTAGTAAGCTTTTTCACCCCAAAGGAAAGACAGGAATGTGCTGTCTCAATGATTCTATGGCTAGATAGAATCACAGATATGTTTATCATTCCATTACAATTCTTTACACTCTAGACCTTATGTTCTCAAACCACTCTGTTTTAGAGAAGATCTCAATGTTTTAGTAAAGTACAAACATCATCGGTTAGTGCTGTTGTGTCCATGTGTATGTTCTGGATTAAGGCACTTTTTTTTGTTTGGATTACAAACCACATTACTTGATAAATATCTGAGAAAAATGGGAGTGGGTGAGTTGGAAATGAAAGTAGACCTCACTTATTCTATGAATACAATCCTTCTAAGAAAAAAGATTCTTACAAGTGTTTAGTTTTCTAAATAACTTTATAATGGAGCAAAACCATGCTCTTGTAAAAAGAGCCAAAGTCCTTATTCTGGTATAATTGATTCCCTTTTGGTCAAACAAGAAAATCAACAATTAGGTCATCAATTTTCTCAGCAACACCCACCTCCATTTCCACCCCTATACGCCATTAATGAATTTACTTACTTACACCCTGCTTTAGCTACAAAGAATTTTTTTTTCTAGTAGAACCACTAACATCAGCTTACTTCCACTGTGCTTTTAGGGAGACTAAAATGCTGTAGAAAGATCATTTCCCCAAAAAAGTCACATTCAATTTCCAACACATAAATATTATATCTAATTCTGTATTTCTTTGGATTATCAATACCTGATAATACTTTCAGCATAGGATGTCAGCAGTTCTCCTAACTCAAAACAACTGAGGCCTTTGATTCAAGAGCCAGATTTGCTTATATTGGCATCTAGATAATACAACCTTAATATCTAATTTCCTGATGCTAAAAAAAAGTCAAGCCCCTGCTTCTTTAATTTAATTATAAGAGTATAAAACATATTACCTCAAAAGCTGTTTCTAAGTCTCAAACTTCTAAAGCACATTTTTCATCCAATAATATAAACACATTCACTATAATGCATCTGGTATGTTAACTCATACTCGACTGTCCCAACACTCTTGAAAATGTTCTTTCTAGTTGTAATCACTTTTCTTAAATATGAAGGGAATCTCAAATTTTAAGTGAGTTTTCTCCATAAGGAAATAGTGGTAACACTGACTTACCTCCCAGAATTTAAAGAGTTTGAAATGTTTCATTGCTCAATCTTTGTATTTAAAGAATTAGTCATAAGGAAGTTAGTGGTGAGCTGGCCAAAACCCAGGTCACCATGGGCAGGAAGTGGCTGAGAAACTTGTAGCAGATTTTAATTTTTTTTTTTTTTAAATCTGCTGGCCACTCTGGCTAAACACACCAAAGACCATCCACTCCACTATTTCCTCCCAGCTATCACAGCAAAAACAAATCCCCACCAGAATGGATAGGAAAAAGGTTACTTCTGATGAAACACCACGAAGGTACCCATCTGGATTTTATGGATATTTAATATGTGACAGAAACAAAATGATAGATTTTGTCATATTATATACATGAAATAGGCCAGCCAACGGACCACCTACGGTTTAGACACAGATTATACTGTAAATTCATACTACAGGACTATCCAAAATGCAGGCACTTTGCTAGGGGATATTCTCCTGGTAAGTGCATGAGGAACACACATACAACCAAAACGGTCCTGGAAATGATCTGCTATAATTTATGCAGAAAGTAATAAGATCCTGATGCCAGAAAATAGTCTCATTTTTTTTAAATAAGAGGAGCTGAGACCTCTGCTTTAAAATCAAAATTGGTTGAGAGGGATAAGCTTTCTTTTTTACTTCTGAGTACCAACTTCAAAATAACTACACACATTCACACTCCGAGTCTACCTACTGATATTTCAAGAATAGGAGACTGAATTTGATGATAAAGATGAGGAAGAATTAAAAATCAGAAGACCTCGGTTGGTAGTAATAAGAAATAATTTGAATTTTTTTTTAAATATTAGGTAACATTTAAATGACACAAAATGACTAAGGTTAACATTGTAACTTCTCCAGAACTATTTGACTATTTGGACTAATTTTTGTGATAAGCAAAAAAAAGGGGGGGGGGCCAAGGCTATAAAATCTCATTTTCCAAATTTAGTCAGCTACAGAGTTGCAAACTCACCCTCCATATAACCTCAAAAAATTTTAAATAAGATGGTTTATAACAGAAATACCGAAAATAAATTATCCTTGAATACTTTTAGATTTTCCCCAGCATACCACAAATCACATCCAGAATCCCAAACAAAACAATCACGGAAGCGTTTGAAATCTGCTGCCGAGACGCAGGGTTGCAGGACAAGAAAAGGAGAGAGAACAACGCAGATGGCCTCCTCTCCCTCTCTCTGCTTGAGCAGGTCTTTTGGAGGTCCTAAGCCATGCAGATTCAAATCAGGAGTCCATAAAAGCCAGTAGTAACACTAAAATAATAATAATAGCATAAATAAAAATAGGCTATGGTTAGAAGGAGAGACCCGTTTACTGCTGCCCTGCTGAGACACATTTAACCACCATAAGCAGGAAAGCTATTAGCATCCTGAATTAATGGCTAGAGTGGTTTTCAAACAAGATATTTTCATGATGGACACAATGTAGACTCAGCAAAGTTTCTCCTTCAAGAAAAATATAGCTTCTATTTCAAAGAGTTCTGATTAGGCCTAATACCATTAGGGAACCATCAAGGACTTGTGTTGTTGTTTCTGCTCTTAACTATCGGTTACTTTCTAAACCAAAAATTGTGGGTAGTTAACTTGACCGACAGTTAAGGTCTAGGAATGCAGGAACAAGTCCAAGGTAGAGCCAAGCTTCAGATGTGGACAGGACTTAAGGAGTTGGGGAGCTTTTCAGGTTGCCAAGTCCTAGCCTTTCTCCTCCTTACCATTATCACTGTCATTACATACTAGTCTGGAATTTATTTAAAAAAAAATTCATTGCCTTTATCACTTTCCCCCTGAAGAGCAGTGAATACAACACAATTTTAGGAATCCTCAGTCAGCTTTATTAGTGGCACTGTAAATCAATTACAATCAGAAACCAAATAAACGAACCCACCCACCAAATAAATTTTTAACCATAGTTAGTTAACTGCTTAAAACATATTCAGCAGGTATCTGTTTAAAAAGTCAACAATATCAGTTCCCCTTGCAAATTAATTACCAAAAATATAACTGTTTTCAATTTCCATAATACTTGAAAGTACAAATATAAATTAAATAAGGTTCCAAAGACCATATACAACAAAATAATCTATAAAACAAAGCTAATTGTAAAAGAATTGTTCAATTTACTTTGTAGCTTTTATTTCATTATATAAAATTATTTAAAACAGTATGTTATCTGTATCATACATGGACGTTCACATCCAGATGTCTTTTCTGTTAAATCCTTCCTCTTTCCATTGTCAAAATCTTAATTTTCACTCTTGGCTAGATTTCTCTTCCTTGGCAATTCTTTTTGTAACGCCACTGAAATATTTCTCACGGAAGGAATTATGACCTTGGTATGGGAAAAAGTGATCGCTTAACAGATGTGAATACTGGTCCCGGTTCTGGTTGGTTGGAAAATATAGAAAACAAAGATGTCTGAGTTATTTCTTTGGTTAGCTGGAAAGCAACGCAGTTATTTACTTTAAGCAAAAATCCCACCCTCTGGGGCATGTTTGTTTTTCCTTATTATCTGAATTAGAAATACACCACCGCTCTATATCTGTATCAAGCTTGCGTATCCAAAAGTGCTTTCATCTGCTTCACCTCGTGTGATCCACCCAACAATCCTCTGCACAAAGAAAACAAATACTTTTTGCTGGGAAAACAGAGATCCTGAGAGGACAAAGAGAATCACCCCAGGCAACACAAGTTGAGACAACCATGAGCATCTTCAGATTCAAAGTTTAACACAAACTGAAGTCACCTGACTCTAAGAATCACCACACCAGAAGCTTCTACTCCAAAGATATTTAACAAGTGACTGCATCTGTATGATGTCATACAGAAAAATAAAACTGTCTGAAGGTATATCCATATTCAGTTCACGAAATAAACTATTCCTGGCAATTTTAACCACAGCAGATGAAGAGGCTAAACAAGTGATTTCCACACTTTTAGACATCGAGAGACAGGGAAGGATTAGGGCTCAGCCTGATGTTTAGGCACTGGAAATATAAATCTAGGTTAGAATGTTCTGCTTCATCTTAGAAAATTGAGGGCTAATGAGCTTCTCGTCCAATTTCACTAAGTCATCTCAAACTGTGAAAAAAATCTAATCAGATATAAAATCTCAGCATCTCACTTCCTATGTACTTCTGTAAATTCAGATTCTACTGCATGTAAATTGATGTGATTTTGAGAACAAATGTAAAGACACAATTAGAAAATACAAACCCTAATTTTTTATCCTGGTTTCAGTATCAAAATAGTATCTACAAATATATCTGGAATACAACAATCTTCAAAATATTTTTACATTTTTCCTTATTCCTGTATGAGATGAATATCTTTATCCTTTTCTTCATATCTAATACTCAATAAAAGCCCAGGTATAGCCAAAATAAAATTATGTTGGCTGATTTGTTTTTTCAGAAACGATTTTGCCAGATATTTAAAAAAAAAAAAATCACACAAAACCCAAATTATTAAACCTGTCCGGATTTCTGGATTCATTACAAAAAAAGAAAAAAAGGCCTTCCCTGTGACACCCTTCTGTCGTTCTGTGTTGCAGCCTGTGTTCCATTTCACTTGTCCACAGGATTCTACTTTCCGTTCCTAGGAATTCTGTTGGTTCATCTCTCTTGCTCTCTCTGCCGTGAAGGCTTCATTCTCTTGTGAGTTTCTTTATTATCTTTTTCATGGTCTCAGGAAGAACACAGGACAAGCTGTGTTGTCAGCCCACCACCCTGGGCTGGAACCCTCTTCCCATACGCCTGCTGTGCCTCGTAGCTCCCCGTTTGATGAGCACCTCAGCCAGCTCAGTAAAGGAATCAGTGAAGAGAAAAATACTACCCTAGAGATTGTAAGAAGTAACACCGTCCGTTTTCTTGGCACAAGGAGAAAGAAAAAACTACCACGCCTGAGGCACTTTATGACCCAAAAACAGGTATGAGCTACTTACGTACCAGGCACTGTTCCGAGTACTTTATATACACTGACCTTATATACGCCGACTCATTCAAGCCTTACAATGAGTGTAACAGCCTATAATTGTCTCCGTTTTTCAGATGAGGAAACTTGAGGCACAGAAAGGCTAACTAGCTTGCCCACAGTCACATAGCTCTTGAGTAAAAAAGCCAAGATACAACTACATCTCCAGAGACTGAGCTCTTAACCCTCGTGCTGAATTGCTTCTCATAATCATACCATTAAAAAAGCCATGAGAATAAAGGTAAAGTATCAAATCTTAAAAATACCACTTAAATTTTATGACACTAAGTATATATTATATACTCCTGCAAGCACATGAAAACATGCCAATGGTTACTGACTTCAGGCTATATAATTTCCAAAAGATAAAAGATAAATCTTATCTGATCAACCTGCAGGTATACGATTAAAGAATACCAAATGAAAGGTGGCATTTAGTAGGTATTTATTATGGGCCAAAAACAATGCAAACGCTTTATATAAACTCATCAGCTCTCAGAGAGAAGTACACTACTGGCATCCCTTACAGATGAGGAATTAAGGAGTATAGGCCCAAGAGAACACAGCTGGTAAGTGATAAAGCTAAGATTTAAACAGAGGTCTGTTTGACTCTGATACCATAACTCTTAACTGCAACATACTGAGAGTTTCTCCAAAAGAGCTAACTTTTTCCTCAACTCAAGGAGTTTCTCTGGGGATCCAGGTTATAAACTAAGGCTTTGACAGCTGAGCTGCCTACCCACAAAGCAACAGAACTGGATCAGAAGTATTATTAACTTAGTTCTAGCAACTAAGAGGATTATTTCAATGAAATAAGAGGACTACTTCAGTACAAAAATTTTTATACCAGGAGGACATCTAGGGAGCCACAGGGATGCCTGAGCGATACCATAATTCTATGAGTACCGTCCACTTCAGAGAAAGACTCCGGTCTGGTCCACATCTCAGGACTGTTTTCAGGACAGCAGCAATATAGAAAATCCAGCATTTAACCTTGGCTTGTACATTTCAACTTTCATCAAAAGTCTGCCTCAAGAGCCAGCTGAAAGGAAGGAGACGCCATCATCTGCTCCTCCAAGTACTCTAAATTCTATCCTTCTATCAAATAAGATCTCCAGAAAGCCTGTCCACTTCCTGAGCTACGTGAGCGTAATCCTGGCAGAAATGTTACTTGGTTCCACCTTAAAGCTCCGTTCAGATGCCGACAACTGTCCTGAGGCTCTACTTCTCCTCACAGCCCCGTGCGTCGTTCTCCACCTCGTCCTCAAAATCAGAAGTCTGGGTCAAATGCCTCTCCCTTTTCCTCTCACGAATCGAGTCAGACCTCAAATCTTCCATTCTGCATCCTAAACATCTCAAATCCACTTCTCTTTGCCCACAGTGCCGGTAACGAGAGTTTCAGCTTCCTCGTCTCTCGTTGCCTTTGTCCCCTAAACGGCCAGTTGCCTTGCCTTCAGCGGCTCCCTCTCCAGGCTGCTTTCCTTATTGAGACCAAGCTCAACCTGTTCAAATGCAAATCTACTATGCCAGTATTTCTGGCTAAAATCCAAATGGGCTCAAACTCTCCCCAATTCTGAGGCTTTCCCCTCACTGTCTGGGAGTTAGATTCAACTGCATATCAGTTTCCTGAACTGTCTTCTCCGATTCCTCTCCCACACTGGAGGAGTCACAACACCGGCAGGCAGTGAGGTCCTTCCCAGCTCTGCCTCTTCTCTTCTCCCTGTGATGCCTCCAGGCCACGCATGATCACCTCCCTGTCAAAATGCACCGGAGACCACTTCAAGGAATGTTCTGGAGCTGCAGTGGTGAAGGAGAGAAGATAGATTCCAGCATGCAGGCTTAGAGTAAGACAGTTGAGGATGGGCTGGAGGCCTAGTGGGTCTAATCTACGCTGCCAATTACACAGCTCACCTGGGGAAGCAAAAGTAGGATACAAAAGCTGAAACACAATGGGAGATAGGCTTCCTCATGGACCAAAGAGACAGCTTAACGAAATAGTTTGTCTCTGACCTAAAGAACAGAAACAGGACAAACTGGTGATAAAAAGCAGAGAATATGGACGATCAAAGTGAGAGACCGGAAATGAACAGCAGGAGCCTGGAAAACCCAAAAGGAGTAAATAAGACCTAGGCCAATTACTGGTTATCAAGAAAACATGTACTACCGGGGCACCTGGGTGGCTCAGTTGGTTAAGTGTCTGCCTTCGGCTCAGGTCATGATCCTGGGATCAAGCTCCACGTTAGGCTCCCTGCTCAGTGGGGAGTTCGCTTCTCCCTCTCCCTCTGCCCTTCAACCCTGCTCAAGCTCTCTCTATTGCGCCCTCAAATAAATAAAATCTTTCAACAAAAGAAAAAGAAAACATGTTACTACCTATGGCATATTTATCTGAATAGTTTAGACCTCGAGACTTCCTCAAAATAGACTAAAAGCAAAATAAGCCCCTACCAGACCATGTATTCAGCGGTACAGGGACCTAGAGGCAGAGAAATACATGCTCCTAGAAAAAGTTAGGAAAGGCTATAACCTTAGAGATGCAACCTCTGGGAGGAAAAAAAATTCCTATTTTCTTTATCTCTCTGGGAGTACAGAATAATCAGTGTGAGGTATGTGTTTGGGTCCTGAGCTGGAATGCCTTCTTCTGTAAGGCTGATTGTAAAATAAGACATTTATAACAATAACTCCTGGAAAACCCAAAAGCTCCAACTCTCTTGTGCAGTCAGAAATCCGGCAAGAGTTGCTCCATTACCTAGCACCATGAAGTCTTGCTTCAGGGTAAGCGAGACACTCCAGGAATGTCAGCTACCACTTTCATCTAAGTGGAAACATCATGGTTCATAAAATGTTCCACATGAAACATTTGGTATTATCTATAGTCTACCACATATTATCAAATACATGTCATACATATAAATACCATACACCTATGAACAATACACATTTAAAATATACTCTTTCCATATGAAATCTACTATTTCCAACTGTTCAGAATTTATGTTACCTTGATGCTGAAGAAAATGGCAAACTTGATATTTTTTTTTTCTTTCATCCTATCTTTAGTTTATCAGGGCTCACACTTGAGATGATGATATTCAACTCTACATATTTTTCATCACCTTTTCATGACTCCTCTCTATTCACATTCCCTGCCCATCTCAACCAAGAATATCTGCAGATTTTTTTTCAACTCCGTATCTCTAAGACCAAAGTGTTTACCTAAAAGGAGAAGAGTATCCTCAAGCAACACAACCCTTGATGTCGCTCATAACTCAAGCTCAAGCTTGCCCCAGTGTTTGATTGCTGGTTTCCCTAACACTTTCAAATCTCTCTAACACTATCAATCATTGTATCATCCATGTATTCTAAGACCTGAGTTCTGCCAATTTTTAATAAGCAAGAAAATACTCCATAGAAAATAAAAACACACAAAGATTTAGGAAATGCCCAGAGAAAAAACTATGGCAGTGAACAATTATAGACTACCTTTCCCAAATTTCATAACCACCAGTTAAATTTTGGAGCATGTTAATAGTTAAGGAGCTATAAATAAAATATTAAGATTATCAATTACACTACTTCTTAGACATTCACCATTTAAAAAACTTTCTTGCTGAAGTATAGTAGATATACAGTGTTATATTAGTTTCAGGTGAACATAATGATTCAACAATTTTATACATTACTCAATGCTCACCACAGTAAGTGTTTATCACCATCAGTCACCACCCATGACAATACTATTGACTGTGCTCCCTTATACTGTACAGGTCTTCATTGCCATCACCTATTTTATAACCGGAAGTTTGTACTTCTTAATCCCCTTCACCTGTTTTGCTCATCCCCCCACACCCACTTTCCCTCTGGTAACCACCAGTTTGTTCTCTGCATTTAAGAGTCAGTTTGGGGGCACTTGGGCAGCTCAGTTGTCAAGCATCTACCTTTGGCTTGGGTCGTGATCCCAGGGTCCTCATATCAAGCACGACATCGGGCTCCTTGCTCAGCAGGGAGCCTGCTTCTCCCTCTCCCACTCCCCCTGCTTGTGTTCCCTCTCTGTCTCTCTCTCTCTCTCTGTCAAACAAATAAAAATCTTACAAAAAAAAAAAAAAGGGTCCATGTATTCACTTGCTTTTTAGCTTCCACAGCTAAGTGAAATCACAAATCACAACCTTTCTCTATATAATTTCACTTAACATAATACCCTCTAGTTCATCCATATTGTCATAAATGGCGATATCGCATTTTTTATGGCTGCATAGTATTTCATTGTACATATACACCAGATCTTCTTTATTCTTTCATCAAATGATGAACTCCTGCATTTCTTCTATGTCTTGGCTATTGTAAATAATGCTGCAATAAACATGGGGGTGCATATATCTTTTTGAATTCATGTCTTTAATCCTTTGGGTAAACATCCCATAGTGGAATTATTGGATCATATGGTATGTGAGGAAAATCACTGTTTTCCATACTGTTTTCCACAGTAGTTGCACCAATTTACATTCCCACCAACAGTGCATGAGGGTTCCTGTTTCTCCACATCTTTGCCAACATTTACTATTTCTTGTCATTCTGATACTAGTCATTCTGACTGGTGTGAGGTGATACCTCATTGTGATTTTGATTTGCATTTCCCTGATGATTAGTGATGTTGAGCATCTTTTCATGTGTCTGTTGGCCATCTGCATGTCCTTCTTTGGAAAGATTCTATTCAGGTCCTTTTGTCCATTTTTTAATCAGGTTCCTTTTTTCCTGGTGTTGAGCTTTATAAGTTATTTATATATTTTAGATATTAATCCCCTATTGAACATATAATTTTTCTATAACAAAATTTCTGCAGGAAAATTTGTACTAGTCTCAGATGGCTATATAATAGAATTAAACTGCTTTCAAACCTATCACTTAACCTTGTAAGATAAACAGCATAAATGTGACAAGAAATAACAAGTTCTGATTCAAGAAAGCAACTTATATTTACAACTGTTTTACAAAAGTCAATTATTTTCTGCATCTTTTCCTAGAAGATCATTTTGTAAATTTTGCAGTAAGGAAATGGAAACTGAACGAGTCTAAGTTATCTGCCATAGATCACATAGTCGATAGGTAGCATTTGCAGAATTATAGCCTAGATCAGACTTTGAAACCCATGCTTTTTCCATCAAACTTCTTTTTTTAGTAGAAATTATATCAAAACAATAGTTACAGAGTTAACTTCCCACATGATAGGTTAGTGGGTCATTCAAAATGGAGTTTGACAGTTAGAGGACATTGCTCACAGAACAGCAACATTATGGTAGCACAGATTTCTGATCTAAGCTTTTAGACACAACCCCTTTAACCACTGTCCCACCTAGCCAATTACCTGTCCTATCAGTACTGCTAATTCTAAACATAAACCACTCAAGGAATTTTAACACACTTACCAAAGAAACCAAAGGAAGCCTTAGAATTGGTAGTGTACTTTTATGTGTATACTGCCCTCTGCTGGCTGAAGTAGATAAAGCCTTCCTTATGGTATTTCCTGATTAAAGGACAGCTGACTGTACAACTGACAGTCAGTCCCTCCCTGTTTTTGAGTCCTGCTTGCTGGAAACATCTAGAGTCACAGACCAGCATGACCATGATGCCCATCTTTCTTCAGGAAACACTTGCATTTATTCACACCATTTTATTTTTTAAAGAACGATGTGGAAATATACAAATACAAATCCACCTTGGTGACTCTAAAGTATATCACTGTCCTCCATGTTCAACCTAGAACTGCAAATTATTCTCTAATCAAAGAAAGAAGAAGTACATAAACTAGACCTTGTTCAAATTAATCCTTATTCAAGTTAATTATTTTTACAACTCTACATCAAAAAGAGTAAGAAAAAGACATTAAAAGGAAAGTACTTCAGCCACTTATAATTTAATAATTTTTAATCTTAATGGGAATAAATTCTCAAGAAAAGAAACAAAATTGTAAGTTTTGTAGTAACATCAGAAGTGGATACTTTAAATTGAATTAATGACTGTGAGAATAGATACACAAAAGAGTGTTTTTCAAAATGGGCATCATAAACTGCTCAGACTTTAAAGAAACTAAAAATTCTTCATTGAGAACTCCACTTAGGTAAAACTTAATTACTGCTTTCTCCCTGAAACTTGCCATTCTTTGTTATTATCTCATCCTTAAACAGAGGGAAGGTGTTATGATTTTCCACAATATGGTAAATTCGACTAACTTTCTAGTTTGCGTCTTCATTAGAAATGAGGCCTAGGAATCATGGGACTCAAACGTTTTCATAACACTGATTTTTGAAGAGCAATGTCAGCAAAACGACAAAATTCTGTGTACTTTCAAACATAAAACTTTTAGTGAACCATAACTAACTATTCCTACTCTTTTTCAAAGAGATTATTTAGATATTATTGAATTTGACTTGTTTTTATTCCAGAGGGCCCCAAATAATCCTTGAAGAGTTACTATTTATTCCATAAGTATTTATTGAATTGAGCAAAACTATCAAGATCTGTGAATTCACAGGGCTTATATACAAGTGAAAGAAAGACATTGAAGAATATATACCCAAACATATACTTAGTATTACTGTGATTAAACACTGGAAAGAAAGGGTTACCATAAGAGTATGAGATAGGTAGCTAGATGGGTGAAGAGTATGGACAAAGAAGACTTCCCTAAGATCTAATATTTATCTGAGAATTAAAAGAGGAATTAAACTTACAGAGAGGGGAAGAAAACACTGTAGGGAACACAATGAGAGAAGAAACACAATGTGAAAAGATTCCGATATTAGAAAGAGAGAAGTACACTCTGGGATCTGAAGACAGGCCCATGTGGCTAAGACTCGGTCAACAAAAGCAAAGGTGAAGAATGAAACTTGACCATTCTCTTACACCATACACGAAGTAAACTCGAAATGGATAAAAGACCTCAACGTGAGGCAGTAATCTATCAAAACCCTAGAGAAGAACATAGACAGTAACCTCTTTGACATCAGCCACAGCAACTTCTTTCAAGGCATGACTACAAAGGCAAAGTAAACAAAAGTGAAACTGAACTTTTGGAACTTCATCAAGGTAAAAAGCTTCTACACAGCGAAGGACAGTCAACAAAACAAACAGGCAACCCACAGAATGGGAGAAGATATTCACAAATAACACTACAGACAAAGGGCTGATATCTAAGATCTATAAAGAACTCTTCAAACTCAACACTCACAAAACAGATAATCACGTCAAAAAATGGGCAGAAGACATGAACAGACATTTCTCCAAAGAAGACATACAAATGGCTAACCGACACATGAAAAAATGTTCATCATCATTAGCCATCAGGGATATTCAAATCAAAACCACACTGAGATACCACCTTACACGAGTTAGAATGGCCAAAATCAACAAGACAGTAAACAACAAATGCTGGAGAGGATGTGGAGAAAGGGGAACCCTCCTCCACTGTTGGTGGGAATGCAAGTTGGTGCAGCCACTTTGGAAAACAGTGTGGCGATTCCTCAAGAAATTAAAAATAGAGCTACCCTATGACCCTGCAATTGTACTACTGGGTATTTACCCCAAAGAAGCGGATGCAGTACAAAGGGCCACATGTACCCCAATGTTCATAGCAGCAATGGCCACAATCGCCAAACTATGGAAAGAACCATGATGCCCTTCAACAGACGAATGGATAAAGAAGATATGGTCCATATATACAATGAAATATTATGCCTCCATCAGAAAGGATGAATACCCAACTTCTGTATCAGCATGGACGGGACTGGAAGAGATTATGCGGAGTGAAATAAGTCAAGCAGAGAGAGTCAATTATATTACGGTCTCACTTACGTGTGGAGCATAAGGAAAACCATGGAGGGCACTGTGAGAAGGAAGGGAAGGGTGAATGGGGGGAAATCAGAGGGGGCGATGAACCAGGAGAGACTGTGGACTCTGAGCAACAAACAGGGTTTTGGAGGGGAAGAGGTGGGAGGCTGGGCGAGCCTGGTGGTGGGTATTGAGGAGGGCACGTATTGCATGGAGCACTGGGTGTGGTGCATGAACAATTAATCTTGTAACACTGAAAAATTAAAATAAAAGTATGGGGGCAGGGGAAAACAAAGATGACACACAGTGAAATGGGAGAGATGGGACAGAAATAGACCAGGCTGACCTTGAAGCTTATGTGAAGGATTCTGCGTTTCATTCTAAATTCCACAGAAAATCCTTGATGACTTTTAAGCAAGGGAGCTTCAATATCTATTTATATTCTGCAGTCAGATGCACTACCAATGTGCCATAAGATCACAGGTAACAGCTTACCTACGTACATTCTTGAAGAAACTCTGGCTACTGTGTAGGAAATACAATGGCAGGATTTGTACAGAAACAAAGAAAGCAGCAAGCAGACTGCAAGAGCAGTAGCCCAGGAAAGCAGCGCTGCCCCACATGCTTCAGGAGGAGGGGGGAAAGGAGAAAAACATATGCAAAAAAACTATCATCCACTCAATTATCTCAAGCCAGATTTCTGGAAGTTATCTTAACTCCTGTCGCCCTCAGCCCAATTATCCAATCAGTTATCAAGTACTGTCGTGTCTGCCTGCCCCAAAACTCTGAATTCTGTTAACTCCTCTGCAATCTCCAATTCTACCTTTCTTAGTTTACAGCTTCATCATCTCTGCATGCTTGCGTCAGGAGCCTCCACACTGGTACCACAGATATCTTTCCACAACTCAGACTTGCCGGCATAAAACACCAACTTCTGTCACTCTCCTAACTAATAACCCTCATGGCTTGCCATCACCAAAAAGATAAACTTGAAGTTCTTTAGTAAGTAAAGACCTTTACGGGGCAGGCATTTTCTGAGGTTCAACTTTACTTCCAACCATTCCCCCACCCTGAATACTTAGTATTTCAGTCATGCTAAAATGTCTAGGGGTCACTGAATGCTCCACAACCCCTCTCATGCCTCTGTACCTTTGCTCAAAATACTGGCTTCCTCTCTTGACTTGAGCACCATTTTCTCACAGGTAGATGCTCTCTGGTGTTCACACAGCACCTTGCACGGATCACTACAGAACCAAACACATGAGGCTGGAACGGGTTGGGCGACCATTTCTCTTACTGTGCAAGGTCTCTAAGGATAAGGACTGTAACTTACTTGGTTTAGCCTCATCACCTTACACAAATGGTCCCATAAACACATGCTGAGTGATGAAAACCAGGGCTTTCCCCGTAGGGAATACATAATCAAGTCAGGGAAAGAAAACATACAAAAATATGAGAAGTACGTGAATGTAAAAATCATTAAAAGACACAGTTTTGTTTCTCATTTCTCACAGTACCTTTTATAAAATTTCACCTGTCTTCAAGATCTTATATTAGTATGTTTATTCACCCCCAGCAAAAACTTACAGTCTTTTTTACAGAGGAAAAAGGGAGTCATCGGTTATGAGTTTCCTCAACTTCCTTGCCCCCACCCCTTCCTCTACTACAGACTGGACCCCCCCAACCCCATCCTCTACTATAAACAATCCCCTATTTCATCTCTCACACCACCCCCATCCACATTCTAACTAATGCCAAAGTTCTTTCTCACTATGTCCTTTTACTGCCAAAAAAGTTACTTTTATAGAATCCCCCAAACTTTGATGAAAAATTTGAGGATAATCATCAATGTATAAAATTACTATTTAAAATAACAAGTGATATCCCCTAGAAAAGTGTCATTTTGGGAATGAAGCTGTAGAAGGCCACAGCCATTCATAAGAAATCCAAATGGTTTCTATTATAATTACGGGTCAGGTTTAAGTTGTCCTTTTTTACTTACTGACAGTTCCTGATAGTGAGATAATGATTTCTTCCACCTCACTAGTATTAACCTTAAGTCATTTATATTCTCAGAGTGACAGTAGTTTATATAAAACAGCAGTTTCATTGCAAACAACTGAGTACAAATGGCTTATGAAACTTATTCTATGATAAGTGAAAACCAATGATGCTGTCATCATAGTGAAAGCCACCCAACTAACAAAGCTTATCTAACTTTGCTGAGAAAGACTCACTCCTGTATTCTTGCAACAGATTCAAGCTATGATATACATTCTTACATAAGGTGAGAGGAAGAAGGCAAAGAGATGGAAGAGAAAAACAGTGAGTACATTCTCCTTCTTGTAATCGGAGAGTGCAATGAAAGGTAAATGACAGCGCTGAATATAAGGGGCCTCAGTTCAGCGTCAGGGTAATGACCCATGTCCGGCTTTTGTTTAAAAATCCTGCTCCCTTTATCAAAGCTTCCCACTGTTCTACATCTGGTACTGGACAGTAGCTATAGAAACCACTTGTGCTAAAGTTATACAACTATAAACAGCACTAGGCCATTTGCAAACCAAGGACAAGCAGGTCAAAGTCTGACATCCAATACTATTAAGAGAAACCTCTAGCATTATTCTCAGTGGGAACAAGGTAAGGTTGGAAATCTTTATCC
This sequence comes from Nasua narica, assembly GCA_028533885.1. NCBI lineage: Eukaryota > Metazoa > Chordata > Mammalia > Carnivora > Procyonidae > Nasua > Nasua narica. The sequence continues at coordinate 33,112,542 of CM052802.1, forward strand.
CTAAATTAGGTATCCATATATAATCTGTACTTTTTAAAAATTTCATTTTTCTGCAAGATACTAAGTTACCTATAGCCTATTAAAATATTTTAATATATATTAAAATCGTCACTAAGTTCTGAAAATGAATAACATTTAGTGATTCAACTTTGACACCAGGCACCCAGCACATAAGTTCTTTCTAACTGTAAAAAGATCATCACGGATATTCATGCTATCATGACAACAGAGAACTATAAGTACTTTCGACATGCTCTCCACCAAAGATAAACTTTAGAAAATGCAAAACTTAGCCTCAAATATTAAAAGAAAACAGAGCTGACACACCAGATAAAAATGAAATGACAACTTATTAGTTACTATATCTAAGTATTTAATTAAAACTAAGTAAGTACATAGCAAAGGATGAATAATAGACCAAGATATGCACTGGCATGCACATACATATTCTTTTGCTTTAATTGGGAGACTACTCTCCTAGTTGACTTTTTTAAACTGTCACCATCCATTAAAAGAAAAATTAACAGAAACACACATGCATTTATATAAAGATCAAAATAAGCAAAATTAATTTGCTTACAGATCAATTCAATAGCAATAACACTACAAAGGAAAACAAAGTGATTCCTGTAACAGTCACATTAATGGTTACACCTGAAGGAAGAGGAGTTTACAATCAGAAAAAGCCACCAAAAGGGGTGCTTCTGGGTGCTATAATCCTAACCTCGGTGGTGGTTACAGAGATGGTGGTCACTTTATAATTATTCATTAAACTGTATGTATGTTTTAGGCAAAAAAATATGTTTAAAAATCTCATGGTTGTATTCCTGGTGGGTCATGGAGGGGGAAGAAGACCTATGTTCATGTTTGAATTTGAAAAACACTAGGAAAGATAATTCTAAGTTAACCATATCATAAATAAAAATACAAAAAAAAATTAGCAAGTAGAATATCTGTCATTCAAGAATTTTAAAAGAAGTTCCAGAGGATCATGCAGACTCCACATATAAGTTTCCTATTTCCCTAAACCATTCATACCTCGGGACTCCCAGGTCACACTTATATTTTGCAACTGACCTCTAAGATTCTATAACAGAACATGAGTATATTAAAGACTGTTTTACTATCATAGCTTGAAAATATGATCATTACAGCTGCAGCATAATAACAGATGGTCTCTACCTTCAGAGAACTGCATTTTTCCTGCAAATAAAACAGACAGATACTAGAATCCAGGTATCTCAAATCATTACCTTCCTGGAGTAGGTAGGGGATAAACTTTTGCTTTGTCTTGGTTTATCAGAAACAATAATTCAAAGCCATCATCATAATATTAACAAAATATCCAGTTTGCTTGGCAAAATCATTTAGTTGAAGGTATATAAAAAAAAAGTCAAATCATGACCCTTTAAGATTTAAATTCAAGTACCAACTGCAGCTAAAGCAGAACCTCCAGGACAAGATAATGTGAGATAAGCAGACGACATAATCCTTTAAACTTAATTCAACAGGATATGCGGCATCACCAGGCTTCTATTCTTTAAAAGCCTTTTTCAAAGATCTCAAGTCAAAACATAATTTATAGGTAATACAAATAGTTTCCTTCTGACTTACTATTAGAAACAATTTTTTAAAAGAGTCTTCCTTGGCCTTTCTCTCTCTCGTACAGACAACATTTGGATGGTAATGAATACTGTACTGTATTACGACCTCCTTTAAGTTCATATCTAATTACCATGTTCTTCCTTAGTATCGCCCAGTCTTATTTTTCTCACCAATAAATGAAGCAGCGTCTCCTTCCCACTGGGCACGTTCTATGGTTGAAATATTTCACGCTTAATCGCTAATTTTCAGAAAGGAAAATATGCACTGTCTTGGCATGAGATAGGCAAAAAACAAAATATTTCAGAAAGAAAGGTCAGCCAGGGAGAACCACCTTTAATTCAAATAGCTGCCAAAAAAGTAACCATTAATCCTGAGAACGGATAAAGGATAATGAAATGGACATAAGCATTATGTCAGCAAATCACCAGTTCATAACTAGCAGCAATACTGTCATTCTAACATGTAAACTACTTTTCACAAAGACTAATTTCTTCTACTTCAAGTCATCCATAAGTCATTTTTTCAAACAAGAGACCTTGGTGTCTCCTCTCTCCCTTCTTCATTTAAAACATGTTAATGGTTCTTTTTCTCTCCATAGCTTCAAAATCTTCTGGTCCATAAGTCAAATCTCTCAGTTTTGGACACCTTCCATTCTCATTAACGAAGCACTCATCAGCTTCATGTTAGTGGACTCTTTATTCAATCCAAAAAAAAAAATTTTTTTTTTAAAGATTTTATTTATTTATTTGACAGAGAGGCGAGAGATCACAAGTAGGCAGAGAGGCAGGCAGAGAGAGAGGGGGAAGCAGGCTCCCTGCTGAGCAGAGAGCCTGATGCGGGGCTCGATCCCAGGACCCTGAGATCATGGCCTGAGCTGAAGGCAGAGGCTTTAACCCACTGAGCCACCCAGGCGCCCCTCAATCCAAAATTTTAAAAACCAACATTAATTCTCATCACCTGCCACTATGACTGCCCAATATTCCCTATTTGAAATCATCTAAATTATACTGACTAGCTCACATAATATAACTGTAGTCTAAACTAGAGGCCATATAATACCTAGAATTCAAGTTACCTATACTTCAGGACTTCTCAAATCACAGCATGTCAGGGAAACAAGCCACAAAACAAGCAGGACACATGATGGCCCATTTAGCACAATGGCAACTTAAGATACTTTTTTTTACACTTAAACATACTATAGAATAGACTTTAAAAGTTGCATGAAGGGACGCCTGGGTGGCGCAGTTGGTTGGACAACTGCCTTTGGCTCAGGTCATGATCCCGGCGTCTTGGGATCGAGTCCCGCATCGGGCTCCTTGCTCCGCAGGGAGCCTGCTCCTCTCTCTGCTTCTGCCTGCCTCTCTGCCTGCTTGTGTTCTCTCTCTGTTAAATGAATAAATAAAATCTTAAAAAAAAAAAAAAGTTGCATGAATATTTAAAAAGATTTTAAGGAAGTCTCAAAAAATGGCTACTTTGGATACTCTCATTTGTCCAAGTATCCTTCTGGAAAAGGCTGACAGAGCACTGGTTTAGGTGATTTTCACTGAAGATGTAACTATTACACTCATATTCTGGTCCGTTCTGAACAACTCTGAAAATCGGCAATTTTTTGCAACGAAATTCATATGAGAAAAATATTTTATAGGAGTAACCACTGTGACCACAACTATATATAGCAGCATCAACTACATGTTGTATCAACAGGAAAAATGTATTCTAGTAAAACAAATCCCATTCTATGTTGACCCCATGAACAATGAGAAAAAAACGATCTTTAAAAGAAACTAAAGGGGTGCCTGAGTGGCTCAGTAGGTTAAAGCCTCTGCCTTCAGCTCAGGTCATGATCCCAGGGTCCTGGGATTGAGCCCCACATCGGGTTCTCTGCTTAGCAGGGAGCCTGCTTCCCCCTCTCTCTCTGCCTACCTCTCTACCTACTTGTGATCTCTCTCTTTCTCGTCAAATAAATAAATAAAATCTTTAAAGAAAAAGAAAAGAAACTAGAAATATGCCACTCCAGAATATTTGCCTTTTAACCTTGACATATTCCAAAAGCAGAAACTGTTTTGGTAGAGAGGCAACATGATGCATAAAACAGGTCAAAGAATTTCAAGTACAATGAAGAGTTTTAGTCTCAGCTCAGCTACTTCCTCGTCTCTAAAATTAACGAAATACCATCAGATGGGTATGAATGCTCTGTAAACACTACATAGCATAAAGCATTCCCTTCTCTTTCAGACTGTATCAACAGGGAATAATGGCTTCCCTTATCAGGTGTTTTCATAAAATGGGTAGCAAAAATTATGTTCAACAAGCAAGTCTAGAAACTATAGTGATAATGAAAAGACACAAAATTTTATAAAATACCTACATTCTTTAGACAGTTTTCTCATTTATAACTTAAGTTTACATTCTAAAAGGGAAAAGGGAGAACACTTTATAACAATGTAGCAAGTGGGCCAAAAGTTATACTGAAGTTAAAACTAACAAGCGACAAATCAAAAATGTAGAAAGTCAGTACACAAGAGTGTAAAAATCTACAATTAATAGTTTTCCACTGCCAAAGTCAACTACACTGAACAAGGCCGAGAATAATTTGTTAGACGCGTAGGAGAACTGTTTGACAATTTTATGTCATCACTTGAATTATAAAGGACTAGGATCTTGCTTCAATTATATACAGTCCTCTCCATACAAACAGAAGGTAGAAATGAAATGATTAATTCAAAACCAAACATGATTAATTTAACATGACAGTATTTTCAGTTATAGTACACTTCATACTGGTTAGAACTCACTGACTAAATTTGATCTTATAAAGTGAAGACTGTTCCAAAAACTTATTTGAGCACTAGGCTTTTTCCTTCCTTTTTAAATCAATTTGAAAGGACAAAAGTAAAATAATAAAAACAAACAAAAATTAACACTGCCTTTCTAGGTTTAAAAACATCTAAGGTGAGTGCCCTTAGTTAGCATTTTTATGTAGAAGAAAAGTTGTAAGAAACATCCTTGGATCATTTCCTATTTCTTCTTCCAAGTATCAAATAGACTGCCTCAAGAAATATCATAAATCTGGAAAGAGTACTAGAAAAAAAAGATTTTCCTAAATAAATTAAACTTAAAGGAAAGCAAATGCGAAATGACAACAGGTCTCAATTTTGCCACTAAGAAATGACTGATTTAATATGTGGCCCCATCAATTATTAGAATCCTTTCTTTATATTTTCTTCCAAACAGTGTTACAAAGCCATCATAACCATCATGTGGTGCTGGTACTATTTATGCAGGCCACAAAATAAAGAATGCTGATGTCATTGATTTTACTTTCTAATATCAAGACTTAGAACTATTAGCTCTATGGGTACCATTTCTATTTTCTACATGTATTACTCATGTGCCTGGCACATAAATGTCATTTCTAACTCAAATAATTACATTAAGTGCTGTGATTTCTAAGAGCCGCAGTGTTACTAATTTAAATTATCAAATGCCTTACTTCCCTCAAAATACTAAAAGACAAACATATATGTGAGAAGTACTGACTAGAAGGCATGAAAAAAGCATACTTTAACATGCAACAGAGGGGGACACCTGAGTGTCTCAGTTGGTTAAGCAGCTGCCTTCAGCTCAGGTCATGATCCCAGGGTCCTGGGATGGAGTCCCACAGCGGGCTTCCTGCTCAGTGGGGAACCTGCTTCTTCCTCTACCTCTGCCTGCCGCTTCCCTGCTTGTGCTCACTCTCTCTGACAAATAAATAAATAAAATCTAAAAAGAAAAAAACGGGGAGCACCTGGGTGGCTCAGTCGTTAAGCATCTGCCTTAGACTCAGGTTCATGATCCCAGGGTCCTGAGATCAAGCCCCATATCAAGCTCCCTACTCCGCGGGAAGCCTGCTTCTCCCTCTCCCACTCTCCCTACTTAAGATCCTTCTCTCGCTGTGTCTCTCTCTGTCAAATAAATAAATAAAATCTTTTCTAAAAAATCTAAAAAAAAAAAAAATGCAACAGAGACCTCTTATTCACTGTGATAAATGTTGGTAATTGTTTTTGGTATGGACTTAATCGTGTCCTCCCAAAATTCATATACTGAAGTCCTAACCCCCAATATGACTATATTTGGAGACTGAGTCTTAAAGGAGATGATTAAAGTTAAATGAAATCATAAGGGTGGGGTTCTTTTTTTTTTTTAAAGATTTTATTTATTTACCCGACAGAGAGATCACAAGTAGGCAGAGAGGAAGGAGGAGAGAGAGGGGGAAGCAGGCTTCCCGTTGAGCAGAGAGCTGGATGTGGGGCTCGATCCCAGGTCCGTGACCTGAGACAAAGGCAGAGGCTTATTAACTCACTGAGCAACCCACTGACCCCACCCAAGGGTGGGGCTCTAATCCAGCAGGACTGACAGAGGACATAGGGAAAAGGTGGCTGTCTGCAATTCAGCAAGAGGTTTCTCATCAGAAACCAAACTTGCTGGCACCTTGACCTTGGACTTCCAGCCTCCTCAACTGTAAGAAAATAAACTTCTGTTATTTAAGCCATTCACTCTGGGGTATTCTGCAACAGCAGCCCAAACAAACTAATACTACAGTTAATTAATTGAAAAAGTCAGTAAAAGCAGGAAAAAATGAAAACGTTTTATAAATATACCAAACATCTTAACTTAAAAAATTTTATGTTCATTTATCCATCTTTTGGTATAGAATCAGGACCTACGAGATTTTCAGTTTTGGCTTCTGTAAAATGATGCAAGAACTTAAGGACTCTCACAAAGTAATCTGGGTAGAGAAACCTAGATTGGGCTAACTTTTTCCCAACCTTTTATAGTCATCTCACTCACTCCCAGTCTAAAAGTCTGTCTTCGCAACTCACTCGATCCTATCTTTCTGAAGTAGTCCACTTAGTTTTTCTAGAAATGACAACTTTATTCTCATACTCACATTTTACTGCTCCAACTAGCATTTAGTTAGACTACATAATTACCATAACAAATATTACTGGCTTACACAGTTCACAAAACACACACAACTGATTCATGGCAAACACACAACTCAGCTGGTAGGTAACAGAAGTGTACAGAAGTAGTAGAGATCAAGCAAGTCACCAGCTGGAAATATCTGACATGTTACAGGCCTAAGTATTGGTGTTTTAGAACAAAAATGGCCAGTACTATTTAATCAACTGAGTTTGAAATGGAGGTCAGTTAAGAGGACTTTTACTGTACCTCCAAATAAACGTTATCCATCCAAAATTGTCACTGCAAAAGGCTGTCATTGTGTCAAACAACTTGGAAACCCCTCTTTTAGCATTTCTGAATCTTCTTAATGTTTTAAATATTTAATGGTAGATCATCCTCAGAATAGGTTCTGATTTCCAAAAAACAACAATTAAATGACACGTCTGCTATAAAATGTGAGCACCAAAGTCCAGTAACACAATTTGAAGAAAAGCAAGGTGTTACTACTCAGCAAAATAACTGTTTAATATTAATATATTTCTTTAAATGTAAACCTAAAATTTCAAGAATATACAGAAAAATCATGATATGAGTATAAGATGCCACCCCAAGCATTTCAATCTTTTGAACATAAACTTGTTTCAAAAATGACAACCAGACACTTATGTTAATTATATCACATATACCTGTATATAAACACACAAATACACACACACCTACACAACCACCCCTACATGAACACAAATCAACTATTTATATATATCAACAGCGTAAGCTTTCGGAAATGCCCTGATATTGGAGCCGAATTACTGAAGAAAGTTTCTATCACATTGAATTTTATTCAGCAATGAAAAGGAGTCACTAAAGTTTTTGCATAAAGAAGTAACCCAATGAACGCAGTGTTCTAGGAAGAGTCATTTAACAATTAAGAACTAGAGGTGTGAAAAACGGAAAAGAGACAATTTAGGAGATGATCAGCACAAAAAAGGTATATGGTAATAAGATCTAAGTTAGAGATAGATAGCAAATGAAAATTAAAAGGACAAAAACAAGAAATATACAATAATATATTCAAAAAACACTGAATAAATATTAGTTTTCATTACTGTGAAAGAATCTATAAGCTGTGAATTAGATGAAAAAAATCAAATGTGGAGAAGAATCTGACAAAATCTTCAGGCAGTAACACTCTTGTTCTTTTCTGCTTACCCTACAGATCAAAAACAAAGATGGAGCTCACTGAAGTTTAGCTTAGGAAAGCTGTGATTGTCAATCCAGATAAGTACAGCCCAAGGAGCATTCTGTAGATTTAATTAAGCTCCATTATGAGGCATTATTCATATCAATTCTGATCTAGATATGAAATAACAGATGTTTCATTCTTCCCAAGAAGTGTGTGTGTGCGTGTGTGTGTGTGTGTGTGTGTGCGTGTGTGTGTCAGAGAGAGCAGGCAAGAGCACGTGTTGGGCCCTAACAGTTAACAGCAAATTACTTTTTCCATTAAAGTGACACTTTCTCTTCAGGGTAGTCCGTAATCAAGTAGGTGTTGCTTTTGGAGAAAAATTGGTAACTAGTAGACTGCTAATTAGACAACAGTTGCTTAATTAAGTGTGCTTTTTTTTTTTTTTTTACTGCATTAGTGGCAAAGATGAGAACTTAAGTCAACTTCTATTTCTACTCTGCTCTTCAACTTCTATATCCAACTCCTACCCTTTAAGTTTCACCAAATCCCACAAACCTCTTGAACTTCTGCCTCTTCCTGAATTTGGTGACTTTTTAAAGATCAAGGACTAATAATTTCAAACAAGAAAACTAAAAAAAAAAAATCTTTGGATTCTTTCAGAATTTAACCAAAAAATACTAGGATAATTTACCTCAAATTTCTTCACCTTTTCCATTGTTATCAAGCGCCTTGATGTGTGACTGGAAAGCTTCTGCTCACAGTTGCTAATAAGCTTCAGGCAAGGGTGCCAGGGTACCATCTCTTCAGTGTATCTGAAGGAAGAACAGCTGACTTTCAGGCTCCCATGCACATGCCACACAGGATCATCAGAGAGTTGTCCGACATGGTATGGACATCCCCCCACTACATGCTGTTCCATTTTATTTCACACAGGCTAATTGTCCAGATAATCCATAAACGATCTGTATTTTTAAAAAGCAAAGTACTTGAATATTACCACATTCAAAAAGAAGTAGTTTAAGTTATTTTACCTGTAGACTGAGAATGAGACAGAATGCAAGTATGTTTTATGGAAGAATACCAAGCATTTAAACCACAAAAATACAAGACAATGATTTCACGCTGAAAGATCCCACAAGAGCCCAATGACAGAAATAAATTCTACAACAACCCCTTGACATTCATGAGGGACTGATTCACGGGGAAATTTTTATAATTTCCCAAAGAATAATGAACACTCGGCATATACTTTCCCTGTAATATGAAGTGTCCCTGCAAAATTTCAATGGCATCTTAAGACCTCTATTAACTTTGTAAATACAAGACTAAAGTTATTTGTAACATTATGCAAGTAAACTACCAATAAAATAAACACTCCATGGTCACCTTAACCATGAAATAAAATCTAAGCCACACTCATGAGCAGAGGTGACTGCTGCTACACAGCACACATACTACGTGAATGGAGAGGAGGACACCTGGAAAGCAGGACAGTCAGGCTGCAGTCATTCAGCACCTGACATCTGACAGGTTGTTGGCATCACTCTTGGCAGAATAAACAGGTGACAGATGAGGGGGAAACAGCTATGGAGCAGAATGCTGAAGAACAGCAGTGGAGAGGGTTCACCAGAAATAGGTAAAATTAAGAACACTACAGATTGCCATTTTTTATTTTTCCTTTGCAAATCCTGATACCTTTCTAGAGAGTCTCCGCAAACATTTATCATATGGGAAATTTTAAGACTCTGGTCTAAACTGGGAAAGGTGCCAATCAGCACTTCCTGTAAAGGACCACCACCTCAGCTAGCCCATTCCAATGCGTCAACGTAATCTTCACTACCACTCTTTTACTGACTTCTCTAGCCCCTCTGACCTTCAATGAAGTCTCCCTCATTACCTCAACCACATGCTCAAAACCTTCATCACCCACTTACCAAGCAACATTCATAATGCACTTCACTGTTTTATCAGTGGAAAGAATTCTCTTGAAGTCATTCTCTGCATCCTTCCTTAGGGCTTTCCAGTTAAGTAATGACCATTTCAGTTTTTGCCTGATCTAACAATTCTCTAATATTCACTATACAGTCAGAAATGTGATACGTCTCATAACATTTGCTGACATCAAATCTGGAATCTTCGCACAAAGCATTTATGATATGAAGGAATATATTCTACACCATGGTTAACAGAAAGAAGATATAGCTTTACCTTAAGCTGGAAAAGCAGGGTTTGTAGATTCTGAGATAGTATCTGTTCAACTTAGTTATGTACCCTTTTTTTAAAGGGAAAAAATTATTTATTATATTTTATTATTATTAATAATAATATTATTATTATATTCCTGGCAGATTATTATTATTATTTCCTGGCAGAGTGGACTTAAAAGATTCTTATTAAAATGTAACGTAAAGATATATAAGTGAGATATAAAGTTCGTATGCTTATATCCCTTATATAACTATAAAACCAAAACAAATTTACAAATCAAATCTAAAAGTATAAAACCAATTTTAATTGATATCGATGACCCAAATGATGCTAAGCTGCTGAAATTGAGTCACCAGGCATTTGGCTTAAGAGAGAAAAACATTTTTGTCTTTTAGATTACCTTTTCAGCTTGATCTTTGAGGTTAAGCATGAAAGAACATCATTTGGGTCATCATTATCATTAACAAGCTTGTTTTTAACCACTACCCTATTATACTAGAGCCAATCAATTTAGCAGTATACTCCCAAAACACTATGCTAAGAATTTAACAGTATCAGTTAACAATATATGTCCTAATATATTTCATACCAACATACTGCAATGAATTGTTTGCAAACTGTTAAATAGAAGCCATAAATCTGTTCTATGCCTGGGTCATTATGATAGTACGGTACGCTATCTTCATTTCATTTTTATTACTATAGCCCTACAATCCAAACATCTACTTAAAACCTAAATCAGCCACAACAGGAAAGTCCACAGAGACAGATAAGTGGCTGCCAGGGGCAGAAGTGGTGGTGACTGCGTATGTATATGGGGTTTCTTTTGGGGTGACAAAAATGTTCCAGAATTAGAAAGTGGTAATGGTGTACAATTCTGTGGATATACTAAAAACCATGGGTTGTAAACTGTAAAAAGGTGACTTTCATGATAAAGAAATTAGATTACGTTATCTTTTAAAAAGCAAAACTATGTGCATAGGTCCCTAGCTTTTCCATGAATCAGTTTTGACACTCATTTTCCTATGAATCTTCACGCCTCAAGCTATTTCCAAATGTTGCTAGAATTTCACCTCCCATTTGAGAAAAGATTTTGCACTGATGAGAACACTCACTGAAAACAGGTCAAGGGATCACTTTTTCTTGTTTCCTAGTTAAGAGATGAAAAAATGAGCACTGGGTATTATATGCAACTAATGAATCATTGAACACTACATCAAAAACTAATTATGTCCTATATGGTAGCTAACTGAACCTAACAGTTCCAAAAACACTTCACTGCTCTGAGCCACTCCAAAATTCATTGTACTAAAGTTTATCCCCTATGTAAATCAAACCATCACACCATATACACCTTAAACTTATACAATGAGGTATGTCAATTATTTCTCAATAAAATTGGGGGAAAAATGTACCCCCCAAATCCTACACTGGGGCATACTTTATTAAGCTTCTCTACTTTGTCAGTGTTTTTATCACAAGCAGTAGCAATAGGATTTCTATTAAAGAACATCTTTCACAAAGAAATGCAGTTTCTAATTACCTCAAAAGAGTAATCTGTGTCTAATGCCAATTAGAAAAGAACACTATATGGATACATAAAGCCTGAGCAGACAAGTGCACAAAGTAGTTTAGCAATTCCTGTAACATGTAGTTTAGTAATTCCTGTAACATCAAACACATGTGAGTTGAATTTATGCCATCCAAATGAATAGCACACTGATCTTCAGGGTGACTTGCAAGTAGCTGAAACTGTGAATAATAAACCCATAAATACCAACAGTTTACAGCAATTTTATGTGGTCAATCTCTAGGAGTGATAAGAATAAACAACTATGAGAGCACAGATGAAAGATTAATTCAGCTGAGAAGGGCTGGAAAAGTATGATAGAGGTGGTGACAGTTAAGCCAGGCCTTGAAAGATGACTAGAATTTTATCAGCTGAGGAAAGCAGAAATGGTTTATCAAGGATTAGGGACAGAATAAATAAAGGTGAAAAGATACAAAGCATACAGATTATCCTGATGCTGATAAAAAATCTAATACACTAAAGTGGGGAAAATCTGTACTTGAGGAAATACAGCAAGTTTGTTGAGTAGCAATTTCTTCACTGCAATTTAAATTGTCAAACAAAATTCTTTTTCAATTATCAGCTCTGACAATTCTTCACAAATAACTAAGCTTTTAGGTAGTACTTTACTTTTATTATGTCTTTAACTTTTCAAAATGCCCTGGGTTTAAAGAATAATACCTGAACTTGACAATAATATGTAATTCTTATTTAAGATTTTATTTATTTATTTATTTATTTACTTATTTGAGAGGGAGAGAGTGCAAGCGCACAAGCATGGGAGCAGGGAGCAGGGCAGAGGAAGGAGCAGAAGCTCCCCCTTGAGCAGGGAGCCCAAAGCAGGGCTCGATCCAGGGACTCTGGGATAATGACCTGAGCCGAAGGCAAACACTTAACTGAACTACCCAGGAGCTCCTATAATTCTTATTTTTGAATTTAAATCATGTAACAAAGGGCGCCTGGGTGGCTCAGTTGGTTGACCAACTGCCTTCGGCTCAGGTCATGATCCCAGAGTCCTGGGATCGAGTCCCACATCGGGCTCCTGGCTCCACAGGGAGTCTGCTTCTCCCTCTGACCTTCTCCCCTCTCATGCTCTCTCTCACTGTCTCTATCTCAAATAAATAAAATCTTTAAATAAATAAATAAATAAATAAATAAATAAATAAATAAATCAATCATGTAACAGAATTTGGTTAAATAAATGAATTCAGTTTTAGGACTAAAAGCCCATATTCACTACACCAAAAGTAAAAAAGTTTTAAAATCAAGCTGTGCTAATATATAATTTTAAAATGAAATCTTTATTCTTAGTTCAATAAAAAGCCACATTTTTAATACAACATAATCAAACTAATTCTAAATTGCTTAATTCAGAAGCAAGACCATTATTCCAAACTTCTGCAGATGATTTTGGTCTTAAATTCCTAATATTGTGCTATTTTAAAAGAACAAAGATTTTGTATGACATACAAAACAGAAGTGAAAATAATTCATTTCCTAACAAACACAAGACAAACTAAGTTCATTAATAAATTAACAGTAATAATAATAATTCATTAGTAAGATCACCTTAGGCTAAAGGGAAGGAGATCTTCTTCCCATAATCAGCCTGAGGTGACCTCTGAAAATGGTTTGATAGTCACTTGACCCAGAAAACCCTAGAAATCATGCGCATCAAGAGGTTCAAATCTTCGTGTTCATGAAGAACACACGTGAAACTGCCCAGGCCATCAGGTCTATGCAGGTCTGAAAAGCCACCAAGTATCTGAAGGATGTCACACCACAGAAGCCATGTGTGCCATTCTGTTGCTACAATGGCGAAGGTGGTTAAGTGTGCCCTGGCCAAACAGTTGGTGCCCCCAAAGGGTGAATTTTTTTTTTTTTAAAGATTTTATCTATTCATTTGACAGAGAGAGAGAGAGATCACAAGATCTCTTGTGATGCGGGCAGAGAGAGAGGGGGAAGCAGGCTTCCCGCTGAGCGGAGAGCCTGATGTGGGGCCCGATCCCAGGGCCCCGAGATCACGACCCCAGCGGAAGGCAGAGGCTTTAACCCACGGAGCCACCCAGGCGCCCCCCAAAGGGTGAATTTTTATTGCACATGCTTACAAATGCAGACAATAATGCCGAATTTAGGGGTTTGGATGTAGATTTTCTGGTCTTTAAGCACATCCAGGTGAACAAAGCCCCCCAAAAGCGACAACATACAACTTACAGGGCTCATGCTTGGATTAACTCATATGTAATCTCTTTGCCTCAGTGAGATGATCCTTACTGAAAAGAGTAGACTGTTTCTAAACCAGAAGAGGAGGTTGCACAGAAGATAAAGATATCCCAGAAGAAACTGAAGAAACAAAAACTTACTATTGGGAGTAAATTCTGCATATAACAAAAGCAAATAAAAGTATAAACAAAAAAAATAATAAAGGGAAGGATAAACAGAAGTCTAGTAATGAATATCAAAGGATGCGGACATAACTTTCTTCAGGAATGAAGTCAGGAAAGTAAGTATCATAGTCTTCCCATGTGTGTGTCAGCCACATACCTGAACGAAATCTTTCCCTTAATAAACAATATCTAAGGTAAAAAAAAAAAGTGATAAAAACATGTATCCCTTTTCTACTCCTAAAATATCCCTCTGATAACATGCATTTGGAAATTTTCCCTTGTTGAAAATTATTAAAATCAAGTCGTCACTGAAAAAATATCCAGTGTCCATTTTGTAAGGTCTTTAAGAAATATTAAAAATACTTAAAAGTATCTCCAATTTAATTTTGTATAAAGAGGAAGGAAAAAACAAAAGAACTACAAAAGATATTCTTAAGTACATTCAACTCCAATATAACAATAATAAAGTACAAAATAGTGGATAGTCAGAAATGACAAAAAATAAGAAGTATACAACAACTAATGGGGATATTTCAAAATGACAGAGGAACCACCTATAGTGACTCCCACTGATCAAATCTGAAACAATGAGCAACAAAATAGCGACAGTAATGAATTATAACCCAATGAATAATATAAGCACTCCTGATCCCATAGCGAAATAAATTAATAAATTTGTAAACAAGTGAGGGAAGAAGGGAAAACTCTTCCTTACAGTAGGATGCCAACTTAGGAATGCAGAAGGAATGATGGAACAGAAAAGTCATCATTGTAGTGGTTGTCAACAATGGAGTTGTCAACGTGAATAGTGATTTGGTGAAGAATGAGATATTGATGTCATCTTGGGATATCTCCCCCAATGAAATACTAATCAGAGGAGAAAATGATGGCTCACAGTGGAGAAACCTGACAGAGAACAAAGTAAAATGATCAAATTTAAGATCTCTAGTAGGGATTAACCCATGTGCCCCACAATGCAATGCATGAAAAACAGAGTCTAATTTTTGTGGTGTTCCTACCAAGGGTACTACCTGAATCTGGTCATAAAAGAAACATCAATTCTCTCTCTGCCCCTCCCTCTCAAAGGAACAAAACAAACAAAAAAACACCAGATAGACCTAGTTGAGGACCAAACTTTAATATAAGCCATATACTCTACAAAACTGTCGGGCGCCTGGGTGGCTCGGTTGGTTGGGCAACTGCCTTCGGCTCAGGTCATGATCCCAGAGTCCCGGGATCGAGTCCCATATCAGGATCCCAGCTCTGCGGGAAGTCTGCTTCTCCCTCTGACCTTCTCCCCTCTCATTCTCTCTCTCTCTCTCTCTCTCAAATAAATAAATAAATAAAATATTTTAAAAAAAAAAACTGTCAAGGACACAAAAGATAAGAAAAGAATGGGGACATATTCTAGAATGGAGGAGAATGACTTGATGGCTTAATAGAGCACACTTTCTCAGCTGGACAGCAACTGGTAAAATTTGAGTAGGGTCCATTAAATGGAGGAGTGTTACCAATGCTGATTTCCAGAGAAGGGTTGATTGCCGTTTGACAAGAATATTCTTGTTTCGGGGCGCCTGAGTGGCTCAGTGGGTTAAAGCCTCTGCCTTCGGCTCAGGTCATGATCTCAGGGTCCTGGGATCGAGCCCCACATCGGGCTCTCCGCTCAGTGGGGAACCTGCTTCCTCTCTCTCTGTCTGCCTCTCTGCCTACTTGTGATCTCTCTGTCTGTCAAATAAATAAATAAATAAATAATCTTTTAAAAAAAGAGAGAATATTCTTGTTTCTGAGAAATACAATGAAATATACAAGGGTTTTATGGGGCATCATTATCTGCAACTTCACAAATAGTTCCAAAAAAGATTAATGATAATGGATATGTGATTAATGTAATGGGTGAGGAAAGAAGATACAGTAGGTGTACATTAATAGTTGAAAAATTCGGATGAGGAGAGCTTTTGTGTTATATTTGAAACTTTTATATAAGCCTGAAATTATCTCAAATTAAATTTTTTAAAAATTTAGTCCTGAAACTTGAATTAAAATGGGAAGCTTCTCTCAAAAAAAAGGAGGGGGCACTGGGTGGCTCAGTTAGTTGAGTGTCCAACTCTTTGTTTCAGCTTAGTGATCCTGAGGTCATGGGGTCCAGCCCTGCATCAGGCTCCAAGCTCAGTGGGGAGTCTGCTTGGGATTCTCGCTCTCCCTCCCCCACTCAGCATGCACGCATGCACATGCACACTTTCTTTCTCAAATAAATAAACCTTAAAAAAACAGTAAGCTTGCTGCTGGAATTCAGCTTGTGTAAGGCAGGAACCACTATGTATAGAAATAAACAAAAGTGATCTTCTCTGAAATTATTAGTAAAACTCCATCTATCTCTTCACATACCAGGCACCTGAGATCTGGTAGACTGTTGAATTAAGCAAACATAGCCACAGGAATAAGGAAACCAAATAGCTTAGCTAGCTATTAACTGTAGACAAGTCATTTCACTCCTTGGAATTAAATTTTCCTAATTTCTAAAGTGAAAAGATTAAATAAGATTATTACTGGCAGCAAAACATAAGGCCAGTATCGAGGAGCCTGGACATGAATGTGTACAGTCTTATCAGCTGATAAACAAATGCATGACTAAAGTCAGGCCATGGTAACTTCCAATCCAAGTTTTTTAAAAACAAAGAAGAGCACAGCTTCCAACCACTGAGGACCATCCACCACTTTGAAAAGACAAATTAACACTGTTCTAAAATGCTTTCTGTACAATTATGTATAGTAAACATAGGAACTAAAAGAATTTTTTCAAAAGATTACTATGGCAGATTGGAGAAAGAGCCAAATCTTGAGCTTGATATTAAATTAGCTTTCGAATTTAAAGAGCCTATCTTGGAGCACCTGGGTGGCTCAGTGAGTTAAAGCCTCTGCCTTCGGCCCAGGTCATGATCGCAGGGTCTTGGGATCGAGCCTTGCATCGGGCTCTCTGCTCAGCGGGGAGCCTGCTTCCCCCACCTCTGCCTGCCTCTCTGCCTACTTGTGATCTCTCTGACTCTCTCTCTGTCAAATAAATAAAATCTTTTAAAAAAATAAAGATCTGATCTTATTCAAGACATCTGGTGCTCCATTGTTTATGTACAAAGCTCTGTTTAGAATTAATTATTACTGAATAATAAAACCCAAACCAATAATGTGGAACATAATCAAGGCTTTAGATATAAGCACAGCTTTTATGTTGGTGTTAGCTTTTAAAAAAGATATACTGCATTTAAGGTGATCATAACAGCCAATATATATTAGAGCTAGCTTGTAGCAGATGAATCCTTCAACTAAGTTGTTAAAAATTACCAATGTTCGTGGCCTAACAAAACAGTTACCAGCAGCTATGATACAAGGGTGAGCCAAGGATCATACACAACTGGGTCGGCAAACTTTTCCTCTAACCAGAAGGCAAATATTTTATTTAGCCTTAGTGGGTCTCATATATTTCTTTCACATGTTCTTTGCTTTTTTTTCTTTTTTAATTACTCTTTAAAAATGTAAAAACCCATCTTAGCTCAACTCATCTTAGTTCAAGTGCCATATAAAAACAGGTGAGGACCGTATCTGGCCCACAGGCTATAGTCTGCCAACTCCTGATGTAAAATAAAAAGGTCAAAGCAATTCAATCCATAAGAGGAAGGGGACTGTCTTATACACATATGTAGGAAAACAAAGACTACAATAAACATTAAACACCGAGATAGTTACTCTGAATCCAATTAAAAATAGGGGGGAAAAAATGTTAGATATACAAATACCATAACAAAAGTCAAATTAAAAATAAAATTATTTAGCACTACATACTCTGGTGTGTACACTGGTAACCAATAGACTAGTCTTCCGCCTAATACGAGGGTCTCAGCTGCAAAGTTTAACAGGTCAAAAAACATATCACTCAGATGGTAACTCAAGGAAACAGGAACATGGCTTTCTGGACTAGAAAAAGAAAACAGAATTTCAAAATCAGCGAAAAACCTTAAGACTGTTAAACTTAGCTAATTAAAAAGAATAACATATTTCTCAAAATAGTAACATATTATATTTAACTTTCACTTACCATTTTTCCATTCCCTTTGATATTTCCTTCTGAGAACCTGTTTTTCTTATAGATTCTCTGATACCATATGGAGCTAGACAGAAAACACAAATAACATAGTCATAAGTCACTTAATCACCAGTTAGGCATAGATGGATATCATGGGCCTCCAGATGGGACACTCGGAGAGGAACACATCACCAACTATGAAATATTCTAGGCAAGAATGTGTAACACAAGGAACATTCTATTTAAAACACTGGGAGGGACAGCAGGCCACTGTGTTCTTCAAAAATGTCAATGTCTTTAAAAAGAGAGAAAGGCTGTGACAATGTGACAAACTAAAAGAGGCCTAAAAGAGATATTATCAATGCAATACCTGATACCAGATTGGATACTGTCCCAGAGGGGAAAACAAAGAAATAAATAAAGGGATATTACTGGGTGACAAAGAGTAGGTAACAAAATAAAATTCAACAATTGCATTGACTTACTGAAACTGATAACTATACTCTGGCTACCTAAGAGATTATCCCTTCTTAGGAAATACACACTGAAGTAGAGGGGTAAAAGGCCACAGTATACCCAACTCGCTCTCAAAGTTACATAATTTATATAAATACACATTCAGAATGAGAACAATAAGTTAGATTATTAATAAAATGTCACCCAATTTTTACAAAGTAGATTCATACTGACAGTGTAATGCCTTGGTAATTTTTCTCCTGTTAGATCTAAAAGCACCTAAGTTACCAAAGAACTAAAGTGAGCTGAGATGGATGGGTAGAGATACACTTGCCACTATTCACAGATCTATTTATTGCAAAATATGGTAGAAAAGGCCAACCTATTCTTAGATAGGATGTCTGCAAAGCCCAGAACTCATGAGGCACAGGAAAACAAGTTGTCATTCACATTCCTGAAGCCAGTGGGTTCACAAGCCTATTGGCTCACAAAATCCCAAATTTCTTGTAACTCTAGAAAAGAGATGTCAGTGAAAACATGTGCTACAAAAACAAAACACCAAAGCTTATACATGGAGAATTATGTGATATCTAAAACTCTCTTCTTTGGGGCACCTGGGTGGCTCAGTTGGTTGAGCATCTGACTCTTGGTTTTGGCTCAGGTCATGATCTCATGGTTGGGGGGCATGAGGGGCATCTCCCCTCCCCCCATTCACAGGGTTAGGAGGGGCACATGCACACTCTCTCTCTCTCTCAAATAAATCTTTTTTTAAAAAATTCAAAAAATAAAACTCTCTTCATTCACATCTGACACTAATTCCAAATGACATTTTGGCTCCAGTTGGTATACTAATAACCAATTATAGTCAAAAATTTAAAATAAATATATGCTCCAAAAAATAAACTGAAGAGAAAAAAAGAAAGACAAGTTAATATACGTAATTTAAAAAAACAAAACAGTAAACTCTTAACTACTTAGTTAAATTGGTATCCTGCCTTATATTCACAATTTTTTCATTCTCATATGTGAAGAAGTTAGGCGGCAGCAGGCTGAGAATACTAGTACAAGCTGGTATTTTTCTGTGTGTTGATAAATTTTCTACTTCAAATGTAAATGACTTTAGGAAACTAATCCTACTCCTACTTTTGTATAAAAATAAACTTACGATCAGTAATGATTGCATCAAAATATGTGCCCTTCCTCCAGGAAGGTTTGGATGCATCTGAAACCAGGACATCAAGGTAATACTTCTCTAAGCCATATTGACGAAGATTTGCCCTAATGTTTTCATCTGGTCCTCTCCACTTCTGGTTTTTCCTACTAGCCTTTCCTAAAGGGAAAGAAAAAGGAATACAGAAACTACTAAATCAAACAGAGCATTCTTATTTCTTATCTAAATAGGTAGGTAAATGTAAACCTACATTTACTCAAATAAAACTTGCTTTCACTTAAAATCTTAACCTTTTTTTACATAGTTATTTTTATTTCAACTTACTACAAAAATATATTTTGAACAGTAAAATGTACTGTCGAACTCATCTTTTTCTATCAGCTTTCAAGTAAAACTGTGTTAAACACTCCTTCAATACCCACTGAATTGAAAGCATATACAAGTACGATACAAAGGTGTATAGAGTATGGTCCCTTAGAAAGGAAACAGAAATGAAGAGAGCTAACTTGGGAAATGAAGGAATGCTATGACCATGGAGAGAGGAGCCCAAATAGACACATTACAGATGAAAAGTTAAAGTGGAGGATGAAGGAAGAAGTTCAAAAGTTCTAGTTTGGGAGACACAAGTGTCTTAATACCGTCGATTAAGATCAGAGAAACCAGGGTGCCTGGGTGGCTCAGTGGGTTAAAGCCTCTGCCTTCGGTTCAGGTCATGATCACAGGTTCCGGGGATCCAGCCCTGCATCGGGCTCTCTGCTCAGCAGGGAGCCTGCTTCCCTCTCTCTGCCTGCCTCTCTGCCTACTTGTGATCTCTCTCTCTCTGTCAAATAAATAAATAAAATCTTAAAAAAAAAAAAAAAAAAAGATCAGAGAAACCAGGGTGCCTGGTTTCTTATGAAGAATATGCCTGGCATATTCTCGTGCCTGGGTGGCTCGGTTGGTCAAGCACCCAACTCTTGATTTCAGCTCAGGTCATGACCTCAGGGACATGAGATTGAGCCCACCACTGGTCTCCACGCTTGGCATGGAGCTGCTTAAGATTCTCTCTTGCCCTCTCCCCTTGCCCCTACCTGCCTCCTCTCAAAAAAAAAAAAAAAAAAAAAAAATCAGAGAAAGAGGAAAAACAAGCTTAGGGGAAAAAATTAGATTTGAGATGTACTGATCATGCTTGTCAGCGACCCACAGAACATTCGGAAAGAGCTATTCAGTGGGTAGACAGAAGCCAGAATATATACACTGAGGAGATTATTAGTATATGCACTTAAGTTAAATCCATAAGAATGAATGACTTTTATTAACCTAGGTGGCAAGTTACATGTTTGTTCTATAATTATTCTATTTTTATACACTCTTCTGTATCTTGATCTACTTTACAATAAAAACAAAACTTAAAATATCAAAAGGAGGGGTGCCTGGGTGGCTCGGTCGTTGGGCGTCTGCCTTCAGCTCAGGTCATGATCCCAGGGTCCTGGGATCGAACCCCACATCAGGCTCCCTGCTCGGCAGGAAGCCTGCTTCTCCCTCTCCCACTTCCCCTGCTTGTGTTCCCTCTCTCACGAGCTGTCTCTCTGTCAAATAAATAACTAAAAATATTTTTTAAAAAAATCAAAAGGAGAAGAATGACATGATTCTGCATTGTTGAGAGGAAAGTGGCCAAAGAGAGAAGCCTGGAGAAAGCAAACTGTTAGCACAGGTCAAAGAAATCCACAAGGCCTTAAGGAGACGGAGGTGGAATAGCCAAAGAAGTACCGCCAACGAGGCCAAGGTCAAGGGAACAAGGGAGGCCTTCCGAAGGTCAATACTGCCAAATGCTATAGATCCGTAGCCCCAGTAAGAGTTTTCAGCAGGTATGGAAGCTAGAAAATAATGGACAGAAGACAGTGAGAGATGAAGACGAAGAGACAGCAAGTAAATACCAGTTTTAGAGATGCACTTTAGCAAGAGGAAGAGGAAAACAAAGTGGCAGCTAGAGGGTCCCTACAGGACTGATAGGAAAGGTTTGATATTTTTAAAATAGGAGATTTTGAGAATATTTGAGAGTACAGAAGAAATATAGTATAGAAAGAAATTACAAGCATATGAAACAGAGGGCATATTTAAGAACATCTTGGGTAAGCTCTGAGAAAATTCTACTTCAATGAGAATTCCACCCAAGTCTACCCAAGTAGACTGAAAGGTTAGAACATAACTTTCATAAATAAAAATTCTAATAAATTATAAAGGACAATCTCCTTAAAGCAATCATACTGCTTCTACTAAAAGCAAACTGGAATAATTCTTCTTAGCATTTTGTCTACTCTAACATATCGCCAAGAATATCTTTTTCTGGTTAGCCCATTTAGGTGAACTTGATAAAATATAACCAATTCTCCTCATGATAAATATTACTAAATTCCTTAGAGTCAAGGTAGGAAAAAAGAGAGGTAATCAAGCACAGTATGTCAGATTGTTTCAGGAAAAAAAAAAAGGTATAATAAAGTCTCACCGATAAAATAACTTGAGAAAAACTGGGTGGTAAAAAGAAAAAGGGTATTGAAAGGACTGAATCTAGTTAGAATAATGGAATACCACCATAAATAGAATTTCAAAATCATCAATGAAACCTGACATTTTTAGTACCATTCAGGTATATGGAAATACTTTCTTCACTATAATTCAATTCCATCCAATCATGTATCATTAGCAAAGTGTCTATATTTTAAAATAGTTTCCAAAATTGCCTCAAGAGCACGCAAATGTTTGTCTTGAGTTAACCTGAGTCTAATGCAGAACCTCCTAAGTTACTGTCACTTTAACTGTTTCAAATATATTTTGGTTGGTTATAGAATTAAAAACAACACAGTACTCAAGGACTAGAAATTAACCCAGTATTCATGCAAGAGTATGATTATGAATAAAAAATGGTGATAATCTTTAAATAGAAACTGTATGTGTTATCAACACGGACACGCTGTTTAGGAGATGGCTAGTCCCTCTCCTAAGTTCACAACCGTAAAGACTGCCAAGTTTTTAAAAATCTCTTACTAAGACAGCGGGGAGAGCTTTTTCTTTTTCATCTTTGTGATCCCCCACGAGACCATTTTGCACATACTGAATCATTTTGTAAAAAGCGGATGTCCAACAAAATCTTATTGTTTGTAAGAATAAGTAAAACTACATTATACGACAACTCTGTATCTTAACACGAATGATAGATGAATAATGCCATATAAACCCATTTAATTATTCTGAAGGCACATTTGGGACAAGAACAAAGCCTATAACAGTCCAGAACCTCTACTCACCTAAGCCATGAACTGTATTGTAGTCTATGTCTGTCCCATATACATATGCACCAAAATGAGCAGATGCTATCAGAAGGCCACCTGAAAAATCACAGTTATGGTCTGTTAACCAGAAAGTCCCAGACTCTTATTTCTTCCCCTATTTAGTCTGATCCAAAGTCTTACAAACCAGCTGTAGGCAGAGTACCGGAGAGTAACACTGGTCCTGACCATATTTTGTAAGCCTTAGACTTAAACCCCTAAATTGTGGTCACTACACTGGTCACAATGTAGGGAATTAATGTATGTACTGTTATCATTACTTTAAACATACTGCTACTTTTTTTTATTAAAATAATGTATATTTAGACATTCTCATCTGATTTTGAGAGGTCTATACAAACCACCTTGCTCCTTACAACTGAGAATATAAAGCTGCTATGTAAAAGGATTAGCGATAAATATATTCTGACAACTGGGCTCAATTCCCATGGAAGCCTGAGTTTCAAATAACTTAAGGGGGCATAATTAATATGTAAAACGTTAACCCCTATAGAAATTAAAATATTAGGACAAGAAATAGTTATTCCTATAACCAGTGAAGCAATCACCTCATTTTAAACAGTAAATATGAATTTCTGAATAACTATTATCAAGCATACACAAAGATAACAATACAATGACTTCTCTGTTTACTTAGTGCTGTGATCAAAGGAAGAATAAAAGTCCTAATACAATTTGACTGTACTAAGTAACTTGGCAGCTATGCCCAGCTCACACACAAAGAAAAATCCTAATAAAGATTTAAAAATTAATGAAACCCTTTAAAATAAAAGGTAATATTTTTAAATTGTTTAAGGAAAAAAATCACAAAGTTATTTTAATAACAGTTCTTTCCATTGAATTTTTCTTTTTTTAATCATCCAAATTAAAATGCTCTTAGTCCTAATAGCTATATCATAGAAAGGTCTGTAAGTCAAACTGACATCGGAAATATATTCTTAAACCATGCACAGACTCAGACAAGGGAAAATAATTATATATTTTCCTTTATATCCCTTCCAAAAGTAATCTCTAAAATTAAGATGGGTAGTGCCTCCAGAGGGTCAAGATCTATAAATTAAAAGTGTTCCTTCCATAGCCATTTAAAATACAGTCTGGGAACATGCACTTAAATAAATAGACTTTACTTGTGAAAAGTACTGTAACTGCCTACTACTACTGAGTCCCTGAAAAAGAGAATGGAGGACTAAAAAAAGTACAGCAGAAACCAAACCTAAGTTCCCTCATACTAACTACAAGAAGCATTTGTGTGAGAGGGAGGTAAGACCTCATTAGTCTCATTAGTCTCGTTCTATAAATGGAACCATCCATATTTAGGAAAGATACTGTATTGTAATGACCTGGAATACTCACAAAATCACTTCACCCAAATTACGAGGAATTACTACAATTCTGCCAATTAAGGCAGATACTCACCTAGAAGAACTAGTTGTCAAGGGGAACAGAAAAGCTTTCCTGTGCTTCCTTAAACAGAACCTTATCCATTTGGTTAGAGTGACTTTTGAGAAGACCCAATTTAGAGTACACTGCTGAAAGGAGATGAATAATCTGTTAGACTGCATCTGTTAGTTAACTTTGTGCCCTTTAAGCTTTCAAAGTTTTAAATAAAGTTATTATAAAGTAGCTTCTCTGAACTGGTCACTGGGTAATCGCTGTTAATCATCTAGTTGTTTTCTCAACTAAATTGAAGCATTTTTTACATTTAGTTATACCTTAGTTGGAGTTTCCCTGAACTTTCTGGTGGAAGAAGGAGTGATAAAGCAGGGGTGAAGTGATGTGGGGGAGGTAATGTGACTCACCCAATTTCTTGCCATCAAGTATAGAAAACTTAGTTTTCTAATTTCTCCTTACTTAAATAGTAACCACTTTAAGGTGAGGACAATATCTTATAAGTGAAATTTATTTATAATACAGAAACTAACTTACGATTTTCATCATTAGAGATTTAAGTGAAAAGCCCTACAAAAGTGTAGAAATGAGAGACTAGGCTTTGGTTTTGATGAAAGGAAAGGAGAAAAGAAGGAAAAATGGAATACTACTATATCTACTTTATCCTTTTTCAAAATGAACTCAGGTAAGTTACACTAGCAACCTGAGCAAAAGGATATTGCTAGAAAATAGAAATTTTACCAGATAAACTATGAAACTCAGGAAAAAGAGACTACAAAGAGTTGTGGACAAAAATGTGAGTGAAGCAGAGACTAATCCACAGACGTACAGAGACCAATTACCTCTCTCCTAAGTGTCTCTTTTCCTCTGCTATAGTCTCCTCCCAGGACCAGGGCAGTTAGTTTCCCAACACCTGTCACCCGCATCTATCATTCTGCAATGATAAAATTCAAAAGGAGTTGTACTCCTTTCCTTACACTATGGCTCATCTGAGGTGGAAGCAGCCAAGGAGTGCATAATGGTCTCCTGGGTATATTCTCAATTACTAAAATAGCTGACTCACTTGAGATAGGGGAAGGAGAAAAATATCTATGGACCTCTGTCATAAAATATCACAGCTACCTACAGCAACTGGCTGTTTATCTACCTGTACTAATTATTTTCATTATAAACAATGAATTAGATCTGTACAATTTTAACCCTCAATTTCCTTGCCTGCTGTCACAATTTGCCAACAGTTGCAAATTATGAGTATCTTGGAAATCAGCCAAAGAAGGGACTAGAAAATGAGTTCATGGCCAAACTGTTCATCATCACCATTCAATACTGGCTATATCTAACATCTTTCACCAAAAATGCATCTAAGTTCCTAACAAAATAATAATTTAAAAATAATAATGATAACCATTACAATCAACTGAAAGTTTACCATGTGTCAGGCAACTTCCTAAGAATTTCATATATATATATATATATATATATATATATATATATATATATATATATACATATATATATATATATACACCTCACTTAGTCCTCACAATATATTAATATTACCATTTTATCAATGATCAAACTGAAGCCCAGACAAGTTGAGAATATTGCCCAATGTGACATAACAACTAACAGATTAAGGATTTAAAACTCACTTTTTTGCTCTTTTCTCTACACAATTTTCTCTCCTTTGGGGTCAGCACCAATTGAAACAAATATACACTTAGCTTACCAATTAGATAAACACAAGTAAAATCTGTTATTAAACTAAGTAAAGCTGCACACTCAATAAAAATTGTATACCATTCACAACTCTTGTATATCATAGGTGGGCCTGCACCATTATAGGTATTCAACATATCATGCTCATCAATCCTTCAGCCATGCTAATACTAGAACAAGAGGACTTCCTAACTACTAAGAGCTCGCCCAATGATAAGTATCTTCTCCCTCGGAAAAAAAGGGAGATATGCAACTTTTTAAAAAATCTTATTAAAATGAAAAGTAGCGTATCCACTAAAATGGAAAGGAAAGTATGTTTCTACAGCTTATAATGTCATTCTAGACAACAAGAGTAGACTGTCTAAAGAAAAAGGAAAGGCATTTAGGCAGGAAAAGACTATATTTCTCCTTTCAGTTTCCCAGAAGCTTTCTACTCTATTCTATAACCCTGAGGAAACAAAATTACAGGTCATGAGAAGTCAGTAGAGAAAACATTTGGAAAACGAATATTTCAATTTTGTGCCTTTAAAATGGAAAGGGATTGGATACAATTGAGTTTGTTTTTAAACATTAGAAAAGGAAACAAGGAAAAAATACTATCAAAAATATTTGTGAAAAACTATGGCCATGGAGGAGGGCACAGGGTTAGTATTTCCCCAATCCTTCAGAAGGTACTACCCATCAGTAAGACAAAAGACCCAACAAAAAGGACAAACTATACTTAAGAATTGTGTCTATTCACAATTATATCACCAATTTCAAAACAAAAACACCAAAAACTAAAGATTCTAAAGCTATGATTAAATTACAAACACAAATTACAAAAATATATTTTAGCAACATCTTTGCAAAGATCGTCCTCTTTGTAATTTTCAATTAATTGTCCTATGTAAACAGTGACAGACCAAGATCTACTATCCATTCTAAGGAGCTGCTCTAAAGCAAATTAGGGGCAGGTCTCCTTACCCCTTACTCACATTGGAGGTGATCAATATTTTGATTGATACGGCAGTTAGCATTTCATAAAATACCCAACCTCATATACTTCAAGGGAAAGAAATTTTACGTATACTAGGAATTCTATTTTTAGACTTCATAGTATTGTCTACATGTATGTATACATATTACGCATTATGTACATGTATGTATGTCAAAGAATTCTTACTTCACAGAAAGTTTTTAAAGTCCAAGAACAAATTAAGCATTAATAAAAGGTTTAGCATTTGGAAAAAAGAGAAATTTATAGATCCATTCCTCACAGCATATAAGAAAAACTCCAAACAGATCAGAGACCTAAAGGAAACTAAACTAAAACTATAAATGTACTAGAAAAAAAACCACAGCTAGATACCTCTGTAACTCAGATGTAGGAAAAACTTTTGCATGGCAAAAGGCAACTGTTTGCAAAGTCAAAAAATAAATGGCAAACTGGGAGAAAATATTTCATTTTGTGTATACACACAGACACACGCACGTAATATACATACATATACATCTTTACATATATATAAAGAACAGGAAAAAAAAGGGACGGCTAATTACCTAACGTATAAAGTACTTTCAAAAATAAAGAAATGTCTACATAAAAATGGGCAAAAGACATGAAAAATATTTCCAAAGAGCAATATCAATATTTAAGGGCCCTTAATCAAAAGGGCCCTTAAAATATAAAAAGTTGCAACAACATGGATGGAACTAAAAGGTATTATGCTACGTGAAATCAATCAATCAATCAAAGACAGACAATTATCATATTCTCTCACCGATCTACAGAATTTTAAGAAACAAGGCAGAGAATCAGAGGAAGAGAGGAAAAAATGAAACAAGACACAACCAGAAAGGGAAATAAACCATAAGAGACTCTTAATCGTAGGAAACAAACTGAGAGTCACTGGAGGGGCAGGGGGTGGAGGGATGGGGAAATTGGGTGATGGACACTGGGGAGGGTAAGTGTTGTAACAAGCACTGGGTATTACATAAGACTCATGAATCAGAGACCTGTACCCCTGAAACAAATAATACATTATATGTTAAATATATATTAAAAAAGTTATTAGACTTCACTTATAATAAGAGAAATACAAAATAACATTACACTGAGATGTTTTTATCCAACAGACTGGCAACATTTCAAGACCTTGACAATAAACTCTGTTGGTGAAGCAAGGTCTAACAATATACATACATTATTCAACCAGCAATTCTACTTTTAAGAATTTACCCTAGAGCCATATCTCCAACATTATATAAGTACATATACAAAAGATTATTCATTGTAGCCATTATTTGTAACTCTAAAATTCTGGACACTACCCATGTTAAGGAGACTGAATAAATTATAGTATATACACCCACGGAGTACAAGTATAAAAAAGAATGAAGAGAATCCCTATGAATTAACAGAAAGTGATTTTCAGGAAAAACTGTTAAATAAGAAAAGCAATGTGATGTAAGAAAGAAGTAGAAATAAAATGTACATATATCTGCCTATCATTACAGAAAAACAAGAAGAAACACAAACAAGAAGAATGAACTAAAAAAAAAAGAAGTTGGTTATCTACAAGGGTTGGGGGAGGAGAATGGAAGAGATATGGAAAGAAGTAATACTTGTCTGATTATACCCCTTAACTTTTGGAAGCAAACTGATCTTCTACATATTTAAAAATATATCAAGGATGGAAGGAGGTAAAAAATCTAAAACTGAGCGCAAACTGAAAAAAATGAACCCCGAAGTGATTTTTAAGTGAAGGAGAAAAAGAAGAAAGCACAATATTTGATTTTACTGCCCTTTAGGTAGGGTAGAGAAGAGAATACATAGCATAAAAACATACCCTTTTCTTTTTAAAGATTTTATTTCTTTATTTGACAGAGAGAGAGAGAGATCACAAGTAGGCAGAGAGGCAGGTGGAAAGAGAGGGGGAAGCAGGCTCCCCGCTAACTAGAGAGCCCGATGCGGGGCTCGATCCCAGGACCCTGAGATCATGACCTGAGCCGAAGGCAGAGGCTTTAACTCACTGAACCACCCAGGTGCCCAAAAACATATCCTTTTAATAGGGTTTTCATATTGTTTTGCTTTTCTTTTAGTGGTAAGGGTAAAGTAATTTTGAAACTATTTTAGATACATTATAGGAATAAGCAAAAGAATAAATGTGTAGATGGTGAAAGAAAACAGGATTCTCACTGTGGAAGAAGGCACATGTAAAAATGGAATGAGGATAGGCAAGAAAGAAATCTGTTGGGATAGACTAGAATTTGTAGTATACATAAAAATTCACAGTTTCTACGATATGTGTGTCTATCCACATGCGCACGCAATACATACATAGGGATATGTGTATGTGCATACACATTTATATGCATAGTGTGCACATACACACCTAAATGTCTAGCTTATCCGCTGAAAGGTTTGAGAAATGACGGTACCTAGCACCCAGATCATGGTCTCTAATATCATTCCCCACTAAGAGAAACAACAGTTCCCTGGAGAAATGACTTCCAGGGTTTGGGCAGGTAAAAGATGGGCCAGAAAGTAAGAAAGTGCCCCCCCCCCAAAAAAAGACAGGAACAGGTCACAAAGACAGATACAGTACAAAAGGGCTCCACTTGGCAAACTTGGGATAATTTGAGCAACAAAATAATTAAGTAACAAATTATAAACCACTAAGGGGAGTCCACAAGCTTATGTTAATAATAAATACATAGGAGAGAAGAAAGGGCTCTTGGTTATAACAGAATGAACGTCAAGTGGTAATTGTGGAGGGAATACCATTATTGGAAAATCATCCCTTTGTGACCAAAGTTAAGACTGGTTCAGGCAAGAATCATCAGTGAATGCCAAACGTGACCACTTGACAGGGGTGAGGGGGAATTTAGACACAGAACAAGATATTTACGTGGATCTTAACATGTCTCCCCACAGACTGCCTATTAGCTGCAATAGGGAAAAAACAGCAATCGTACAATGGAAAAATCACCCACCACCTTAACCAACTGATCAAAATGAGTATTACCAATGAGGAACAGACAACCATCATGCAGATGCCCTGAGGACACAAAATCACTGTTGTAGTAGCCCAACCAGGAATATGTAACTTGAATCTAATCATGCGGAAATAAATGACCCAAATGAGGTATATTCTAAATAAAAAATAAAGAAAGGAGGGACACTGTTCTTCCAAAGTGCAAATTTCATAAAAGAAAAAGAAAGATTGTGGACTTGTTCCATATCAGGAATCAAAGAAACATCAGTGACAAAATATAATACTTGATGCTAGACTGGAAAGGAGAAAAGATGGTATATAGGACATCAGTGGGTCAATTAACAAAAATGGCATATGAACATTAAAGTACTATATTAATAGTACATTTGCTAACATTGAAAACTATACTGTGGTTACGTAAGAGAATATTCTCATTCTTAAGATATATATATTGAAGTATTTGAGAGGTAAAGGGACGGGATGGATGCAATTTCACACTGTAAAGAAAACAAAATTATGCAAATATAAAAAGAAAAATGATAAAGCAAATGAGGCCAAATGTTAACAATAGTTTAATCTGAGTCAAGTACATGCAAGTGTTCTCAGTTCTATTTTCATTCTTGTATCTTTACTATAAGTTTGGTATTATTTCCAATAAGAGCTTAAGAAGTAGGGGGAGGCACTAAGGATAATGATAGGAAAGAAACAAATAGGTCTAATGTAAAGTGTGGGATATGTGGAGTGGAGAAAAGAAACTCACTAGCAGATTAATTCAACAACAAACACAGAAATTCATTCCAACAGTTAGAAATCTCTTGACTTTGATACTATTTCTTCCTTATCACATGTGGTCACATTCCTCAAGTTAGTTTACGGTGTATCAGCCAGCAGACAGATCTTAATGCCGGAAGAGACAGCTCTAACATAGTAGTTACGAGCATGAGCTCTGGAGTTAGACTGCTTGAGTTTGAATCTCATGAAATTTACACACTGTATAACCTTAGCCAAGTCACATAACTTCTCTCTGTGCCATAATCCCCTCAGGAAGCTTTTTTTCTTTTTAGTTCAACAATATTAGCTATTGTGGCAGCACTGCTTCCCAAGTTTCTGATGAGGAAAGACAGCTACAGGGAGAAACTCCAACCACGAACATAATTTGTTCCAACACAATCTGAATCACAATGAATTTAGCCAGACAGACCTAAATATGAGTGCTCCCTACATACGAGTAAGAGCCAGCAAAAAATGGGGCAAAGCGAGAAAATTCCTTCACAGAATAAGAGGAGGTAAACGCAGAATTTTAGGACTTCTACACAAAGCTAATTACGAGGACATCCAATCAAGTGTGTACAGAACACAGACTGCAGTCTCAGCAGCCAGGCTCTAGCCCGTTAATAATTAAGGCACTTTCCTTATTTTCACATTTACTTATAAA
The DNA here is from genome assembly GCA_028533885.1 of Nasua narica. Lineage (NCBI taxonomy): Eukaryota > Metazoa > Chordata > Mammalia > Carnivora > Procyonidae > Nasua > Nasua narica. The sequence continues at coordinate 33,143,996 of CM052802.1, forward strand.
CGTCTACAAACCAAATCAAAGATCAGACACAGTACCCATTTTTATCCATGTAAGTATACGGTTATCAATGTTAAATGAGGAACGCTTATTTTTTATCTTGTCGCTCAAGTTTTTTTTCCACCCAAGTTTCCGTGTTTAGATAAACTATAGCTTTACCACATTTCCACAGTACACAGTATTGCAATGTATGGTATGCCCTCCAGCTGGTGGTTAATTTGGGGGAAAAGCCCACAAAATTAAATCCTATCATTCTTGAAGTGGCACAAGTGTTCATACTGGGCTATTACACAAATACGTAGTCATCTCTTAGTCACTTTCTCATGATAATTAAGATTATTCTGTACAAATTTACTAATCTTTTAACAAAAACATCACTATGACCTTGACTAATATAAACAAGTAACATCTATGCACTAGTTTAACAGTTAAATAAAAATACCTGTTCCAACAAACGGATCAAAGACAATATCATTTTCTTTCACTTTTCCATGGTTGGCCATGATAAATGATAAACCAGCATCCATGCTTGTATTTCCAATAAAGTGTCTCTTTTTGACACTGTATGACTCAATAAGCTCTCTCTGTCCATCTGCAATCTAGATCAGAGATTCTTCAAATTAGCTTAACTGTATAACACAGATTAAAAATAACCATTTACAATAAAGCCAGAGTATCTTGATGATAAAAACTTCTTTCCACTTACCATTGCTCTAAATATGTTCGTTTAAAAACGGTGATTGAGGTAATTATGGACAAATACCTTGTATTTTTAAGCGTGTTGCAATTTACTGTGACTGTCCAAACTAAATTTGAATTGAATTTGAATGCAATTAATTCCAGGGGTTGGTATTATTAGTGAGTAAATTTTACCCACCTCTTTTCTCCTAAAAACAATAATCTGTAACATAAGCCCCAGCTTCCAATACCCTTAGGGAAGTGAGCAGGACTGCTCTGTAGTAATTTTTTCTTTTCGGAATGTGAGCTTAGATTTGAGACTCCACAAACGAGATCCCTCAGCTACCGCAGCACACTGCCTTTTCTCTGCTTAAAAAGCAATCCAGACCCTCTGACAAGTCTTATGTTATTTTTTCCTGTATACCATCTCCTACCTAGGCCCTATATCTAACAAGCCTCTGGCACTTCCCAGGTATCTCTGGAAAAACAAACAAAACAAAACAGATAACCATGTATTTTCCACTCATTTTAACTCATACAGTAATTCTGAGTCTTCAGTTATTTTAAAACTCTACATATTAAGAGTCTTATACAAAGATCTAACATTAAGCTTTTTTTTTTTATTTTATTTATTTGACAAAGAGGAGAGAGATCACAAGTTGGCAGAGAGGCAAGCAGAGGGGGGGGGGGGGGAAGCAGGCTCCCTGATGAGCAGAGAGCTCGATGCGGGGCTCGATTCCAGGACCCTGAGATCATAACCTGAGCCGAAGGCAGAGGCTTTAACCCACCAAGCCACCCAGGTGCCCCCAACATGAAGCTTTTAAAGAAACAATCTCAAAGAGGTAAAAAGAATACCTGCTTACCCATCTACCAAAATAAATATTATGTGGATTCTCAGGGATACAGTTTGGATCCAAACCATAATCCTCCAAAACAGAGAATATATGCTGTGGCTTCTTTAAATTCACTTTCCCTTCAAATGGCAGAAACTCAAGTGCCTAAAAAATAAAAGTAATTTTCATGTTCCCATTAGAATTTTAAAGGAAAAACAGTGCTTGTACTAATAATGCCTATCTTATAAGTTTGGTATCAGCATTAAGTAAGACAAAACATGAGAATTAGCACGCAGTGTGCCACAAAATAAGCACTTAACAGAATTGAGAATTATTACGTATCAACAGCAACAGACCCCATTATTCTCATAGGTTTTTTTCATTATTGCTAAATTCACTTACATCTATTCGTTTGACTTTTTCTTCTTGTGTCAATGTTTTATTAAATGTGTGAATCTTTATTTTATACGTAGAATCTGAATGTAGAAACGGAACCTAAAATAAAAGCAAATAAATTCTTTAAAGCTTCGTAATGTTACAGTACCTGTAGATGCACCTATATAAAAATTTCACTACGCACCATCTTCTCCACAGGATAGTTTTTAAGAGAACTATACAGCTCCTCTGGAGATTTTCCATGACCCCATAATTCAAATATGGACCTAGAAAATAAATGATTACTATTAACCTCAATAACAAAATCAGTTCACGTAGTAATATGGAACAATTACTTCCTTAGTTCTTTATGCTTGTTTCACTAATACAATTATTGCCTATATTTTCTAAGTTTGAGAAATGTGTCCTAAAAGTAAACATTAAGTCCAAATCACACAGTTTAACCCAACAAAGAAGGAAACTTAACATAAGTCAGGATTTTTCCAAGTTTTCATTATTATATTTTTATATTAGATTACAAATGATGTAGTAACATCATTTATTTTAATGAAACAGGTGAAGAGCTGCAGCAAATCCAATTTTTTGCAGTGTCTGCTCCATAAAATAAAAATGACCAGTTAAAAATGCTACAATTGATATTTAGCTATTACTTACTAACATTTAGTAACTGTTAATTTTTAACCACTACAAAAAGAAAATTCTTAAAAAAAAAAAGAAAAGAAAATTCTTACTATAAAAAAAATCTTCAAGCTTCCACCAATTTCAAGGAACATTTAAACAATTATAAGCAAATTTAATTACAAACAAGAATTTATTGTAATGGAACTCAAATCTGCATAGTAGCATCGTTTTGTGCATCTAAATTCAAACTATAAATGTAACTCATGCTGCCATTAGGATTGAGAATATTATCCTTTGAAAACAAACTTCATTTCCTTTCTACTGAATTTATTGAAAGAGGGCCTCTACAGTACTCCTACTCTTACTTAGCCATCACTAAAGGGGTGACCTCAGCTATACAAACATACAGAGTAAAAAGTAGCAAACACAATTATTCAAAATAGATGTCCCCAAATTCCATGTATTCATGATTTTTTCCTAATGTTTAGAGATTATAATAAGCTTAATCAATTCACTTATTCAACGAATATTTATTAAGTATTACTATATATCAGGAATTGTTCTAGGCACTAAGACACAACAGAACAAAGCTCACTGCCTTCATGAAACCTAAGGGAAAAGACTTCTGGAAGCATAAACTGAGGGAAAGCATAGGTAACTCAACCTCTGGAAAGGGAAAACCTTGAAAAACAAAAATAGCAAAAAATAATATAAGCTAACACTTAATATAACTCAAAGAACAAGGGACTATTCTAAGGCCATTTAAAATATGGATTCATAATTGTTTCTCATAGGAGCGCTATGAGGTAGCTTCCAGTATCAGCACCTATTGAACCAATGAAGAAACTGAGGCACAAGGAGATTAAAATGACTCGGGTCACATTGCAATTAAAGAAGCTAGGATTCCAATCCATCAGACTCCAGACTACACACACGACCACATGCACTATAATACACTGCTTCTCAAAAACTTAAAAAAAAAAAAAAGGAATCCCAGGCCATTCAGGGAAAGGCAGTTTCATGGATCATAATTATCCCTAATGAACTATTATACAGTATAACATAGGAATTAATGCTTGTGATAATAGCCTAGAACCAACAAAACATGCTGCCATATCCTCTTTTTCAGAAAGAATTTATATATTAATACATTAATATTTTAAATAGTTGAAATAAAGATTAGGCAGATAACACCAAAAGCTTCAGCTATAATGGAACATTAATTTATAATAATACCTTTTATGATTTAGATTTTCAGAGTAAACAGTTTTCATATATATGACTTTATTATGATCCATAATTTAGAGATTACAAAGCTTATATAGACTGCCACATTTCTGATAGGCGATATATAAATAAGCATGGATGTCAACTTACTAATATAAAATCAACAATAATCTCAAATATTTTAATGATTATGGAAGTAAAAATGAAATCTTTCTGACAAAATTTAAGAAAGTATCCTTTGAAGGAAGAAGGGGAATGGAATTGGGAAAGGTGCACAGAGTCAACGGTTTCTGTAAACCACTTTTTTTTTCTTTAAGTTGTGGCAAGTATCTCAAAATGTTGAGATCTAACAAGGTAGATACCTCACTGTTTATTATATCTTTCACTCTTTTTGTAATATGCTCAAAATATTCCATGTTAAAAAGAAATCAACAAAACAAAATTAACTTTCAATTCCCTAGTCTACCATAAAAAAAAAACACTTAAATTTAATTTTCATCCATGCTTATAATAGTCTATTTTATCTCCAGAACAATTAATGCAACAATTAGGACTGTGAATTTTATCATTTGAAAATGAATTCCTTCTTTGCTTTCTATCAAATTTATAGACAGAGGACCTCTACAGTAATGCCACCCTCACTTAGCTATCACTGAAGGTATACCCAACCTGAGCTATCCAAAATATACAGAGAATAGAAAGTAGTCAAGGAAATTATTATATAATATTATACAATCATTACATAATTACTAATTTTACCATTAAATAAATGCAGAAGATACGAGCTTTGAAGGAAGTATACAAGTTCTTGGTCTTCAAGCAGCTATTTCAAACCTATTAAGCCTTATCTGCTGAAATCAAACAACTCTTAGAGCCATAAATTTTAATATGCTAATCAAAAGTAATAATTATTCAAAAGATATGGGTTTTTTTAATTATGTTTCTGTCTGCTAGTCATTTTTACTGAATAGTAAGATCCATTAGCAAGTTTCAACTTAAAAGATTAGAAAGGAAGAAGGGAGGGAAGGAAGGAAGAAATTGGAAAAAAGATCAGACACCAATGATAAAATCTAGAAAACAGGTAGGATAAACTATGAACAACATCCTTATAGTAATCCACACAAGATAAGATAATGAGGACTCCGCTCGCTAAGATAACAGCAAGACATATTTCACAGCAGTCCTCACTTTTTGTCATTTCACACTTATCTGCTCGCCCAACTAAAAGCCATCTATAAGAAAAAATATTTAGATTTTCAATACTTTAGTTATAATTAAATGTGGCATTTATCCTATGAAATAAGCATTTACATCTTATACCGTACTCCTGCTTAATACAGAAGTTCAACAAAATTACCCCAAAACGAGTGTTCATGCATTTCACCACTAAGACTCCCTCAGCCTCAGTTTCAGCAGAAAACTCCCTGTTCTACCACCACCACCCAGTGGCAAATGCCTGTACCTGCAAGCTAAAGTGAGTTCCCACAACAAACCCCTTCGAAATTCTCCGCCAATATAGCAAAAGGACAGAGTAGTATGAGAAGTACGTTATACGATCTGCAAGAAAACATTATAAGCTTCTCTTACTTGGCACACACTGTTCGTTTCATTAAGTTTCTGGCAATATCTTCGGAGGGAATGCTAAGAATCCAAAAAGGAGACTGAAAAAAATAACAATATACAACTTGTAACCAGTTTTATGGCCTCCTATGCTTCTCTATTCAAGAAGTCAATAAGGAGAGATTCCTCTTTGCTACTTTTATGTAAGAATACCTGATCTGACCCGAGCCAAAATAAAAATTACTCCAACGGTAAATTTAAGAGGTAACCTGTTAGGATAATAGTACAACATCAGAACACTTTTATAAATGACCATAAATGCAAATATCGGCAAGGTTAAACTTAAAATTTTGCATTTACTCTTACGTATTTTGACCAAAATAATAAACACACATTTTATCCCAAAGTATAATCTCAGAATTTTTTATTGTTGATCATTCCTGATAATACAGCTATTTTATTTTTAACTTCTAAGTAATGTATTTCTTTGAATGATCTCTCTTTTTTTAGGTAGTTGTGGCCACCAGAGGGGTAGAAATAACTATGACGGAAAATCATAGGGTATATTATATTATCATTAATTTTTATTATTTTATCTAAGGAAAAAAGTGACAGGTGCATCAGAAGTGTTTACCAATCCTTTGTCTCAGCCATCAAGATTACAGGCACTTTTTTAAATTTTATTTTATTTTATCTTATTTTGAGAGACAGAGCATGCACGGGTGTACAAGGGTGCAGGAGCAGAGGGAGAGGGGGAGAGAGAGACAGAGACTTAAGCAAGCTCTACACTGAGCATGGAACTGGAATTGGGGCTCAATCTCCCAACCCTGAGATCATGACCTGAGCAGAAATCAAGAGTTGGTTGCTTCATCAACTGAGCCACCCAGGAGCCCTGATTACAGGCACTTTTCATCTCCACCCTGATAACCCCTTGCCAGAATACAGAAAAACAAAGCAGAACCCTGACCTCAGTTCATCATCCTCACTCAATTATATCTATACTCCCTTTTTCCTCCTCCCTCAGTACGTGAAAGTCAATTAGGAATACAAGTCCAACTTCAGCAGACTTTCAACTAAGTTCTCCAATCTTCTGGAAGAAATCCTCCCTGCCATTCTTTCTTCTTCCAATATTTATACTATTCTACAGAAAAATTCAAAATAATCCAAACAGAAAAAAGATGGTTATCTCAGTATTTTTTTTAGAAAAGTTTAAAAGCAATCCGAATGAAATGATTAGATAAATGATAGAACTAATCAATTGAAAATATTATATAACCCTGTTAGTAATGAAGGCTATGTAGCAATATGTACCTATATTAATAATATCAAGTGAAAAAGAGACTGAAGTTCAAAAATAGTATTAGAACTAAAGGGGAGGGGCACCTGGGTGGCTCAGATGGTTAAGCAACTGCCTTCGGCTCAGGTCATGATCCCGGGGTCCTGGGATTGAGCCCTGCATAGGGAGGGCTTCCTGTTCAGCAGAGCCTGCTTCTCCCTCTCCTTCTGCCTCTGTCTGCAGCTCTGCCTATTTGTGCTCTCTATCTCTCTGTCAAATAAATAAATTAAAATCTTTAAAAAAAAAAAAGGTGAATCATACTTTAAAAAAAGAAAACAGAACTAAAGGGGAGAAAAGTATATGAAAAAAGACTGGAAGGCACTACCCCCAAATTATATGTCACGTGAAGAAAAAAGAATTAGGAGTGACTTTTTCTACTTCCCAAACTTCTCTAATACACTGATAAACTATCAAATACAAAATATAAAGCTCATAAATTCACAATCTTATACATGCATAATTTCAAATGTTTAAATAATTCCCAATATTAGTCTGAAATATCACTAAATTCTAAATTCTAATTCTAATCATACCTCATCAACAGAAAATAGTCCTTTTTTTCAATTAAGGGACAGATACCAATTATGGTACAAGTGTTGAGTTAAAAATTAAAAACCTGGTAAACTAAACGAATACTGGAAATAAATGACATTCTAAAACCACAGCTTTTCCAAAAATATCCTTTTTATTCAATTGCCCCTAGAAACAGAAACAAGTAACCATACAAATATAAATTTAAGATTTGCAGTTCTTTTTAAACCCGAGATTCTACTTATAAATATACTGCACATGGTCTAATGAAAAATATAAATTCAACTTACCTTTCCATAAGTTTCCTGACTACTGATGAACTGACCTCCAAAAAGTGAAAGCAAAGACTTTATTTCCTACATTGAAAATATTATAGAAAGAACACATTTTAACACAGGAACTCAAAATCTATTAACAGATATAGGTATAATAAGATTTTTTTAAGAGTGGCTAAGTGACCTACCTGGGGCATTTAAATTTCAGCACCAGACAAATTATAACTCTAGGTTCTAAAAAAATTTACAGTCATAACCACAGTTAAGTAATTTTTGAGAAATTTTACACAAGAAGGTTGCCAAAAGACTTGCTCAGAAAATGCCCTCATTTTGGAAAAAATTGGATGACAAAACTATGGACAAGTAAATCTGACTACTTATCATAAAAATAAATCAGTTATTAAACAGATAAGTTGAGGATATTTAGACAAGAAATAAGTGATTAACCAGGAAGCATCACTGTGGATTCATTAAACAGAAGTTATAGTAAGTTAGCCTCTTCTTTCTGGCTAAAGTTACAGAACTAGAAAGAGAACATAATAGCTACTTTAAAAACATCAGGAATGCAAAGTTGAAATATGCTCAGATAATATTACATTCTGTGAAGCAATCACTTTATACTGATAAATACAAGATGACTATACAAATTTTACAATATATACTAACAAATTTAGTCTCCTCAAATAACATACCAACAAATTTTTAGTCTCCTCCACCGTAGAGCAGGTAGAATCCCACACACCTCTCTTAGGTCTCATGGAGGAGGTAACCCAATCAGAGATAGGTCCCCTCTGCTGGGTGCCTACAATCCCCTTTCATCCCAACTAGGAGAAGCAGCCTGTAACACCAAGCTCACCATGAGACAGTATATCCAGACCACCAACATTCTCTACCTCAAGACAAAAAGGAATAGGTTTGAGCAATTCATGCCTTTTCTGTTTTTCCTTTTGACTATGCAACAATTTTTTTCTTTAATCCCTGGATTTACAAGGGGCTAAATTCAGTTGAATTATATGGACAAACCAAGAACTTCCATAGTCTATCAGTAAATACTGAAGGTAATCCCAAAGTCATTTTGAAACATGTGTAACACATATTTAAACAGGAGGCATCACTGGACTTGGGAATCAGATGAATCACAATTTTATTTTCACCTCTTCCTAATAGTGGCCATGTGGTTTTATACAAGGCACTTCTCTCACCCGGAAAATAGGAATCATAGCTACCTCATGAAGTAAAGAGGTCTGTGACAACAGGGCACAAAACCCAGGGTGTTAAGTAAAGGAAATCAAGATGATGATGACCCTGAAGTGCAGTGGCTCAAGAAATCAAGCAAGGATGACAGAGTTATCACCCTTAAAACAAAAAAAAAAAAAATGAAGTTATAGATTAAGTTACTTTGGTCTAGATTATTACTGTTCATTCTCACTAAACCATAATGGGACCCAGCTTTACATTTAAAATGTCAACATTTGCCGCTCCAGGGGGAGCTCAGTGGCAGAGCATTTGACTGTAAAATTTGCTGCTCCTGAGATACCTGGTTAAAAATTAGTAACTGGCCAAAAAAACCCACAAAGCCTCTATAAGTTTAAAAAAAAAAGTGAAGAATTATTGAAGTTTTATGGCATAGCATTAGCTCCACTACCCCAAAACTTAAGCAAGGTCTTAAAATTGAAAGTAAACGCGGTAACTCAAGTTTTAAATTTATGAGCAAGACCTGTATTAAATACGCCATCAATCTACTCCAAAAAAGCAAAACACAAAATCTTTACTCTTACAGCAAATTCACTTTCTAGTTGAGAATCTTTCTATATTAGGAACAAAAGAATTTATATTGGATCTAAAAATACAGCATGATCTGGGGCATGCCTCATGCATTAATTCACATGAGCTGTTCAGTTCTTTTAGCCACTCACTTTTTCATCCATTTAGTTTGTTTCAGAGCCAGCAATAAAATCCAGGTGTCTGAACTCTAGTACAATAAGGCAGGTGCCAACTAAAACTAGCCTTGATTAACTCTACAAAGGTAAAACAGAACATTATATTTCTAATCTTTCATTTTAAATCATAAAGGCAGCTACTCATTCGTTTTCCTGCTTAGCAGTTCTAAAACAACAGATGGACTCCTGGGTGGCTCAGTTGGTTGAGCGACTGCCTTCGGCTTAGGTCATGATCCTGGAGTTACAGGACTGAGTCCGAATGGGGCTCCCTGCTCATTGGGGGTCTGCTTCTCCCTCTGATCTTCCCCCTCTCATGCTTGTGCTCTCTCATTCTCTCTCTTTCTCTCAAATAAGTAAAATCTTTAAAAAAATAAATAAAAATAAAAAAATAAAACAACAGATGGACTCAAAAGTGTAGACTGTCCTCTCGATTGCCTTCCTCAAAGGGATCCTCTCAATACTTACTAAGAAACTAATATGTACAAGGCACTGAGCTATGTAAAGGTAAATACATATCTATCTTCAGGGAGCTTATAGTTTAATAGAACAAAACATTCAACCTTGTAACTGCAATGTGAGCTGTAAACAGTAAGTGCTCTTAAAGAAGTAAAAGCAAAAAGGTATTATATTCGAGGTCAAAAGAGAAAAGATTACTTCAGTTTCAGAAGAAAAGTTTTCATGGAAACTGACGTAAGCCCTGGAATACAGAGAGAATCTGCACAGACGAAAGAGGACTTCCCCTTCTAGCGAAGGCAACCTAGGTAATTCAGATTAAGCCTTCTGCTGAGAAGAACTAGGAAAACCTGGCATCTGCTTGAAAGCATGGAGCAATTACAAGAATTACCAAACCAAACTTCAGAAGCCAGAAATCTAAGGTGCAGCCACTCGCTTCCCAGGAGCATTTACCAATTCCAAAATCAGCTGTGGGGGTGGATGGTCCTTTTGACAGCTTAATGTAGCCAGAGGAACAAAAAGAATATTGTGCCATCCATAGAAAAAAAAGATAGCTTGATGAACAACCCAGTTTGGCCTGGGATCTCCAAAAGCTACATACCAGAGGAACATGTGTGAATCAGAACAGAAACAAAACTTAATACTTGGAAATGAGTTCAAGTCATCCTAGATCATTAATGCTCCAACTTCAAGAGGATTTACATCATCCTAGGCCTCATGTTATTTCTTCAGAAAATGTTTCAAATATATCTAGTGTAGATTTAAAAAATAAGCCAGCACACATTTGAAAAAGAACCAAGAGAAACAATACACAAAAGCAAGAGGCCCACAGGACTTCTTTTATCACATATAATATGTGTGCTTTCTCTAGTCTGTCATACTTAACATAACCGTGCTTTCTATATCGAAGGGGATAAAAGACATAATCGAGAATTTTGGTAAAGACTACAAGCCTTTAAAAAGGAAACTGCAGAGTTGAAAATGAATCAAAGTAAAAAAATTAACCTAACACAAATGTGTGGGTAAATCTCAATGAATACTGACTACTTAAAATCAATGGATTGAAGACTGAAATAGGCAATACTCAAGTAGACAAAGGAAGCACGGGGCAAAGCATGAAAACTGAGAGCATCATTCAAGGAATGATGGGGATTCACTCTTGGCTGCACTGAGGTGGGAGATGGGGGGGGACAGAGAAGAGAACCATGCAATGGTGGGCTAATGCCAGACTAAGAAGTTTCAGCCTTGGGACAATGAGGGTGAAAAGAGAACTGAGCTTTTTGGGAGATTAAACTGACACCAGGGTAAGACACTGACTAAGAATAATTTAAGATGAAGAAACAGGTAAAATGTCCAAGTACTAGGGATGCTATTCTGAAGACTACAGCCTAACCACTCCATTCTCACCGCATTGCTGGACTAGAGGCACGCATCCTCCTTGGCCTCTATTTCCACTCCAATATCCTTTCTCTGGTACTCCAGAATTCTCCCTCTAAAACACAAATGATTACTAGTCACTTACTGGTTTAAAAAGAAAAAACACTGTCACTTTCTGGCTTAAAGAGTCAATGGCTCCCATTAAATCTAAAATAAAACCCAAATTCCTTGCAATGGTTTCAAAACATTCCAAACTCTGGATCCTACCCTCCTCTCTAGCCCCACTGCCCATTACGTCGTCCTCACGCCCCACACATCCTACACCCCAACCCACCAAAACCAACTCCTTCCACTTGCTTTTGTTTCTCACTCAAATGGGCTTGCCAATCCTCTTTATCTACAAAATAGCTCTTTATCAATTAAGATCTATTAAAATATTATTTCCTCCATGAAACTCTACGCCCTTACACCCCTATCTTGCCACTGCACCTGCTCAGCAAAACATTAATTCCTGAGTCAACGCCACAGTCTTCCTTCATTACTCCTAAGGTCAGTGAATTGTGCACAACTGAAGAAAACTGGAGAATCTCAACACAATTACAAATACATGATCATCACCCTCAGCTGGGTTTCCAGCATTGCTCTAATACCTGCATTCTCAATTTTTAACTTGTCAGCTCCCTCTTTTGCTCTCAATGACTATTTCAAATTTAATTATTTTTCCCCTATGTCTCCACTCAACTACTTGGTCCACAATTTCTCAAGAAACAACCTTAACTCATTCATAACCTAGAAAACAGACCCTCAGGCAGCTACCTCATGTCCAACTTAACTCTTCTTGCCCACTCCCCCCTTCTAGTGAAAGGCCAACATCTCCCACTGTGTCCTTATATCCATTCTCCCCTTCTCTTCAGCCTGTGAACTTTGCTTAACCCTAGGCCTTCCTCAAACTATTAACCACTACTCTCCCTTCCTACGCTCTAGTTAAGAGCAGTCTATCTCCCCTTCCTCATTTTCTAGGGACCATGAAGTCAAGCAATCTAGCTCACTTCTCCACTCCAAAACTCTACACAACAGTTTCAGCAGAATTCCTAAAACTTTACCCTCCTGATTTCTGTGCCCTCAAAGTCCTATTCTGACACTTGCCAATCCTCTTCATTACCACCTTTCTCACTTCCCCCCAGTATCAATACTTCCAAGCTCCTGTATTTGGACCCCCACTCTTTCAACACTATGCCTTCTCTGAATAATTTCACTTGCTCTCCTAGTGTTCATATGCAGAAGCTTCCAAAACATTTATTACCAGTCCAGACCACTCCATTGTACTCCATGCATAGTCCTACATTCAATGCCCCCCTACCCCTGGTCATCTCCACTTGCTATTACAGAAACAAATCAAATTCAGCATAACCAAAATTTAAATCTTTTATCTGCCTGTGTTCTATCTTTTAAATGGAGATGCTCTTGTATGCACCCAGGAGTCATCCTTGACTGGCCCCTGTTCCTCTCATATTCAATCATCAAGTGCTGATGATTTCATCACCTAAATATTTTCCGTCTATCCAATCCTTTTACCCCTGCCTTAATTCAGGACTTCTCAATCTACTAACAAACCTACTCCAACAGGCTCCTAACTGGTCTCTGATTCCAGACTTACTCCTCTCAAATCTATCCTTGTTATCACTGCCAAAGTGATTTTTTAAGGAAAAATCGTCTACTTAAAACTTAAAATCAGTAAATTTCCCTTACAAGCTAAATAAATTTTCTCTTCCCTTCCAGAGTACTCAAGGCTTTGCATTTTCTGGCCCCTATCTACATCTCCTGCTCTCTTTTCGTCACTCTCAGCTACATGTTTCGTAATTCAGTAACAATGAATTGTAATTCTAATTTATTTATCCTTGGCTTGGCTAACTCCTACTCATACTTTAGTTTTTGTTGAAGTGTTGTATCTTCATGCAAGCCCTCTTAAAGGCCAACATCCCCCACTCTTCAGGTGGATCAGATTCCCCTTCTATGCTCTGGTATCGCCCTATGCATCTACCATTGCACTTACAAATGTTATTTCTTAAAATGTTTATACATCTGCTCGGACCTTAGCCTAAACAGTAAGCTCCTTAAAGACAAAAACCGTCTTTGCCATCTCCATATCCCCAGCGTCCAGCACATGTAATTACAAGTACTCTGAAAATGTTTCTTGAATGAATGAAACACTTTTTCCAACTTCTCCATCATCTAACCCCTGCCACCAACCACCACCACCAGAAATCCCACCCTCCTCCACGGGCTATGATCTGCATATCTGCCACTTAAAACAATGCACTGAGCATTTCTGTTGGCTGATTATTCTCTGCTGGACGAAGAGCTCCTGGAGCAAGACAGCGGGTCATATTCACCTGCCTAACCTCAATACCTGATGCGTGGGCAGAAGAATGAATGAAAATGCTTGGCAAGTCTGTGAGAATCTGTCTTGGACTTCTCTCGCACACCCTCCGCAGACCTCGGATCATTCCCAGGGACCGAGGAACTAGGGACGCGTGGTATTTCCGACAAGCACAGCCCCCCCATCCCTGCTTGCTTAAGCTGAGATCTCCGCCGCCCGCATACCAACCCCCACGGTGCCGTCCTCTCCCGTCAAGAAGTGGTGGAGGGCGCTGCGGGCTCACCGGCAAGCGGAACTCCAGGTGCTCTTGCGCCATGAGCAGCAGATACCTATTCAAAGAGCACGACAGCGCCATTGCAGCCGCCCACGGTGCGCCTGCGCGACCCGCTCAGTTTCCCATCTCCTGTCCCCCTCCCGCACTCCGCCTTTTCCGCTGAGGCGGAGCCTGAAGGGCCGGAAGCGGAAGCTGGGCGAGGCGGCCGATGTCCCGCATTTCCTCGCGCGGATATGTAGAGCCTGGAAGGGCAACGTCAGCTGGGAGGCACGTTCTGGTTGAGACGCGGAAGTACGAGTAGCTGGTGTGAGGGTCCCTGCAGTGTTGAGCCGCGGTTGCGATAAAACGAGTTCCCGTTGATCCTCCCACCAGGAACGTACTTCCAGCTTTCTCTATGAACGTTTCAAATCCTAGTTCTTCAAAACTGGACTGAAATTTCACCTTTTCCATATAGACTTCTCTATCGACTCCAAGCTTGGAGGACCTGGCCCACTCATCTAATATTTTTTATACTTTTTGTATTTTTGCAATATCTTTTCAAGGATACTTGCCTTCTAAGCTAGTTGAAATAAGCTCTTGACCTAGATCATCTCTTACCGTTCATTCCATACCTCATAGAAACCACAATGTGATCCTCAATAATTTAGTAATTAGAAGGTTGTGATGTTAGGCTCAGGCACAGTCCACAGCCAATTCTATATCAAAACAATGATGGAGAGGCGCCTGGGTGGCTCAGTCGTTAAGACTCTGCTTTGGGCTCAGGTCATGATCCCAGGGTATTAGGACTGAGCCCACAAAGGGCTCCCTGCTCTGCGGGAAGCCTGCTTCTCCCTCTTCCACTACCCCCCACCCCTGCCCCATTGTGTTCCCTCTCCAGCTGTCTCTGTCAAATGAATCTTTAAAAAATAAGACAATGATGGAAATTGTTTCTAACTATTCACACTGGCACAGATTTCATAGCACATAAAATAAGTAGAAACATATCGTAAATTTTAGAAGTTTGCATAGTTACACATTATTGCTTTTGCCTTATTGAGAAGCAATTTCTTTTGCAACGCGTCATAATATTGCACAAAGTACAAGAGTACTACATATTACGAGCACCATGTGGTGGGAACATACTCCATACTTCATAGCTGTGATTAAGAACATAAGCTGTGATGTCCATCTTAGGTTCAAATCTCAGTTCCACTATTTACAATCTATATGTTCTTAATCAAATTTCTCAGACTCCTTTAATAGCAGTTTTCTCTAAAATGGAATAATACTGTCTCCCTTGAGGGATTGTTAGGATTAAGTGGAATAATGTACAGAAAGTGTTTGATATTTCCCCTGGCATATTGTATGGGGTCAATAAATGGAATTTAAGGAGACTTCTCTTTTAAAAAAATAAGTATGAAAATTTCTCTTAGCAAGCAATCTGTCTTTGTTAGGAAAACTCTTGATAAGTCCACTTAAGGTAAAAAATGAATCTCTGTGGAGCACAGATGTTTCTTGGCCCCAAGGCTTCAGAAAAGGGATAAAAGTATGAGACGTGAGAAGAGAGGTCAAGGTTGGACAGAGAACCAATGAAATATTAGGGAAATGATATGCAGCGCTTGATATGCCCCATCCCCAAAGCTTGTCAGAATTACCAAATATTAAATTTTAATGGGGCAATTTTTTAGGGGCTATCACAGAGATGCTGATTTTCACGCCTGGATTAATAGGATGCTGTGCAGAGAGAGCAAATGAGAATACACGGTCTAGGAGAACCCAGACAAATTCAAGGTTCACTGATTTTTCCCATGAACTTCCTTTGCTTCCTTAAAGCTAAGGCTCATGACTAAATCCCCACTAATTCTCCACTCCAGAAATGAGCAGATCACATACACCAAGAATCTCAAACCATTGGATACATGGTCTGGGGAAGTAGAAATTAACCCTGCACAGTCCAGGCCATTAGGGTTAGTGTGGAACTACTTGCAAGATCAATTAAACTGACTTTGAAGAAGTCACACCAGAGCTGTTCCGTGTTTTTGAGCTTACTAAAGTCCTTAAAGAGCAGCAAGAGTATATAGCCTTTGAAAGTTGGTGTTTAAACTAATAGAGACTTGCAATTGTTTTTGTTTTTTTTTTTAATTTATACTGGAAGGGGCAAGAAAGTTCATAGTCCATCTTCTGGGAACTGATTCAAAGCTTCATCCACACTTCATCTACCAGGGCAGACTTCTCAGAAACTTGGTTCCTCCTGTGAGATTAGTATTGTGCCAGCTTTTGAGTCTCTGGTCTAGCCTGATGATGACTGAAAACCAGAATCATTCCTAGATAGTACCAGAAATAAGGAGAATCTTGAGTTCTGTTTATAAGAGGCCCCTACACTGTTGAGACTATTAGGGCAGAGTCAGTGAAGAAAGGAAATGAGTAGAGAGTTAACAGGTCCCAGCAGTAGAAGTCATGTGTAATGTTAAAACTATCTGTACCTCTGTCTTACGCTGAGCATCTAACATTTGAAAACGGGTTGGGTATCACAGAGAACCACAGACATTTGTGCACCAATGAGGGGTAGGAAACTTCTCTGCATATATATTAAGACTAGAAGATTTTTTTCTTAAGATTTTATTTATTTGTCAGAGAGAGAGCATACAAGAAGGGGGAGCAGCAGTCAGAAGAAGTGGGCTCCCCGCTAAGCAAGGAGCCCAATGTGGACTTAATCCCAGGATCCTGGGATCATGACCTAAGCCAAAGGCAGACACTTAACTGACTGAGCACCCAGGTGTCCCAAGACTAGAAAATTTTTCCAATGAGTAAAAAACAAGGGGCTTTTGAATAGTTTGGAGAATAAAGTTTTATTGGAATGAGTTATATAACAACCATGGGGACTTCGCTATAGTGAAGCATTCTTGACTGAGTTCTAATTTCGTGAAATGCCAGAAGGGTCTCCTGTATCCTCAACCTAAATGAAGATAATCGAGGAAGAGAAGAAGAGAGAAAGAACACTGGGTGCTTTCGGGAAACAAAATTGAACAAGTTGAGACAAGGCACCACTTCAAACTTAAGCAGCTGCAGTTAACTTAAATATGACTCAAGATCTCCAGAAGTGAAGAAAAGTAGAGCTTGCCCTCTGGCCGAAAAAGTCTCCCAAACAAACCTGAAATCCTACTTGTAAAATAGACCTACTAATTTGCTACCTGTGAAGTAGGTTCTGTGCATAGAAAAAATGTGAAGGAAAATCGGCTGGCGATTCAGTCTTATGTCCTGGCCATCCGTAAACTCTAATGCTGCCACAATTCAAATAACCTGAAGCCATACATTTCCAGATGTAAGATGGCAGCCTGATTGAGCTAGGCTAGGGAACAGCTCTCACTGTATCTTAGCAACTGGCTGAAATAGAAAGTTGTCCGAAAGGAGCCTAACCTAGGGCCTACCAAAGTTAGGGATGCCTTCCCTCTTTGGGCTGGTACTTAATTTAATTCTTTTGTTGGCAATGAGATTGAGATCATAAGATACCAAAAAATGTTTTACTCTACTTTTATTCCACCCCAAATAAAAGGCCAAGCAAGACTTGGATATCATCCACACTGCTCCAGGCTTCAGTTTTGTAGCTTACATGGCTTTGCACATTTTTGAATGGGACCCCATTTATTACTTCTCTTGGGCAGAACTTGTGAACCAGAAGTGATGTAAGTTTACAGTGCATTTGCTACATTTGAGCCAAGTCTTTGTCCTTCCTCCTTCCATGCTTACCACTTTCCTTCTCTCCCTTTCTTCTTTCTTTCCAAAAATGTAAATAGCAAACATGATTTCTAAACAAAGGAAGGCTTTTGGCAATAGGCAAGTATTAACAGTCCCAAAATAAGTGTGCAACTTACCTTCTAGGAAGGGACCCACAGATTCTTATTTAAGCACAATTCCCAGTAATCACCATCTCTTGATCTTATTTGCTTCTCATGAGAGGAAAAACTATTACATATAAAATAAATGGTCTCAAGGCCCATAAAATGCACCTTCCTGAGAACTACTTTAACAGGGCCATTGGAGGAATTTTATTCAATCCTACAGGGCACAGATTCTTTTTTAAAAAAATTTACTTAAGTTTATTTTTTTATTAACATATAATGTATTATTTACCCCAGGGTACATGTCTGTGAGTCATCAGGCTTACACATTTCACAGCACTTACCATAGCACATACCCTCCCCAAGGGCCATAACCCAGCCACCCTATCCCAACCCCCCCTACCTCCCAGCCACCCTCAGTTTGTTTCGTGAGTTTAGGAGTCTCTTATGGTTTGTCTCCTTCCTGATTGCATCTTGTTTCATTTCCCTCCCCCACCCCCTCACGACCCCCCGCCCTGCCTCTCAAATTCTTCATATCAGAGAGATCATATAATTGTCTTTCTCTGACTGATTTATTACACTTAGCATAATACCCTCTAGTTCCATCCACATCGTTGCAAATGGCAAGATTTCATTTCTCTTGATGGCTGCATAGTATTCCAATGTATATATATACCACATCTTCTTTATTCATTCATCTGTTGGTGGACATCTAGGTTCTTTCCATAGTTTGGCTATTGTGGACATTGCTGCTATAAACATTAGGGTGCACGTGCCCCTTCAGATCACTACATTTGTGTCTTTAGGGTAAATACCCAGTAGTGCGATTGCTGGGTCGTAGGGTAGCTCTGTTTTCAACCTTTTGAGGAACCTCCATATTGTTTTCCAGAGTGGCTGCACCAGCTTGCATTCCCACCAACAGTGTAGGAGGGTTCCCCTTTCTCCGCATCCTCGCCAACATCTGTCATTTCCTGACTTGCTAATTTTAGCCATTCTGACTGGTGTGAGGTGGTATCTCACTGTGGTTTTTGATTTGTATTTCTCTGATGCCGAGTGATGTTGAGCATTTTTTCATGTGTCCGTTGGCCATTTGGATGTCCTCTTTGCAGAAATGTCTGTTCATATCTTTATCCTCTGCCCATTTCTTGATCAGATTATTTGTTCTTTGTGTGTTAAGTTTGAGAAGTTCTTTACAGATTTTGGATACTAGCCCTTTATCTGATATGTCATTTGCGAATATCTTCTCCCATTCTGTCAGTTGCCTTTTGGTTTTGTTGACTGTTTCCTTTGCTCAGGGCACAGATTCTTAAACTTGGCTGTATGTTGGAATTACCTGAGGAATTTTCAAAAATATGAGGCCTAGAATCTATCCCCAGAGATTTGAATTTAATTTGGGATGTGACCTAAACATATTTTTTAAAACACTTCAGTCTTTAATTTGACGGCAGCTACCAAAAACATCATCACCTAGGAACCACTTAGAAACGAAAAGTCCTATCTATCCCCAAACCTGCTGAGTCAGAAACTCAGGATGGGATCCAGCAGTCTATTTATCTTTTTTTTTTATTTTATTTTTTCAGTGTTCCAAGATTGTTCATGCACCACACCTAGTGCTCCATGCAATATGTGCCCCCCTTACTACCCACCACCAGGCTCACCCATCCCCAACCCCACTCCCTTCCAAAACCCTCAGTTTATTTCTGAGTCCACAGTCTCTCATGGTTCGCCTCCCTGTCCAATTTCTCCCAATTCACTTTTTCTTTCCTTCTCCTAATGTCCTCCATGTTATTCCTTATGCTCCACAAGTAAGTAAAACCATTTGATAATTGACTTTCTCTGCTTGACTTATTTCACTCAGCATAATCTCCTCCAGTCCCATCTCTGTTGATACAAAAGTTGGGTATTCATCCTTTCTGATGGAGGCATAATATTCCATAGTATATATGGACCATATGTTCTTTATCCATTTATCTGATGAAGGGCATCTTGGCTCTTTCCACAGATGGCGATTGTGGCCATTGCTGCTATGAACATTGGGGTACACGTGGCCCTTCTTTTCACTGCGTCTGTATCTTTGGGGTAAATACCCAGAGTGCAATTGCAGCGTCATAGGGTAGCCCTATTTTTAATTTCTTAAGGAATCTCAACACTGTTTTCCAAAGTGGCTGCACTAACTCACATTCCCACCAACAGTGTAAGAGAGTTCCAGGTGCTCCTGATGTGCACTGAGGTTTGAGAATCATTGCCAGTAGATGGGC
This sequence comes from Nasua narica, assembly GCA_028533885.1. Lineage (NCBI taxonomy): Eukaryota > Metazoa > Chordata > Mammalia > Carnivora > Procyonidae > Nasua > Nasua narica. The sequence goes on from CM052802.1 coordinate 33,163,950, forward strand.
TTTGAGTCCCAGTACCACAGATAAATAGCATGTTTGCCTTCCTGTTACCCATGCTTAGAGAATTTTATATGATAAACTGGCAAAATGCTGAGAATATGTTTATCAGCAGAAGGTATAGCAAGAAAAAATATTCCTCTCTTACCAGCTAGATTGAGAATCTCTAGAAAATCTCCCTAGCTGAGAAAATATCTAGAATAGCCTAATTAAGTTAGGTGATTTCTTGTGGGTCACACATGTTGGCCAGAAGAAAAGCTTTACAGAGAATTTTAAAAATTCTAATGCAAAAAGAAGAGAAATATGTTCTAAAGGCAAAGCGAGAAGTCAAGCAAATCAGCAAGATGGCAGGAGCTAGCAGATACTTTACCACCGCCCTGCAAGTTTGGTTATTAAGTGCTTGAAATGCTTGGTATGGGTGAATTCTTTTGAAATGCAGAGGGTTTACACCTAAGTTATAGTGGTCATGCATACTGCCATGAAGAACATAAGGCCATGGAGATTCAGCGGATATCTAGGTTATACTCTTGATTTTTAGGCTGAAAGTACTTGGAATTAGGGTTATTATGATGCTCAGTTAGATTTTGGCTTGTTATGGTGACATTTTAAGGGACTTGGAGATTAAAATAAAATCTTTACTGACCAGTAATATAAATCAGTCTCTGAACTAAGGCAATGGGGATACAAGATAAAAAATTAGATCTCCAGCTCATAAAACAAGGTCAAAATCCACTGGTAAGAGATATCCCCCTATTTCCCAGTTAGACTATGTAAGGTCTGTGCTGGGAAAATAAAATATCGCAGACTAGAGCTAAAGAAACAATACTGCTGTGGTTGTGGGTGGGAGTATCAGGGAAGACTTCCAAGAGGAGACAACATTTTAACTCAGCCTTTAAAAGTGAACAGATTTCCTGGGGCACCTGGGTGGCTCAGTCGTTAGGCGTCTGCCTTCGGCTCGGGTCACGGTCCCGGGGTCCTGGGATCGAGCCCCGCATCGGGCTCCTTGCTCGGCGGGAAGCCTGCTTTCTCCCTCTGCAACTCCTCCTGCTTGTGTTCCCTCTCTCACTATGTCTCTCTCTGTCGAATAAATTTTAAAAAATTATTAAAAAAAAAGTGAACAGATTTCCTAAGCTGTGCTCGGTTTAGTTGGAATAGTAAAAATGGTTAGCATATGGGTGGGATACAAGGAGATGAAGCTGCGCATGCTGATGAGTAATTCTGAGGGAAAACAGGTTTTCACAAGCAAGAAAATTGTATAACCAGGTTATAATTTCGAAAGAACTCTGATGGAGGCTATGTTAGAAAGGAAGCAACTGGAAGCATGGGGCACAAGCAAGTGATTCTAGCAACATTCAAAGCAAGAAAAGAGGAGTGTCTGAAAAGGCAGAGAGACAATGGGCACTGAGAGGAATGACTTGGTTTTTGTTTTGGGTCCCTCAAGGTAACATCATGTCTGAGGGCAAATTGTTTGGAAACTGTGGGCTAAGAGAACATTCAGGCAGACATGTTCTCTATATTGAATGTACAAATGTGTTGAGAATAGACTAGGGTAGATACAGACAAAAGCAGAGATAGTGTAGAGGCCAACTGCAATAATCTAGATAAGAGATGATGAGAATTTGGCCAAGATGACAGAAGTACAAGTGGGGAAAAGTGGTCAAATCCTGAATATAGTTTGAGAATACTGCTGACAAGGTTTGCTAAGGGGTTGGATATGAAGTATGAGAGACAGGAGTCAAGGAATTCTACAAGATTTTTGGCCTGAGCAACTGAAGGATTTCAGTTTCCATTAACAAAGATGGCGAGGACTGAGGGGAATGGGGAGGGAGAGAGAAATAAGCTTGAGGTGCCTGTTTTACAGCAATATGAAATATAATACATTTACTTGAAAGACATTTGACTTGGGGATTGGTTTAATTAATGGATGATGGTTGATTGTGGATCCATCTCCACCTATGTGACTTTAAATAATCATATAAGGATTTGATTTTTTTAAGACTTTATTAATTTAGTTGAGAGAGACTGAGCACACAAGCAGGGGGAGGAGCAGAGGAAGAGGGACAAACAGACCCCACATGGAGTTGTAGAGCCTGACGCGAGGCTCGATCCCGCAACCCTGAGATCCTGACCTGAGCCAAAATCAAGAGTCAGATGCTTATCACACTACTGGGTATCTACCCTCAAGATACAAATGTAGTGATCCGAAGGGTCACATGCACCCAAATGTTTATAGCAGCAATGTCCACAATAGCCAAACTATGGAAAGAACCTAGATGTCCATCAACAGATGAATGGATAAAGAAGATGTGGTATATATATTCGAGGGAATACTATGCAGCCATCAAGAGAAACGAAATCTTGCCATTTCCAATGACGTGGATGGAACTAGAGGGTATTATGCTAAGCGAAATAAGTCAGTCAGAGAAAGACAATTATCACATGATCGCTCTGATATGAAGAATTTGAGAGGCAGGGCAGGGGGTTATGGGGG
>CM052802.1:33166934-33191331 GCA_028533885.1 Nasua narica
AAAAAAAAAAAAAAGAAGTAGGCCTAAGCATTTTAATTAAGTTTATTTAAGCTGAATCAAAGATCTGTTTTTTGAATTTATATTGCAGAAAAAAAGCTGATTCATAAGCAGATAAATCAAAAGGTACCAGCTTCATTTTAGTAAACTGGAGTAGGGGGCACTTCATGAAAGTATGGGCATCAACTTTTGCAGATGGTTTTTTGATATCAAAATCTAGAAATGTATGAGCACTGCAATAATAAAGACTGTTCTCTTCACCATGGATTCTTATAGAAAGAAGTATGTCTACAACTCTGACAGTGATCTTTCATATATTAGGATCAACCAATTTATTAAACATTTGGCAAAAACAAACAGATCAATGGAACAGAAAAAAGAGAGCCCAGAAAAAGACCCACATAACCAACTAATCTTTGATAAAGGAGCAAAGGCAATACAATGGAGTAAAAACAGTCTTTTCAACAAATGGTGCTGGAACAATTGTACATCCACATGCCAAAAAAAAAAAAAAAAAGAACCTAGACACATAACTTACAACCCTCACAAAAATTAACTCAAAATGGATCAAGGGCTTAAATGTAAAATGCAACACTATAAAACTCCTAAAAGATAATAAGAGAAAACCTAGATGGATTTTGGGTAAGGCAATGACTTTCTCAGATACAACACCAAAGTCAAGATCCATTAAAGAAATAACTGATGAGCTGAATTTCATTACAATTAAAAACTGTTCTATGAAAGACAGTGTCAAGAAAATGAGAAAGCAAGCCACAGACTGGGAGAATCTATTTGCAAAAAGGCACATCTAATAATGGACTGTGATACAAAATACACAAAGAACTCAACAATAAGAAAACAACTCAATTTAAAAATGGGCCAAGAGAGGCGCCTGGGTGGCTCAGTGGGTTGGGGCCTCTGCCTTTGGCTTGGGTCGTGATCTCGGAGTTGTGGGATCGAGCCCCGCATCAGGCTCTCTGCTCAGCGGCGAGCCTGCTTCCCCCTCTCTCTCTCTGCCTGCCTCTCTGCTTACTTGTGATCTCTCTCTGTCATATAAACAAATAAAATCTTTAAAAAAAAAAATGGGCCGACAACCTTAACAGACACCTCACTAAAGAAGATACACAGATGGCAAATGACCATAGGGAAACATGCTCCATATCATAGGTCATCAGAGAAAAGGAAATTAAAACAATGAGAGACCACTGCGTACTTAGTAGGATGGACAAATCCCAAACACTGACACCACCAAATTCTGGCAAGGATGTGGAGTAACAAGAATTCTCATTCATTGCTGGTGGTATTGAAAAATAGTATAGACACTTTGGAAGACAGTTTGGCAGTTTTTTTATAAAACTAAACATATGCTGGGCACCTGGGTGGCTCAGTTGGTTAAGCGACTGCCTCAGCTCGGGTCATGATCCCGGAGTCCCGGGATCGAGTCCCATATTGGACTCCCGGCTCTGCGGGAAGTCTGCTTCTCCCTCTGACCTTCTCTCCTCTCATTCTCAGTCTCTCTCTCTAATAAAATAAAATAAAATAAAAAATCTTTAAAAAAAAAAAACTAAACATATGCTTATCATGTGACCCAGTAATCATGGTCCTTGGTGTTTACCCAAAGGCACTGAAAATTTATCTCCACACAAAAACTTGCATATAGGTGTTTACAGCAGCTTTATTCATAGTTGGCAGAACATGGAAGCAATCAAGGTATCTTTCAGTAGGTGAATGGATAAACTGTAGTATATACAGACAATGGACTACTATTTAGCACTAAAAGGAGATGAGCTATCAACAATGAAAAGATAGAGAAACCTTAAATATCACTAAGTGAAAGAAGCCAATCTGAAAAAGCTATATACTGTGTGATTTCAATTATATGATATTCTGGAAAAGGCAGAACTACATGTAGACAGTAAAAAGATCACTGCTTGCCAGGGATTGGAGTAGGGCTGGACAGACAGAGCACAGAGGACTTTTAGGGCAGTGAAAATACTCTGCATGATACTATAATGATGGATACATGTCATTATATATTTGCCCAAACTCACAGAATGTGCCACACCAAGAGTGAACCCTAAGATAAACTATGGTCTTTGGGTAATAATGATGTCTCAGTGGAGGTGTTACTATACACTGGCACAATGTAGGATTAGCTTTCAGTGCCTCATTCTTTATTCACATTCACTATTAGTGTAGATCAGCACAATCCTTAAAGAAGTATGTCTCACAAAATGATGTACCAGCAATGCTAACATTGAGCTATTAAAATAAATTTTCTCATCCAAGCTTATCTGTCTCTACTTTCAAATCAGGATTTCTTCATGATAAAAGCCAGGCCTAACCACTTTTTAATTCTACTTTTGCCTTGGTACAATAAACCATAAAACAATAATTTCCACCAGTTTTTGATACACTACTATAACCGTTTTACGTTTCTTCTCCATTTATGTTCTTACAGGTAAAATGCCATTACAGTGAATTCTCTTGGATAGCCAAATTGATCTTATAAATTCACCATTAGAATTTATGTACATTTTATAGCTTTCAGAACAATTTATCACAAAAATGTTAGGCTTCAAGAAGTGAAAACCAGCATCTGAAATCTGAGTAAAAAGTGACACAGAACAATTTTTTCCATCAACAAGAACATAAATCACTATGTGGTATGGTACTCCTCATTTTGAAATTTTGTTTGTAAACTTATATAAATGTCGAGAAATGGTTAATTTCTTTTTACCCTTCATAGTAATAAAGGCTCCAATAAAAGTACTTTCCATACCAGTTTATTCTTCATAAATAAATATTATAATAGACTATGGAGAAATGAAAATATTTAAACTTTTTAAAAAAATAGCCCTTCCTGATTAACGGGATTTGTTTTAATAGGATTTTATCTATAGTATTTTATACCTTAAACAAGTAACCATTAAAACAAAGAGATCAATGACAAAGTATCCATGAAATTGTATCACATATCTCAAGAAACAGACATTCAGAAGATTTAAGGCTAGCCAGTAATAGCCTCTCATAAAACCCAATGAACCTTACAACTGTAATTGGACTTCAACAGAACCAAAATATTAGTTTACGTTGAGCCAAGATTAGGAAAATCTTCCACTGTTGACATTTTCATGTTCTTAGTTTTTCAATCAAACAGTCAGCCTGTAATTTTGAAAAAACAACATTTTTAAATTCTGGTTATTATAGCCTATATGAAATAATTCTACTGGCATTACTATTATAAAAAACCATAGCATAAGAGCTGGATATTACACATTCTGTTCCTAAATAGATCTTATAAAAAAAATTCTCAATGGTTTTATAAACTACAGTAAAGGCATTCTACATTGTATATACATAGGCAGATTTTTATCCTATTTGTTAAAAAGCTTCAATAAGAAAAGGAAAATAAATATAGATTTATTTATAATAAATATTATTTATTATTAGTCAATACTAACATTTTACAAAGTAAACTAGATGTGGAGGAACCTTAAATGCATATTACTAAGTGAAAGAAGCCAATCTGAAAAGGCTAAATACTGTATTGTTCCAACCATATGACATTCTGGAAAAGGCAAAACTGTGAAGGCATTAAAGAGATCAGTGGTTACCAGCAATTAAGGGAGAGGGACAAATGAATAGGTAAAGCACAGAGGACTTTATTATACTATAATGTTGGATACATGTTACTACACATTTGTCCAAACCCATAAAATAAAGAACACCAAGAATAAACCCTAGTGTAAATCATGAACTTTGGGTAAAAATGACGTGTTACTATAATTTCATGGACTATAACAAATGTATCACTGTGGTGTAGGATGTCTATAGTGGGAGACTGTGAGTATTTGGGGAACAGAGGGTATATGGAAACTCTCTGTACTTTCCACTCAATCTGGCTGTGAGCCTAAAAGTGCTCTAAAAAATAAAGTCTATTAAAATTAAAAAGTAAACCAAAGTCTGTTAGTTATTATTTCAAATACTTTTCTCAAACATCTTATATATCTGAAACATTATAAAAGAGATTTTTAAATAAATCTTAATAGCTTCATCTTGATTTTTTCAAAGTCTCATATAACATATGCTGACAGATGTAAGGAGAGTTCAGATTCACAGAATGAACCAATAACAGATCTTATAACTTTGTTCATTCATTTTTTTCTAGCTAAAAAGTCATATAAGGAAATACAGTTAAAAACATTACAAAAAATGTATTTTTAATTACTTTATTATAAAAGCATGGAGCATGTAGAAAATTAGAAATAAAAATAAGGAAAAAAATCCCTTTTTTTAAGAAAAAAAGATTTATTTATTTATTTGAGAGAGAGAAAGCGAGAGAGAGCATGAGAGGTGAGAAGGTCAGAGGGAGAAGCAGACTCCCCGTGGAGCTGGGAGCCCGATGTGGGACTCGATCCCGGGACTCCAGGATCATGACCCGAGCCGAAGGCAGTCGCTTAACCAACTGAGCCACCCAGGCGCCCAAAAAAATCCCTTTTTTAATCACACGGATTTTTTAAAGACACCACACCAACTGCCTTATCAAATATTCTACTAATTTTTATTTTGAACATACACACACACAAATATCTTAACTTACTTTTGAATTAAATAAAATCATCTGGACAAGTTGAAGAGAGGGATAGTAGGTTTGAAATATGAAGTTTCTAGAAATCATGCTTTTTAATTTCTTGGGTTCTGTGACTATAATAATAATATGCATTAACAGCAATTATTCAATTTGTAATTCAGTGATTATTTAAATATAACAACTATAGGTCTCCTTAACATCACGGATACATATTGACTAGTAAATTACTACTCATGTGGCCCTGGAAGGACAGTCATTTAATAACCAAGGCTTCACTGTCAGGCAACAGGCCGGTAATCAGCTTGAATTCTAGTCTACTTTTGCCCTAACAAAGCAGAATTCTGCAATTTTTTAGGTTCAATGGCTTCAACTTCAGATCTAACAGTTGATGCTACCAGGGCAGCCCTTTTCTAAACTAGGAAATTACAGAAATTCAATTTTTACAATAATGTTGGTGATGATGACAGAGGTAGCAGGTGATATTTACTAGTACTTACTATTTGCAAGATACAGTTTTAACTGCTTTATATGTAAATTATTTTATCAATCCTCTTATCCACCCTGCAGGTGGGCAGTATTCTTTATAGGCAGGTAATAGATAAACAACTTGGGCCTTAAAACATTTAAGTAACTTGCACATGAGTCCTCAAGTAACTGATGGAGCCACAATTTCAATGCAGATCAGACTCTGGGTTCTGAACTGTTAATGCCATGGTTCTTCTGTATCATATCCTCTGCTTACAACAGAAAGACTTAGCCATAACTTCTCTTCCTACAGATCTGATAACCTGAAAAATTCCTTAAATTAAAAATGTTACTTTGGGTATATGCAAGCAGTACATTAAAGGAGAGGATCAAGCCAATGAGAGATATTAAGTGCCTATCATTGCCAAGAAAAGAAGAACTACAAAAAAAAGGAAACTATTGTAAATATTCTTATATGATGCTACTATAATAATAACACTTACTGTGATAAACCAATAGGAATTCACTTTATAAACCAATTTTGATAAGAAGGCAAGTTGATCGACAGGTGCCAGCACATGAAGGTGCAAGTGGGAGATGGAACAGAATGGTGGCATGTGGAACCCCATTCTAAAACAGAAAGGTAAGAGAGAGTTGGTTAGTCAGTTCTACAACAGTTTAAAGCTATTTTTTCATGTTAAAACACATAAATATTAAAGATATCTAAAATAGGTTGCCGAGGGTAGACAAAGGGTAGCCACTCAAACAACACTTTTACTGCTTTCTTTATACACTTCTCAGTATTTACACACTACAAACTCTTCATCAAGGAAGGGCTTAAGAGCATATAATGTCTCAGTAAAACCTTTAATAATTCTGAGTTGGCATTATGCTTTATCACCTAGGTCCTTATCAATTTTAACCTTTAATTCTCCTAAGATATGGCTCTGCAATGAATCTTTAAAAAAATGTTACAGGACACTCCTGGGACCTTTAACTTTTAGACTGTACAGCTGAGGCATAAAGTTGTTTGCTGTGTACTGTTTGGCTTAAATTCTACTCTTTTCTTTAAAAAAAAAATTACATGACACTCAAATAAAAGGGTTTCTTTATTGTAAGACATAGCCAGTAGATGGTGTGCCTTCTCCTTTAATAAAGTAGTCATTTCCTCATCAACTCATCTTCCAGTAGTGAGATTATTTATATGATTATTAAAAAAACCTTTATAATCCCTCAAATTTCTTGCTTAATACTGAAAGTAAGTAAGATGATAATCATTCATAATTATCTGCCTTATAAAACATTTATAAGAGAACTCCTTTGACTACTACCAAATTTCTACTACGGAATTTTTAAAATATGATTCTATATCTTAAAAATCAGTTTACAGTTTTCTTTCTAAGTCCACTTAGAAATTCTGAGTGGAGCAAGGCACACATGTAACAATAATTCAAGCCTACCTAAAGCCTGGAAATATTTGCCCCCTCAAACTAGAAGTGAGTCCCATTAAAAAAAAAAAAGACTACAGTGAGAGGGAGTATAAGAGGGCATAGGAGAAGTGGTCTATTGCAGCAACACAGGACTGACAATGGAGAGTCAGAAACAAAACACGTATTAAAAAGCTTCCCCCACCACAGGAAAAAGAGGCTGAGTTTTCCTTCTGTGAAACAAGAGTCACAGAATATAGAATCAAGGAATCTAAAAGCTAGAAGCAACTCAAAGGTTCATTCAACCCTTTCATTTCAAAGATGGGAAAGCCAAGATTAAAAAAGTAGGCGACTTCCCAAGGTCACAAAGTCAGGCAGTAGTAGAGCGAGTACTGAGACTCTTGGTCCAGTGTTCACTCTTCTAATAAGCACTCCTCTGGGCAGGGAATGTATTGCTTTGGCCAAAGGGTCTCAAATACCATCTGTTCCTTATCACTTGAATAGCACTTCATAGTTTTCAGAGGATTTTCACCAACACAATCTTATTGGAACCTGTATGTAGGCAGAGGCGGTATTATTTTGGAGAGGTTATTTATTTTTTAATTTTTTTTTTTGACAGAGAGGAGAGAGATCACAAGTAGGCAGAGAGGCATCCAGAGAGAGAGGGAGAAGCAGGCTCCCTGCTGAGCAGAGATCCTGTTGCAGGGCTTGATCCCAGGACCCTGAGACCATGACCTGAGCTGAAGGCAGAGGCTTTAACCCACTGAGCCACCCAGGCGCCCCTGTTTGAGAGGTTAAATGCCTCAAGTACTATAGCCAGTATGAGCCCAGGAGCATGCTACTCTCCACGTTACAGTAAGTAGCATGGAGAGCGTTAGAGCTCAGGTCTCTTTAAATTCCAGGTCAGACGTTAGAAGTAATCTAACCTGCCTTGGTATGCCATTGGTCACACAGGGCAAAGTCAGAAGTCTTTTAAAAAGACTTTTTTTTTAAAAAAAATACTACTTTTTTAAAAAAAGACTACTTTTTATTTTTTTATTTTTTTTTAAAGATTTTTTATTTATTTATTAGAGAGAGACTGAGAATGAGAGGGGAGAAGGTCAGAGGGAGAAGCAGACTTCCCACAGAGCCGGGAGTCTGATATGGGACTCGATCCCGGGACTCCAGGATTATGACCTGAGCCGAAGGCAGTCGCTTAACCAACTGAGCCACCCAGGCGCCCCAAAAAAGACTACTTTTTAAAAGACTACTTTTAAAAAGACTATTTAGATTAAGTAAAATAGTTGTCACATTAAACATTATATGCTTTTTGCTCAAACTTTGAGGAAACTTTGAGAGATCAGTTTGGCAGGCAACAAATTCAAGTTAATTTCACTCTAGAAGTATAATAAAATATTTTTTAAATCACATAAAATATTTTCTAAAGAAGGAAATTCAATTTATACAGAATTTTTATAGAAATAGACATATTGAAAAAGAAAGGTGGTCTTGTAACTATGTTACCTACCCACTGCTTAAATAGACTTGTCTGCCCAAACACCAAGTGGTGATTATTAGATACTGAGACATGAGAGGAAGAAGTTTTATTTATTAAATTTATTAAATTTATACTACCAGTGAAAAACAGTTTTCAGGAAAACTGTACTTAAGCCACCTCCCCAGTTCCCAGGGGGGAACAACATTTCAGAAAAACCAACTACATATATTGATTTCTATGTGGAAGTATACATACCTCGCATTCTTGAAGTCAGTGAAATTATTCCTTTCAAGAATGGTTTTTCCAACAGTTACCATGCTCTCAACTATAAAACAGGAAAGAAACTACATTACACTGTAGGAGACATTACTAAATTGTAGTTAATTTTAACTTTTAGGATCCTAATCAAAAGTTGTATTCAATGGGTAAACATTTAAAGACCTGTTTAATAGTTCTAAGTTACTGCAAAGTTTGCTTATCAACACTGAAATGAAGGTTCAAACTATCACAAAGTATGGTACATAGGCTGACTTCGAACAGCTGCTGAAAAGAACTAACAAGTGACTACTTAGGACGTCTGATCCTACTGCGGTCTAATTCTAATCATAGGGAGACCAAGTAAGAAACAAAAACATGTTTGAATTAAAAAGATAGGCAGGAAAACTGAATTTGTCTTTCAGCCCAAATTAAGGATCTGATAGCCCTTCATGTCAGCCTACCTTTAACTAGCTAAATGTTCATATATTTGTTTTGGCTTCTGAACTCTATCTGCCTTAATGTCTTTATTGTCTCGGTGCTTTATGGCCTTCAGATAGGAATACGTTTCTCAATGAGAAAAAAATTTGGTAACCTGCAATCTCTAAAGCACAATGCCAAACTTTAGACCTCTTTTGTTTCTAAACGGTGTAACCAAGTATTTGGAAGGGAGAAGAAATGAGAGAATCTACAGGGGATGGTTGTTATAAAAGCAGTTCATAAAATTGTTGCGAATGTTTACGTTTCTAAGTAGGCTTGACCCAGGAGGATGACAGACTTCCATGACAAAGTCAGTACCATATCGTCTAAAAAAAAACTTGTTACTTCAAGCAAGACTGTATCTTGTTTTCTTTTAAAATACTCCCAAGATTCCAGACATGGAAGAAAATGTTTTCCCTTTATTTCTTTAAAAGACAGATGACCGCTTAAAGCAATAATTTTAACAATATCAAGATATTATAAAGTATGTGGATATAATATATATGACAACAATAACACATATTGTAGCAAAGTTTATCACAAAAAAAAAGTTTATTTTTCATGAATTGATACAATGTGAATTCTAATTAGGCTATGATAATTACATGAGTATTTTAATCTCTCTAGAGCCACCATTTAAAAAAAATGTGAAGAGGCATACATAAAAAGGCAAGAAATAAATTAAAGTAGAAAAACAAAAAATATATTTGATCAACCACAAGAAGGCAGGAAAGAAACAGAGCAATAACAACAAAAAATGGACAAACAGAAAACAAATGGCAAGACAGTACACCTAAATCGAACAGCATTAACAGTTATGTTAAACGTTTATGAACTAAACACTTCAATTAAACACCAGAGATTTTCACACTATATTTAAAAAATAATAACAAATAAGCAAGATGCAACTATATTGCTATCTTCAAGTCTTTAAATACTAAAATCCGTTTTGGTTGAAAGTATAGAAAAAGATACCCAATGTGGATAGTAAGTAACAAGAAAGTTATAGTAGTTAAATTCATATCATACAAGATAGACTCAAGAAGTATTTCCAGAGATAAAGAGGGACATTTTACAATGATAAAAAAGGATCAATTCATTGAGGAGGCATGACAATCATAATTTACTTAAAATCAGATTCAAAATACACAGAACAAAACCTATTGTCTCCTTTCTATATAACTGCTATCTACTCTTATTTCTTTATACTTATTTAGGTCTGATTCGCTTGCCTCTTTCTAGCATCCTAAAGTAGAAACTTAGGTCATTGGTTTTAAACGTCCTCTTCTAACATAAACATGTAACAGCTATAAATTTCCTTTTAGGTATTGCTTTGGCTACATTACACAAATCTTGATATGTTGTATTTTTGCTATCAATTCTATATTGTTATCTTTGACCTATTTATTTGGAAATTATTAAAAAGTATGCTAATTTAAAAATATTTAATGCATTTCTAGGTTTTATTATTTTTCTACTTTAATTCCATTGTCACCAGAGAACATATGTTACAAGATTTCAATAATTTGAAATGTATTTACACTTACTCCATTGCCCAGAATATGGTCTATCTTGATGAACATGTGCTCTTAACAAAATATGGACTTTATAGTTAGGTGGAGTTCTAAAAATATCAATTGTAATCATAGTGCTTGATAGTGTTATTGAGCTCTTCCACACTCTTATTATTTAGCCAACATCATAGATTGTATATAAATACTAGTTGCAAGAACTTTTAAGCTTTTATTACAGAAATATTAAAATATAAATGATATTTTATTTATTTTATACTGTTGAAAGAACAATCTAATGAAATCTCAAATACTCACCATGCTGCTTCAAAATTGGTTAAAATTTTATTTGCAACAGTTATAAAAACTTTCAATAAAACAGAATGCTAGAAAAAGAAAATTAAGCATGAACATATTTCTCCCTCCTTAAAAAACATAAAAAGGAAATACTTAAGGCATGGTGGCTGCTGCTTGATACTAAATATTGCCAAAATATTGGCCTTTATCTGCTGGAACAAATATGAAATGTACTCATAGAAGTTCAGATGACTAAAGAATTTTGCAATATTGAGAAGAAACAGATTAAAAACTGGTAATTCAATAGTCTAAATACTAAACAAACTGCACATCAAACTTTTCTATCAAAGATATTTCTTATTCATCTCCAAAAAATCTGGCCCATTCTATCCTGTCAGCTACTTAGATTATTAACCAAACTAATCCCAGATCCTAGAGACAAAGGCTATGAAAGCAAATATGAAGTGAACTTAGAAATGTCTTAGGAAATGACAACTGGTAAGTCACAGAAATCATGAGTAGGAAAATACAGGATAATCCTGTAAGAGACATGATTCAAACTCTTCTTTTCAGAAGCTAAAAGGTCATTGCTAAAATCTCATCACTAAACGCTGGTGTTAGTTCCTCTACACAAGCAACTTACAAAGCAGGTACCAATATGGTCTCATGTGTTATAGCACCTTTCATTTTCGGAGTCAAGGAAAGCCATCATTTAAAAACATAAAGAGGCATTATTTTTTAAAGAGTCTAAAGATTAAATAACATGATGTCTAGAATTCACTTTAAATCCACTGTGGGAGAAGGTTAATAGATGAAAAAGACTGGCCACAAGTTAATAAATGTGGAGCTTGGCTGATAACCACATGGAGATAAAACTATTTTCTTTATTTTTATATATATTTGATATTTTTCATAATAGAAGTTTCACAAAGTCATAATGCTCCTCTTTCGTTAACACCTAGCTAGGCTGTTTCTTTTTATTGTCACTGTCACTGCTATCACTGATGCCAATTCAGGATGACATAACCATGAAGAATACTGTCGTCATCTTACCCAGTTCTATGTGATCTTTCTTTAGCTCTCTGCAGTTTCCAAGATGCTTTTTTGGCACCACAAGATAATGATGAGGTGCTGCTGGTTTGATATCTTTGAAGCAAATCAGGTCTTCATTCTGAAGGAAAAAACATCATTTGTCAGTGAATTTTTTTTTTAAAGATTTTATTTATTTATTTGTCAGAGAGAAAGAGAGAGAGCACAAGCAGGCAGAGTGGCAGGCAGAGGCAGAGGGAGAAGCATGCTCCCTGCTGAGCAAGGAGCCCGATGCGGGACTCGATCCCAGGACCGCGGGGATCATGACCTGAGCCAAAGGCAGCTGCTTAACCAACTGAGCCACCCAGGCGTCCCTGTCAGTGAATTTTTTAAAAAGAGTTTCCTACTGCTGTTCTGGCATGTCTTAAACACCTTAAATCTCAGTCTGATACGGAAATGGTACTTACGTTACAACTAATCCCAGCTGGGCAATTTTGTGATTGTGTATTAAGTTCATAAGATAAGCTTTAGCATTCTTCATGAGATGCTCATTTGTTCCAGAAAATGAAGACTTATATAAAGCTAATTTCAGGAAAACAATTATCAATGAACTTCAAAAAGACTTCATACCAGAGGGGCACCTGAGTGGCACAGTGGGTTAAGTGTCCCACTCCTGGTTTTGGCTCAGATCATGATCTCAGGATCATGATCTCAGGGTTGTGAGATGGAGCCCCATGTCCATTTCATGTTCGGGGGGGAGTCTGCTTGAGATTCTTCTCTCTCTCTCTCTTTCTCTCTGTCCCTCCTGCTCATGCTCTCTCTCTCTCTCATATAAATAAATCTTTAAAACAAAAAAAAAACTTCATTACCAACAATCCCAAGGTTTTTTTTTTATTTCTTTATATATTTCTCTCTATCTAAGGGTTTTTCTTAATATGTACTTTTAAAGGTTTGACTACAGAAACAAAGGAAACTTGATAAATTCTTTTTTATATTTAATTTTTTCCAAAGTAGCATGTTCCACAATTAAAATAGGAAAATAATCTAGCATCTACATATCCAGAGGTTACTTTTTTTAGGCATTTTTTACAGCAGTTATACACGAATACTTTTTTGTTCTATTTACAGCATTAAGAAGCCTTTGAAATGCTAAAACAAACTCTGCTATATTGCACTAAGTGTCCAATCCATTATATTAGTTTCCTGATTTACATACTCCACATAATTATGTAAGGAAAAAAGAAAAGAAAAAGGGAGTCTTTTGACCTACTGACACTTGAGTTACAAGCTTTTCCAAACAAACATCAATATTCTCTAAATATCCTTACTCAATCTTAGATAAAAAAATTTTTCACTAAAAAACACCTTTTCATGTGTGCTAAAACATTACCATCCCCCTAAGGAAACTTTTTAGACTTTTTTCCCCCCTAATTGGTCCCCCCCCCCCGGATATTTTAATACCACAGTCAAATTGTACATGTGTTTATATCCTAAGTGCTATACATATATTTTATATAAATAAATAATTAACTTTTTTTGCCCTTGCTCCTCTCCCAGGAAAGAATATCAATTTTTACCCCTTTTGAGAATGCATGAATTAGACAAACAGCTAGTCTATCTTGACTTCATTATCGG
Source organism: Nasua narica (assembly GCA_028533885.1). Taxonomy (NCBI): domain Eukaryota; kingdom Metazoa; phylum Chordata; class Mammalia; order Carnivora; family Procyonidae; genus Nasua; species Nasua narica. The sequence continues at coordinate 33,180,102 of CM052802.1, forward strand.
CATTGAATCCAAGCATCTGGGCTTAGCATCTATTAAATACAACAAATAAACTGTGGTAAAAGGGCAGATGGGCACTCAACCTCCATTCCAAATACTTCTCTGTCTTTAGTACTACAGAAATTTAAAAAGCTAAAACCACAGATGGAATTTAGATCTTGCCAACTAGATGTACTTCAGACTTCGGCACTTTGACAAGCTAACCTGAGAAAAAGCCATCTTTCTGCGGCTTCCGCTAGTTCCAACAGGCAAACATGGTCAGCTCTAAGACTACCTAGATTGTTTTTTCCTTCTCCCCCGCCCCTATTCCAATGTCTAGTCGATTGCTAGTCAAGAGACAGACATGAGACATCCATTTTTTTGGTGTGGTGGCCTACCAGTGTGGACCCAGCAGGTATAGTGTAGCTCTCAAGCTGTGTTATTTGTCAAAGTAGAAATATGTAGGTGCCATGAGCATTTAGCGCCCAGAGGTCAGAAATGGGAAACATCCTACAATAGGAGGAACAGTCCTGCACAACAAAGCAGAATCCAACCCCAAATGCCAATAGTACTACTGCTGGAAACCCTGCTCAACAGTGGCGGTCACACTGTTTTCTCACCTCTGAGTCACACTTACAGAGACATCTTCCTGAAGTCTAAGTTCTAGTGGCAGTCACCTGACTCCTACCTTCCTGGATGTGGCAGAGGAAACAGGTCCTCACCATGCAAGTGCTGTTCGGGATTTTTTTTTTTTAAGACTTTTATTTAGGGACACCTGGGTGGCTCAGTGGTTGAGTAGGTATCTACCTTTGGCTTAGGTCATGATCCCAGGGTCCTGGGATCAAGTCCCACATGGGTGTCCACGTGCACACATGCTCCCTCACTCTCTCTGTCAAATAAATAAAAATGTTTTTTTAAATTTTATTTCGGGGCGCCTGGGTGGCTCAGCAGGTTGAGCCTCTGCCTTCCGCTCAGGTCATGATCCCAGGGTCCTCGGACCAAGCCCCGCATCAGGCTCTCTGCTCAGCGGGGAGCCTGCTTCCTCCTCTCTCTCTGCCTGCCTCTCTGCCTGCCTCTCTGCCTACTTGTGATCTCTCTGTCAAATAAATAAAATATTTAAAAAATAATAATAATACATTTTATTTTATTATTTAGTTGGCAGAGAAAGAGCACAAGCAGGTAGAGGGAGAGGGAGTCAGAGAGAGAGAGACAGAGAAGCAGGCTCCCCACTGAGCAGGAAGCCCAGTGCAGTATTTGATCCCAGGACCCTGGGATCATGACCTGAGCCGAAGGCAGATGCTTGACAGACTGAGCCACCCAAGCACCCCGTGGATATCATTCTTGAAGGCTTTTCCATCAACCCTTGCAATGACTTTTTTAGCAAATAACTCCCTATATTAAATCCATTTCTGCTTTAAATAGCTAGTTTTTCTTTCTGCAACCAACCTGTGACCTGACTGATATCTAAAGCAAATAAGTAACATTTGAAAGAACATTTCAGTACCATACCATCTGAAGTGTAGTGCAAATTTGGTTTAAGAGGGAGGACATTAAAGTTAAACTAGTATTTCCTCTGTGTGGCCTCAAGCAAGGCGAAAATAAACATCTAGCCTCATATTTCTCAACCATGTTTTCACTGTCACCCCTCTGAAGGTATTCCTAAGACTTTTTTTCCTGATTCCACTCTCATGATATTTTAATATCACAGATATACTCTTTACCTGTTTATGTCCACTAAGTTTACTTTTGCCTCACACACAAAGAGTAAGATACTGTCACCCCGAAACCAACTGTTATCCCTCTCTGAGAACGCATGGCCTAGTATTTGCTTAGTTTCAACTCTGCAGTATACAACAAAAATACACTACAGAGATGCTCATGGAGTGAGGAATCTTCTCTAGCTTTTGTCAGAAAGATTTCCCAGACTAAACCCACATGACGCTGATAACTCCAATTATTCCAAATCAAACTTTCTCCCTTGGACTTAATTTTAAGTCTACCCTTCTCTATATAAACCCAGTAGTTTCTAAATATTTACAATAAACATATATGAATGAATATAAGAATATACTATATATAATGCAAAATACACAAATTAAAGATTAAGTTCTCTTTTTAAAAAAGATAAATCTTTGAGCTCTTATATATGAAATCATTTTAGATTCAATTTTAAAAAGATCTGCAACTTTTTGAGGCACTGTGGTACAACCATGGGCATCTTGCTTATGTTCTGTATTATATGGATTACTGTATATATTCATCCTGTGCTGCCTATCTAGGGTATAAATTAGTTAAAAGTATTCAGTGTGTCTAATTGCCTCTATAAAAATATTCCAGGCTTTTCACATAGTTCACTCTGAGAACGTTCTTCATAGAGAAAAAATCCTGACCTTTGGCCTGGAAAAACTGTGACAAAATTCTGGACCATCCCAAACCCCTATCGGTGACTATTTTTATTTTTTATTTTTTTATTTTTTAAGATTTTATTTATTTATTTATTTGACAGAGAGATCACAAGCAGGCAGAGAGGCAGGCAGAGAGAGGGGGAAGCAGTCTCCCTAATGAGCAGAGAGCCCGAAGCGGGGCTTGATCCCAGGACCCTGAGATCACCACCCGAGCCGAAGGCAGAGGCTTTAACCCACTGAGCCATCCAGGCACCCCTATTTTTATTTTTTTTAATTAATTTACTTTTTTTCCTAAGATTTTATTTATTTGAAAAAGAGAGAGAGAGAGAGAAAGATCACCAGCAGGGAGGAAGGAGACTCCCAGCTGAGCAAGGAGCCCAATGGAGGACTCGATCCCAGAACCCTGGGATCATGACCTGAGCTGACGGCAAACACTTAACCACTGAGCCACCCAGGTGGCCCCTTCCATGATTATTTTTAGGCAAAACTTTTTACATTATTAGTACCTATTATTTACTAGTTTTCCTCAACACTGGTACTAGAGTGTGCAAAATTTAAAATCAGTTTCTAAACACCTAAGAAATACTGAATTCTGAGAAGCTAAAAATTCACTTTACTTCTTGCTAGCCTAATTTTATATGTGGTGAAATCCTGACTCTAAGAATCAGTTCAGCAGAGGCCTAACCTCCAAACAACTCACCTACTGACCCTCTCCCTGTCAGCTGCTTCCTGCCTTCACTCCTTCCCCTGTTCCGCAGAGATTTCAAGGTCTATCACTTCAGTAGTCTCTCTCTAGCCATAAGCTCTTACCTTTGTTCCACTGCCCTTCCAAAACACCAACAGGCCAGATGCCACGTGGGATGACCCAACTGTTCACCTTGTCTAAAACTAGACTCTGGATGCTGCTGGAGGCGTAAAAAAATCACACAGCTGAACAAAATACTGCAGGTGATAGAACCACCTCACCAAGCACAGGGCACTGTAACCAGCTGCCTCCTTTGTATTCAGTCCACCCTTTAGATCGTAAGATCTGAACAGTGACTCTCCTTTGTCTTATTCACCAATGAATCTCCAACACTAGGTGCTTACAACAGATTCAGTTCACTTTTAACAAATGAATTAATGATTACTAACAACAACAACAACAGAATGTTTGGATCTGATCCTCTCCAAAGGCTGTTTCTTTAAAAGCAAGTAAAACATGTAGAAGAAAATGAGTACCAGATATCTGTTTTCAAGTACCTGGGCAAAATCTCAGTGCTCTGAAAATGTGCATACAGCCCAACTGACTACACCTGTACCAACTTTACCCTTCAGTGGAAATCTGAGGCTATGAAGAAACAGTTTGACCTCGGCTCCACCACCGCCCCCTGCCCAACTTCAGTCAGCTTAACGAAGCTTTTCCCTATTACCATTATCTCCTTTCTACCAGTTTTTCTCCTCGGTAGCAGTACTAGAATGTGTACAATTTAAAAGCAGTGTCTAGAAAGGCAGGGGGTGGGGATGCGGGGGTGGGGGGAGGATCCCTCCAATAACAACAGAACACAAATGCTATTTTCTGCCAAATACCTCGTACCTGCAGACAGAAGCCAGTGTCTGGCTTTATAGCTACACTGTACCCCCGCCCCCTCTTGGCACAATACTGTTGGAGAAAGACCCCACTCCGCGAGAAGCATGTCCGTCATTAACATCAGGACACCTCGCCTGTCCCACTCTGGTCCACACCTGCGAGGCCTCCCTCCCGGGGGCCTGACACGACCCCACCGCAGTCCGCCACCGCGCGAGGCCTCGGTCCCTGGGTTCCACCTCCCACGCCCGGTCGGCACGCAGCCCACCTCGCAGTACAGGAGCTCGGTGCCAGGTTCCTGCCGTGCCACGATCCGGCAGAACACGCACTTGCTACTGTAGTCCTTCGCCTCAGATGACGTTGCGACAACATCGGCCGTCTTCGATGAAGACACATTAGATTCTGTAGGCCCCGCTGCCTCAAAATCAGGCTCGGATCCGACGCTACCGCGCTTCGGCTCCTCAGCCATCGTACTCTTGTCCAAGGTCCACAAGAACCTCGATTGCTCCGGCGCCGCTCGCCCTGAGCTGAGTCCGCCTCCTGCACCGCCTCGGTTTTACCTGGAGGCGTCGCCCTTCGCCTGCTGCTGGGGAGGGCTGGGAGTTGGGCGCACGCGCTGATCCAGGCTGACAGGAGAGTGAGGGCGACGCCACGCTCGGCCTCACAGCCAGAGGCCGTGAGGGGGAGCGCAAGTACCCGCGTGGGTGCGACCGGGAGGAACCGGCGGGAGCTTACGGAAGTCGCTCCGCCCCCTGCGTCTCGTTGGTTAAGACGCATCACGTCCTTCGAGACGCAAGAGCGTGCACCGTCGCGGTGACGTCACCCGCGCGCCCTAACGTTTGGCAAACTGGAAGTTGGTGGGTATGCTGGAGGGCTTTTCCCAAAGCTGCGAGTTAGCATTTCCCAAGTGTATTGTGTTGTTAAAAAAAAAAAATTTTTTTTCAAAAATTCGTAGGTTTTTAAGAAAGAATAGTATTCTTTTCAACATAGATTGTATTTGATGTTTCGTGTGTACATTTACAGCCACGGCACTTTTAGATCCCTACGCTCAAAATAACCAAGACTGAACTTCGTATCTGTTTTCTTTTTTGTTGTTGACAGCACTAGATAGTTCAAAATAGTGGCCTTTATCTTACATTCTTCATACACAGGTAAATATGGAGTCGTTTAGTTTATAGTCTGTAATATTCCAGGAATTCGTTGCTCATGCTTCATGCCTCTACCACTACAGTAACCTAAGTTTCCCTCATTGATTCTCTTGTCACTCAAAAACCCTTCAGTAACTATCGCGCCCAAAAGAAAAGGTCTTAGTTAACTTGGTATTCGAGGTGGACTCCGATTTGACCTCAGCTTTTCATTTTATAATACTTCGCATTTGCTGAATAAAGTATGAATAAAGTATTTTTCTCAACCAAACGAAATTGGTTTTATAATCCCCATTGCAGAGGTGAAGAAACAAACTAAGATAAAGGTTTGTCTAACTCCAGAACCCAGCAGCCAGTCCAGAACCCAGAACACAGAACTCTTTTTTTAACCCTGAAAAATTTCTTAAACTACCTCATTATAGTATCCTTGTTATTTGTTGACTTAGAAAATACATAACAACAATGTCCTGTTGTGAATTCAGTCCTGTTTTTGAATGATTTCTATTGTATTAATTGAAAGCATTTATCTATTTTTTAAAGTAGTTGTACATATGTATTCAAGACACTTTTCATTCATTTTGCAGTTTGCCAGTGGTTTGGGAGACCACTATAATGGCTTCATACCCCATCAGGAATCCAAGGCGGGTTCAGAATCAGTAGGTTACTTTGTCTTAAAGTATCCACTATTTCCGTGCACTGTACTACACCACATCACTTTTTTTTTTTTTTTTAATGTACTCTGTTCCTTCTGAAATATCTTTGTTTCTATCTCGGCGCATCCAAATCCACCTTCCAAACCACTCCTCAACTGCTCTCTCCTTCATGACATTTTTTAAAATTAACCGGACTGAAATAAGTATTTCCTCTTGTGAACTCAGAGTAGTTTCTCTTGTAGAACTTGTCACTTTGTTTATATACTATTTAAGAATGTATTTTTCTGACTAGAAATTATGTTCCTTGATAAAAAAAAGAATGGGTGTCTTTGAATCTACTGTAGTGCCTCATATAGCGCTTTGCATGTAGGTAGACCCTCAACAATTGTCTGATAAATAAAGGAATCATTAAGAATAAGTTTGCTGCAAAAAAAAAAAAAAAAAGAATAAGGTTGCTGCATGCATGGCACTGTTCAGATGGCACACTGTAAAAGAACACCATAAATAAGAAAATGCTAATTTACATTGTAGATAAATATTACCTTACATAAAATCACAGGCAGGCCTAAGAGTTCTGGAGCAGTGAAGAGCTAACTCCTACAAAAACCCACATTGGGTACATAACGACCACACACAAACTCCAGAGACCATTCATTCACCTACACACTGGGGACACATTTGCACAAGTTGTACCTGTCCTGACTGCATTCCTAGTGATACCTGTGATTGGTCTCTCACTTGCCTGGCACTTTCAAAGACTTGCTTCCCATTCCCCAACTTTGAACTTGGCATCGTTGTCTATCATGGAAGTAGGAGAAGCAACCCAAACTATTTAAAACTTGTCTGAAGTAGTGGTATGGGATCAAGCAAAAGCCTGGGCAGTTGTGTGCACATACAGGCAGAGCGGCTACCCATTGATCCTCAGGTTAGCTCCTCTGGGAAACCGTCATTTGGGTTTTGTGACAAAAACTACATTTTACTTGCAAAATGGAATATTTTCTGATTTCACCAGGGCACCATATGGGCTAAGAGCAGCCCTGCTTCAAGAATGCTCTGGAGTCAGACAACTCGACAGCTTACCATCTGTGAAGATTTGGGCTAAATCATTTCTCTTTCTCTGTCAAGGCTGTTTTCTTCATCTATAAAATGAGGATAATAACAATGCTGAATGCAGATGCTATTTTGAGAACTGAAGCCTGGCACAAAACTCTCAATAAATGTTAACAGTTATTACCAATAGGTAGTGATGGTATGTAAAACAATTTAAGGGATCAGATGGTTTACTTGAATTTAAATTCAGAAGCTTCAGTGCTCCAATCTAACACAGAGGCTGATCGAGGGCTTGTAAAGCCATTTCCTCTTCTCCTTTCTCCCTTCCCTTTCCCACTCGTCTCTTCCCCTGACATACAAAAAGCCATCCATATTTGGTAAGATTCTTTTCTTCAGCTACACTCACTCTCTTGGTAATCTCACATAGTCTGTGGCTTTGAGCACATATATGCAATGACTCCCAGGTTTACTTCTCTAGGACAGACCTCTTCCCTGAACTCCAGACTGCCAATTCAACCATCCCACACACGTATCTACCAGGTAGTATAAACATGTCTGAAACCAGGCTATGTGGAGAGCTCTTTTTCCCCTCCCAAAACCTGTTACCATCTTACTCGAGGGAAAACTCCGTTTTGCCATCTACTGAGGACAGAAATTTTGAGATCATAGTTGATGCTTCTCCTTAACTCTTCATATCCAATCCATCAGGAAATTTAAAGTACATCCAGAATCTGATCTCATCACCACTGTCAACCTTGACTGAGCTACCATCACCTCTCATGTGAATTGTTCAGTAACCTAACTGGTCTTCCCACTTCTAGCCTTCTTCCCACTCCCTTTACTGTGTAGTCTTAACGCAGCAGCCAGAGTGATCCTTTAAAAATGTAAATCGGATCACATCTCTCCTCTTTTCAACATCCTCTTATGGTTCTGTATCTTACTGAGAGTAAAAGCCAAAGGACTTAGCTATGAGGACCCATAAGCCTTGACATTATATGCCACCTGCCCACCTCCTTCCATTCTGACATCAGCTACCACCATTTCCATTGCTTACTCTGCTCTCGTCACACCAGACTTTTTGTTACTTTTGCCAGCCAGGCTTGCGCCACATCTGGGCCTCTACACTGGTTGTTCCTCTGCCTAGAACACATTTTCTATTACTGACCATGCAGATTTCTGCTCTCACCTCCTTCAGGTCTTTGCTCAAATGTTTCTTCCCCAGAGGAGTCAATTCTTTTTTTTTTTTTTTTAATTTTATTTATTTATTTGACACAGAGAGAGAGATCACAAGTAGGCAGAGAAGAAGGCAGAGAGAGAGGGGGAAGCAGGCTCCCTGCTGAGCAGAGAGCCCAATGCGGGGCTCCTCTACCCCAGGATGAGAGAGATCCCAGAGATCCTGAGATCATAACCTGAGCTGAAGGCAGAGGCTTTAACCCGCTGAGCCACCCAGGCACCCCCAGAGGAGTCAATTCTGATCACCTTGGCAACCTACCCCCTCATTCTTACCCCTAGCTCTCCCTTTCCCTTTCCCTTGTTCTGTTATTTCTATCGCACACATTACCTTCTAGATACTTATGTTTAAATATTTAATGTTACATGGTGATATTATTCATATAAGTGTTTAAATATGATATCATTAACTTCCTATGGTTCTTTATTATTGTCTGTTTTGTCCTCATTGAATGTAATGTCAACAGGAATTTTTGTCATTTTTGTCTGTTTTTGGTTCATCGAAGTATCCCCCAGTGTCTACATGTGGAGTATGAGATACCAAGTGTAATCAAGGACAACTCAGAGGTTCTTAGTCCGAAAACTGGAAGGTTGAAGCCCATGATTACTAAAATGGAGAACTCTGGAAGAGCAGGTTTGGGGGCAGGGAAGACCAGGCATTCAGTTCTGGGTATACTAACTTGAGATGCTAGCTCAGTCTCTTTAGACTAAGTCTGTTGCAGTACAAAAGTCCAAAAATCTGAATGCCTTCATACAAAAAGGTTTGGGGCGCCTGGGTGGCTCAGTTGGTTAAGCCTCTGCCTTCGGCTCAGGTCATGATCTCGAAGTCCTGGGATGGAGCCCCGCATCGGGCTCTCTGCTCAGCGGGGAGCCTGCTTCCTCCTCTCTCTCTCCGCCTGCCTCTCTGCCTACTTGTGATCTCTCTCTCTCTCTCTGTGTCAAATAAATAAATAAAATCTTAAAAAAAATACAAAAAGATTTATTTCTTACTCACACGTGTGTCTGTCTGTTGCATGTTGACTCTGGCTGTGCAGACCTCATCCTGTGACCCAAGCTGAGGGACCAGGGATGGTTCTGGGGTCAGAACAGAGGGAAGACAGCACAGTGGAGCCACATGATGGCCCTGATGGCTTCTCTGGACTAGCCCAAGTCACTTCTACTCCTGTGTCATTGACCACAGAAAATCACATGGCCAACTCTGACATCAGTGGACCAGGGTTAAATATCTAGGACTGGAAAAGGCAAAAACTTTTAAACAGTAATACAGTGCACTGAAGATGCCTATTTGACATTTAAGTGGCAATATCATTAAGTGACTATATATATAAGCCTTAAGTTTAAGAGAGAAATCCATGCTACATGTATGAATTTTAGAATCTTTAGCATGTAGTGTTTACAGCCCTGAAGTTAGAAAATATCACCAAAGTGAGTGCTGTGAAATGTGTAAGCCTGATGATTCACAGACCTGTACCCCTGGGGCAAATAATATATTATATGTTAATAAAAAAAAGTTTAAACAATAAAATACATATTGTAGAAAAGAAAAGAAAACATCACCAAAGGAGTAAATGTAAGCAGAGAAGAGAAAATTTCAAGGACTGAGCTAGGGGAACTATGGCATTTAGAAATCAGAGATGTGAAAATAGGCCAAACATAACTGAGAGAAAGTGGCCGGGAGAAAGTGATGTGCTGGAGGTCAAGCAAAGATGGTCTCAGGTAGGAGGGAATGATAAGCTCTGTCAGAACCTGCTGATGGGTTGCAAAGAGGACCAGGAATTGAGTGGAGCTTTTTGGTAAAGCGGAGAGAAGCAGTTTTACTGCCGTGTTGGGGAAGAATCCTTATTCTAGTGGGTTTAAGAGAGAAGGGTAGTAAATGAAATAAAGGGAGCAAATATGAACAGACCAAACAGATTATTCACAGGAAAAAGAAAGTACTGAAAGAATGCCAGAGACTATAGCTACACATAAAGATCGGAGAGGCAGAGATGCTGGAATGTCTGAGCACAGGGGCAGAGTGGCCATTACCAACTCAAAGTAAATATGCATCACGCAAGGTCATCTACTCAGGTGTCTCCCTTCCTTGCAATCTGAGGAAGTGACACTTACTCACCATCCTTTCTCCATCAATCAACTCTGCCTTTGTCACATTTTTTAACTCGGGGCTCAATCTCACGACCCTGAAATCATGACCTGAGCCAAAATGCAGAGTTGGACTCTTAACCAACTGAGCTACCTAGGCACCCCCACCTGTATCACATTTTAAATTATCTTTCCTTGTACATCTTTTCTAAACTCCTAGTGTTAGATGGCATGCCCCAGGGCTTACTCCTTGCTCTTCTTCTCAATCTATATTCACTTCCTTGATCTTATGCAGTCTCAAAGCTTAAAATATCTGTACACCATGACTCCCACATTTCTAACCTTATTTTTTTTAATATTTTATTTATTCATTTGACAGAGAGAGAGAGAGAGAGCATAAGTAGGGGGAGCAGCAGGCTGAGGGAGAGGGAGAAGCAGGCTCCCCACTGAGCAAGGAGCCTGATGTGGGGCTTGATCCCAGGATCCTGGGATCATGACCTGAGCCAAAGGCAGACGCCTCATGACTGAGCCACCCAGGCGTCCCCATTTCTAACTTTATTCATACTTTTCTCCAAGTCAAAACCCAACTGCATAGTTGATACTTCCACTCAGCTGTTTAGTAGCTTGAACTGCTAATCTCCCCATTACAAACCTCTTATTCACAGACTTGTGACCTTGGCAGATGGCCTTCTCATCCTTCCAGCTCTAGATTCTGTGACTCCTCTGCTCGGAACCTCCATTCCCATTAGCAGAACTTGACTTGTGTCATCCCATTAGTTAGTGACAGAGCTGAGACCCCAACCCGAGCATCCTGTTGGGAAACTGTGTTCCTCGCCACAGTCCTTTGACACATGCGTCTGTTCCATAGTTTACACAGTGTTATGTGTAATGTTATGTCTAGTGTGAGTCCATGTTTGTTATATATACCTAAGTATTTGTAAGAAGATGCTGAAGAGATATATACCAATATATTTTTTTGTTTTTGTTTTTGTTTTTTTATTTATTTTTTTTTTTATTTTTTTTTTCCCCAAATTTATTTTAATTTTTCAGTGTTACAAGATTGATTGTTCATGCACCACACCCAGTGCTCCATGCAGTACGTGCCCCTCTCGATACCCACCACCA
>CM052802.1:33191831-33230096 GCA_028533885.1 Nasua narica
TTAGGCCATTCACGTTGAGAGTGATTATTGAAAGATATGTGTTTATTGACATCATGTTGCCTGTGAAGTCCTTGTTTCTATAGGTGGAAAATTTCTGTTCTAAGTCACTCATGTGTTCTTTCTGCTTTTATAAAACCCCCTTTAATATACCAATATATTTTCACTATGATCTCTATATGGATAAATAATAGCTTGATGTTTTTCCTTAATTAATTTTGTTTGTGTATATTTTACATCTTCAACAATGAAAATACATTACTTTTGTCATAAGAAAAGCATCCTCACAGATTTTTTTTAAAAACCAGGATTCCAGATGAACTTCATTTCCTTTAATCATTCTCTGTTTCACAACATCTCATACCATAAATTTTTGAGCTATTCAACCTCAAGGTCAGAAGACAGGACATTTTCAGCAAATTTCTTGGTATATCTGGCAGGGATGGGCTAGAGAACTGCTACCTCTATGTGTCTGATACAGTGTAGTGTTTCTTTTCATTTTTCACTAAGATATGGAAATTGTGTTGGGAGATTTATCTTAATCTCGTAAGGTATCATCTTCACAGTAGACACCCTTTTCCACATCCTAAATAGAAACTTCCTAAACATAAATACAAAGACCTTCCATGACTTCTATTTTGTAAATGGAAATAACTTTCCGCTATTTCACAAATCTCAAGAATGTTAGATTTTTCTGAAGATAAAAGAAAAACAAACATGAATATATTTCTTTCTTAATAAAAACAGTATAAAAGGAAATACAGGCTAAAATGTCTATTGCCTGGTACTAAATATTGCATGTATATTGGCCTCCATCTGTTAGAATGAGTGAAAGGTCTAGGCAAAGGAAGGGGAGGGAGGAGTGCTTGTTTGTGGGAAAGGAGAGAAATTTCCAGTTTCTGACTATTAAGCTGTCTTACTTTGAACACCCTTTGAATAAATATTGGCAAGTGGCCCAGAGTCCCAACTTGTGGCTATTTGAGTTTTGCTAAAAGACTTTAAAGAAAGTTCTGAACTGTTGTTCTGAAGTACAAACTGTGTAAATCATTTGTAATGGGAAGAATGACAAAAGAGGAAAAAATCTCTTCTTATAATGACTTTTGATTCCAGCTATTTTCCTGATAAATTATTTTTTTCTTGTACAGAATATAATGCAGACATTTCTGGTTTTTTTCCATAATGCTTTCCTGAAAGCCATGTCTTCAAACAAATTGTTAAAAGTAATTCTTACCTATTATCAGGAACAAGGCTACACTTGGACTTTGTATTTCTGATAAAAAATTCAGTATAAGCAAAATTTGATATAACTAACACCATAGTAGTACTAACTTACCTTCATCTGGCATTTTCTTTTTCTTTCTTTCTTTCTTTCTTTTTTTCTTTTCTTTTTTAAAGATTTTGTTTATTTGAGAGAAAGTGAGAAAGCAGAGTGAGAGACAGCAGGATCATGAGTGGGGAAGAGCAGAGGGAGAACCAGAAGCAGGCTCCCTGCTCAGATGTGGGGATCCATCCCAGGATCCAGGGACCATGACCTGAGCCGAAGGCAGATGCCTAACTGACTGAGCCACCCAGGCACCCCAGTCTGACATTTTCTAATGGACACTTTCTTAAACGTACATTAATTTGATTCTCTGACAACTCAGAGAGGTAGATATTATTGTACCTATTTTAGAAATGGGTAACATGGGACACAGGAAGATGAATCAACCTACTCAGGATCATTTAATTGGTGGTTCATAGAGGGGGGGCATCCTGCAGCCCTTTTAGTGACACCAGAGGCACATTCTATTTTCCCAAGTGAACAGAAGACAGCTACTGTGTAAATCAGTACACCCCCCATCTTTAAGTTAATTTTCAGTCAAATTCAGACCTGTATTTCTTTAGAACTTCAAAGTCAAAAAAATCTCATCTATACCATTCATTCTTGTTCTTATTAGTTACCGTCAAACTCCTTATTCATACACAAATTGCCTCTGCTTCTTTTTCCCCAGCTACTTTCCACTGCCGACCTCTTTGAAATTTTCCACTGCAAAAACCACAATTTCACTGTAAGCATTCTGTATTCTCAGTGTCCGCAGAGAACCATATCTTCACTTTCATGCCTTAGATGAGACCTGGCATTTCCCCAAAGACATAACTTCCCTTGAGCCTTGACAAACAAAAACTGCTTTTTCTCCCCGCCTTTCAACATGCTGAGAGAGATTTGAAAGGAGTGTTGGTATTCTCCTCGCCTCTAACTGCCAGTTCCAGGTGATTCCATGCTTACCCGTATGCGAGTTCCCTACCCTCTGCCCCCGTTTGAGTCTCATGCTATAGCATGAAGCATACTCATCATCCACCAGCTCTAGGTCGCTCACCCGGCTTCATGGAAAGCTTCAGCACCTGGGCCACAAATGCTGCCAAACTCCCACTGTAATCTCCTACAATCTGCACATCCATGACTCACACAGCTCCTCCAGCACCTGGAGTCCGTTCCTCCTTAACACAACTGGCAAAATCCTAACTTTACACTTACCCAGATGCTCTCAAAACCTAGTGACTCTAGGTGACTCAACTCCTCACGCCTCTGCAAGCGCTGTCCCAGCAATTTCGACACTCTCCTGACTTCTTAGTAATTTCTGTTCTTGATCTTTCTCCGATTCCTTCAGTTGCCCCCCCATCTTCAACTTTTATCCCTGCCCAGCATAGACCCCAAAGGGCCATCAGTACCTTGAAGAGCTTCTGGGCACCCACCTCTCTCCATCTTTGCTATACTCCCAACCAACTCCTGCGGTTATCTGAGTGGTTAAAGGCATGTGCTCGGGAGGCCTGTTTTGACCATTTGAAGCCTAATTCTATCATTTAGTAATTTTACCTTGGACAAGTCATTAATCTTTCAATGCTTCCATTTCCTCAATTGAGAAATAGTCATAGTAGTGTCTGATTCCTGATCATCATAAATTACTATGAAGATTATATATATTGAGATGATATATGTAAAGTGCTTAGAATATTACTTGACTCATAAACACTCAATAAATGTTCACTATTGTTACAATCAAACTGCTTGCCGATGTTTAAAAAAAAAAAATCACAGGGGGGCCTGGGTGGCTCAGTTGGCTTACATGTCCACCTTCAGCTCGGGTATAATCCCAGGGTGCTGAGACCCAGCCACATGTTGGTCTCCCTGCACAGCAGGGAGCCTGCTTCTCCCTATCCGTCTGCCTGCCGCTCCCCTTGTTGTGCACCCCTCCTCTCTCTCTGTCAAATAAATAAATAAAATATTTTTTTAAAAATCACAAAACCAAATTAGTAAGTGCCAGTACATGCCCAAATCTGCAAAGCAAACCACAATCCAACGAACATCTTCCTTTTTCACCCCTTCCCTAGATATTCCCTGTTTCAGGGAAACTTTTGAGAAAATACCTTGTAGGGTCTGGGAACCTCAGATTTCATCATATTAGTTATTTGTCCTCCTCATCAGAAGTAGATAGGATTAGCAGGCTGACTAATGTCTATTATTTGTAAGGCAGGAATGGCAAAGATTCCACTTAGCAGAAGATAGACTAGAAGAAATAGTCATAAATAGACATCTCACAAGAGAGAAAACATGAATAAGAAATATATTAAAAAATGCTCATCCTCATTAGTAGTCAGGGAAATGCAAGTTAGAACTACAATGAAATAAATTTGCACCCTCTTGAAAATGGCAAAAATGAAGAAATTTAACAATATCAGATGTTGGACAAGGTATTCTTAGGATGGGCATATAAATGATACAGTCGCTTTGTGAAACAATATGGGGTAGCTTGTCAAGCCGAATATTCACATACTGGAGGGGCCAGCAGTTCCATCCAGTGAGATTCTTTCACATTTTGTTGACAAAACAAAACAAAAAGCCCATCCATTGACAGGAGAATGAATAACTAGTTCACCAGAGGAATTTTTTTTTATGATTGATTTTTTAAGGGAGAGAGAGAGAGAGAGAGCAGAGCGTGCACACACAGGAGAGCAGAGGGAGGGGCAGAGAGAAAGAGAGAGAATCCCAAGCAGACTCCCCACTAAGTGTGGAGCCTGAGGCAGTGCTCAATCTTGCAACCCTGAGATCATGACTTGAGTTTAGATTAAGAATCTGGATGTTTAACCGACTGAGCCACCCAGACACCCCTCACCAGAGGAATATTAAACACACACAATAAAATACAACTACAGTAACAACATGAACAAATCTTAGAAACAATATTGAAGGGTAAAGAAAAAATAAGTAGGGGCGCCTGGGTGGCTCAGTGGGTTAAAGCCTCTGCTTTTGGCTCAGGTCATGATCTCAGGGTCCTGGGATCGAGCCCCACATAGGGCTCTCTGCTCAGCAGGGAGCCTGCTTCCCCTCTCTGCCTGCTTCTCTGCCTACTTGTGATCTCTCTCTCTCTGTCAAATAAATAAATAAAATCTTAAAAAAAAGAAAAAATAAGTAAATGTATCTATTATAATGAAACTTTACATAATCTATTTCATTCTCATAACATCTCTTTGAGGACGGTGTTTTTGCTCTCATTTTATGGATGAGGAAACAGAGTCACGGAGGAAATAGTTACAGGTAAGTGACTTACTAATAAATGGAGGTTGCAGGATCTAGCTAACATTTACTACATGCTTACATAGTATCAGGCACTGTATTACCTCGCCTAGATTATCTATTTTATGAAAGATGCTCTTATAAAATGTCCTTCTTGTGTTTGTTTGTTTGTGGGGGGGGGGAGCTGTTGCCTGATAAATCTCCCTAAATCAACATAATAAGTTGTTGATTATAGACTGGAGAATCTAATTTATCATTTGGATTTGCACTCTCCTCTCAACACCTTCACCTAAGTGCTAACTCAATGGATAGCTTGCTCTTCATTTAAATGGTCTTCTGAACCATTTTCTAGGTTTCACTTTTAGAAATGTAACTTCTAGACAATGTCCTAAATCCCTGAGGCCCTGGAACTTCCCTTCAGTCTACATTTTTCAGAATGCCAATAACTAAGAGATCTAAAAATGAAGGATTCTTTTCCCAAGGGCAACTACACTTGCCACCACCACCACCACATCCCCGAAATCTCTTCCCCAGTCTTCTTCATTTATACCTGAAGACTTAAGCTGCTAGAGGAAGAACTTGAGCAGCTAGAGGAAGGATCATTCCTTTCTTCACCACGACCTTAAGAATCATGCTTGCAAGTTTGTGACTGAATATACAAAAAATGCTTAAATATCAGTAAGGTGATTTGTGTCGACATGGATGGAACTGGAGGGTATTATGCTAAGTGAAATAAGCCAATCAGAGAAACACAATTATCATACGGTTTCACTAACATAAGGAATAGTGCAGAGGACAGTAGGTGTGTGGGTGGGAACTGAATGGGAAGAAATCTGAGAGAGAGACTAACCACTTGAGACTCTCGACTCCTGGAAACAAACTGAGGGTTGCAGAAAGGGAGGTGAGTGAGGGGATGGAGTAATTGGGTGAGGGGCATTGAAGAGGGGACTAATATGATGAACACTGGGTGTTATACTGAACTAATGAATCATTGAACATTATATCAAAAACTAATTATATACTATAAAAAATCAGTAAGATGATGAAAACTTAATAGAACATTCAGGAAGAACTTGGATAGAACATTCAGGAAGCAAGACACAAAAATAGCCAATATGTGTAAAGTTTTCAACATCATTGATGATTAGAAAATGAAAATGAAAAAAAGATACCATTTTAGCAAAGATTAAAAAGAGATGGCCATAATCAGTGTTGGTGAGAGTATGAGGTAACTGGCATACTCATACACGGTGTAAACAAGTTAGTACAACTTTTATAGAGGAATAATTAGTATCTTTTTAAATAAAAAGTACGTAACTCTGACTCACTGCTAAAAATTATCTCAAAAATATATCATTCATAAATGCACCAAGTTCTGTATACAGGGATGTTCCTCAGAACGTTTTAATAGCCAAAAAAAGTTCTATTAATGAAGAACCATTTAAACAGTGATAGACCCATGCAATGAAGAATGAGGTAAGTCTATATATACTATTACAGAATGTTGTCCAAAATATATTAAGTTCAAAAGACAACTGAAGAACGGTATATACAGTAGGCTTCTGTTCATGTGAAGAATTTATTACTAAGTTTATGTGTATAGAAATGCTCTAGAAGTAAACACAAGGAGGATTGTTACTATCTCTGAGAATGGAGGCAGGACAATGTTTGCCTTTTACTGAATTGCCTTCTGTACTGTTTGAAAACATTACCATCAATGTGTATTATTTTTATAATTAAGAAAGGAAACAAATCCTTAGTAAAAATATCTCAAGAGGAAATGGGAACCATTGCAATGTGTCTCAAAGTAGTTTTCATAACTAAAAGAGTTGCTGTCTTAGAAAATGAAGTTTCCTTTGCAACTTTCACATCATTAGTTTTCTCCATTTGAAGGGGGGGAATTCCTTTATTGTTTAGTAGTGCTTACTTTATGCTCATCACTACTGTGAAGTAGTTACAGTACTGTTAAGTTCTCAAATCACCATACAATTCTGGGTGTCATTATTATTATCCCCACTTAGTAGATAAGGAAAGTGAGGTACATGGAAGTTAAATTACTTAACCAAGTTCACATAGTAAGCTCTAGACTGAAGATTCAATCCCAGAATGTTCACGCCTTGGGCACTATGCCAGCTGCCTTTTGAAATGTTTAGAAGCTTTGAGTTCCACCTGGGTGATCTGGTGGTATGACCTATGCCACATGCCCCCAACTCTTCCTCTTGGACTCCAGGTCAAACTTCTCCACTTTTCTGATCCTTTGGAGAACCTAATAGGGAAACAAGATGCTGCAAGAGAACAAGACTAGGCCTTGCTGAGTATGGAGTAATAATGGGGCCTTTTAACACATCTCAAGGTTGACACAATACCTCAACACAGCATGTCTTTGAAGAAAGATTCTTACTCTTAACTGGAGTCTTTAAAGATGAAAGAGCTGATTTCAGTCACCTGTTAGGTAAAATATCGTTGATCCATCAGCTAGTGGAGACTGAGGTTCAGCCAAGAAGGATTGCTGTGGAGATTAAAAGCTGAACTGATTGGCTGAATTCCAGTGTTTTCAAAGTATGTCAAGGTAAGGAGGATTATTTTTTTAGTTGTGGAGACATAAGAAAACATGCCTTATCATCCAAGTTTATTGAACATGAGTGCGTTTCTTGTTTAGTGTTTTCCTCAAGGGTTATGTTAAGAAGCTAAATCAGGGTTACTTTTTGTAACCCTAGAGGTGAAGTTGTTGATCAAATGATGGGCCCTTGTTGATATATAAATAGGACACTAAGATTATCTAGTGGTCTTTAATGCTTTTTGATCATCCTGCATTCTAACAGGTTGATAATAAAAACTTTCTCCATATGCAAGCAGGTTCTCTCGGCATGCATATAGCTAGTGGGCATCCCAGTTGACGAGCTTAGTAAAGAAGACTGGTCACCAAATGTAACTATTTGAGGCACTCTTGGTGGTTCATTATTCTTTGATGCTTCTGAAACTGGATACACAGTTCTGTGTAAGGAATAAATTGTCTTTCCTTCCTGTGGCTCATTATGCATTGTGGATGGGTGCCTGATGAGGAATATGGCGTCCTACGGGGCTACCATGAATAGCAGAATGTCCAGTGTAGCAACAAAACACATGCTGATGTGTTTTGAAAACCTGGGAGAGATTTTCTTAAGATTTTATTTATTTATTTGACAGAGAGAAAGAGATCACAAACAGGCAGATTCTTAAGATTTTATTTATTTATTTGACAGGGAGAAAGAGATCACAAGCAGGCAGAGAGGCAGGCAGAGAGGGAGAGGGGGAAGCAGGCTCCCTGCTGAGCAAAAAGCCTGATGCGGGGCTCAATCCCAGGACCCTGAGATCATGACCTGAGCTGAAGGCAGAGGCTTAACCCACTGAGCCACCCAGGCGCCCCAGGGAGAGGTTTTCATTATCTTTGGTTAGCAATGGAGATCAATAATCCTACAGAGATTCAAGTTTTCAGCTTTAGAAAGATTCAGAGAACTTACCTCTGGTCACTTACCTAAAACAGTAAGACACACACTGTTACTTTAGGTGGTGCCAAGCTGTGTGGATAATGGCAGAGATAAATGAAAGTACTCAGAACTCAACGTTCTTTTTCTGGTGAGGGAATAATAGTCTGAGTTCATTGCTGATGAAATATGATTTGGCTGTGCCAAATCTTGATCTAGAGCTGTGCTGTCTACAATGGCAGGGGCGGGCCACATTTTGCTAAATTTAAATGAAAATTAAAAACTCAGGTCGTCTGTCACTCACATCACATTTCAAGTGTTCAACACTAGTATGGTAGCTAGTAGCTACCCTAAGGGATAGTGAAAAATTCATGGAACCTTTCCATCATCATAGAATGCCTACTAAGCTGTACTGATCTAGAAGATAAAACAATGGGTCCTCAAAGATATTCTAGCAAGAAACACCATTTTGGTGGTTTGATTGACCACACCAAGGAGGCCCTATCTACTTTTTATTCTGAAACACTAGATTTGAAATAAAAAGGCAGGCAATAAGACCTTGGATTTTGGTGTCAATTGTAAAGCCTAATTTTCTCAGGAAAAGTCCCTTCTGTTGGGGGACCACTATGGATAACAGTCACAGGCAAGGAGGTAGTACCAGAGGATGTGATGCTCTGAGGTTAGGGTTTCCTCTGAATGAGAAGTATGTGACCTGATTGGGCAGAAGGAAGTGGTCAGAAGCACTTCTGATATTTGCACAAGGGGTGAAATATAACTGACCTAGAATTTCTGGAACTGCCTTTGGTTGAGACCACCTTACCTTTCTTATCTGATTATGTTGGTAAAAATAAGTTAGGCATCCTAAGAAGAATATGAATCTTAGCTTCTCTTTCTTATTTAAGGAGCTCTCAGTGCCTTCCTCAAAAGGAAGGTAGTTCTTTTACTAGTCTTGTTTCACATACCTTTAAAAGTTTAGAAGTAATTAAAGAAAAGAACACCAAATGAAGGGCAATAACACTTCTTATGCTCATCAGGATATCCCTGGTGACTTGTAGCATGGGGATATATCTAAATCATTTTCAACAGAGTCTAGTGAGCCATTAGGTTGCCCCCTCCCACCCTAGTGTTTTAATGTAGACTCATAAACTGAGGAATTGAGAAGCAGTGAAGACTGTCTGAGGTCTTCATCTTTAGGACCTAGAAGACAGGATGCCTGGGATCAAAAAAACTGATGAGAGCATAAGATCCTTCATGGATATTAGGAAGTAGATCAAGAGAGACGTCAAAAGGAGGAGGTCAGTATTCAAAGAACAGCTAGAAGGATTAAGAACAGAGAAACCGGCTCTAGGAACTAACAGGAGTTTTCATGAACTGATGAGAGAATAAGAAGGTGGCTACTGGGAACAAAAAGGGGCTTTCCAAGGCAGCAGTAAAAACACGAACACTGGACCTTGTTTAGTTTTGGATATTTCACCATCCTCTCACACACGGAGAACCTCTAGCATCCAATAAATACTTGTTGAATTAATCCTCGGGAAAGAAATCACACTGGATGCATAAATTCCTTTATTGAAAATATTGGGCTAGCACTGCATTACATATACTCAATACCCATAAATGAAGGGCCACACATTTCTGATCGGACAATACTGTTTTAAATAGAGAACACAGCATCTGGATATGCTCTCACAAGTATAATATCATGGACTAAACTAGGTAGGAGTGAACTATATGCAAAATGACCATTTTGTTCGTTAATAGCATATGGTTGCAAATGGCGTAAATGCTAAACTTGATCATCAGGAGACATTCCTGATATCTCACACCAACACATCATTTAACGAGCAGATTAAGGTTAAACTGTCAGTATGTTGTTAATCAAGAGTTCTCAAAGAACTTGGGTGAAAGTATACCCAGGCAACATATTGAAGATTTAACAGAATTCATTTAAACTTGCATGGAATGTGAGTAGAGTAAAATAGTTGCTGATCTGACAGGAGGCCACTTGGCAATTTGTTCTCTTTCATAAATATCCCAACAGAAGAGAATAATCTAAAGGAAATATTCTGCCAGCTTAAGGCTTACATTCTAAAAATGGGGTTTTTTTTTTAATGCAGGTATATAAATGCTACTCGTTATTAATTTTTCCTTTCAGAGATCACTGGGGATGTAATTTACGACAGACTACTTTTCAGCTTTGGCTATTATCTGAAAACTTTTTCCGTTAGCAGTCTTTGGCTTTCCTAAAAGTTTGGCAATCAATAATATTATTTAATTTTTAACAAGGTTTTATTGTCATTTTTAACAGAGTATTTTATGATATGAAATGGGTTGATGTTAAAAAATAGGTTTTTTTTTTTATTCCAATTTTGGTATGAATGTATTTCTTTGCATTGCTTTTTCTCAAGAGTCTAGAAACCAAGATAATTGGGCTAATTTGACATTTTTCATTTGATATAAAATATGCAGAAATTAAAACATTCAGTTTCTTTTAAAACAGAGGCCTGTTTGTTAATTTAAGAACTTGGGGGAAATAATGCACAAAACTCAAGTTTTTGTATTAACACACATGATTTTGTAGGAAACAAAACATTTTCTTTCCAAAAGCAGGGTTTATTCTAAGTCTAGAGTCAGAAAGGTACCCATTTCTGTAAATACCAACTTATGATTGTGAGAAATGGCTTCTTCTTCTTCACACAATTACGATCAGAGTACGTAAAAGTGTACCTTTTTAATGACCAAATGAAAAGCTGGCCTACAATAGTCAAATCAATAAACATTGGTAATGAGTGTTTAAAATTTCAGAATTATGCATATATATATTATATATGCTTAAGACCTATCCCCCTAAACAATCAGGGTGAAAAAAAATTCAATATAAAACTATATAAATCAAATGGGTTTGTTGCCAAAACATAGCACAAAATGTATACATTTATTTATTTCAAGATTTGACACATTAAAAGAAAAAACTGCCAACACATTTTCGACAATATACTAGAAATAATAAATAAGACAATTAAAAAAATCATATATTCCCTTTAAGTGCTGAGCACTTTCAATTTTTCTAAATGAGACTAAACTTTTCCATGGCAAACAATAGTATGCTGTACATTTTGGTAATGAAAATTATGTTGATAAATACACAAGGCATGTATGTATTTCCACAGTATCTTTTTTTTTCACAGTTACCAAAAATAAAAATTGCATTCAACTCATACATCTATAAATATTCTGATTCCTCACTGTAGAGATTTGAAGGAAATGGGAGTATAAAGTCTGAAAATTTCAATAGTCCGGACTTCGACTCTCTTTCTTCGTTGTCTGCCCTCCACATGTCCCTTTCAGAATCCCTCTGTGGTGTGGCCATGCTCGGAGATGACGGCGGAAAGAAAGCAGTATGGATGAGGCAGTCAGGGCCAGGGCTTTGTCTTCCAGCCAGCTTGAGGAGGGCTGATGGAACCCGACCTTTTTAATGTGGTATTTTAAGGCAGTCTGAGTGAGTTTCACTCGAATGTCCATACCTCGAGGTCCTGAACTATGAAGTCTTCCTTTTTGGAAAGGATATCATTATTGAAAGTGCTGCAAGAGTTGCTCCGTCCATGGTATAAGTCAGCATCTAGCCATAAACCAAATCGTCCCCTGAAATGATCGCAAATACAAAAAGGTGAAAACACTTCAGTCTCATGTGACGCACTTTCTGCCCTCCCTTGCCCCATCTTCTTTCCTTTATGCTACCAACAGACAAAACCCTAAACTGCTTGGAAAACAAAGCATACATTTCCTTTATTCCATTTAAACGACCCATCTTTCCTAAAAGACAAATGAGAGTAGTCCCTCATTTAGATACATAAATAAATCATTTTATCTTTGACTCTTAGGGTCATGCATCAGACCACTGTCCTAATTGAGCAAATGGCCTAGCTAAAATCCCCTGACATGAGGTTTTGGTTACCAGGGTCACAACAAACTCTCACCGGTCAGGCAGTGAATTGATAACAACAACAAAAACCTTACCCTCCACCACCAAGTTCCAAAGAACTTATGTCTCCATTGATAAAGTATGAGTTTTCTCCACTCCATTTAAAGACCTTAGGATAGAAACACAAGACAGAGAACAGACATTTTAATCTGGAGAATCAGCGAAGAGGGAATTATTAGGATAGTACGTCTGTGTGGAAGGAAACTAGCCCTCGACCGAGGAAGCTCCAGATTGGCAGACCTTTCCTATGCCAGGATGAGATCTTCAAAGGGGTTATAAAGTAGGAAAGACCTCTTCAAGCACACATTGGCCCTGACCTGCTATCATCCCTCCCTAGATCCCAGAACATGTGAAAGACAGTTTTCAAGGCCCAAGGAGGGCCCCTAAAAGCAGTCTGTGTGCTATAGCCATGAAGGGTGGACCCTGGCTAGCGTGAGCCCGGATGAGGTTATGGGACAGCTGCGGCTCCAGTGGCAGTCCCCCATCTCCAACCCCACCCACACTCCTGACGCTTCAACAGTGCAAAGTTGAGTATTTCTCCCGTTTAGGTACCTTGAAATTGGGGCTAAATGTGTACAGAAAAGTCTCGCCTGTGCCATAGTAATGGTCACTGAACTTGAAAGGATGAGTTGCATATGCTCCAAAAATCTGTCAAAAGAAAACAGAAACATCTTTCAAACCAAACTTCCCAAAGAATGGCTTTCTGAAATATTCTAACACAATCCTGTTCTGAGATATCATTAAACCTCTTTCAGCAAAGACCATTACTAAATTAGAGCTCCTTAAATTAAAAAGACTACTGACAAACAGATAAATAAAATATCCCTAGTCCTAACTGGAACTCAAGTGGCTCAGAGAACTAATTTGTCAAAGGCCAATTGTTCCAATTTTAAAACACTCCTGAAGTCCCCTATGGGGTCAGATTTCCTCTAGTGAATACAGATGACATACTGGGAACATTAAACAACACGATATATCTTGCACACAGAAGTGAGTGGTTGAAAGAACAAAATCATGTGTCCTATGTGTTTTATAAGTGGATTGACGGCCAGACATTTTCCCCAGAGAAAATAAATTTCTTCTGTTTCAATTTATAAAAATGAGTTCGCAATATGCTTACTAAAATTGTGTCCTTAATATGACTGATCAAATATCTCTTGGCTCAAAATGGCTTTTAAGAAAAAAATAACTATCTTATAAGACTATGGACTTTCAGGGTGATTTAGATATATTCGAACCAATAATTTTTCTGTTTTTTTCTCACTGTCCTAGCTTCCTATCTTTCTGCTAAGATCCTGATCAGTACTTGCAAAGGGTAAGAGCTGGCAAGAGTGAATATATATATTTTGAAAACATCCCTAAGTGATTCTGATATACCTTCTATTTCAGAAAGCCACTGGAGAAACACTGCATTAAATAGAGGTTATCTGAAAAATGTTGTAACTTTTGAAAATTATTTTAATTGGATTATAACCATGGTGGAATCTCTCTCTTCTTCACCAATTACACTTAGTTCCTGGCAACTTGAAATACTAAAAATTAGGTAGGGTAGAAGTCTAGAAACTCTTTCTAACTAATGTTCTTCATACTGCCTGCTACTAAATCTTTCTCTAGAGCTGCTAAGAACAAACAAAAACAAAACAGTAACAAAAACATAAAAAATCCATTCTCTTTCTTCTGGTGATCTTTCAATAAAAGAACTGAAATACAACTGAGATAGGCATGTACTTTTATTTTATTTTATTTTATTAAGATTTTATTTATTTATTTGACAGAGAGAGACACAGTGAGAGAGGGAACACAAGCAGAGGGAGTGGGAGAAGGAGAAGCAGGGTTCCCACAGAGTGGGGAGCCTGATGTGGGGCTTGACCCCAGGACCCTGGGATGATGACAGGAGCCGAAGGCAGACGCCTAAAAACTGAGCCACCCAGGTGCCCCAGGCATCTACTTTTAAAAGCATGTGCTTAAAACAGGACAAGAGGGGCGCCTGGGTGGCTCAGTGGGTTAAAGCCTCTGCTTTCAGATCACCCTGCATCGGGGGCTCTCTGCTCAGCGGGGAGCCTGCTTCCCCCCCCCCTCTCTCTGCCTACTTGTGATCTCTCTCTCTCTCTCTGTCAAATAAAAATCTTAACAAACAAAAACAAAACAGGACAAGAAGGGTAATGGCCATAGGTGGACAAAAGTGGGTCCTTTTCTGATCAATGAAAAGGAAAAGCCACCTTACTCTCACCATCTCCGGATTCTAAATATATTCTTTCTTAGCTAAAAATCTTCTTAGCAATCATGGAAATCTATTTAAGGATTAGGGACTGGATGATACCAAGGAATTTTTACTGTTAATTTTGCTAGGTACATATAGCATTGTGGTTATGTAAGAAAATGTCTATTTTCTCTTTTCTGTTCATTTATTTGGAAATAAATTTTATGATACGTATATAATGATAACGTTGGGTCTACACCATTAAAAACTTAATATATTTTGCCAATAACAGAACAAAAGAATCCATGGGGAAAAAAAGTTGAGACAACCAGAAGTGGTTTAAAAAATATATATAACAAAACCTACAAATGTGTATTTGCTCTCCTCTCTCAGCTTCTTTAGTAGAAAAATTACATGCAGTTACTTCTTGTACTTTTTATTTTTAAAAATTTATTTATTTAAATTCAATTAACATACAGCAAATTCTTAGTTTCAGAGGTCAAATTTAATGATTCATCAGTTACGTATAATACCCAGTGCTCATTCCATCAAGTGCCCTCCTTAATGCACAATTTATCCTTGGGTTTTTAATATATATCAATGTAATATGTGTAACAAAATTACCACAAAAATGGGAAAATGTAATTGAGCAATATCAAAGTAACATTTCTGTACCTCACTGGAATTAAGTTAGTATAAATCAGACGCTATCAATTGCCTGATGATTGCTCTTTTTTCCACAATGCCTTGTGGTGTAATTTACTCCAGATGGTCCTCAGTTTAGCTTGCTGTCTTCACGCAGTTACCCAGCCTCCTCTTAACTGTTTACCCCCCAGATTTTCATCATTTTCTAGGGTACCCTTTGGCTTGAACTTCTCCATACTCTTCTAAGTAAAGTCCGTTCCTTTGGGGACAGCTTCAGAGCTCCATGTCCTTTTTTTGTTTGTTTGTTTTTAGATATGATTTTGGACAGGGGCTAGGCCAGGGCAAGTTCAGCCACTGTGTCTGACAAGTACAGGCTGCGGGAGCCTGTGCAAGGGGTCTGGTGGGAGCCACAGTGCACAAGTGGCTGGGGCAGGTCCGTGTGCTACATCTGGAGCAGCTGCCATGGATGAGCACAGAGCTGGGGCCAGAGCGCCAGGAATGGCGTGAGTGGTGGGCTGGCCTGGCGGGGTGGGGTGGGGCCACAGGGGAACAATGCAGTGAGCTTGTGGCACTAGCTAGGGAAATTGAGTGCACCAAAAATGGCACCCACCAGCACCGGGCTAGCAAGGAAGTAGCATTAAGAAAAAAAAAAAAAAAAGGCACCTTCCAGTATCTCTATTCCCGGAGTGATCTCCATCAGACCCCTGCCCTCTGGTCTATTCCCTACAACTAGTCAACAAATCTCCCTCATGTGCAGCCCACGTGCTTCTCAAGCTACTGCCCGTGTTGAGACGCAGAGCAAGTAAGTCTGTGTGTGAGCCCTTCAACAGTGCAATTTTCCCTTCCCTACGGCTCCCATGCTCTCCCAGAAATCAGCCTTGGGTTTTCAAAGACCGTTGTTTTGGGGGCTTGCCTTTCCGGTACAGGTCCCGTGGGCTGGCGTGCCTAATGTGGGACTTGAACCCCTCACTTCTCAGGGAGGAGCTGAATGTGATCTCTCTCCCTCTTGTGGGTCGCTAGGAGGATGGCGTGGAGTCCTGTCAAGACTGCTTTTCTGCCCCTCCTACCCATCTTGATGTGGCTTTATTTCTTTTGTCTCCCCCCCCCCCCCCGCCCCCGCAACCGTCCTGTGTTATAAAAGATCTGTTCTGTGAGTCTGCAGGTCTCTTTCAGAGAGAACTGTTGTACAACTCTAACCTTGCTGTGTCCATGGAAAGAGGGAGCAGAGCTCTCGTCTTAGGATCTGCCTCTTCTCCTAGAGCTGGGAGCCAGGGGCTCTGCTGTGGAGCTGGGGGCTGGGTAGCGGCCTGCTTCCCTCAGAGGAACACTTTTATGAGGAGGGTGGCAGGCAGGGTAAGTAGCTGCTGATGTTGGAACTCACCAGGCGTAGGACTTGCCCTAAGAGCTGTGGCAAGGGCTTTAGACGCTCCTTCATTCTACCATGCCTAAGGTAGAGCATCTCCCCTACAAACAGAGGTTGGGTAGAACAAAATGATCCTCTACCACTAAGCCATACATACCTGGAATTTAGCCTCTGAAACACAGATCTTGGGTAGGGGGTAAGAAGTGCGAGGGACCTACCCCTTGAGGGTGTATCATAGCAATTTTCTAGAGACTTGCAGTGACTGTTGTTTTTATAATTTCTACCAGTTATGGTTATTTCTCTGATTATTGATTCTGCAGAGCTCCCTTTGCTGCCGTTCTGCATATATAATTCTTTTAAATTAGAATTTTACATAATTTATTCCCACAAATTTACAGGTATTGGTCTACCCTGTTCTCAAACACGGCAAAGCCGCATTCTTGCCTTGGGGGTAAACGGGTGTGGAGAGCAGTTAGTATTCAGATGCTTTCAAACACCTGCAAGTGCCTCCAGGACATGGATCCAGGAAGACGACACCTCCTGACAAAGCACCGCCTTCAGGTCTGGGCCTCATTTACATACCCGCTGACTGGGCGCTCGGTGAAATGGTACTGCAGTCCCGCTCTCTGCTGCCAACACATTCCCCAACAAACCTGCTATCTTTGGGTAAATTAGCAGAACTAATGTACACTTATGGTGAGGGTTTGTGTGTGGTCTAAAACCATCGAGCCATATCTCATCTAAAACAACTCAAACATTTCACTAAATCCCTATGTAATTCCATTTCAAACCTTTGCTATTATTATTTTAATTTTTAACCTGACCCTACCCGCTCGGATTGTGATTAAATAAAGTGTCATCAATCAAGAAATAATAATAACAATGATAATAGCTAAACTACTCCCGATTCTTTATCTATAATAAGACAGCAATAAAGTCCCAGGAAAGATCACAGTTGAGAAAGACAGTGGCTCCAGTATCCCCATGTCTCTGCTAATTTCTCCCAAGACAAATTATGATAGTGGAGATCTATTTCCCTAGAATGACCGCAACCATATAGCTTCAGAGCAAGCTCCCAATGCTTCATAGTGCCCCACATGTAACAGGCACTCATACATTTTCTGAACATATGAATACATGAAAGGTTGTTGAACAAAACCTGCTTCAATGCCAGGAAGAGAAAACAATGACACCTACATCTTAAAAATGCAAACTGAAATGAATAAATCTTGAAAGATGTCTTCCTTTCGGGGCGACTGGGTGGCTCAGTGGGTTAAAGCCTCTGCCTTCGGCTCAGGTCATGATCTCGGGGTCCTTGGACCAAGCCCCGCATGGGGCTCTCTGCTCAGCGGGGAGCCTGCTTCCCCCTCTCTCTCTGCCTGCCTCTCTGCCTACTTGTGA
This sequence comes from Nasua narica, assembly GCA_028533885.1. Classification (NCBI taxonomy): domain Eukaryota; kingdom Metazoa; phylum Chordata; class Mammalia; order Carnivora; family Procyonidae; genus Nasua; species Nasua narica. The sequence goes on from CM052802.1 coordinate 33,209,436, forward strand.
TCTCTCTCCTTTCTGTCAAATAAATAAAATAAAATCTTAAAAAAAAAAAAAGATATCTTCCTTTTGTGGAGCAAAAACCCAAGTGGGTAGTATATGAACGGAAAGCTGCCTGATTCCACTCACACCCACACTGAGAGAAGTACCAGTGAGGGTGTGCGGGGGTAATATCTAGAATTCACCACTGCCTCCAAGACCAACTGAAAGGGCGATGAGCAATGGTACAGAATATTCCTTGCTATTTCACAACAATCGGGAACTTCAGGTGCAACACACCACAGCCCTGAGTGACTCTGCATCTGACCAACACGCAGGCGAGGTTTCTGGGCACTAGTTCAGCTACCTGGAAAGAGTTCTGGTATGGCACTGGAACTTCTTTCTGCACTATCTCGCAGTCCAGACTTGAATTTGTCCAATTTTTCCAGCTTTAGGTTGTAGAATATCATTATTGCTTACTACTATATGGAGAGCACAGGAAAAAAAAAAAATTCCAGTATGTGACTGTATTTGGAAATACACTCCATTTTCTTCCAGAGATACATTCAGAAGTATATAGGGGTGAAATGACATAATAATTGGGATTTATTTTAAAATACTTCAGCAAAGAAAAACCAACAAAGACCAATGAAACGTAGGTGGTGAAATCCTGCTAACTATAAAATCTGGATGATGGGGAGTTCTTACACTGGTCTCTCCACATTGTGTAAGTTTGAACATCTTCATCACAAAATGTTTTCTGTGAAAGGAACAAGCCTCACCTGATTATCCATATCTTTGATGACCAACAGGACAGGACTGTCTAGCGACGCTGACTTCCGATAGAGAGTTTTCAAACTGGTCCCATGCTCTAAAGTGCTATATGCGAGTCTCCACGGGTATCCCTGTACCCTTGCTGGAAGGCGTCGGGCCAGCTGCAAATCCGAAGGTGGAGAAGTAAATATACAATTTGCCTGCAAATCTGATAAGCTTGTAGCACAAGGCAAGTACCTGAGGCTGAAACTCAAAATCGCACTTACTCATATGTTGCTCCCTTTCACTCTGACAAATATTTGTAACTATAAACCGGGAAAGAGAAGGGACAAAATCACTTTCTTGATGGTGCGGCCTTGGCAGGGATGCCAGCCAGAGCATACACTCCCTCCTAGGGACTTGAGTGAGGGGTCACTAGGCAACTATACATTTGGAGATACAGCACCTAGCTTGATAGGAATTAGTCACCTGCTGTCCCTTTTACCCTTCAACCTGGCCTTCAAACAGTTGATGGTTCTCCGGTTGTTCTTTCTAAATGCTCATAAGCTCAGAGCTACTGACAGCTCAGTGCAGCTTCCCACAGAAGTGAGAGCAAGAAAACAGGTGTTTTGTGCTAGTAGTCAAATGTAGACTGTATTTATCCTGCTGTATCTTTCACCTACATTAACATTTAGCTTAAACTTGGCTGCCATAAATACCAATAATCCCCATCTCTTCAAAAATGCCAACAAAGGAAGCCAAGAAGTCCTGAAGTCTTCAGAATGCTTAACATCAGCTGTAGTATCGGCTTGAATCCCATTTCTCTAGCTGCTTGGTCAAGTCTCTTGGCTTTCCTGAGCCTTCACAGACTCATTCACAACTCACTCGTTTGAGGGAGTTGAACTTGATTCTTTAAGGTCGCTGAAATTCAGGTTTCTAAGCTGACTAATGGGAGAAATGCAAGAGATTCCTTACTGAAGTCCAAATACAGCACATTCTAGTGCTTCATAAAACTGAAGTTACAGATTTTCAGAAAATATAAAGTGAGCAAAGGAAATCACAGAAAAATGAAAATTACTCCCAGTGGCTGGTAGTTTCTTGGTAAAGCTAGTAAAGTGTATTTGCTATATAACTTTGAGCCCAATAAGTTAAAACTATTGGAACTCTGTAATAATCACTGGGATGAATTTGGATCCTTTTTTAAGTGTTAGGAATATGCATTAGGACCACAGTAGGACAATTTAAAAATTGTACCGAAGACAAGAATGGCTTTTCATTTGGACTTAGGAGATGGATATAGTTTCCCTCCAAGTCCCCAAACTCCTGAGGTGACAGGGAGCGTTAATGTAACCTCTCAGAGGAGGAGAGAGGATGCTGGTATTGGTTAGGCTGCTGGTGTTCTTCCTTTAAAACTTGGCTCTTCCCTTACCCCCTGAGAAGAGCTGGGAGAGCCCACCTGCTCGATATGCATGTTCTCCAGGAGTGCGCTGTGTGGCTGCAGGACGGGCAGGGCCGCCTCCTCGTCCTCCTCATAGTAACTGCAGGTGCTCTTCCTGCGCTTTGCCTCCTCAACCGTGATGATCTGAAATGTAGGGGAGAAGCCCCCCAAACCTGACATGTCTGCTTTTCCTTCGCCTGCTAAAAACGACCTCAGGTACACAATTGCCTATAATGGGTAGAGTTTTAGCAGTAGGACATTAACTGAACCGGGGCTTTGGGAAAAGGACTAAGTTCAGCTACAATTTCTGAACAAATGCAGAATTTAACACAGTGCAGCTGAGACACTGAGTATATACAAATTAAAGTCACAGGTTTTCCGCTTTTACTACTGCCGCTGAGTGCTCGAGTGTGAATTATTATGCCTAACTCCACAGGTGACTTATACCCTTGAAATGCCCTAAATTATTCTCTCTTACCCTGCATTTAAATTTGAATTGTTAAGGGACTAATCAGCATTCATTCTGTAAGTCTTCTATAAATAGGGAAATTGGGAAGATAAGGATAGTTTTTTTTAAATCAAGACTCCTAACGTTTTCTCTCAAGGCTATGGCACAAAGCAACCAACCCTGATAGAAATAACAAATGGTAACATCCACCAGAAGCAGCAATACAGAGAAACACAAAGCTTTAGGCTAAGTTACAGTTAGGTTACATTTCATGTACAATTCAGAAACTATCAAAATATCCTTTCCTTCAAAACTGAGAAACTTGATTTTTTACACAACATTTATTATTTCATTGTAGCTATGCTTATGAATGACCAAAGTCAACTTCAACTTAAAAAATCTATTTTTGGGGAGCACCTGGGTGGCTCAGTGGGTTAAGGCCTCTGCCTTCGGCTTGGGTCATGATCTCAGGGGCCTGGGATCGAGCCCCGCATCAGGCTCTCTGCCCAGCAGGGAGCCTGCTTCCCCCTCTCTCTCTGCCTGCCTCTCTGCCTACTTGTGATCTCTCTGTCAAATAAATAAGTAAAATCTTTTAAAAAATCTACTTTTTGTCCCTAAAGTCTGGATAAATCACTATATGATTTTTGAAATGGAATGATATAGCAAAGTATGCAGGTACTAGTGTCAGTGGACTTTTGCATTATAGAGAAAAGGCACTTCCGTGACATCTAGTCGAATTTGCCAGATAACATGCCACTCAATTTGCGATGCGCACAGTCATAAAGTATCTGCCCCCCCAGATTTATAGGTAAGGAAATAAACTAATAAATTTGACTATCTTCTCATGGGGACTTTACCTAAAACCCCGTCAAAGAGTCACAAACGCAGGATTTTAAACGTATTCAATAAAGCACATGTTTTTAGTGAACTCTACATTTAACAGAGATACAAATAGGGCTGAATGAAAAAACTAAAATGTGGATTTTTTTACTCCAAGGAGGTGGGACAAGCCACATCATATCCATCTCCCAAATAAAATACCTGCTTCGGCTGAAATGTCAGCACATCCTTTCTAATTAGGAGGCATGTGGAAACACACCGAGTGGCGGATCTCTGAGGACTCCCGGGCGCCTCATTAGCTCTCGGGGACTCCCACATACCTTCACAAAAGGCTCTTGGTCCGCTCTAGCACAATAGAAAATCTGAATGTCCAAGGGCAGCCTTCGGATTCTCATCGTGAAGGGGGGAGAACTGCCTGCTTACTAATGAGAAGCAGCGTTTCCCGGGGCAGCCGCACCGCTGTTGCTGACGGCCACACGGAGCTCCGACTGATTGTGCCGCATCTAGTTTCCTGCATAATTGAGTTTCTGTTTCCCTCAGGAGAGGGTTCAGCATTTCTACAGGAACACACCCAAATTAGGATTTAGAGCAAACACACACTTCCTGTCAGGCATAGCTGTGAGGCAGTAAAATGACACTTTCACCTTTGAAACAGTAGTTTCCTAATTGCAACAAAACTCCATGGGTTTAGTTTAGTTTTTTTTTTTTTTTTCCTTCTTCTTCTTCTTCTATTTTTCTTCCTAATTGTCCTCTGGCTTAGCTAGCTCTTCTAGCCCTGCCTTTTCAGAGTTTTCCCCAGCACCTTCTTTAAAGCTAAATTTCCATTTTAAACTTTATGGATGTTGGCGGACATAGGTTTGAATCTCGAAGGAAGGATAAAAGGAGCCTTTACCCAAGCTCCTTGGCCAATGGTATTTCACTTCAATACCACATCATGTTTGTTAGATATGAGGAACTTAAAAGAATGGCAGAACATCTGATTTATATGAGGCTGAGAAAAATGTTACTTTAGGTTTAGTTTTTCAAAAGAGCTGGCAAAGGAACATTTACCCTTAATGAATAATAAGCATTTTGAGCCCTCCTCTGCTTTCTGGATCCGATGGCAGAAGGGACTGGGGAAAAAATGCAAAATACCATTGGATCAATTTTCAATTGATCTTTCTGTGATCTTTCTGTGACTCTTCCACATCTAAAATGGTCTTAGATCTGCTGAGGGGGGTCAGAGCGCTCATAGCTCACCTTGAGGGTCGGTTTGAATGAGAACTCTGGCAGACACTTAGTGACCAGACCTAGGTCAGCTACAACTTATTTTCAATGCACGAACCACGCCACAACCCGGGGAAGAATCACTTGGATTTTGTGTCAGTGAGCATTCTCTCAGTACACGAAACTTCCCAACAGCTAGCATTTACTGACTGCCTTCTCTATGACGGCAAGTGCCAGTTACTTTGCCAGACCTGGGGACACAAAGCAGTCTTCGGTCTCAAGCGGGTGAGGAGACAGCAGAGAGACATTTATTTTTATTTTTTTTAAGGTTTATTTATCTTAGAGAACATGATTGGGAGGGTCAGAGAAAGAGGGCGGAAGCCCCAAGCAGACTCCATGCTGAGCACGGGGCTCAATCTCACAACCCCAAGATTACAACCTGAGCTGAAACCAAAAGTCGGATGCTTAACCAACTGCACCCCCCAAGTGTCCAAGAGACATTTATAAATAAATGAATGCTGGGGTGGCTCAGTGGGTTAAAGCCTCTGACTTCGGCTCGGGTCATGATCTCAGGGTCCTGGGACTGAGCCCCGCATTGGGCTCTCTGCTCAGCAGGGAGCCTGCTTCCCCCTCTTCCTCTGCCTGCCTCTCTGCCTACTTGTGATCTCTCTCTTTTTCTGTCAAATAAATAAATAAAATTTAAAAATAAATGAATGCTGGTCCATGTAATACAAATACTAATAGTAGCAACTGAAAGGTGAGTGAGGCCACCCAGAGAGTTTGCAGATGGCATATTCACAGAGGTGATGGGGCTTCAGTTTGAGAGCAGAGGGTGGGTGTGGGGAGATGTCCAGGTGGAGGGTACAGGAGGAAAACTGTGCTGTGTTCTAGGTTCACTAAGGCTTGCGAATAGAAAGCAAGAGAAGTTGAGATGCAGCTGGGAAAGGACAGGAGTGGAAAAAATAAACAGTAATGCCATTAAGAAGCTTGGAACTTATTCTAGGGGCCCCTTTCCTAACAACTGGCTAGTCTTCAAAATCATCTAGGAGCTTTTTAAAAACACAGATTCTGACATTCCTCTCCCAAATCTATTGAATTAATGTCTTTAGTGGTCTTAGTCTAGGATTCAGTTAAAAAAAAAAAAACTCACCAAGTGGTGGTTCTGATGATGGGCCAGTAGGCGACAGGGAGCCACTGAGTGTCGTAAGCATGGGAGTGCATGTTCACAGGCGTTATTTAAACAAGTAAAATAGCACAGAACATGTATGAGAGCTTTAAATATGATGAAGGAAACATCAGAAATCATTAAACAGTGCTGGAAAAAACTGTTAGAAGTATTACCTATCATGTATCAATAAATCAAATGCAGATTGAGTGGAGTTTAAATTGATACTATGGGGCCACCCATATCTAAAAACACTCCGGGGACATAAACAAAAAACATAAATATTTTAAAAGACAAAGAGCCACCTAGAAAAAAATCGGCCAAAAATACAGGAGGGGCGCCTGGGTGGCTCAGTCAGTTAAGCATCCAACTCTTGATTTTGGCTCCGGTCATGATCTCAGGGTCTTCAGGTGGAGCCCCATGTCAGGCAGCACGCACAGTACAGAGTCTGCTTGTCCCTCTCCTCTCCCCCGGTTGTTCTCTCTCTCAAATAAATAAATGGATAAAATCTTTTTTAAAAATACAGGAGACAAAAAATTAGTATCTTTTCATCAAAAGAGCAGTGTGATGAAACTATTAAGATCCCTTTAGGAAAATGGGCAAAGGAAATGAGTGGGAATCATGAAGAAAAAACACAAATAGCATATGTTTACATACATACATATATATTTTTTTCCATTTACTCTATCCTCAACCAAGGAAATAAAAATTAAAATATATTGTTTCTCAGCTTCCAAATTAGCAAAATTTTTTGGAAGGGAATTAAGTAGTAATACTTTCTACTGGCATAAGCACAGGAAGAGAGGTATTCTTCACATTGCTGGTGAGTTAAGTTGTCACATAAAAAACAGAAGCCTTAAAAAGTTAATACCCTTATATCATCAACTAATGTCACTTCTGGGAAACTAAGAGAATAGTAAGAGTTGCAGATCATCTCATCCTTGTGAAAAACATGAACCAACACAATGATTCCTAAAGGTGAGGAAATGTTAAATAAATTATAATTGAGATTTTAAATATTATGCAACCATTAAAATGAGGTTTAAAAATCTTTAAGATGATCCAGTTCTCACAAGATGTAAGGTGAGAAGAGCCAGATACAAACCTATACATAAAGCATGAATGCCTTTTACAAAACTAAAAAGCAAGACTCCCTACCCCCACCCCCAAGATACAATCCTAAAATAAAAGAGGGAAAAAAAGGAATTGAATAAAATACACAAAAGTGTTAAGTGTGGTCACATGTTATTTTTAAATGTTCTGCATTGTACTTTTCATTGTACGTTTCCAAATTTCCTACAGTAAGCAGGTGCTGCTCATATAAAATTAGGAAATAAAGCTTATTTAAAGAGACTCTTTATAGAACAGCCTGGTGGTTGGGCTGGGACTGAAGATGCCCTTGGAAGTCCAAGGGAAGGGTGCAGATGGGGGGCGGGTTTGGTGGAGGGGAGTAGAGGTCCTGCACCATGCAGAATCACGATAAGGCTCTGACTAGATAGGATGAAGGAAAAGAATCTAAAATGGTATCGAGGTTTCTAGCTTGGGACACCACGAATTAAGGCGGGAATATGTGAGAAGAGGCAAGTTTGGGGGCAAGAGTCTTTGTTTTGGACATGCTGAGGATCAGACAGCTGCTAGCTTCTGGGGGAGTGAAGGTGCCTCTTCCCCACCCATAAAGGAGGAGCGGTGGCCTTACCGTGGCTTGGCTTCACGGTAACGTTCGTGTACAGAGCTTGCTCCTGCGTGGGAGGCATCGAGGCCAGCATGCTTCTACTCACTGCACTTTTGGACTCTCTGCCATTTGGCAAGAAAACAGAGATAAGGTGGCCTGACCAGGCCAGCCACCTGTCTCTCCAGTTATCAGCACAAGCACAAGCAGCTGGGAGTAGGCCAATGAATTTCTTCCTCCTTCTCTATCCCTTCCTTATTCCCTTCCTCTTTCACTCCAGATGTAGAGAGTATTCTCTAGAGGAATTCGCCCTCTCTTTCATTCTCCTCAGTGGCTCAGTCTGGGAAGGCCTGGGGCTGACTGCCAAGGGCCACTCCAGGTCATCAAGCAGAACTTTCTCTCCCTGCACATCTCTGTAGCTCGTTTTCCTCTGGTGCTGCTAAGTGTGGCCTCTCCTCTCACTGGGGTTGTCAAGAGCTGAGAGTCAAGGATGGGATTAGTGGGGGGAGGCAGAAGAGCCCTTAAAGAGGGCTGCTTTGGCTCAAGATATTCAGGCCTCATCAGGCAACGATTAATTCCCCAATGCAATCTACGCCTTCCCTCTGGGACTCCATACTGGAGCAAGAGACCACGGCCTCAGTAAGAAAATGCACATTTCCTGGCTTTGCTCCATCGGTGTACATATCTTACAGAGACCCCTTGAGTAGAGCGGATGAGGTGAGGACAGGACCTGATATTCCTGGGTGCCTTGGCCAGAATACGTGCATCACAACACCTCTGCCTCATGGACACTTCCGGCAGGGCCTGTGGGCGGCTGTGAGCTCCAGCGGAGCAGCTGCGGGAAAGAGGTCTGTGGCGGGGGCAGAAGGGGGGTTGGCAGCACAAGCCACAAGAATTGATGAGCTCAGCCAAGGGAGATGTGACAGATGAGAAGGGGGCCAAGGACAAACCCCTAGGGAACAGCATGAGAAAAGAAACCAGCGAAGTCGACTCAGAAAGACTGGCCAGAGACAGGAGCAAAAACCAGAAAAAAAACCCAGAATTGATAGAAAAAGCCAAGGGAGGGAGAGCCTGATAGGCTTAAATATCTTCAAACAGTGGTTTCAAGCAAGAAGCTCTGTGAACTGTGGGGAGACATGCAAACAGTAAATTGGTGGGCGGGTCACGAGCAAGCTCCAGACGATGAGCTGTAGGAGGACAGGACAGGGGCCTGACTGAGAGCTCCAGAATAGCGACACAGGAGCGGGTCCTTGAGGGAGGGCAGGAGTCAGCCACAGGCAGCTGTGTGTGTGTGCCCGCCGCACACTCAGGCCACGAGGGAGTGACAAAAAAGGAAGCATGAGTCCAAGCACACCTGAAAGGACGCGGTCCACAAAGGATCAGACCCAAGGGGCAGGCTGATTACCCTTGCTCATCCCAAACTGGCAAGATTCCAGCCTAGGAAGGATCCCACTGCCCACTTGAATCTAAAACCAGGCTGGGGGTGCTGGAGAGCATCACCCCTCACTGAAGCCTGGGGCCACCAGAAAAGTCCAGTGGCCCGCAAAAGCAGACAGCCACACGATGGTCTTTAGTTAGCATTTTTCCTGGCCTCTGTAACTGCCGCTTCATACTTTCTCCATATTCCTCTAACTCCTCCTTCACCGCACGAGGTGCCCCTCCTTCCACCGCAAAGAAACCACTTTTTGAAAAATGCTACAACTGACCACCACTGAAACTGCATTTTATTTGCACACCCTCTATTCTCTTCCATGACGCACACCCACTTACGACCAGTCCTGTCCCTACCCCCCCACTCCCTGCCGACTCCCAGGGATCTGCTTTCCTGATCATTCCCTTCCTCGCGCCCTTATCCTCTGTAACTTCGATGTTGGCGTTCCCACTGACCTCAGCCAAAAGGTTAAAGTCTCTCTCACGGGAGAGAAAACATTCTCCACCTCACTTCTTCCAGCTTACCGTCCCATTTCTACTCTCCCAAACCAAATTTGAGTTGTTTCCCACCTTTATTAGTTCTACTTACTTATCTCCCACTCATTCTTTGAACCACTGGAATCTAAATTTTGAACTTACCACTTTAATGAAACTGCTTTGGTCAAAGACACCAGCTACCGCCTCTGTTTTAAATCCAGAAAACATACCTCGGTTCTCACCATCTGACTCCTCTTCAACCTAAGTCATTCTGACTGTTAGCCCCCTCTTGAAACATTCTCTTCCCTCAGCTTCTAAGACATGACTCTCCTTGTGTTCTACCTCCTTCTTTGGCTGTTCCTTCTGAGTTACTTTGTGGTCTCTACTGCCTTTGGCCCCTTTAATGCAGGTGTCCTTAAGGGTTCTGTTCTGAGCCCCTTTCCCTTCCTACGGTATATACTCTTCCTATGACAACCTCATCTACATTCATAACTTCAACTTTGCTAATGATTTCCAAAAGCATATCTATCCTCGGATCGAGCTCCTAAGTTTTATTCTCAGCTGTCTCTTAGAAATTCCACAGACACCTCAAATTTAGATTAAAACTAGAAGGCAGAGCATTTTCTACTAAATCTAATACTCTTGCTGTGTTCCTATCTCAGTGAAGGGTGGGTACCATTACCCTCCAGTTCCCACTCTGAAAACCAAGAGATCAATCTCAACATCTTCCTTACTTTCCACATATAATTACTCACAAAATCCTGTATATTCCACCTTCTAATTATCTTTCCAAAGCACTCAATTTTCTCCATCCCCCTGCCACTCTCTCAGCAACCATTAGCTCTCAACATTGATGACCAAAAAGAGCCTCTTAATGGGTCTTCGAGACTCAAGTGTTGTCCAACTCCAACCCTTGAACATCTGCCAGCAAGAAAAAGCTGTCTGAGCTGCGTATGTGTGTGTACTTCTCCAGACTCAAAAAACAGTTCAGTGCCTTCCCACTGCCTTTAGGAAGATACACACGGCTCAAAGGTCCTTTGGGATGTAGCGCTGCTTCCCTTCCCTGCTTTGTTTCTTGCCCCTCCTTCAGCTTTGCAGCCTATGGTCCAGCCACACTGAACTTCTCTTAGTTTATCAAATGCCCCCCACACTCTGTTTCTCCCCTGGGTCAGTCTTCTGCACAGACTTTCCTCTCTGGCCAGACCATGTCCCATGTCCCATTCCACCCCAACTGCCCGAACTCCCCCTTCTGATCTTCGTTCCAATCACTCGTTCTGGGCGGCTCTCCCCGATCCCCCTGGTTCCATTCAGGGGCCTGGCTCCAGGCTCCTAAAGCATGTGGCTCTTGATCTACAATGGCAATTATCTCATTATACTGTAATGATTCACCTATACTAAATTCTGCTTATCTCATCCATTGCGCCTCTGACACGGAAAGAGCTTGGTAAGTGCTCAAAAAAATTATGAAGGGCTTTTCAGGCCACATTAAGGAGCTTGAACTTCATCCTGTTCATAAAGGGGACCCATCAGCAGTTTTTAAAAGGAAAAGCGAAATGACCCGGCAGTGCGGCACTTACTGACATATAACGAACTCAAACAGAGGAATAAAGTTATTTTCCCCCGATAATTTCCAAAGTCCACAGGAAATCTAACTTCTTGCCAGCCAAGAAGTTCTTGGTATCTGGACCCAAGAAGATTTTAATTACGTACTGTTACTTAAGGACCACGGCCGTCTAGCCCCTCTTGAGTGCTCACCTCCCAGCTCTTGGTGGTCGGCTCACTGAAGAAGTTGTCGATCATATTCAGTTCTTCCTTTTCCACCACCACGAAGCCTTGCTCTTTGGCATCTTTCCCATAGACGTCAGGAGACCACTGAACAAAGAACGTGTACAAGTGATCCACCCTGAAAAACATGTTTGCCATAGGAGTTAACACCAAATCCACTTTCCTGGTAGGCACAAGTAGGGACTTGAGTGCTTACAACTATCTTGTCCCTACTTGGCAAATCCATCGTGCTAACTGGGAAATGTCCCGCTGCGAAGGTGGTCTCTACCCGTGCATTCCAAATTTGGAAAATAGGTCAAAAAGTGAAAGCAGAAATCCAGACATTGAGAACCTGTCTTTGAATCTGAGGAAAAGATGATGAGATCGGACAGGAAACTGAAAAACACAATTAAGTATTTACACCACATATTTACTTCTCATTGGGTCTTCATTTATTGGGCATTTATATTCAATGGGGAAAAAATGATCTGATCCTTTAGCTGGACAAGATAAACAATACTTCAGTGGGTTTTTATGTGGTTGAAGCACAGTTACCATTTCAACAGAACACCTTTAATAACTACAAAGTAAATAATACAAGTTGTTGTTTTAATATTAGAAAGAGACCTAATTTTATTGACATGGGAATGTGGTTTACTTCCTATTTTTCTGTTCTCTCATACTTAACATCTGAAGGTACTGTAGCATCTCTCTGGACTTAATCAATAGAGAGATGGCTTATTTCCAAGCAGAGATTATCGCTCATTTTAAAAAGTTATAATTAGGTGGGGCGCCTGGGTGGCTCAGTGGGTTAAAGCCTCTGCCTTTGGCTCGGGTCATGATTTAAGGTCCTGGGATCGAGCCCCACATCGAGCCCCACATCGGGCTCATCTGCTCAGCGGGGAGCCTGCTTCCTGCCTCTCTGCCTAGTTGTGATCTCTCTCTGTCAAATAAATAAATAAAATCTTTAGAAAAAAGTTATAATTAGGTAAACTTAACAATGTTGTTATAGCTTGGATGTTTTTCTCCCCAAAATTCCTATGTTGAAACCTAACCCCAAATGTTAGGGTATTTCAGTGAAGGACCATTGGGAAGTGCTTAGGTCGTGAACCCTCGTTATTGGGGTGAGTGCCCATATAAAAGAATCCCTTTTCACCATGTGACACAGTGAAAGGACAGTCATCCATGGACAAGGAAGTGGGCCTTTGCCAGACAAATCCAGGACCTTGATCTTGGACCTCCCAGCCTTTAGAGCTGTGAGGAACATCTCTGTTGTTTATAAGCCACTCAGTCTGTGGTATTCTGGTGTAGCAGCCCGAATAGATGAAGACAAATATTAATAGAACAAGAAAGAAATGTCCCTCGCAATTCTGAAATCCCAACGGATCAAACAGTTTTTAGGTTTCTATATTTCGATCGGGTCTGTCCATCTATATACACTTTTGATTGTCATAAGGGCCCAGATATAATTGTTTCTGACAGTGTAACATGAAATTACGCACATCTGCCACGTTGCCAGTCTTTGTGCTGATTCTTTTAATTTTTTTTTAAGATTTTTTTAATTTATTCATTTATTAGGAAAGAGAGAGAGTGAGAGAGAGCATGAGAAGGGAGAAGGTCAGAGTGAGAAGCGGACTCCACATGGAGCTGGGAGCCCGATGTGGGACTCAATCCCGGGACTCCGGGATCATGACCTGAGCCGAAGGCAGTCGCTAAACCAACTGCGCCACCCAGGGGCCCCCTTTGTGCTGATTCTTAATGGCTAATTTCATGAAAGTAATAAATCCTGACGAGACTGGGTTCCCGTGTCCTCAGGATACTTAGCTTGTTCCCACTTCTGCAATTGTACAAATATTACAGTGAACATCCTCAGGGTTTATGCCTTTTACCATCTTTTGAATTATTTCCTTGAGACTAGTTCCCAGAAAAGGGATAACTGGGCCAAAGGGGATGATTTTATAGCTTGTGATTCATCCTGACAGGTTGCTTTTGAAAGGCTCTCTCGTTTACTCTGACACCAGCCCTGCAGTTTGCATAAGAGTTTCTTAACACTCTTGCTTACGCTTTTTTAAAAAAAAGAGTTTAATATATATTTAAGTTTTACCTGGCTCACGTTGCATTTCTTTGAGTGTTTGTGTGCTGAACAATTTTCCCATCTTTTCTTCCTGCTGCAGCTTTTCTTTCATGAATGGGCTCTTTGTGACTGTGGGGTCAGTGTTTTCCTTGTCAGTTTGTGGGAACTTGTAGCCAATGTAAATGTGAACTACTCTCAAATGTGTTTCAAAGCCCTTGTTTCCCTTTTACAGTAATCATATCTTTCATAATATAGGATTATCAATTTTCAGATACTTGAGAAGTGTATTTCCTTGGAGATTACTCCTACACCTTCAAAACATGGAGAGCTGGCATCCAAAATAAGGTGTATCAGTGTGTGTGATATGTACTACTTCTATTAAAAAACGGATATAGGGGCACCTGGGTGGCTCAGTCATTAAGCGTCTGCCTTTGGCTCAGGTCATGATCCCAGGGTCCTGGGATCGAGCCCCACATCTAGCTCCCTGCTCGGCGGGAAGCCTGATTCTCCCTCTCCCACTCCTCCTGCTTGTATTCCCTCTCTCGCTGTCTCTCTCTCTCTCTGTCAAATAAATAAATAAAAGCTTTAAAAAAACCCAAACAGATACAGATATAATTGTACATGGGCGTGATGGTTAATTTTATACGACAACAACTTAGTCATTTTTTGGTCATACACTAGTCTAGATGTTGCTGTGAAGGAGTTTTTTTCAGACGTGATTAACATTTAAATCAGCAGACATTCAGTAAAGAAGATTACCCTCCACAATGTGGATGGGCCTTGTGTAATCAGTTGAAGGCCTTAAGAGAAAAAGATAGGTCTTCTGAGAAAGAAGGAATTCTGTCTGTAGATAGCCTTCAGACCTGAGATTACATTATCACATTCTCCCTGGGTCTCTAGCCTGCCAGCCTCCCTGGCAGATTGCAGACTGGCCAACTCCCACAATCTCATAAGCCCAATTCCTTAAAAGAAATCTTTCTGTGTATATTTACATATACATTTCCTTTCTAGTCTGTTTCTCTGGAGATCCTTGACTAGTACAATGGACTCTTTTGAAAGGTTATATAAGAAGCCGATCAAAATGCTTACCTCTGGGGAATGGAACAGGATGGAAGGAGGACATATTTTCCATCATATATATCTTTAAGTTATTTCAATTTTTGGAGTAGAAGGACACTTTTATGATTCAAACCTCAAAATTATATTTCAAAAAGAAAATAGTGAGAAGTTTCCTCTCACTCACATCTCTGTCCACCACATACTGTGCCCATCCTTTTCCCTTATAGATGACCGCTTTATTCATTTCCTATATATTTTTGTAGCATTATATAATATATACTTTTTGTCTTCCATTTCTACAAAAGATAGCACTATTCTCTGTCTTGTTTTCTTCATTTAATAATATATCCTAGCTATCTTTCCACCTCAGTATACAAATGGTTTCCTCATTCTTTCTTTTATAGCTACCCAGTACTTTCCTCTGTGGATTTACCAGAGCTTATGTAACCATTTCTATAGATGGATACTTGGGTTGTTTCCAAGACTGTGCTGTTCAAACTAAGCTGTGATGAATAACTTCATATGTGAGTCACTTCCCACGTGTACAGGTATAGTTGTAGGATAGATTACCAGAAGTCGGACTGTGTGTGGTCAGAGGAGCAATTCCCTTATAACTTTGCTATATAAAAACCATGTTGCCCTTTTCAGAAATGACATCATTGTCTGTCTTCTTATCCTAACAATGATATCATTGTTGCCTTCCTTGGATCTTTGAAGTATTTTCACCATGTAGCGTAAAATTTCCCATTAAAAATTAACTTGGAAAAAATTAATCACTCCAGAGAGGTTTGATGAGTATACAATTCTAACTCTTTCAGTTTTCTAACACTTAAAATTTAGTCCACCTTAACTGTATTTTGTAGTAAAGAATCAAATATGCTTCACTCTAACTCTTGGAAAAGAAGACATTTACTGTGCACATACCCCCACTGAATAAAATGACTTCCTCATTATTTGCTGGCAAGCTTACCTGTGAGAAAGAGAAAAGCAGTCCCTGATACCTGGAGCTAGCCTGGCACTCATAGCGAGGCCCTGGAATTTTCCTGTTGGACATAAACAATTTCACAAAACTTCAACATTAAATAAGACTGCTCTATGACGATGATGAATCGTGACAAAAACAAGACCACTCTGAGATCTCATATCTGAACACGAACAAAAACATGAACATGATCCAGCCATGTTCAAACATCCCTCCAATTTGGCTGTGAATGACTATGCTTCTGTACTTATCATAGCCTTAACCTCTCTAGTCTGCCTCTCTAGTCTAATTCCTCTCAGATAAAACTTATAAGATACCCAATCATAGCATGACTTCAGCTTCTTGATAGCATCTAAACTAGAACAAATTCCCACTTCCTTGAGCCCTTCCCCGTATCACCTAACACAAATCTAAATCCTATACCTCCTTTCTAGCACCCTCTTTCTGAGATGGCCCACGGTCCCATGACAAGGGTTCTCCCTTACAGCAATCAGTCAACCCGACTTCTATCAGCATCACAGCCAGGAGTAGATCTTCTGAGGCGACAACAAGGCCCTCCCCTTATTTCATCTTGATTTCTAAATCGTTCCCCAGTTCGCTTCCTGGTTATGACTCTAGACACATTTTTTTCACTTTGTGGGTTTACTTTTCATGAAGGACTGCTCATATATTCTCTAACAGTTTACCCGCATAGGGAAAGTCACTGTGTAAGCATGAACATTGAAGAAGGCTTCCAAGAAATGCTAAAAGCTCACGCTGACACATCATTGTGTAAGACTTCAAGGGAATGAGGAATAAGGTACACAGTTTACATTAGGGGCACCTGGGTGGCTCAGCTGGTTAAGCATCTGACTTCAGCTCAGGTCATGATCCTGGGGTCCTGGGATTGAGCCCCTCGTTGGGCTTCCTGCTCAGCAGGGAGTCTGCTTCTCCCTCTCCTCCTCTCTATCCCTCTGCTCCTCCTCACCCAGCAAGTACTCTAATAAGTAAATAAAAATCTTAAAAAAAAAAAAAAGACTTCATTCCTCCCTGGACAGTATAAGGAAATATAAATTGTGCAAACTGCAAGTCAATAAAGGTTTTAAGGAGAGATGCTATCCTAGCAATTACCAGTTACTTCTCTTTTTGGTGACAAAGACATTTGCCTAAGGAGACCATTGAAGCAGTCCTTTTTATTTTATAGATGTAAGGTATAAGTAAGATTTATCATTCTGGAGGGAGATATAATTACATTCCTTACCTGATAAAGACAACTTGTGCTTACAACCCGTTGGGGTGGATAGGTTAGACGGTGGGAGAGAAGAAAGATTTGTATAAGGTCCAAAGGATTTCCTAGGAAGGAGGAATCCTATGCCTAATACTTTGTCTTTTGAAGAGATTTTCAAGATTATTAGAGCATCTTTGACTAAGGTGGTCTTAACAGAGATAAGCCCACAGCAAAGGACAATACTCCTCTCCCCACCCGACCCTTCTTGAGAAGAAACTCTTCAAGGCAGTAGAGGGAATGGTCTATATTGATGACCTGGGATCCATATGGATGCCATGATTATTTTAGGAGCAGGTCAGTTTGGGTAGAGTGTGCTGTTGTAAAACTTAGACCAAACTATCGGCCACACTGGGCATACCACGGCAGGGAATGGCTACTCATGCTGTATGTGAATGTGTGAGTTTCTCAGGAGCTGTAACAAGTTGGGGCGGAGGGGGGCAAGGTCAATTTTGGCATAATGCGTTCTTGCCTGCCAGTGCTATTCTCTCTAGGAGAAATATCTCAGCCTGGGGCAGGAATCTGGGGTGACTTGGCAAGAGGGCCTCTTCTCCCAGACCTCTTCCCTTGGGACTGCTGGGTTTCCACTGGGTGCTGAATCGAGCCTCCAGATCTGTTTGTTGCCAGAGTGAGTGTCCTGTTCGGCAGCAGCCCATCGTACGTCAAGAGTAGCCAGAGCCAGTAGGCACCCTGGAATGGCCACAGAAAGAAGTAACTAGAAAGGAGGAAAGAGGTATCCTCAAAATATCACAGAAGGGAGGGTCAGAGTCATAAATATTTTTAATATTAAACACAGAAGCGACCTTATATTGTAAGCAATGCTGATGAACTATATCAGTGACCTAAAGAGAAAAGATGGGATTCCCCGTTTCGAGGACCTTCCACTGTACAGTACCTCTAAGAGACAAGTATTACTACTATGCCCAACCTGAGGCTCAGCAAACTGAATGAGGTCCCCAAACACCCCGTCTCTGGAAATATTCCAGCCCGTTGAAGCTGACTGCCTTTTCTTTAATGACCGCTCAACTCCAAGGAGAACGTGTCCACAGTCAGAGGTCTCAGAGCACAGGTCAACTACTTCCTTGGCTTTGGGTTTCATTAATGAAGCTTAAGTAACATTCCTCAGATGCCCTAGGTGGTCCTCAAGGCACATGCTATCCGCCCGTTGTTCCTCCTCTGACACCTGCCATCAGTAGGCTCACAGCGCCGCCAAGACCGAGCTCCGTGCTCAGGCAACATCACAGGGCCGCCGCCTCGCCTCAGCCGTGCTTCTGGGAACGGTTCTCCACTGGCTGCAACACGCAACACAGAAGCCCTGAACGGCCTCGCTCCTGTCTCAGGTGGTAGGCTTTATCTCTGCTGCCAACAAAGTCACCCCAACCTTGGGAAGCCCTAGGTAAGCTGAGATGAGAAACCTCAAAAATATGTTGCGCAAATAGGGCATCCTGATGGCGAGTGTTCTGGTCCCTTCTCTCAGATGTTCAGAGCACTAGCACACCCCGATTATTGCCCTCAACAATAGCCTCCCACGTAAAATCTCTTTCTATTGTGTAGGACTATTGTGTAGTCCTCATCCTATGCCTGTGAGGGCAAAGAAAGAAGAATGAAGAATTAAAATGGCCTGTTTCACAAGAGAAAGTTAAAGTGCATTTGGAACCAATCTGATTACTTACCTCTTAGGCCTCTGGAGACCGAAGAGAAGGAATCAACGTCCCCCTCTTTCCAGCTCCACTTCTGCACAATTCGCCAGCCTTTGTTTATTTTTACTACTTGATTTTGGGGGGAGCAAGGAAGAGGATATGACTTCATCTTTTTTCCTTCTAGATTATAGTGACTGTAAGTTTGTTTATTTAACCTAATTCTTGGAATGGTTCTTTTTGGCTAACTGGGTTTTCCTGGTCATTAAGTTCCCAGAAGTCAACCCTGTCCTCTGGAAACAAGCCTCAAAGTTCGGGAAATTCCCCTCCTCATCCTTCCGCCTCTCCTTCACTCATTCCTTCTTCCTTTCTATTCCAGCTGTACTCTCACCTTGACCCCCTAGTCCCCCAAATTCCCCAGCCATCAGCCCCTCCTGGATTCACACACTTCAGGTCAATCTTTCCATCTCACCCTCACTGTTGCCCCCTAGAGGTGACGCTTTGATCTTCCTACTACACCTGCCCCTCCAAACACCTCGCAGAAACAATCTTGCTGACTCTTCTTCCCTTGGGATGACGGATGTTGCTGGGTTTTCTTTCTTTGTGCTTAATGGATCACTCAAGTCAAAGGCATCTAATCTTGGCTAAGAAAACCCTTCCTCATGGGGCTCCCTACTCACCTCTAACTCACTTTCTTTACATTCCAAGCATTAGCTATTCCAGACCTCTTGTTTTTGCAAGCTCTCCACCTCTCTCCTACCAGCCTTCCTCTCCAAACACTTATCAT
This sequence comes from Nasua narica, assembly GCA_028533885.1. Lineage (NCBI taxonomy): Eukaryota > Metazoa > Chordata > Mammalia > Carnivora > Procyonidae > Nasua > Nasua narica. The sequence continues at coordinate 33,228,403 of CM052802.1, forward strand.
TGTGCCATCCTGATAATGCACTCCCCTCCACCATCTCTCTTAGCACCCTTCTCTTCAGAAGAAGACACTTTTCTTTTACCCATTTTAACCCACTTGTCTGTACTTTTGATAGTCCTAATGCTTGGCGAATTTCCTCCAGTATTTCTACCCCACCTCTCCATGCCTTTATTTCTTTCATCTTAATCCACAAGCCTACTTGCATTTCCCCATCCTTTTTTTTTTTTCCATCACCGAAACATTTTAATAAATCTTACAGGAGTCCCAAAGACCCAAACACCAACCCCTGCAAGTCCGGTTTCTTCTGTCCGTCTCACAAGTTTGGGCTTGTGAGTAATAATGATCCCAGCTAATATTTCTTTAACACAATTATGTTTATGCTGGTCTGAGCCAGCTGTGGGCGGCCTTCTGAGCAGGTGCAACGAGCTAAAAACTCCCTTTGCCTGAGGAGGGAAGTGGAGAGCCAGAGGAAGGAGTGATTTATTGACACATTACTTAACACAACAGCGTAGGAGTCTGAATCAACGTTGGGTCTTCTGGTTCTTGAGCCTGGATGAAATCTTGACCTTGCCTTGGTAACATTACAACAAGGCCAAACACGACAAGGAGTGGAATTCGCAAGCAAACAGATGTGACCTTTTGTACAAATATGTGGTAGATCATGAGGGGAAAAAAATCAGCTTAATACCAGGAAAAATAATGGGTGGAGGGCAGTTGGGCATTTTCTTACAAAACTAAATTAACTTTCACCATGTGATACAGCAACTGCACTCCTTGGTATTTACCCCGATGAGCCGAAAACTTGCACGTAAATCTTTAGAGTAGTTTTATTCATAATTGCACAAACTTAGAAGATGTCCTTCAGTAGGTGAGTGGGTAAATAAACAATAGTATAGTCATACAATGGAATATTATTTGGCACTAAAAAGAAAGGAGTTGTAAAGCCACAAGACACAGAGGAAACTTAAATGTGTATGACTAAGGGAAGAAGCCAATCTAAAAAGGCTACACACTGTGGGATTTCAACTAGGGGACATTCTGGAAAGGGCAAAACCATGAGGTCAGCACAGAGACCAGTGGTTGCTGGGGGGTTGGCAGGAGGAAGGGTGGAACCCAGGCAGAGTGCAGGATTTTTAGGCAGGGAAACTATTCTATGCTGTACTAGAAGGGTAGACACATGTCACCATACATTTGTCAAGCCCACAGAATGAACACTTCCAAGAATGAACCTTAACGTGACTATGGACCTTGGGTGGCAATGATATATCAGTGCAATCATCAATTCTTTTTTGTTTTTAAGGATATTATTTATTTGAGAGAGAGAGAGCACAGATGGAGAGAGGGAGAAGCAGACTCCCTGCTGAGCAGGGAGCCCGCCTTGGGGATTGATCCCAGGACCGCGAGATCATGACCGGAGCCAAAGGCAGACACTTAACCGACTGAGCCACCCAGGCACCCCCCAGCTTCATCCATCCTATTGTACCCCATGGGTGTGGAGGCTGGTGGAGGAGGCTGGGAAGGGGGTATAGGGGAGTCTCTGTACTTTCTGCTTCATTTTGCTGTGAAGTACTCCAAAAATAAAGAATGAAGGAAGGAAGGAAGGAAGGAAGGAAGGAAGGAAGGAAGGAGAGAAGGAGGGAGGAGGGAAAGAGGGAGGGAGGGAGGGAAGGACGGAGAGGAAGGAAGGAAGGAAGGAA
>CM052802.1:33230196-33357195 GCA_028533885.1 Nasua narica
GGGAAAGACGGTGACTAGGGAAAGGTTTGCTTTCCCAAATACATCATGCTTCAGAATCAGCTTCGCATATCTGGAGCCAGAGCGGGTATATCGATGAAGTGTTTGTGGACAGAAGGAAAACACAAAGCCAACCTCAACAGCATGATTGTGTCTCTCCTTTACCACCAAGAGTCAGAAGCTACAGGGGAAGAGATAAGGGAGAGGAATGAACAGAGGCTCATGACTACTCTCCAGTGTAACAGCCTTCCCAGAATTTCCCAGACCAAAGACAGAAGGCCATTTGTAATGGACAAGCAGAGTCCTGATGTCCCCCAGGAGTCGCCCTAGGGAGTCGCCCTCTGTGGGAGGTGAGGAAGGCGAGCCTCTCCAGGCCTGGAGTCAGGTCACAGCGACACCATGCGGTGTGGCCGAGGCAACCTGGCTCAGTCATCAAAACCAGCCTGAACCGGCCTCAGCCACCAGGTTTACTGGTGGGAGGGCTGAAGGGACCACCACGTGCAGAAATGCAGAGGGGCAGGGAGAAGCCTAAGCAGGGGGAGAAGCCAGAGTAGAAAGCATTATACTTTCCAGGATTAGGGCCTCATACACTGGAGCCCACACAGCCCCCCACACTGGGCACTTCCAGACACCAGACCCTCACTCCATAATTCTGGTTGTATGTCTACTGAAACAGTCCTGCTCTGAACGTCCTTGCCAGCACTTGATGAGGAAAAGCACAGAGCCTTTGCTGTAGCTAAGTTTCCCAGACGCCTCTAAACCCAGGCAGGCTTCCCCAAGTCTCCGTTCTTGTCTACCGTGCATCCCAGGGACTAAGACCCATCTCCCTGCCTCTTCATGGCCACACCATTTCATGCTTCTGTCTCCAAGCCTGGCTGGAGAAAGAGAAAATCTCCTACCTCCCTATTTCCTTGCTGCTCCCAGAAAACTAAGGCTTCATTCCTTACGGCTGCAAGTGAGCAAAAAGGAGGCAACACACACACACACACACACACACACACTCATACACTTTCAGCGTCTTATGAAGCTCTGTTCTTAATGTCATTCGTCGGAGTTTCAGCTCCCTTCCCAGATGGTAATTATAGGTATCTCTTGGACTTTCTCTTCTATTTTTATTCTAAGAGTGCTCACCTAAAATGTTTCTTATTCTGACCCAGACTTTTCCAAAGATGATGCAGAACCCATATTTCCAGGTGGTCCCTATGGAGGAAGTCAATCAAATGTTAAGTACTGTTCATTGAGTACATGGTAATACAGGGCAGACACTGTTAACAGATGGTTTAAAGCATTAGCTAATAAGAGCTTCACGGCAATCTGCGAAGTGGGCATAGTATCCCACTTCACAGACAGGGGTCTGACGCTCTGAGGGGGGCAATTAACTTGCTCAAGTTCCTACAACTTCTAGGGAGTGACAAAGCTAGCATTTGAACCTGGTTGATGCCAAATCTAATCTTTTTGACCACAAGCTCAGAGGTGCAATGGAAATCAGGAACGTGTGCTACTAGTTGCCAGGGATCCAGAATTTAGCAGCGTCCAGGAGCGTTTTTGAAGAACGCTCTCAGAAACATAAGAGCGTTTTTGCACACTCCACTTTGGCCCAGAGCTGGAATGACTGCTAACAGCATTAAGTGGTGACACCAATGAGGCAACCAGGATCGACTGGGAGGGATGGGAGAAAGCAAGGTTCAGGGGGCATTTCCCCATCCTTAAACATAAAAGCTTCTGGATTTTGTTTCTCCCTAAAGCACCCTTCCCATACCTCATCTTCCCATCAGGACATATTGTTAACATTTGGGTTAGCATATCTTCCAACTTCTTTTCATTCCTGAATTCTTCCCTTCTGATTTGATTATCTTTTAGTATATGCCTTTTGTTAAACCGGCTTCAGATACTATCTGGATGGAGGTGGTTTTTAACCTTGTTCCCTCCCTCCCTCCCTCAGTGAAGTTGATTTTTTTCTTTTTTCTTTTTTAAAATATTTTATTTATTTGAAAGAGAGAAAAAACAAGCAGGGAGCAGGGGCAGAGGGAGAGGGAGAAGCAGGCTCCCCACTGAGCAGGGAGCCCAATGCGGGGCTCGATCCCGGGACCCTGGGATCGTGACCTGAGCCGAAGGCAATCGCATATGCCTCCCAGGTGCCCCTGATTTTCTTAAAAGTGATCTGTTGTCAAACTCAACAGAATCTCAGTCATCATTTGTCTTGACTTCTGAAAGCCTGTTAATGGTTTTTGAAATCCATTCAGTAACTCACCCTGTTTCTGATGAGTCACTGGGTGTCTCTGGCCTCAGCTATCTCGGGATACCTCTGGTCAGGCCAACACAATTACCAGTAATTACTGCCATACAGGCTGTTGTCGCGTAGCAATGGGTGTGGCAAACACACGTGAGCAGGGAAGGAGGTCAAGTGCTGGATGATAGGAAAGCTAGTATTTAAGGAGGAAATAGCAGAAGTAGTCCTGGAAGGAAGCCAAGAAGAAACAACAGGAGGGCAGAAGTGATCTTACAAAATACAAATCTGATCACTTTCACCCAGCTGTATAAAATCCTTCCCATGTCTCCCTGGAGGTTTTAGGGTAAATTCAAACTCCTGGGGGGGTGCCTGAGAGCTTTGTTTTGTGCCTGTCTCCAAAATGTGCTTTGTTCCAGCCATATGCTCTTGTACCGTGGCTCCAACATCCATTCTCATGCTGCTGCCTCTTTTCTTTATTATTATTATCGTTTTTGGTTTTTTTTTTTAAGAAGGGTGACCACCAGGGTAAGCCTGGAGGAGAATCATCTCAGGCTGGGGTCAGGGAAGCCAGCGCTCCTGGTTACTTACTGTGACCACTGAGGGTGGGGAAAGAGGCAATTACAGGAGGAAGGGAGATGGCATTCCCTGCAGGGAACACGTGCAAAAAGACAAGGCGCACGAGAGCGCGGGGTGATGCCAGAAGGAGGGCACAGTGGATACGGTGGAGAGAAAGACGGGCAACGCAGTTGGGTCACTGGCGCCTTCTGCCAGAGGGTTCTGTGATGAGGACAGGGCCGCTGAGATGCGGGGGACCCAGGCCCTGCCCTAGAGCGCTCGGGTAGAAGGGAGTAAACAAAAAATCCAGACACAGTTCCAACCGCACAGTGAAGAAGCCAGTGGGTGCCGAGCGGGGAGGTGTGCCGAGCGGGAATCCCTGAGGGGTGCGATGAAAGAGCAAGACTGGGTCCTCGCCTAACAGAACGGCAGGAAAGGAGAAAGAAAGGGCCAGAAGGGCTGGGTCACTGGGTGGGTCATGGAGAGGCCTGAGCACAAGATAAATTGCTTGGACCTCATCCTGCAGCTACCGTCTCCCCAAGACTACTGGGGCGGCTCTAGCGACTTCAGGGGGTACACAGAGGACCCTATGTTAACAGCTACATATTTACTTAAAGAAGATTGGCTAAGTAAATAAAAATGGATATAAGTCCTCTAAAGACCTCTATTAAGTAAACGGTAGTACAGGCGGCACGCAGATATGGGGCCGTTTGCGGAGGACGCGTGTGACCAAGGGAAACACCGCTGTGGGCGCCCTGGAGGCAACGGCCTGGGCTTTCGCAGGAAGCAGCCTGGCCAGATCTGTGGTTCAGAAAGATCGCTGGGGAGCCAAGTACTGAAGGGCGGGAAAAGCTAGGACTAGAAACAAAGGCTCTGTTGAGCAGGCCACATTGGTGATGCAGTCAAGAGCCGATCAAGGCCACAGCCCACACGCGGCGGTGGACACGGGAGAAGCTCGCCATCCTTCCTCCTCCGGGCACAACACTAGTGCCCACCCATCCAGCAACAGTCGGTACCCAAGCCTGGCCTTGTTTAAGTTTTCTAATTACCAATTTGGGTTTAATCAGATTTCTTCATAAACTTCAAAGGTCTTTATCGTCAACACAAGCCTACTCTAGGGACCCACCCCGAAGGAGACGTCATACTTAAGTTACAAATCCCCATTTAGCAGATAAAGTGGCCGTCTATGGAAAGGAAATCCAAAGAAGCTCAATGACATACGTTTTTGAAGGGCATCAGCCTTACCTCAGAGGCGACAAAGCATTAAGGGAAGGAATAGCAACGGCAGCAGCACCGATGACTAAGTGCACGGACAAGTTCATTTTTTCCTCATCATAACCCCACGAGGCGGCCACTATAGCGACCATGGAAGAAGAGAGGTGCTTACACACATCACCTTCGCCAACACCACACAGTATGTTAGGGGAGGACCTGGGGTCAACCTCGGGTTAGTTGACGGTCTCAATCAATATGCTTTACCTTTTCCTTTATGGCTAGTCCCACTGTCATTTTCTTAAAAGCCCATCACTGACAAAACTATAGGGTTGGGGGCACCTGGGTGTCTCAGTCGGTTAAGTGTCAGACTCTGGGTTTTGGCTCAGATCATGATCCAGGGTCGTGAGACTCAAACTGTGCTGGCTCCGTGCTCAGCAGGGAGTCTGCTTGAGATTCTCTCTCTCTCCCTCTGCCCTCTTCCACCTCTAAAATCAATCAATCAATCTTTAAAAGAAACTGTATGGTTGAGGGATATAAAACCAGATGAAAAATCTGAGTTGATGTTTGGAACAAAACTTTACTACTCATACTTTAAGCGTATGGGCTTCAGTCACAATTACAATCTAGTTTCTCAAAATTAGCTATGGTGGGATTTTATTTACTGTTACCTTTTTTCTTTCTTCTTCTCTTTTTTTTTTTTAACATAGTTGTGAGGTAAAGTGAAAAAGCACACACGGCTAAGGTAAAGACCTGAACTGGTCCCATTTGCTACTAACTAGGGGCTCTGGGAAAGTTCCTTAATCTCTCGGAGCTTCTAAAATGAAGGTAAGAAAACCTAGCTCCTTATAACAGTGTCTGGAGCATTAAATATATAAGGAAGTTCTATCTACCTTCAGACACACCTTTTATAAAGTCCCTTCCATGTGATTATCTAAAATCTCGCTACCATGTCGACCAACAAACTGGACCAAAATTACCCCGAAGCAGTTAGTCATTCTCATCTTATCAAGGGTCACTTCACTGGTAGGAAAATAAATTGGGGCTACACACAGTAAAATATAACCCCCAAACCACCCATATGATTTAAGCAGGAGCCATCAAACAATTCAATAGCTATTATATTAGAAGCATACCTTAGAGTACGTTATGGCAGAGAGAATGGGAAATAAGAAGACACGGAAATGGATGAAGACAGCAAGAATGTGACTCAGAGAGTAAGGATATACACGTATATGCGGTCCCACCATTCACTTGTATTGTTGATTATATATAAATTAAAGTGTTCCAGTACATGTCAATCTAAAACATCCCGACTCCACTCTGAATACCGTCATAGAAGCCCAGCAAGGCAAAGCACTCTGGACCTCAGAGGTTGTTACCAGAAAACCACCACCTCTTAAACCCACCTCAATGGCCTGACCCAAGGTCCTTATATGATAAAGATAATTTTCCTTGCCCTGTAAGGTCCCTTTCAGCTTCAATATTTTCCAGCTCTAAATGAAACCAATGGTTATAATGCCCTGGTGTAATGCCCGTTGTTAAAGGCTCTTAGTGTGTTTATAAAAAGAAAATGTATTGGGGTGCCTCGGTGGCTCAGTTGGTTAAGCAACTGCCTTCAGCTCAGATTATGATCCTGGAGTCCCAGGATGGAGTCCTGCATAGGGCTCCCCACTCAGCGGGAAGTCGGCTTCTCCCCCTGACCCTCCCCCATCTCATGCTCTCTCTCTCATTCTCTCTCAAATAAATAAATAAAATCTTAAAAAAAAATTTTATTTATAAAATACCAACTAAATATGCTTCTTTGTCCCGGTTCACCGAAAATAATAGGCCAGCTCTTTGGAGAATCATTGATCAGAACAATAATTACAGTGATAAAAAGAATCACTTAAAAATAAAAACTAGAAGTTTCTATTAATATCAATATCAATATCAATCAAATCTATTCATATCCAACGCCTTACACTGGCAGCCCATAGCCTTGGACTCAGCACCTGTACTTTTCTTTGTTAATTAAATAGTGGCTAATACTTGAAAATTGGGGAGATCTGACAGACATAATCCATCTTTCAACTTCTTTTGAAGAAAATGGGAAGATCAAGCACCACCAGACTCATGTTCCCACACAGCAGCATTCAGCTGGAGGCACAGAGGGGCACAGGTACGTGGCAGCTGTTCTCTAGGGCAGCTCATCAACACTGCCCCCCTCTCCCCTGGCCTGCCTCCCTCCCTCCATCCCTCCATCCGGCTCCTGCAGGCATGTAGGCTTGCAGTGATTGCTGTTTCTGCATACTTACTCCCAAACGGTGTGTGCAGCGCCCATTGGAATGAACTATTCTGCAGTGGAGACAGGCGCCGCACTACGCTCCACGGTGCGGGCGTCCGCTCCTCCAGCAGAAAGCACAGCCACCACAGTGAAGAGCTCCGACGAAGGGGGTTATTTTTTCATGACCCTGGATCTGGCTACAGAGTCACTGATTAACTCGAGGCATTTGCCAAAGCTGGTTACTGAAATTACTGAAGGGCGGCTGCCTAACTAAGTGCTTCTGGAAGGGGATGATGAATTTCTAGAACTTAAAAGTTAACGAGACAAAAAGGTAAGGTGACCAGAAAAAGAATGAGAGGGAGCGGTAGCACAGCAAAACATTTTAAAGCATGATTTAAAAGCATTAAAAAAATACTGACATCAGTGACTAATAATCCTATGGCTTCTACTTGTTCAGCAGTTTTCCAGAACTTAAATTTGTGTTAAATACAAAGAAAGATCATTCCTTTAGGATTTATTTTGGAGACCTTTTTTTTTTTTTTTTTTAATAGTAACACTTTTACCTGAAAACATCACAATAAGAATACTGTATGATATGTGTTATACTGGAAAATCACAGGGCTTGTATTCTGAAGTGTATCTTGTTGGGCTACATAGGGCCTAAACTATTCTAGAATGTACAGTACTTTAAAGACTATTAATGCTATGGTCTTACTGGCATTGACGGTTATTAAAGATTTCAATTTAGCCCTGACCCTGCTAAAAAACAAGATGACTTTTGATCAGAAAATGCAGCACTAACTATGGTTAAAGATTTCAAACTAGAAAACTAGGTCAGTTTTTGATTCCTTTATCCTTTTTTTCTTCAAGGAAAATGCTCTTGAGAGTGCTCTGCTTAGTTTTCATGATGGTCCTTATGATTTGGACGTTTTCCCCTTATAAATCTAGTTTAATAAGAGAATCAGGGTTTTTTTTTTAATGATTTTACTTGTTACTGCAAAAGTAATGCATGTAAACTAAATGCCTGCCCAACATTTAATGGCAAAGAAAGACACATTTAAGTAAAAGCAGTTTACAAAATACATATATATATATATACACACATATACACACACATACACACACCCCCACAATTATCAGATACAGACAGATACACACATGCTATCATTACATTAATTCATACATAGAAAAAAGGCCAGAAGTCTACAAAAATAAAAATAAATTGTAGTTGGCTTCGTGTAACAAATTTGAGCTTTTTTCTTTTTGCCTTTTTGTATTTTTCTAATCATATAAGGTCTGTACATTATTTTAGTTTTAAGGAACAAGTTATTTAAATATCTTTATCTATGAGACTATAGGCTAATTTATTCATGCATCCATTCAATTAACATTTAGGGTATATTACCTAGTAGGTCCTATACTGTTTTTAGGACACAGTGTCAAAAGCCCCAAGTAGTCCATACCCGTAGAAGGGTATATGTAGGAAGTACTATGACAGAGGTGTGGCTACACTACATCTAAGCCAGACAGGGAACATCTCTTAGAGGAGACCTTTGAGCTAATAAATGTATGTAGGTGAGGTGGGTAATGGGGCGGGGCATGAGAAGGGAAAGCTGCCAGTCAATAAGCAAGTCCCAAGCAAGCCAGTCAATAAGTTGATTCACCTTTCCTACCACTGAAACCTGGCCAGGTGTCCACAGAAGGGGCAGAATGGAAGCTAGAGATCCTAGTAATACAAAGTGGATAGAATAAGCTGGTTGTGGTGATGGACCAAGGTGGGAAGATAACTGAGAAGCAAGATTCTGTCCACCTTCTGGCTTTGGGAACCGGGTAGCTGGTGGTAGCAGTTACTGTGATGGAGAAAACAGGAGGCAGGAGTTGTAGAGACAGTGGCAGGGACAAAAGTAGAAATAAGAACCCCTGTGTAGGGTATGATCTGCCTTGAGTTTGTTTGATCTGTGGGTGATCCAAATATTGAGAACCATCAAGTATATATGCGTTTGGGGCCCCGTAGGAAGTTTTACACTGAAGATATCTGGTCATGATTGGCATATACGAAAGAATTAATTAGGTGCAGGCATATATAGTGAGAAACAGGGTATTTGAGGGGTAACACTGAATGAGGAAACAGAAGAAGGAAGGACTGGGAAGGAATGATAGAAGCAAAGAGGGTGTCAAGAAACGGATTATGGGGGGCACCTGGGTGGCTCAGTCATTGGGCATCTGCCTTCGGCTCGGGTCGTGATCCTGGGGTCCTGGGATCAAGTCCTGCATCGGGCTCCCTGCTCTGCGGGAAGCCTGCTTCTCCCTCTCCCACTCTCCCTGCCTGTGTCCCTTCTCTTGCTGTCTCTCTGTCAAATAAATAAATAAAATCTTAAAAAGAAAGGATGATGGTCAATGGTATCAAGTGCTATAGAATGTTATGATAAAAATAAGAGCACAATAATTTCCCTTTGTTTATCACAATATGGAGGACGCTTCACAGATTCTAGCATTCCATTCCAAATCCAAAGCTGTAGGATGTTCAGGGTAGGATCTGGGTACTCTGTATGTTTAATGGCTCCTAGATGATTTTATTACAAAGCTAAGCTGGGCATCCACCCATCTAAGCCACGAGTTCTTTGTTAACTCTATATACTTTCATCTCTGTGAGACAGAACACATTCCTTCACAAGCCTTAGTCCTCAATATTTCTGAATTTAGAAACTGAGATTGCTCCTGTAAGAGGAAAAGGTGCCAGACTTCAATTCCTCCCCCTCCTCCCAGAGCCTCTGTTTCTGTGGGTTGTTCACCAGTCAAGTGTAGGTTGAGAAAAGATGGTTACTGCCAGTCTAGGGAGAGATCACTGTGGGGGCACTATTTTGGGAAACAAAGGATTTGCACAGCTGGAGAAGGGAAGCACCCATTTTCAGGAATATAGTGTTTTTAAAAGGTGCCAAGCTAGAAAGGTCCTAGGCTTCACAGGCAAAACCCATAAAGTGACCAATCTTAGTATAGTCACAGATTCAGGCAAATGAAGAAAAAGTGAGGAAGGTAGGCCAGTCTGTAGAGAGCTTTAACAAACAAACATGGGGTTTAGACTTTAATTCTGAAGGCTTAGGATATTTTTTGTGGCAATATGACATGATCAAAAGACCTTTTGAGAAGATTATTTTGGCCATAAGGTAACAAAATAGATTTTAAGGGGAGGAACTAGAGAATAGGGAGCCATAGTTTAGATTCGAGCACTGTGTTCACGGAAGAGTCATGTAAAATAAAGTAACTGGACCTTGGGATAGGAACTTCAGAGGAAGGAATATTGTAGGGCTCTATTTGTTTGGGCCAGATAACCACCATAGCACATAAAAGTTCATTCTAATAATAAGTCAATGCTAGAACCAGCCTGCAACTAAGTTAAGCTACCTAATACTAGAGAAGGGACACTTGAGCCAAGCTCTTCATTTCTATACAATGTTTTCATTAGCACCTCAATTCAATTAATGAACACCCATGGAGTATCATCTATAAAATATCACTCACTTCCTCTCCCCATAATTAGTGAAACACGTCTAGTCAGAGGGAGAGCACTTCGGCAAGGCCCCAAGATATGAATCAATTTGGGGATGCTGCAAATTTTCATTCCCTTGCTAGTTAAGAAACGACCTTGAATGTTTGCAGTATCTCTCGTCCCTGTTTCAGTGATTTGTCAGCCTAAATAAAGGGTATAATTAAGGCAGCTTCAGCTGCCTGCTCTAGCATCTAGTTAGGAGAATAGGATTTGAAATCAAATGGATTTGATATTTGCCAGTTTGAGCAAGGTGCTAAAAACCAGTATGTCCCACTTTCCTCATTTGTAAAATGAGGAATAACACTACACGCCTCACAAAACTCTCATGAGTTTTAAGTGAGATAACCACCCAGAGCACCATGCCAGGGAAGGGTTCGGGGGGTAGGCACTGAGCACTCCACCTGCCCTCTTAGCCCTCTCTCACTTAGAGCTGGGGAAACTGAATATTGAGCTCGTATTCCCTCCTTAAATTAAGAGTGGCAATCCTGCTTTGGATGGTGAAGGTCTATCACCAGAGCATCGTTTAAAAGTATGTGTTTAGCTAGAATAATCTGATGCACTTTATAAAACTGTGATTCAGGCACCAGAATTCTATCAGGCTCCAAAGAAGCTTAGACTCATGGTTTAAAAATGAACACAATTTCAGACAGATGGCATATCATGAAAAGCTCAGGATGGGTGGCTTTCAAGCTTCACTCTACATATTTCAAAGCTAAGAGTGAACACTTCTGAAAGATGAGAAGAAGATACACGGATAGTTAAAAGGTAGATCCTCACCAGGATCTGCCATCAACCAGTCACTCCCAACAATACAGTATAGCTTTGATGCCCAAGAGGTTACATATATGGTCTTTGTATGCATGGCTGCTACTTCTGGAAATGTGAAAAAGGGAAATAAATCCCCAATTCTATGTACTATAGTAAAGACTTTTGAGACTGAAATCGGACTAATGTAGTCTATATATGTGTGTGTGTGTGTGTGTGTGTGTGTATACACTCACACACACATATGAAGGTCTTTAAATACATACATATATATAAAGTCTTTAAATACATAGAAATATTTATATATATGAGTACCCAGGTAATCACATAGAATTAAAATATAAGTAGAGATAAAATAAATCAATTGTGTTCTACTATTCCAATATCAGGAAAGATAGAAAACAGAAAATTAAACAAAGAAATTCCTATAAAAATCTATGAGTATAATCTATTCTAGGTACACATAAGCTCCTAAAAATGGGGTCTTGAACGCTTGCTTCTACGCTTTGGGCTAGGCGACCATGCAGAACTCTACCAAACGAACCTCTACTTCAGGCAGTAGTACAACCGCCGGCTGGTGGGATGTGAGAAGCACGCATACAACATGGACAGCACCTTTTAAAAGGACAGCTATCTGTGTGCTCATGGGTCCATTACTCATAATTTTGAAAGAATTAAGCAACTCAGCTTTTACCAAATGCATCAGTTATTCGTGACATTGCAGAAGAAAATATTGTGCTTTCTAAAACAGAATCAACTTGTACTTGAAGAGTTTATTCTAAATGTGGACAGGCACAAAATAGAACTATCTTATATAAATCAAAGTGCTTGTTGATCTTAATGAGAAGCTGATTAGAGAACATGGTATTTTAGAATAATTATTAAATATATATTTGTACATCAAGGTATAAATTTTTATTATTAAATAAAGAGCCTCAGGCCACTACTGACCTTACCTTATATAAACAAATGTCATATACCAAGCACTCAGCTTCAAAAAAAAATGTATTTATTTTTAAAGATTTTATCCACCCCTTTGAGAGAGAGAGAGAAAATAAGAGAGAGAGAGATCAAGCATGATCGGGGGTGGAAGGGGCAAAGGGAGAGGGAGAAGCAGACTCCCCGGCTGAGCAGGGAGCCCAACTCCTGCTGAGCAGGGAGCCCGAAATAAAAACGATTTTAAAGGGGCAGCTGTGTGGCTCAGTAGGCTAAGCATCTGCCTTCAGCTCAGGTCATGGTCCCAGGGTTCTGGGATGGAGCCCCGCAAAAGGCTCCCTGCTCAATGGGGAGCCTGCCTCTCTCCCTCTCCCTCTGCAGCAACCCCTGCTTACGCTCTCTGTCAAATAAATACATAAAATCTTTAAAACAAAACAAAAACGATTTTAAAGCTGCATTTGCTTCCTTACCAAACTAATAAGGAATCCTAAGACTTAGATTTCCTATCATGTGAAGAAAAGGGTACTCTCATGCTGGTGGTATATAAATTGTCACACACTTTCACGTGCCTTAAACATATCCTCTGACTTGGTAAGACTCCTTAAAGGATTTTATAAAGACATTTAATGTAATACTGCTTCTAATGGCAAAATATTTGGAACCATCTTACATCCAAAGCATCATTAAATCATTCAGGGGATGTATTAGGGATGCTAACGATGTTGTTCATATACATATAATAACATACTATTTCATGTAGAAAATGTGTATAACATTAAGTGTAGGAAAAAGGAGATTGCAAAATAGATTCTGCTTCCCCCCAACTTACCTGTATGTTCAAGTGTTGCTAAGATTATCTTAGCATATTTTCAAGTTTAAAAATTTTTAAAACACCCACAGGCTCTCCCTTTCCTTTCTCTCATTAGCTTACTTATTACACAAATCACACTAACCAATTAATTCAGTTTGGATTTAAAATTTATGCGTGACTTGGCAAATTCTACAGAATTCCTGCCGTTTAATTCCATGTTATTTTAAAAGCTGGATAAAAGAAATCAATTATTCTAAAACATTTCACAGATGGAGATCATAAGGAATTACGGATAAAAAGATGTTTCAATACGAACAGGAATTATTGGTTCTTTCTAAAAAAAGAAATAATCTCTTGGTATTAAGAAAGAAGACAGTTGCATTTTTCCCCATAGAACAGTATCCAAATCTATGGAATACAATCATATCAAGTTTCTAAAAAGTACTAGGAACTGTTTCAAGAGCTTTTTATAAGCTTCTAAAGGTAGACTCCCTATCTTGTTCATCTGGAACTAGCCCAACACCCGCCCGGTCCGATGCACTCAGTAAGCGTTCAGACATGATCTAACTACTTAATGCTCCACAGTGATCCATTTTCCAAATTAAGAAACTCTGTTTCAAATGGATAAAGTGTCTCACTCTAAGGCACACCATTCCTAGGGATTCTCATTCATCAGTGCCTGATTCTGTGACTCACTGTTCCACGGGTCAGAGCAAGGCAGCCCAAGACTCCACATGTCTTCCAGGGGAGGGCATGAGACGGTCGGCTTCTTCCACCTGGGACAGCCGCTAGCACAGACGAGTGCAGAGTCAAAATACATGCCTGTCAGTACCACAGACCTCATCGTTTGCTTTATTCTATCAATTTCCAGTTTCAGATTTCCTTCCAGATAAATTAATTCTTTAGGAGCAACAGTCTGGTTTTTTATAGACATAAAACTATAGATTAATAACTAAGTTAAAAAAATTTTAATGAAATTCTCTGCAAAAAAATTAGGGTCAGGTAAAGAAAACAAAGTATATGCAGATCAGTAAATTACAGCGAACACTACTGAGTATAACAAGGTTTTAAGTAGTCAAAGCTCTAAATTATTTGGCTATTATGGTTCATAATCACTTTCAGAAGGTGCATAGGTCCGGTCTAGTGGTCTCATACTTGACCAGTGGTTCTCAGTGTGAGGTTCTTTTATCCCTCAGACAACTTCCTCCCCCAGGTGACGTCTGGAGACTCTCTCAGTTGTCACAACTGGGGAGGTAAGACTGGCATCTCATGGGCAGAGCCCACAGATGCTGCTGAACAACGTGTAATGCAAAGGACATCTGCCCACAGCATTAAACAGCTCAAAATGTCCACAGTGCCAAGGCTGAGAAATCTTACACTAGACGATTAATACAAGGTAAGACCTTCCACTGTTCTCAAGTTTAAATTAGCACCAAGAGTGAGAGGAGGAAAAGCCTGGATGTCCCAGGTTCTGGACAAGGCAGACCTCCCCGGCAGACTCTTGTCCTCCTCAGCTGACTGAAGAGAAGTGTGTGATTCTGCAAGCCTCAAGGGAGGCAGGAGGGTTTCAAGCTGACAGGCACCTCCTCCTCAGTGAGCGCACATGCGCATGTCTCAAGCGGCAGCACAAGGGAGTGCAAGGGGAAACCACCCGCTTTGCTGGATCCGCGGTGGTCAGATCTTCTGACAATTTCTACCAAGTTAAATAAAACTATTACTATGTAGTTAGGGAGTTTTGTATCTAAAATTGAGTAACAAGGATTGCAGGGGGGAAAACCCCAACCAAGACAATAAAGAGCGACTATGTGATTGGTTCCCCTCCCTCCTGCCCTCCCCACTTTCTTACTTGGTAGACCATTCATTCATTAGGTGATGGCACCATGGAAACCACAGGGTATGTTGTAAGTGAAGAAAGAAATATTTTGGTAACGTTAATTTCTTAGTAATAGTAACAAAAGGGGAAAGAACAGACATGTTTTAAAAATATCAGGAACAACAGAGAGGAAGGTGAAACACACCTGTAAAACTACATCAACATCAGAATATTAATCTCCTGTGACAAGGAGCTTCGATGCCTGGAGGAATCAGAGACCTCCAATGAGAATAAGATGCCACATTTGGAAGGTCTATGAGAGGACACTTTAACCTTGAAAGGGAGCCACTGCTAGGGGGACTTCACTCTGTTCCTGAAACTCCAATGGATGCAGGGATCCAGTAAACAGAAAAGCAAGTAGAAATGCTCCATCTGATGTAGCAAGGGAATCCACAAATGATCATCAGAGTGAGGAAAGCATTGCATGGCACGTCTTAGCTCCTCAAGGACTTGGTTGAGCCCGAAGTCCAGAAAATTTTCGTAAATTGGAAATAAAAACAACCTTTTCTTTGTACTTGGAGTTCTAGGTGGGAATTAACTATAGAATTGCTCCATCTTTCCCAGTCTTAAACTAAAATGTGGCTTCCTGTAGGGTAGGTAGACAGGGAAACATATAGAAAAGCAATTAAAACAAAAATTTCCAGGGTACCAGGGTGGCTCAGTCATTAAGTGTCTGCCTTCAGCTCAGGTCATGATGCCAGGGTCCTGGGAACAAGCCCCACATCAGGCTCCTTGCTCAGCGGGGAGCCTGCTTCTCCCTCTCTCTCTGCCTGCTGCTCCCCCTGCTTGTGCTCTCTCCCTCTTTCACTGTCAAATAAATAAACAAAATCTAAAAAAAAAATTTCCCAACATCTCTACAAAGAAATCCATTAATAGCACAGGCAGATATAATGCCAGAAAATGCTTGGTTAACGCATGATTAGTTTAAGAAAGAAAACTAAGTACACGGGGTTAGCCAAAGACAAAAGTCACAGAAACTATAAAATACAATATAATGGAATTCAAAAAGTGACCTACTTGAAAAAGGCCACAAGGGGTGCTGGGGTGGCTCAGTCAGTTGAGTGTGGGACTTTTGATTTTGGCTTAACTCATGATCTCAGGATCGTGAGATCAAGCCCTATGTTGGGCTCCATGCCTAGTGTGGAGCCTGCTTGAGCTTCTCTCTCCCTTTCCCTCTGCCCCTACCCATCCCTCTCGAAAAAAAATCTAAAAATTAAAAGCCCACAAAAACCACCTGTATAAGAGATCAAAGAGAAGTATTTCATCAGGAGTGGGCCTAAAACTCCAAGGAATTGTTGAGTGTGAAATTTGATTTTAGAACTCTGATTTTAACAGGACTTCAGAAATTTACATTGCTTCTGTTAAACATTTTTAAATAATAAAAGACATTCATTTTCCTTTTTATCTCCCCAATATCCTGAAAGTTTCCATGAAACACCGTGGCAGCTGCAGGCATGGGTAGAAAAGTCTAATACATAGTAAACATAAAAATTATGTTGAATGTCCATGTTAACACGGGATTGTATCTAAGAAGGGGGACAGATATTGGCAGATTCATTAATTAAAATCCTATTAACTGTTTTTCAGGTTAAACTATAATTTATTAAAGCAGGGCAACTCCCTTGATGAGAATTATTCTGGATACTAATCAACCAGAAGGTGTGCCCTTGCTTGGAATTTAATTTTGCTTTATTAACAGTTCATGCTTAAGGAAGTTTGCTGAGTATATTCGTTCTTGGCAGGTGTGTTAGCCAAGAGGTCTGACCAGATGATAATGTTAATGACCAGGTAGAAAGAGGAAAAATGTGTGAGTTTTACAATTTTGAAAACTAACTGCAAGACCTTTGTAGAGATATTTTTATTCTACCACATATACAACAGGAAAACACTTAATTTTTCCTAAAAATAGTATCTCCCAATTATTTTCCATTATAAAGATGTCCTAACTGATGTACCACTAAAAAATTTCTATGCCCTTGGCCCTGCTATCCTAGACTCATATAACCAGTAACACTTCTTCTTTGGCAATTTAAGTACACACATCTTTCTAGAGGGTACAGTCCATCCAGGTGATCCACGTCACACTTCTCATGCTGAGTCACAGAGACTCCCTCCTGAAGGCCAAAGCAACCTTCAGTTCCCCAGAATAATAAGCACTTTAAGAATTACACCCATGCCTCTCTCCTGCCCTTAGAGAGGTTTCGATCTGCTCCATGGTATTCTTTTATTCTTAACAGAATTGCACTGCCAATGACCAGCACTTGAGAATATCTCAATCTTCCTTCGTTTAAAATTCAACTGTGTCGAAAGTTATAACAGGGTTTCACAGCACGGATGACCTCAAATTTGCTAAACTGAAGCCACTCGTTAGCAGAAGACGACACAAAAATAAGTCCTCCTAGAAATTCTAAAATATGCAATTAAGAGAAATGTTGTATTCAAGAATAAGATTAGCTATTGAAAGAGCTAAAAAAACACATCAAGGTGCAATTAGAACCCAGCGGCCGGAGAGTCTCCGTGTCAGCCCACACTCACCTCTCCCGGGGGATAGCAAACCAGTACTCGGGCTGCTTTCTTCGCTTGCCGTACTGCTGGACCACGGCTGCGCTGTGAGTGGCAAAGGATTTTCTCATTGGCTTTCCTACTTTAATGCACAGAAACATGGGTGGGGTCTTGCTTTTCTCCTCTTTTGAAGGAAGTATATCTGAATCACACACGAGAAAAAAAAAACCTTCCTGAATATCGACAATACTGGTGAAAGTAAAACCTTTCAACTTATAAGGAACAGTTCCCAACGCCCTCTTAGTGACAGAAAATCAAAACATATGACAAAAACACCATCAAATTAGAACTAATCACATTTTCCAGACCTTCTTTAGCACAAAAGGGAAAAGGTTTGCGTGTTTCGGTTTGTTCTGTATCACGCAAGATGCTACATGCTGGGAATAAGGATAAAAACCCACACAACGTGGTACTTCACAAGAATACGTCTCAATGAATGATATTGAGGACCCGCTTACACCCTAAGGCAATCTGGCTTAGAACTGAAATATCTCCAAAAACATTTCAAACCCCTTTAGATTTAGAAGTTCAAGGTGAAAAGGAAAGTTCCTTGAAATTAAAAAACAAACACTTTTGAACCAGAAATCGAGGTCACAGTTCAAGTTCCAAAATAGATACTATATAATGCCGAGTTTTTTCCCAACTAATGTTATCAGTAAAGATATGCTCTATTGAGAGAACATTGTTCTCAAACAATTGTTCTAATTTCGCTTGTATTCACAAGTTTCAGAAAGCCAACTGTACAACAGGATATAAAAATACTAAAGAGAAGCGGCTTACCTTCAATGGGTACCTGAATTCTCTTTAATAGCCACAGCTGAATTTCGGACTTATTGTCCATTTGTGCGCCTTGGCAGCTGTTGTCCAGAGTAGATTCTGAAGAGGCGTCTGAAGCCCCTTTATTCACATTTTCTTCTGGAGGAGACGCCAGTTGCAGTGGGAGGGACACTCTCTCTTTCACCCAGGTTTTATCTGGCTCCTTACTGCCCTCAGTTGGGGGACCACCCTCCTGGGGAAGAGAACTACTAAGGGTGATATCTATGCCTGCTGGCTCAGTACTTTTGCTATCACTTAATTCTGCCTTCTGCAAGTTTTCAGTTAACTGTGACCCTTCTTTGTTCTTATTAAGGTAATATTCGATGAGTTTAACTTTATCGAGATCTTCGTGTATGCTCAGTGTGTTTTCCACCTGGCTTTCTGGGGAACCAGACTGCTTGTCCACCTCTGGCATTATATCTTGCTTCTCACAGGTTTCTAAATCCAGGGCCCCCTTCAGTTCGGCATCATTATCTGTTCCTGAAAAGTTCAGGGCTGACTGCACCTTCCTTTCTGTAGTAGAACCGATGATGTGGGACTTAGCCTTCCTTAGCTCTCGTGGGTCATGAGAAAGGCACTCCTTTGAGGTGTCTCTTTTGTCCATTCCACTATCGGGTTGAGAAGAAAGTTCTTCCAAGTCAACAAAGTCATCATCTTCCCCTAAAAGGGAATTTTCTTTGGCTATAGATTCAAATGCAGCATGAGTGTCAGAAGCTTCCTTGCTGACTTTAGTCACTGTGGTAGATGCACTGGTTGCCTCTGTAGAAGATTCCAGCGTCTTTAACTTTCCTGACAGAGAGCTATCTGAGGGCTTCATGTATGTGCATTCTGTTGACTTCTCCAAAGGTCTTATTGATTTGGAATCTGAAGTGATGCTTCTCTCCCCATTCTGCTGCCGTTTTTCCTTGTTGAGAGATTTGAACTTACTGAAGGGGTTGATGTCTTTTTCTGAAGCCAGGTCTTCCCATTCTCCAGGCCTGTACAGAGGACAAAGATCCTGAGGTAGGTCACTGTCGGGGGAAAAATGGTGGGTGCACATGGAATGTTAAAAACAAAACCAAAAACAAAATGGAGGAAAGGCAAAAATTAAAAACAAAACCCAACCAAAAACTAAAACATAAATATACCACAACTTAAATTTATGTTGAAATGATTTCAGAATAAGAAAATGAAATCAAGAAATTGACTTCAAAAATGAAACATAAATAAACCACAGGAAGGGGTAAAACAAAGAACCATGAGAGTTGCATATCCTACTAGAAGGACATGAATGATTTTTAGTCATTTATGAACATGGAGATATCACCTGCCAGATTTTTAATGATGAAACAATGTTTCTGATATTCATGAAGGAAATGACATCAATTCTTTGAGTATTCAAAGCTGTTCCTTTTTATAAAATAGTATATAAACCAACTGCATTAATTCCAAATGGCTCATTGACTGAGTAGCTACTCATTTAACTGTTTTATAAATTACTAGCCCTGAACCCTAATTTTGAGTTTCAGCACTTTGGACCTGATGTTTCCAATAACAGACATCCTTCTACTCCTGAGGGAGATGCAAGAATCTTCCACTATTATTGTAACTATATAGCACCTGCTCCATTTTACACTTTAGAATTTCTAGAAAAGTAAATCAAGTAAGCTCTTATAATACTAAGGTTAAAATTCTTAATTTCTTGACTCATAACAATATCATTTTACTTTATGGCAATGGGCACCAGTTTATCAGCTGAAACATACTGTCCCTTAACAATAGATGCTCTTCTACCTAGATCTGAATGACAGAAAAATATTGATTAGAGATGTTCTTCAAAGTTTAAGACAAATGTTCCAGGAATATAATCTTTGAGCCATGACTGGCATGATTTTGAGTCATCTATATTATCACTTACCTTAGTATTGATACTGGGTTAAGACACAGATATATAAAGACTCTTTTTAAAATTAACACTTTTAGATTTCAGAAATAGGTTTGTTTTCTAAAAAGGCTAGATCACATTCAAGTACTACTCTATGACTCTGGGTTTCTAATAACTAAGGCAAGAAAGCCACAAAGTACCAGGGAGTCCTCAAGTTGTAAGACTACCCCCCGGACTTATTTTATAAATCACATGTGTGGAACATCCATGCTTTTTCCAATAGCAAATAAAAGCCTACATAATTGCTAGGCTCTGACAGATGCCTGAAAAAATGTCTTTAGTTCATAATTCATTTCAGTTCACTAAGCATCTGTCGAGCCCCTACATGCCATACGCTGAAGGGTGATTCTGGCAGTGTCCCTGCTCTGCAGGCACCTGCATGCCCAGGAATGTCCTACCCGACACTAGCATCCCGGGGCACAGGAGAGGTGCTTCAATCCCGGAGCCAAATAAACCAGTGTCGTGTGTCCTCATTTCCATTTGAGGACACAACATTTAATTTGGCAGATTAAAGGTTATAAGAAGTCTTACACCATAGAAACTCGGCTCTTCACATACTCGGTTAATAAGCCAAACTTTCTTCCATGAACACCCAGACTCCATCTCCCCTCTTCCTTCTCTGCCCAGTCGATTTCCAGAAACAGATGTGACTGCACTCTGCTCAGCCTACCCATCCCTTCTAGTTCATCTACCTAGTCCAAATGGGGAGTAATTTAACTGTCGGTTTGGGGTTTTTTTTTGGCGCTACAGCTGCCAAGCACTGTTGGGGCAAAGTACACAGTGGAGTCAACTGGCATGACTGTTAATGTTTTCTAGACTCAGCCAGACGCCTAAGGATGATCAATAATCCCTCCAGTTGTTCCCTTCCTATTATCTGTCTGTGGCAGCTGGACTTACGATATATCCCACACGCAAAACACGAACCGTGAAAGTGAGGATGAGGAGATCTTACACACGTACACACACCCTCAAAATGATTTGCATGTTGCAGTCAGATCATTTGTACTTCTTGTTTTACCAGACAACTTTGAGTAATAATGAAATTTTAACCTATTTTTAACTTTTAAACAACTGCTGGAGTGCTGAAGTCATTACCAATTTTTTAACTCGCTGATCCCACTCACACATTCTATTTTGCCCCCTGGCAAACTAAATGGAGAGGAAAAAATACTTTTCTCTGATTGGTAACCTGACTAACATTCTTTCAGAGACTCTTCATTTCTTTTTCGTTAATTCATAAAGAATATGCATTGCTTCTCAGAAAAATAAGACAAAGAAATACCATCTCAACGTACTGGCGTTTTTGCTCTTCTTCTTTCATTTTTGTCTGTTCAGCCTTTTCTTGATCTCCATTTCCTCTCATTTGCCTATTTTTTAAAAAATCTAGCGCACCCAATTCCCACCATCAGATTCACCTCTACACAACCTCTCACTCCTGCCAGCGCCCTCGCTTTTTACTTGCATTTAATTCTCCAAACCCCCGAGGTTTGTTTGTGTGTTTGGTAAACAAAGAAATCTCTCTTACGACGGCAAGGCGTCTTTGATCTTCATGTGGGAAATGTCATTGTAGAGAGCAATGGAGACCACCTCTTCCATGGGGCAGATGAGGCCATACTCCTCGCAACCATTTTCAATGACCAGGGGATCAGACTTGTGAGGGTCAAACATGATGTTGTTAGGAGTGACAATCATGACGCCTCCGACCACCCCCTGCAGGAGAAAGGGACAGGACAGAATCACTACCGGCAGAAATGCAATCACCACAACAGCTTTACTGAACCCCTGTCGCCTTTCGGTTGACTCTGGGGAAGCGTGGTATCCTGTGTGACAGTCGCCTCCCCTTTCAGAGGTCTCGGACGACAGGCTGCAGGAATGCGATGTTGGGTCCTGCGCGGGGAGGCCGAGAAAGCAGAGCTGCCTCCCTGTTGCCACCAACCGAGCCTAGATAAATACAACTAAACTGTGGAAGTTAATGGCAAAAACCAGTAGTTTGGTGGAAACTTCTGTCTGAAGCTCGGTCAGTTTACTCTTTTATATATAGATGGCCCCAGGGAGAGTATCTCAGAGGCAGCAGGACACAGAGGGCCTGTAGGGAGACCATGTATCTTTGTACTCTTAATGGGTACCGGATCAGCTTTGCGGAGAACTCTGCATTTCAAGCATTACTTATTCTTGGTTGTTAAAGTTATAAACGCATATTAATAATGTATTTTCCTACCATTTGGAACCTGGCATGAAGTCTCTACACGATGAATACAGGAATTCACTTTATATCAACATGACCCTTTCTTCAGAGGCTCACTAAAAGTTGGATTTGCTTTGTAAAACACACGAGCAGTCAAAAAAACTAACCACATATCGCAGACATTATTTATAATACGAGCACCTCCAGCAGCAAATGGCTTGAGAATTTCACATTTTCCAAGTTAGGCGCTAAGATCTTTACACGGACCATCCCTTTTAAGTACCACCCCCCTACAGATTAAATTTTATTATTGTTCCTATTTTACAGATGAGGAAAATGGAAGCTTAGGCAACTGTAATACCATGCTTGTGGTCTCAGAGCTAGTGGGTAGCAGAACTGGATTTTAAATTCACTGAGTCTGGGGCACCCGGGTGGCTCAGTGGGTTATGCCTCTGCCTTCAGCTCAGGTCATGATCTTGGGGTCCTGGGATCAAGCCCCGCATCAAGCTCTCTGCTCAGCAGGGAGCCTGCTTCCCCTTCCCTCTCTGCCTGCCTCTCTGCCTATTTGTGATCTTTCTCTCTCTGTCAAATAAATCTTTTAAGTCAATCAGTTGATCAATCAACAAATTCACCGAGGCTAATTCCAGCCTCTGCTATCAAGTGTGTACTATATTGGCTGCTTAGCAATGTACGGGCCAAGAACTAAAAGAGAAAATGATAAATCCAAGGTCACAAGGAATCATACAATAAGTAAAATGCCTGGCATCCAACTGGGGAAAACAAATGGACACTTAGGAAATCTTACAATGAAACCTTGGGAAAGATATTTTACTGTCTTGAGTAATCTGGAACCTACTTTAGTTTTCCATGGCATCCAAGAAAAGAAAACAAATTACACGGCCATATACCTTTCCATCAGTGAAGTATCGGCAATTCATTTTTAGAAATTTTACCACGCCTGGCTCATCTTCTTCAGAAGTAGATGACAAGACTCTTTCAATGGGTTTTAAGGCCTTTCTTGCTAAGTCAGCATCCTTTAAGAAAGCAAAAATCCCCCAAATCAAATAGAAGCACTGTTTAAACAGATTATTTATATAAATCAAGCCACATAAGTTCTCTGTAAGGAACTTGTTTCTATTTAACTTAAACATGAAAAAGAGGCAAATATCCTCCATGCTTCAAAAATTATCACAAATACAGTAAGTATCCAAATTGCATTAAGGTTTAAACAACAACCTGTGCATATGTATGAAACTGTAAAAAAAAATGCTCATCGAATGTTTTTAGAAAATAACCTAAGTGAAGGAATTCATAGTTGACTCATGGTTCAAGTCCTCTAGATAAAAGAGTAAAAGTCATACAAATAAACGATCGGTCTCATTGAGAATTTAACTTCATACTTTTACATAAACAAGGCATGCATTTTTGCCTCTGAGACCTTAAATGTGAGGTTTCTTTTTGATGGGATGCATTCGCTCAACTACTGATGAGTCCTTATCCCCACCCCTCTGAGGGCATTTCAGATGAAAACCTGTGAAAAACAACATGTAAAATTCTACAACTCAAAAAATACATTTGAGCCTGATGACTCACAGACATGTACCCTGGGGCATATAATACATTATATGTTAATAAAAAATATATATTTGATAAATATGTCAGCTCATGAATGACATACATACAGGGAGCTTATCATATTCTGCATCTGATGATGAGGGAGAGACAGTAGCACCAGGACTGGATGATGATAATCTTAAGGTACTGGAAGGAAAGTTGGCATCTGGCACAAAAAGGACCTGCAAATGGGAAAGAAAAGCTGAGGATCAAGAATCAGGCAGGCACACACCAGGCAGTGTTTAGAACAGTTGCTCTCTGCACAGTATCATGCTGACTACATGGCTAAGACCTAGTTGGCCTTCCCAAAATGCCCAAGTACCTTGGGGACTTCTAGCCTAATCCATGAAACAATACTCTATAATAGGAACGTGTGCAGTGCAAAAGGTATGGGAGATACCTACAGACACTGCAGGAGCTCACAGAAGAGGAGAACAAGGTGGGTGAGCACCCTGGGCAGGTCGTAGACAGAAGTGGGTCCAAGTGGGACTTGAGCAGTATGGGAGACTTAAATAGGGAGGAAAGAAGCTTCCAGGGAAGGGTACTAATAGTACAAGGGAAGAGAGAGAGAGAACATGCATGCTTCTAAACATAACACCTGTGTCAGGAAGAAATGGAACAAATCTACATTTGCTAACTCTAAGCAGGCCCTGAGTGCTAACATAGTAAGATCGTTGTATAATAATTCGTACAAGGTAGTATCAATAATCTCAAGACTTTCTCTTCTATCACTGTCAGCTTATCAAAGAACAAATATTAAAATCTCCTAAATTGTACAAAATAGCCTCCTTCTGCAAGATGTACTGTTTCCTGAAATGTTGTTATGATCTTGTCATTCAGCACACTTATAATGAGACATGTGACATTCTGGCATATATCATATACACTATTAAAATGATGACTTCTATTATTAAACATAATTAGCACTAATCATTTAGCAACTGTGCAATAGTGTTTCTTATTCACTCTTTCCCATCTTGTCTGTTCTAATTTTAGTCAAATCTATCCTCAACCTAGGAAAAATGTGAGGCAACAACAAAAGACACCTTATGATAAAGGTAGGAAAACCAATATCAGGAAGAAATAAGATGAAGACTAATTACTAAGGAAACTATGTGCTCCAAGATTACCACTCATTGAGGGGTGAGCCATAAAACGGGTTCTGAGTTTCCAAATAACCAATGCAAAGGTATAGACATCATTAGTCAGCAGAATTCAACTTCCATAAGATAAAAACAAACCAGTTCCTCATAAGCATTTTCTCATTAAGTCTCCTAGAGAGTATTCCAGGCTGAACTACTTGTCTTTGATGACACAATGACAATTAATACAAAAACTAGTTTTGGAGGACTGTTCTTTACCACATCTCCAATGTGAATCAGCAGCAAATGCCAAAGTGTAGAGTTCCATAAGAGTAATTTACAGAGGCCTAAACTTACATGGTCTTGGTAGAGAGCTCTTCTACTTACCTTGTGTATCCAGGTCAGAGGAATAAAGAGATGACATTTCTTCCAAGCAATTCTCCATGAATACTTTTTTGTATCTGAGATCTTGACAAGTGTTAGGCAACACAGCTTAAGAGTCTACTGTCTGGGGCAATTGGGTGGCTCAGTCGATTAAGGGTCTGCCTTCAGCTCAGGTCATGATCCCAGGGTCCTGGGATCGAGCCCTGCATCGGGCTCCCTGCTTGGTGGGAAGCCTGCTTCTCCCTCTCCCCCTGCTTATGTTCCATCTCTCACTCTCTCTCTGTCAAATAAATAAATAAAATCTTAAGGAACAAAGAGTTTACTGTCTGGCCTGTTCTAAATGTCCAATCAAAGGGAAAATTCCTGTGTTTACACAGTTCGTTGCAGTGTAAATAGAGGTAACTGTTGGATGTTGGGAAGCTCAGCAGAAGCACCTGCTACCTCAACATGGAAGTGAGCCTGGAACTTGGGCAGGGGTAACGTTTACCTACTGACTTCAGAAAATAATGTTAGGTCTGCTTCAACACACGGGCCAACGGGGGATCTGAGGTCATCACGTTCCTTACTGTGAAACATACCTGCCATCATTTTTAGCTTAGAAATTTTTCTAAGCATGTGTAGCCAAGGTACCTGGTGAGTATAAAAACAACTTAAACCATGTCTCTGCAAGGTAACTTCTGAGTGTGCTCAAGATAGACTACTTGAAAAAGTACATTCTTTGCACATGTCCTGAAATCTGATGTAAGTATCCAAACTAACAGCCAAGCTCAGGACCCTTCTAAGAAAAATTTTATGCCTCAGTTATTTAAAGTTTGTCTGCTGTTGGTTTTTGTCTTTTAACCAACAAAAAGTCTATAGTAAGATTTTAGTTCTGTAAGTTACAACTTCCTCTGAAAATCACCTCTTACATGTACTCACCCAGCCCAACCAATTTCCTTTCCTAACTCATGGTGACCATCAAATCAGTCTCTAGAAGGGGGAGTCTCAAATTATTTGGAATCAGAGCGGATGAAACCAGCTTGAGTTATCAGATCCACTGAGATGAAAGGAATACCAACCCCTCCAGGCATTAAGACAAAAAGTTATCTACAGTTTTTGAAAGCCTCTCACTTTTATTCTTCTTGATTTCTTATTTTCGTCAGCAAAATCATCATTATAGCTGGGTCCTGGGACAGTCAACAGCACATAACTGTTTAGTTATATGAGGGGCTAGACAGCATAGCAAACACTATCATAGAAAACACATCTGAGATATTGTGCCCCCCCCATTTCAGGGATTAGAAAACTGAGGTCCCAAAAAGGAAGGGACTTGCCCATGTCAAACAGCTACCATACCGCCAGTCAGAAACAAAGCTTTAGGGCTCCTATTTTGGGTATTTTTGCCATTACAATCAGCATATTAAAATAGTCCTTTCACCTCCAGTTGGCTACGTTTATGGACGTAGTTTAAAAAATAAGAAATCACTTTAAATTATGTTCCTACATTCTACCGACTATAGTCTTTGGCCTTGAATTAGTAAATATACACCTAGGTTCTCTGGTATGGCTCAGTGACATGTAGCGGTACTCTAGATTATAAGAAACCCCAAGAAGGACAAATCTATTATTAACTTCCCTGGAAATAAGTTTTTATTAATTTTTGAAGAGTTTTAAATGCATATTTCCCCTCAGTTATCTGATATTGGCAGTATGCTAATTTCTCTTTTAAATACTAAATATGAAAGCACCATAAATACTAAATACGAAATAGTAAATACTAAAGGCACCATATACAAATCAGCCAACTTAGGTCCTACTGGTTTCATTTGGGCCCTTGAACAAAATGCAAAGAACAGTATCATCACTTTCTCAATAAGGTTGTACTTCAAAGTAGCAGTATCGGGACACCTGGGTGGCTCAGTTGGTTAAGCGGCTGCCTTCGGCTCAGGTCATGATCCCGGGGTACTGGGATCGAGTCCCACATCGGGCTCCTTGCTCGGTGGGGAGCCTGCTTCTCCCTCTGCCTCTGCTTGCTACTCTGCCTGCTTGTGCTCTCTCTCTCTCTGACAAATAAATAAATAAAATCTTTAAAAAAAAAAAGTAGCAGTATCTATTCTGAAAGAATTGAATGTCACTATCATGTAAAGGAACAGAAAGATGCTCAAGTAAGTCAGCAATGAAACCAGCATGTACTCATGGCAAGCATACAGTTCTATGGATGGAGGGGAAACCTGGCCTCAGTTAGGACCTGCCAAAGGCTAGAACACTTATGTTAATTGGCTACATGTAGTTTTAAAGTAGAAATACAAGAATATCTTATTATATATGTGGAAGGTACTAAACGATTTTGCTGGTTTAACTGACAGTGGCAAAATTATGCAATTAGTCAATTTCCTTTGGTTTAATAAATAAAGCATTAAAAACCTGGGGGAAAAATCATGTAGCTTTTTCTTGATAGTCCTACTGAATTTCTCTGCTTTTAGCTGATTGATCATTTTTTAAGGTATCAAATTAAAACAAAAATAACAGAATTCTGCCTTATTTATTTAGTTATTTTAAGTAAGTTCCATGCTCAGTGTGGAGCTCATCATGGGGCTTGAACTCACAACTCCTGAAATCAAGACCTGAGCTGAGATCAAGAGGTGGACACTCAACTGACTGAGCTACCCCAGCACCCCAAAATTCTGCCTAATTTAAAATCAAATGAAGGTCAATGAAGGAGTGGAACAAACTGAAACTTGCACTTCTAAATTAAACATTCTAGGAACAATTTGAGTTATATTCTACAGAAGAAAGAGTCAAATTTAACTTCTCTTGATGCCATAGGGAACATCCACAATATAAACTAATGATAGTTAAGTAAACTGTGTTAATCATTTGCAAAGTATTCATCTCTGAACAGTTCCTCAGTTCCAGAATGCTTTTAGAATTCTTGATCTATGGGAAAGATTGAACCAATGCCCATTATCACCAATGTTAATCCTGTGACACTAACAGTTAAGTATTAAAAATGGCATTAAAGATAAATGCAAAATTTCTAAAAAGTAATACCAACAAGAAAAGAATTACCTGGCCTGGAACAATAGTGTGTGTGAAAAGTTTATTCAGTTCCACTAATTTATTGGGAGTGATGTTAAACTTCAGGGCTATGGAGTTTAGGGTGTCCTGGCTTCCAGCCTAGAATAATCAGACAAACAAGATTCAAAATATAAAGCAAAAACAAAAAACCAAAAAACCTTTCCTTGTAGTAGCCAACATTCATCTATTTGTGATATGAGTGAATGAAAAGTAGTTCCAGCCAGACATATCCTGAAAAAGAAAGTGAGTACATTCTCAAGTCTTAATAAAACCACGGAAGAGCAAAGTCTTAAATTGGTTCATTTCTGGGTTTCCTTATCTTCAAATTTCAGTGTCCGCTAATTAGATTTCTGAATCTACTTTGGCACAACTTAGCTGTGTGGAGTAGAAGTCCATGAGATACAATACAAAACTGTAAGTAGAAAAGGAATAAAGCACAGACACAGCACCCACCCAAAAGGGAAGTCAGGGCTACTTTCTCTACTCTCAGTGTTGTCTCTTACCAGTCTCTTTGCTGCTCTAAAGGCTCCTAGAGGGTGACCTGTTAATGGCTGATTTCCCCAGTGTCAGCACAGTGCCCAACACACAGAAGGTCCTCAAACATCTGACAAATGAATACCATGGGAGGCAAAGAAACTGGAAAGAAATTCAGATTAGCTACCTATCACTGTACAGTCATTAAAATGACAACTTCTCATGGTCAGCTGAATTAATGTTGCCTAATCCATGAAACCTGTGACACATGCCCCAGATGGAGGTTTCTTTCCTTCTCTGATGGGGGGAAACGGGACTAAAGAGGGCAACGAGATGATGGGAAACTTCACAGTAAACAGCTCCACCCAAAAAAAGTCGGCTGCCTCTGGGCAGGTCAATATCCCAAACACCGTCTAGGGTCACTGGATGGAACTGGTTAGTGGGACGCCACTCTGGTGTGTGTCACTAAGAAGTTCCCATCTACAGCCCTGGGTCAAGACCTGATACGTAAAACTGGCTTCCCCAGGTAAGGCCTGAATGAGGTGGCAATGGGAGGCAGTGATGGGAGGTGGTGGACCAGGGAAGATGCAGACGTAGAATGAAACGCACCACCGGTCCGAGCACCAACTAGATGGACGGTCTCAGACTAATCAAATTCATAGCTACAGATGACATCAAAATGACCTCAAAGCATTTCTGGAACAAGTCAGTATTTTTAAAAAGTCATTGAAAATTTAACATCATATGCTCCTACTTCTACTCTGGGCAAAACCAGTCCTATCAAAAGTAAAAAAAAAAAAAATACAATGTTTTAAAGTATGTATTGTTTTTTCAGTATTAGATATTTATATTTATATAATATATTCACATCTAGGAGTTTTCAGGGTCTAGGAGTCAGTTCAAGTCACACTGAGAATGGAAATTAGGGCCAGACTAGCTGTGTGACCTTGGGTCATTTGCTTTTAAATTCTCTGTGTTTCAGTTTCTTCCTCCATCAAACAGATAATTATAATTTCTGCTTCACAGCACTTACTTCATGGCAAGTGATCAAAAAATTTGCTTCATATTTTTAAGAAAAAAACTTGTAAAATATACTGTTTAGGGAGTTCAGGGAAGGAGAAAAACATTAACAATCTGGAGTTATTACATAAGGATAAGACATAAATATAGAATCAAGCCACAGACCCTGGGACAGATAGTGGAATCATTAAATGTTTAAAACTAAACAGATGCAAAAAAAACCCAAACAAACAAACAGTAACAACAACACTAAACTAAGCAGATGCTTGAACATTCACAGCTCTGGAGCAAAATAAGCAATCCGGTAAGTGCTCGCACGGTTCTCTAAACACCAAGTTATGAATCACCTTTTATTTCCAATGACAAGTACAAAAAATAACTTGCTAAGTAAAAGTAATCTCATAACCTATCAATCAAAATGGCAGGGATAGCTGCATGATGAATTTGATCACTTGTTTCTACAAGTGAACATGAGGATTGCTACTTACTCTCACTGTATCAGTTAGTATATACTTTGTGAAGCATCTCCTAGCCCATACCACTTCTCATTTCTTTGGAGGGGCTTGTGAATAATACTGCTGGATACACACATGGCTTTAGAGTTAATACTGTGTTATTAATGATAAATAATCCAACACTTCTTGAGTACCTACTAGGAGGTATGACACGGTGCGAGTTATGGAGGTCAAAAACATATTGTAGACCATAGTAAAGTGAAATAAAAAATCACCCCAAGTCCCTTCTGGAAAGGACTAGTCCTCTAATCCCCAGAAAGATGCCTGGACATGTTCACAGAACACTGAGCATGAAATGCCTGTGCCAGGCTCTCCCGTGTGACTCTAGAAGGGCCTGGGGATCAATTATGATGCAAAAGAAATGCCAGAGAAGGATCAGGTCTTGCTGCTTGCCTTATAGAGAGCCTGGCACAGCCTATGAATAATGAGTAGAAAATAAATACACATGAGAAAATCACAACCAGGCAATGGCAACAGCACTTAATGTCTTGTTAGCAGTCAGAGAAACATGCCTCAACCATGCTACTTTGAAGTGAATTAAAACAAATCTAGAACTGAGTGTTCACTTTGTAGCACAGCTGGGATAAATGCATGCAGCTCCTGGCTTCCAGGAGTTCATGCTGCAGGAGAGAAAGGAGTACAAGGCAGAGTACACGGCACAGACCGCGGAGGTGCAGGAATGGACACACGCATAGCATTATTCATCTCTCGATCCAACAATATGGAAACCTATATACCCTGCAAGCCCCAGAAATACAATGGTGACCAAAAAGGGGTCTTTCCCATTGGTCCATGAATTAAGGCACAAGACAGACATTAAAATAAAAGGCACATTAGCGAATCAATAAACTGAGATAAATTATGTAAAGGAACATGAATCTATGAGAGGGTAAAATGAAGGGATCTGGCTGAATGGTCACAGGGCATAAGAATGAACATGGAGAGTCATAGGAAGAAGATGTCAAGGACAAAGTTCTGATTGTAGAAATGTGTGGCTGATGGAGCCATTGCTTCTTAAAAAAAAAAAAAATAGCGAGCCCGGAGGTCTAAATGGATATGATGAGCAGGTAAGTGAATCTGGTTATGGAACTCAGAAGGCAGTGCTGGGATGACACCTAAAGAGGGTGGCCATCACTGGCATAGCAAACGTCATTCAAGTCACAGGTCTACATGAGATTGCCCAGAGAGAATATGGAGGGAAGAGAAATGACCTAGAACAGGTCTTAAGAAGCTTCATTAATTAATGGGCACACAAAAGGAATGCAGCTAAGGGACAGGATATGTCGTGGGGAAACATCATGCAAATCTAGTGGTATTAACGAACGTTCACACCTCCTGTTTATACTTACAGTGTATTCAATGGTACCATGGGGCTTCTGAACCACCATCTTCTTCTCTTTTTTATCATGTGTTTTGTTTTGATTGTCATCTGAGGAATAGAATGTATATAAATGAATAATTTCATTTACAGGGATCGAGGATAGAGTCATCTACAGTACATTAAAATCCACTTTTGGGATGCCTGGCTGGCTCAGTCAATAGAGCATGAGACTCTTGTTCTCAGGGTTGTGAGTTCGAGTCCCACATTGGATATAGAGAGGACTTAAAAATAAAATCTTAAAAAAAAAAAAAACACTTTCAAACTGACTAAAAAAAAAAGACACAACTAGAAAAATGGACTAAAGACACAAATAGACCATACTCTTAAAAAAAATACTATTCATCACTGAACACTTGAATAAATGATTTATGTTAACTATAATCAGTACAAATAACAACGAGATAATGTTTTATAGTTATTAAAGTAATGGTTTAAATGATAATATATAATGATGCAGTTAAACTAGTATAGTTATGATATACATGATGCATAATATAAATCAATACCATCCTTTCATTTTTTTGGTTTTTTTCATTGAAGTGTCACTAAAATAACAGTGAACTAACAGTTCTATATATTACTCAATGGTCACCATACAATGTTATTACACTACTAGCAATTATATTCCTTATGTCGTACTTTTCATTTCCGTGACTTATTTATCTTACACCTAGAAGTTTGTATCTCTTAATCCCTTTCACCTATTTCACACATCCTCCCTACCTCACCTCTGACAACCACCAATTTGTTTTCTGTATTTAAGAGTCTGTTTTATTTGTTCATTTGTCTCTTTAGACTCCTCATATAAGTGGAATCATTTGGTATTTGTTTTTCTCTGTCTGATTTACTTCACTTAGCATAATACCCCCTAGATCTATCTCCATGCTGTCACGAATGGCAAGATTTCATTACTTTTTATGGCTGAGTAATATTACACATGCACACACACAGTGTGTGTGTATATATATTATATGTAAATAATATATATATATGACACGGCCACATGTCTTCTTTATCCATTCATCTGTCAGGGGCACTTGGGCTGCTCCCCTATCTCAGCTATTGTAAAGAGTGCTACATCTTTTTGATTTAGTGTTTTCAGTTTTTAGTGTTTTGATTTAGTCTTTTCATTTACTGAGTAAATCCTCAGTAGTGGAATTACTGGATCATCTGGTATTTCTATTTTTAATTTCTTGAGGACGCTCCATACAGTTTTCCACAGTGGTTGCACCAATTTACATTTCCACCAGCAGTGCACAGGATTTTCCAGCCCTTTTAGAAAGGACTGGATTTGTCAATATGGACTAACAGCTATAAAAATGTTCACTCTTTGATTCAGTAATCTTTCCCTCAGGGATTTATCCTAAGCAAAAATTCAAAAGAAGAAAACCACCATATATCATAACACATGGTTCATGCAATATTATTTCTAATACTGAAAATCTGGGAAGGCCAAGATGCCCAACAACATATTGTAAGTTGAGCCATAGACTTTGCCGTTTTTATAGGTCAAAATGGGTCAACCTAAGGTTTAGCAGCTGCATTATGATTTAAATTAATTCTCATAGTTAAATACATCCTAATATAATCAGCCCAGATATTGAAAACCAGAGAGACATACTGCAATGGATATAAATTTAAGTGACAAAAAATATAAAAGTGAATTGACTATGAGAAACGATGCTCTAACCTGTATGTGATCAGAAAAATGCAAACTAAGACAAGGCATCAGTTCCCAGCTATTAGCATTGCAAAAATCAGAAAGTTGGATAATTTTAGTGTTGGCGGAGATGCGAACTGCTAGTAGGAATGTAAACTGGTAGAGCCATTGCGGCAAATTAAATCTGTACCGCCCACATGACTCAGCAATTTGACACACATCCTCTCCCAGGAGGTATGTACTTTATAGATATCAGAAAGTCACTTGCTGGAAGTTGTACCTACCAGCATCGTCAGTGGCAGCAGGAAGCTGGAGGGTAAGCAAAATGTAGCAGATACGCTCTGGGATTCTAGGCAGCGATCAGAAATAACAAGCCAGAAGTATACACTGTAGCGTGTTTATGTCAAGAGTAAAAGACTGGGCTATACAGAACAATACCATGAGGTACATTTAAAACAGAGGCACACAAAGTACACTTATTTCCAGGTCACGTCCAAATACAAGCCTACACACCAAATACAGCAAGATGTGTGCGGTAGGGAGAGAAATGGGAGGGGGAATGAGGATACAAGGAAATTCATGAATAAATAACAAGGAGCCCAGCCCCACCAGGGGTGATGTGCCATGAGCTAAGATGATTAGCTCCGCACTCTACCTCTGAGGTCCCACAACCTCCCGCACCACATGCAGATCAACAAGATCGCTGCGTCCACATGACGAATATGAGTGAATGGAGAACTGGAAGGTAACGCAGGAACATGAAACGAGTTAATTCATGTGGTACTGATCTGCCTTTTAAATATTTACTTTATATTAATATTAAAAACCAAGAAAAAAGGAAGAGATGCTGTCACGAGAGTCCCTTTCCAGTCATTTTTATGTTCAATCAGATCCATTTACAGAACCAAAGAGACTCTGGAAATTCCTCCAGACTCTAAAGAAAGTGACCTCCCTACCCTCAGGAGACCACATGTAACTTACTTCAAGAAGAGTGTGTTTTTAGATCTCCAGATCTCTAGATTCTGCAGATAGGGAGAATTTACACAGCCCAGTGAAAACCCCAATCATAGTACTTTACAACTCTTACCATCTGGTATTCCAT
Organism: Nasua narica; assembly: GCA_028533885.1. Lineage (NCBI taxonomy): Eukaryota > Metazoa > Chordata > Mammalia > Carnivora > Procyonidae > Nasua > Nasua narica. The sequence goes on from CM052802.1 coordinate 33,264,165, forward strand.
TCTTTTAATGCGTCAGCTCTACTCTCGGGCCCGCACTCCTGCCCTTCTCTTGTCACTACAAACACTGTCACTGTAGCTGCTCTTGCTTTCAGAGCAGCCCCTTCCTATCCTTTTGTAAGTGCTTCCCATTTCTAGAACCTATCCTCTTCCCATCGGTGGCAGCTTCTGGTCCACGCCTGCCCATACATAAACTGTGCATAATTATTTCTGGTCCCAGTGGATCACTGTTAGCCACCAAACCATGAGTTTCCATACCGCTCAGTTGCAAAAGAAAACCAGGTGCTGGCTGAACTTTTCAGGATAAAGTTAACTTGTATACCTGAATTAGTACAAAACTTACTTTTCCTTTGGCACAGGTGGGTAGGGAAGAAAAATGCCAAACATAGTAACATTATAAATAAAGGAGGAAAAAAAGCCTTCCCTCCAGAATCTAAGATTTTGAAATTCTTAAGGTAAGGACCATGATGTCTACCCATCTTTGGATGTCTTGTGCCTTAATATGATACCCGGTATGTAGGATCAAATGAACTTCCCAATATAGGTCAATGAGGCTGACAAGTCTGATTATGGGCAACATCATCATTGACAGAACATTGTACCAGGAACATCATATGAAACTATCAAAGCCACAAGCCATTTTACAACTGACTCAATATAGACAGCAAAGAACTGTCTAATTCTAAGGACCTAATTCAATTGTTTTCATAGCATAGTAGTACAAGGCAGGGCGCCTGGGTCGCTCAGTCAGTTAAGCATCTGCCTTCACCCCAGGTCATGAACCTAGGGATCTTGGATCCAGTCCCGCACTGGGCTCCCTGCTCAGTGGGGCATCTGCTTTGCCCTCTGCCCCTCACCCTGCTCATGCTCTTTCTCTCTCACAAATAATCCTTTTCTTTTTCTAATAGCACAAGGTAAAGCTTCATACTGCTTCCTAGGTTCTTTTTTGGTATTAGTTTTAATTTTTATTTATTTATTTTAAATGATTTTAAATTTTTTAAAATTTTACTTATTTGACAGAGAGAGAGACAGCGAGAAGGGGAACACAAGCAGGGGGAGTGGGAGAGGAAGAAGCAGGCTTCCCGACGAGCAGGGAGCCTCATGCGGAGCTCGATCCCAGGACCCTGGGATCATGACCTGAGCTGAAGGCAAACGCTTAACCGACTGAGCCACCCAGAGCTCCCGTTGCCTTGTTTTAAAGATAACCAGCTACGCGTCTCCGTAAGTGAAGTCCTGCGTACCTTACCAAGACAGGCTCTGCAGCACAAAGCCCGTGAGGCCCGGGAGAGGTTTCTGGCCCTGGAGAGAGCCGAGAAGAGACAGGAGCTGCCTTGGGCAAGGACAACTGGGCCTCGCTGCAGGATGGGGCTCCACCTCCAGCGTTTCAGGGGAGGGCCCAGCACCACCTCCAAGGACGGAGGGCTCTCCCAGCGACACTGACACCTTTACTTTCAGCTTCAGCCTCCTCAGACCCTTATATCTACGCAAATTCAGACCCTCCCCCGGCTCAGGAGAACCTGGAGCAAATCACGGAATAGTATTTACTGCCGGAGGGGAAACTTGGCCAGATGTTCCTCTGAAACCAATGAGAGCAAAGCAACTGGACCTCCGGCCTGCCCAGTCTCAGGCAACAGTCTTCAGAGGCAGTGAGTGTTCTGCAGCCCTAGTAAGGAAGTAACTGACAAAACTGACAAGACCCTAGACGAGAGAAATGTAGGCCCTAGCCCGTCCCGTCTCGTTTCTCATAAATCCTGGATGTGGGGGTATCTGTGTGGACTTCGACCTGGGCGGAACCTGGTGCCCGGCGCCCGTGTCGTGTGTCCTTTCTCCCACCCCAGAGGAGGGCCGGGAGTGTCCCCAACACAAGGCGCCCGGCCCGTGCATCTGAGAGGATTCTAGACACAAGTTTCTTGAGAGAAGACTCCTCTCTCCGTGCACTAGGGCTAAACGCAGTGCATGTTACGGAGCATGCCCAGGGCCCACAGGGGCACGAAGGTTGGACGTGAAGGAATCCTTCGCAGCGGTGGTCTGTGGAGTCTTGGATGGGTTACAACTGCCGCAGGAATCCATTCGAAGAGGATCTCAGGTCTGAGGGCTGACCCTAAGGAAAGCTTAGACATGGGGGGTGAAGGGAAGAGTGGCTCCTGGGAGTGGGCAGTAAAAGGCTTGGAGAGTGGGCACATCCAGAGAAAAGTTACAGAAGTTCCTACTGGCAGCGTCAAACCCCGCACAGAGGAGGAGAAATGAACACCTGCACCTGGATCCCTGGGAGGCCGCACAGTTCCCGGCGTGAACACTGGAAGGCTGCAGGACAGATGGTGTTAACCCTCTCAGTAAAGTAGGGAGAAGGCCTTTGGCTAAAATGAAACAGGGTGAAGACGGGATTGGGAGCTTAAGGGATTGTGAAATTTGGATGAATTACTAAGGTTTCAACGACGTGGATACTGAAAGAAGCAGTAAGGGTTCACCAAGGGGGTGGGGTCTGAGTGACGGACGAGTGCCCGTGGGGCCACAGCCACCTGAGGGGTGTCGGGCAGGTGCGCAGGGCAGCCAAGCGAGGGCAGTGGCAGGTGAGGTGCTGAGCGAGAGAGTGGCCTGATGTCTTCCTGTCCTATTGCTACTCTAATTATCGCAAATGTAGTGCCTCCACATTCAAAGTAAACACAAGTTTAGTAGGTTCCAAGTCTGACATGGGTCTCAGTGGGCTAAAATCAGTGTTTGGAGATCCCTGGGAAAGACTAATTTCCTTGCCTCCTCCAACTCCTACCAGTAGGCTGCTTTTGTTGGCTCCAGGTCCCTCTCTCCACCAGCAAAGCCAGCAGCACCCAGCCGAGTCCTCCCACACGCCGCTTCTCCAGCTCTTCCTCCCCTTCTGCTGCGTTCTCTTACTTTTAAGGACTCTTGGGCTTACATGGCACACACCTGGATAATCCAGGATGCTCTCCTTAAGGTCAGCTGATTAAGAGACCTTAATTCCATCTATAACTTTAATGCGACTTTGCTGTGTAACCTAACAGGTTTTGGAAATTAGGACACATACCTACTACCACAGGTGGAGAAGAGGTTTACAGGAAACGATAAGGGCACCTGGGTGAATCAGTCGGCGAAGCGTCTGCCTTCGGCTCAGGTCATGATCCCAGGGTTCTGGGATCGAGCCCCACATCGGGCTCCCTGCTCAGCGGGAAGCCTGCTTCTCCCCCTCCCACCCCCCCTGCTGGAGTTCCCTCTCTTGCTGTGTTTCACTCTATCAAATAAATAAATAAAGACTTAAAAAAATATACATAGGAAAAGATAAGAGGCTCAAATTCAAAGAGGGAATTTCTGAGGATTCAAGTAGTGATCTGAGCTGTGAGTGTGCTGAGGGAGAGGGAGGGGGTGTTAATGAATGCAGTAATGGCCAGATGTTCTGGTTCTGAGACCCCCCCCCAACAAGAATAAGACAATACCAATGTCATTCAAACCTGAGCATCTGTCACAGACCACCGAAGACGGGGTGAAGTCAGAACAGACATTGTTCACTACTGTCCTCGAAAACAGAGACAAAAGACAACTGTGAATTCCCTGGATCTTGATTCTGTAATCTCTATATAGATAGAGGAAAGACAGAAAAGACAGTACGTAGCCTTTTTTGCTGCTATCAATTATCTGAATAAGCAGAAACAATGTATAAAGTATCAGGGCCAATTCTGTATTGGCCTGACACTTAATTGATGTGTGGGTGTCCTTCCCTCTTACTCTTCTTGAACAATCCATTGTGACAGTTTGATGATACGAACCACAAAATCAAGTCATGTGCCATTTCCCTTATGTCACTAAACATTATTCTGATCACAATTTGGTTTGGGGGTCAAAACGAGCTGAGTTCAACTAGCAAGGCTGACACATTCTCCAGCTGTATAGTGTTAACTAAGTTATTTGAAATCTTTGCGCCTCCACTTCCTTATCTGTAAAAGGAAGAGCTATCTCACAATGTTCAAAAGATTAAATGAGATGACAAGCACAGTATTGATCTCAGAGCCTGGCACACAGTAAGTGCTTAACAAAGGCTACTATTAACAATAATGCAGTCAACGTAAGTTAATAGCAATTTGAATAGAGTTGGGTATGAAAAGAATTATAAATCTTAAGCAAAAAGATTTCATTCCCCAAACACAGGAGTGACAGAACACTGATAGATAATCATAAATTGTTTAAAAGAGAAAAACCAGATCTGATCACTTTGATACAATGCCAAGGAAGCCTTCTATGAAATTAAACAGCCATTATATTAAAAAAAAAAAATAAAAACATAACACCAGTTAGAAAACTAAAAATAGGAGTGAACTTCCCTTAACATGAAGAACTTTTAGCTACTCTTTAATATTCATTAAAAATATGCTCCTGAAAAAAATCAACAGAACCCTAAAAGCTATACACTAAAAAAACAATTTGCCTGTGAGAATGGAAGCTGAATGAACTCATGAGATCACTTCCTTGTCTGTACTAGCCTGTTCCTTGCTAAACACAGCCTGAACTAAGGCACCAGTGAGGGCCACCCCCACCCCAACTTTCTAGAAGAGAGACTCCAGGGTGTGCAGTGGGAGAAATAGCCCCAGGCATGGCGGGAGCTCCACCCCATTCTTCTTTTGTCCAAGGGGTTCTGTGGAGACACAGGCCTAAGAGCAATTCCAGCAAAGCTTTAAGGCTTCTGGGCACAACATCTCCCACTCCCAATCCGCTAAACTGTAACAAAGAGGCTAAAGTAAGGTGATACAAGACTAAACCACAAGAATTTAAGGTCATAAAAATAAACTTCGTCATGGAGATGAAAGCAGCAACACCACAAAGCCAACAAGAGACCGGCAGTTTTGGAACTCGCAAGGCTGAGGAGGGAATCTCTGCCATTCTTGGGAGGCTGCCTTTCCCAGCACCGCGAGACTTCGCCCGCACCTGCCTAGAATGTGTAGGCGCTTGTTCACCAACGGTCTCTTGAGAAATCAAGCACGAAGCTCTCCCAACGCACACTCGAGGCAACTGAGATGAGCCCTTATATCAGAAACCGAAAGCAAACACCAATATAAGAATTCCTACTATCATGGTTTATACTCAACTGTGTTTTGGAATCCCTAGTCAAAGGAAAAGATAAAAGAATTTCTGAAAAGAAATGACATTTTGATTATTAGCAGATGAACTGTCTACCTAAAGAACCAACCATCATAAAAATATCCAGGAAATCATGAAACTGTTCAGTAAGGTGGCCAGATATAATATAGTCTTTTATATTTATGATAGAAGTGTATTTTGAGATGTCTCAGGCATAATAGTATAAAACTAGAAAATGTCTAGGAATAAATATAATGAGATAATGGCAAGATATATATGCATATGTATATATATAAATTTTAAAGGGTTTAGTAAAGTTAATGTAAATGGAAGCTTGCATAAAGGGAGGTATATATAATGTTCCTAAGTTAGAAATCTCATTCTTATAAATATTTCACTTTCTCTTCAAATTAATGTTTAAGTTAAACGCAATTCAAATAAAAAAATTTTTTTGGAGAAGGCAAACATGCCAAATTGATCATCATATTTCTCTGGAGGCATAAATACCTAAGACTATCCAAAATTATTTTTGAAAGAAAAATGACAGTAGGAACCCTGTACTGATGTTAAAACGAATGATAATAAAGCCATAGCAGTTAAAAAATGAGGTGAAATATAAAAAATCAAAACAATATTGAAGGAATGTAATGGAACATAAAAATGCCTTTATAAACTAGTAAGAAAAGGCTGGCTTTTCCCATAATCGCCATGTAACTTCATCTTAGAGGGAAGGTTTTGGCATCAGACTGAATGACAGTACTGGTCTGCCTCAGCTCACTGTGTGATTAAATAACTTTAATCAAAGACAGTTTCTCAGCTGTATAATGGGGATATAGCTGTGCCTGGCTGGTTCAGTCAAAGAGCATAAGACTCTTGATCTCAGGGTCCTCAGTTCAAGCCCCACATTGGGCGTGGAGCCTACTTAAAAAAAAATTAAAAATAGATAAATGGGGATACCAACTGGACTCCCACAGAGTTATTGTTAAGGCTTACATGAGGCAATTCGATTAAGTTTAAAGCACTCCACAATGTGTGAAACGAGGACTCAGGAAACCTTAAGGACTACTATTAAATGAGGTTGGGTGAACACTGGCTAAGATTTGGAGAAAAATCTCCATCACTCTTAAATCAATGCAAATAGAGTAAAGGTTTAAAAGTCAAAAATATAAAGTTAGAAATGTCCTTGAAGAAAAATACAGGATTTGTATTTGCTTAAAGAAATATGTTCTCTATCAGTGATAGACACTTCTGAAATTATTGGCCTCACTCTGTCAAGAGTGCAATAAAAATATTAAATATTATTATTTAGCATCTTAAGGGTAACTTCTGGAACACTTGAAACATAAGCTGTTACAATAAAAAATTTTAAAAGGTGTGCCAGGAGAAATCTTCATCGTCTGAGGATGGAGAGGGCAGGGGTGTGAGGAAGAACAGACTACACTAAATATGAATTCCACGTTCTCTCCTCTGTTGAGAGAAGAAACATCAGAAACATGCAGATGTTGTTTTCCTTCCTTTAAGCATGCCACAGGCAATATAGTTCTTGACTAACATGAGTGGAGTCACAGTCACACTCATGTACAATCTAGAATGCAAGAAGGGTAGGGGAGTTGTTTACGGTGGAATTCTTGACCTCAGAGCCTAGTAGTGCCCTCAGCAGGAAGCAGGCCCTCAAGTATTTGTAGAATGCGTTAACCAACTAGGTATCTAAGCAGAGTACTTCAGTTGTTGAGTCAGCTCCTGACATACCAGCCATAAAAACGGTGAGTATGTTGACTGTAACTACATATATGACTAGGTCAAGTAGTTAAGCCCAGAGAGAAATTTCATCACACTCTAGCTCAGGGGAAATGGAAAGTCCATGTATCATCAACATTTTCTCCTTACTGAGAAACCACAATGTCCCTGGGGCTATGGAGAAGACACTAAAATTTTATTTAACTTTTGCCTTCTTTCTCTTTGAGTTGACTCAGGTGAAGCAGAACGACGTACAATGGCTTCATCAGGGCTTTTGTGACAGAGAGCTGGGCTCAAGTCCCTGCTTTACACTCATCCACAGTGGGACCTCTGGTTAGGTTACTCGGCTTCCAGGTTTTCTCGTTTGTTTAATAGGCTCCTACCACCTTCATTAGATCATGATTACTAGTAAATTAAATAATGAAATAAAGCATCTAACCTACCGGAGACACTCACCCAAAATAGGCTCTTTCCGCTCTTCCTTGTACCTGCTGCTGTTCTTTCTTAAGCATATGAAAACTCAAGGTAGTTTTTTTTTTTTTTTAAATAAATGGATCTAAAACTTAGCTGGATAAATGTAAAATTTAGAAGAAAGTAAGAAATATAAAGAAATATAAAGACCATTTCTGTGGTCCAATCCAAACTATAAATGGTCATGAAAAAATACCACTGAACAAGAGAAGAAAATACAAAATCACCCATATAACCCCCATTCAGAAAGAATCAATGTATTCTGGTGACCATCACCAGAAAGGGAGATGGGGAAAAAGGGAGATGGAGAACTCCCTTTTTCTATGTATATAGGGGAGTTATTTTTTTAAACAAAAACAGAATCATAATCTATATACTATTGCCAACCTGCTTTCCTACCATAACAATATTTTGTGAAAATTTCCCATAGTGTTTTTCTACATCATTTAAAAAGAGCACACAGGGACGCCTGGGTGGCTCAGTTGGTTAAGCTGCTGCCTTCAGCTCAGGTCATGATTCCAGGGTGCTGGGATCAAGTCCTGCATCGGGCTCCTTGCTCAGTAGGGAGCCTGCTTCTCTCTGCCTCTGCTTGCTTGGGGGCGCGCTCTCTCTCTCTCTCTCTCCCTCCCTCTCTCTCTCTATCTCTGACAAATAATCTTTATAAACAAATAAATACATAATAAAAGAGCACATTTTATGACATTTATGCTATTTTTATTTTCCCACTATTTAAAACATGCAGTGAAGAAGATGTGGTATATTTATATAATTGAATATTATTCAGCCACAAAAAAGAATGAAATCTTGCTATTTGCAATGACATGGATAGAGCTAGGGAGTATTATGCTAGTGAAATAAGTCAGAGAAAGACAAATACCATGATTTCACTCATATGTGGAATTTAAGAAACAAAACAAATGAGCAAAGGGGAAAAAAACAGGGTAGAGGATTGGGGCGATGAGTTAAATAGGGGATGTGGATGAAACAGTGCACTTGTGATGAGCACCGGGTAATGTATGGAACTGTTCTACCATATTGTATACCCGAAACTCATATAACGGTGTACATTAACTGGAATTAAAATAAAAACTTAGTGAATGAATGAATAAATAAGTATAGTAACAAAATAAATAAACAATGAAATGATAGTCACTGTATTTAAATCTTCTGGTATTCTCATGACTGGTTCCTTAGGGTGAATTTCTACAAACAGTACTGTTGGGTCAAAGGGTATGGAAAAGGTAAGTCTCTCTCTTTTTTTATTTTTTATTTGACAGAGAAAGACACAGAGAGGGAACACAAGCAGGGGGAGCGGGAGAGGGAGAAGCAGGCTTCCCGCTGAGCAGGGAGCCCAACGTAGGCCTCCATCCCAGGACTCTGGAATCATGACCTGAGCTGAAAGCAGTGCTTAACTACTGAGCCACCCAGGAACCCGGTAAGTCTCTTGATAACAATGGTTACTGTCTTCTAGAAAGATCTGACCACATTACTCTCCTACCATCAATGTATTGGAGCATTTTTCCTTTGTCCTTTCCCCAGGTCATTCCTAATTTGATTTTTCAAAATCGCTTAAACTGAAAAATCACTGACAATATTTAGTCTGATTTCTTGTACACCAGGATTTCTCCTAATACAAACGTGATATGACAGGTTAATTAGGGAACAATATTTGGACTAAACAGATCAATTATAATAGGACTAGACTCCGATCTAGCTCTAGTACAACAGGTTTTTTAAAACATAGCCAGCTGTTTGGTTCAGTAACAGTACTTTTTGCTTCAACAACGACAAGAATGGATTACAAAATCCTGCATCAATGGGAGTACCGGCATTGGAAGAGGAAGAGGAAGGGATGTCCCTTGATCACTGTCAAGGTACTAGGTGCTGGAGGATGGGGGAAATGAGTAGATGTTGGCCAAAGAGAGCAAACTTCCAGTTTTAAGGTGAGCAAGTTTTGAAGACCTAACGTACAGCATAGTGATCACAGTCAATAATACTGTATTATATACTTGAAAGTTGCTTAAAAAAGTGAATCTTAAATGTTCTCCCCACAAAAAAGAAATGGTAACTATGGGACCTGATGGAGGTGTTAGCTAAAGCTATGGTGGTAATCATTTTGCAATATACACATGTATCAAGTCAACATGCAGTCTATCTTAAACTGATACCATGGTATCGCAATTATATCTCAATAAACCTGAAAAAAAGAGGACCGCTTTTTGTATTCATGCTTTTTAAATTTTTTAATTTTTAAAATTTTTTTATATTCATGCTTTTAACCATATTTGCAATGGCTATATATTTTTAATTTTATGTTTAATTAGTTGCAATGCTCATCACGAATTCTTTCATAAAATGACTTTTTCATATTTGAGGACTAGATTTTGATGTGTGTCTCGGAAAAAAAAAACGTCTCTCTCACTCAGCAATTTTGTTTAGGAAAAGTATGACATAAATGGTATGTTTCCTGAGACTGAGTACGTGTGAGAATATCCTGTTGTCTTTGAGCTTGAGAAACAACTTTTACTTCACAACTCTGAAGATTTCATTCCATTGGTGTTCACCACTGTGAAGTCTGTGCCGGACTCTCTTCTTTGTTCCTTTGTACCTAATTTTTTTTTTAAGTTTTTATATATGTATTTGACAGAGAGAGAGAGAGAAAAGTAAAAGGAGAGGGAGAAGCAGACTCCCCACTAAGCAGGGAGCCCAATGCAGGACTCAGTCCCAGGACCCTGGGATCATGAGCTGAGCTGAAGGCAGACGCTTAATCAACTGAGCCACCCAGGCACCCCTGTAACTAACATTTTTTTTAAAAAAGATTGTTTTTACCATTTATCCATGACCTGTAAACATTTGCCAGAGTTTTTCTACATGCTGAGTCTCCCCCCTGCATTCTCCCTAAATATGATGAGCTCTTTTGATTTCCAAAGTATGAAAGCATTCTTCGTACACTATGTTGAATTACTACATCTTTTCCCATTGTTTTGACTCTTCGCCAAGAACACCTCTGATTCTTGGACTCTTCACTCATGCCTCCCATATCTGTCATCTTCTCTCTTATTGCTTGCATTCCTTCCTAAACAACCCTGTGTGTTCTGGGGGTACCTGTCAGGTCTGTCTTGTGCACCACCTAGGTTTTCACAGTATGACTTCGCTTAAACATTAACCAGCCTTCCCTGATGGCCCCAAAAAGCACAGGCCTCATTATTTCCATCCTAATAATATCACTTTATTTTACACCCAAGTCCCTCAAGTCTCTATATTCTGCCTGATTTAAAACACATTAATTTGGGGTGACTCAGTTGGTTGAGCATCTGACTCTTGATTTCGGCTCGGGTCACAATCTCAGGGTCATGGAATTAAACCCACATGTGGCTCCGAGCTCAGTGGTGAGTCTGCTTAAGATTCCCTTTCTCCTCTCCTTTGTCCGTCCCCTCCCTGGCATGTGTTCTCTCTCAAACAGATAAGTAAATCTTTTAAAAAAATTAATTTGGTTCTTGATATCCTCTTTTCACATTAAAGTCCATTTTAATCCTGTATTCTGTGATTCTCTGAGCTCTCAAGTACCAGAATGATCCTCACCTGGGAGTAGAAGGCAATGAGATCTTATGTTGTGGTTTGACCTACTTTTATGTTTGGGAATTCATTTATCATAACAACGTAACTTTGGCTTTCTGAACTTCTTACATGAAACAAAGAGAAATGACAGATAAGAAATCTTCACATGTGTGGTTAAAACAACTCTATGAAAAAGTAATCTGTGTAAAGAAAAGTGTCAGGGTTGCACTGTGGAAAATAATTCATCAATTGGTAACTTTCATGTTGTGGCAAACCCCAAAAATATTTTAAAAAGGATAAGTAGGAAATTTCATTTATTATTTTATTCTTACTATTTCTTTTGAATTCAGGAGGAAAAACCATGATTTGAAATGATTAATAGAGACATTACAGATTCATTATTAAAAGCTAAATTCATTCTTTATACTATAGAGATTTTCTCTCTAAATTTTTGACTGTGATAATCACAAAACTGGCTATACTCTCACTTAAATGTTTTCTGTTTGGGAAAATAACCTCCCAATTCTCTTAAAATATCTACTTCACTACCAGGATTTTTAGTATTAATCTTTTATGCTAAAACACTACAAAATCATAAGATATTTTATTCCAATTTAGGCTTGCCTCCCTTATTTGTAAAATTTCTCCATCTTTTTCAAATTTTACACCTGCACACCTGTGTTTCAGTTAAAGAATTTTCCTACTGAGACATTACCCACTTTGTATAATTTCCCTTCCCATCTCCATTTGCACACAAACAAGGATGTGCATTATTCTAAATTAAGGAATAATTTATTCCTTTACTAAAAAAGAATTTTTTATATAATTCATGCTGTTAAATATACTTGGACACTGTAATATTGATGAGACAAAAGATGCATATGTACACATTCCAACATAACTGTGTCAATTTAATAACTTAATAGCTAATTTTGAAAAATATATTAATATGTACTATTACCAAACGATTCTTTAGGAGTTCACATAAATATAAGTTTAGAAAGACTCCTATGTATCAGTAATAGTGCAAGCACAGAAGAATTGCCTTGCCTTCACATATTCTAGAAGTTTTTGCGGGGCTTAGGGGGGGAGTTTGGAGATGTTTACTGTGTGCCAGGTGCTACGCTAGGTGGTTGGATCTAGATTTATCTGATGCCATCTGCCTCCCTGTAACCACTTCACTTCCGTTCTCCTGCTCCGTTCTCTCAGAAACAAAACATTTTTAGAATCTGCACCATTTTGTTACAGTGGGCCAAGTGCAGTGATTCGATCTTTCCCAAACATCTTTTACAGATAGCTAACTGTTGTGTTCTTCTAAGTCTTAGGAGATAGTGAGGAATTGTTACTGGAGGCTTATATGAGGCACAGATAAATCTAATTCAACAAGTAAAAACGTTATTTGGTTCCTCAGATTAGGTAGATGTTAATGATGTGGAAAGAGATACCTGTAGAAAGTTACTATGTTCTTCCTTTATTGATTCTAGCGCTTTACATTTGTTTAATGGTCTTTTTGCAAACCCCTTGGGTTTACTCTGTTACCCATTTTTCTGTATTTTTTGATTAACATTAAAAATAATTGTAAAATGTTTAATATGTAAAAAAAATGAAAACAAAACTCCCTTGCAATTTCTATAATCTGAGAAAATGGTTATCAGCATATTGTTACAGGTTCTTCTAGTCTGTTTTTCTATATTCATTATAATTTGTCATCCCTTAACTTTTTGTTTTTGACTCGGTATGGGTCCCTGTTTCTTCTCTTACATGTGTGGATTTATGTCACCCCTGTAAGTAGCAATTTCTAGGCCTCTCACCTGAAATCTAGGCCCCTGTAGACAAATCCACTTGGTACCTCAAAAACATCTCCAAACACAAACACACTGAACTCTTTTTTCCTTCTTGAGTTTTCCAGTTTGTCAATTCTTGACTCTGTTCTTTTTGTCCCTCACACACTAGAATGGTCACCAAATACTGCTGATTCTACGAGCAAAATCTCTTCGTAGGGTGCTCTTTCCCCTCCGCCCCAGTCTTCGACCAGCACCACCTGACTTCAAGCTGACTTCTACCCAATGTTCACAAATTTATCATTTTAAAATACACAGTTAAATGTAGTTCCCCCAATAGCTCCCCACTGACTCCAGGAAAGTCCAAATCCTTAGTGTGGCTGACAAGAACCTCCCATTTTAGTGTCTCTTCTCAGACTAGAGCCACCAAAAGAATTAGACGTGGGATTACTCTGGATTTGAGGTCTACTGCTCCACCTAGTGGTACAGAACAACACCCCCCATGGGACTTGGAATATGCCCGGTCAGCCCTATCAGATCAAGCAAGCCTGCCCACGGGGGTGTTAGTCAGATAGAGAGGGAGGTGAAAAGGACAAAGAACTCTGGAATTCAATAACCATCTAATGGTTTTATCTAAGCACTGAATTCTAAGGGAAGGCCCCAAACCTCCAGACCAATTTTCATCACCATTCTTGAGAGATGAAAGGCTATGATGGCATCTACTTACTGCGACCAAAGAAAATCACAGATTAATTCTGACCCAACTCCTGCACTGCCACCTATATATCCTTCCAGAATTTTCATGAAACTCAGGCTTACTGAAACAGTAAGCATTCACCTATGTATTAATTCATACCCTCGATGCACATTTAAAGAACACCTGTAACTCAAGATACTACACCAAGCGAATAATACAGGGCCCAAGTGATGAGAGCCCATAAATAGGAAAGCAGGTAAATAAATCCATAATGACAATGCAGGAGAGTCTAAGCTGGCCCCGGGCGGGGAGGGCTTCCCCTGAGAAATGATGACTGAGCTGACTTTGAAGCGAGAGTTGGTTCGGTAAAGAGCAGAGTGAAGGGTATTGTTTCCGATTCAACGCATTACACGTGCCACAGAGAGCAGCATATTAAAAAGCTATCCTAACACAGCATCAACAGTTGGTACAGCATCCTGACTAAAAGAAACCTCCGTCAATAGACTCTACCAGCCTCTTCCAGGGAAATGCTACAGAGCAAAATGTCTCCACTTCAAAATACTTCTTAAGCAACAGCATTTACAATAAGGGCAAAAAAAGATAATAATTTAAGCTGCACGACTATTCAAAACCACACGTTTTCAAATCTCCAGTGTGCACAAATCATATGTAAAAGAAGATGAGAAATGGGAAGATTTTCCTTAATCCTCTTCCTCTTTTTGGAAAGAAGGGATAATACTCAACACTTTAAATTTTAAGGTAAGTCTATTAATCACACTCGCACAGAAGTTTCCTTCAACAGATGGCAGTTACAGTTTTTTATAAAATACTAAGTGGCTTGAGACTGAGAGCATCCGTTAAGCTATGTAATACACGACATAATCCCATTATCATCCACACAAGATATAATCCCACGTGGACCGCTACAAACCACACACCCTCCAAAGCAGATACCTCACGTGCCATCTGCTGGCGCAATGCCTGCAGTCACACTGATTCGCCCCCCAGAGGCAGCCCATTTTATCTTCGATGAGCACTGCTCGTAAGTTCTATTAAACATGGAGATAAGATCTGTCTTCCAGGAACGCTGGCATTAACTGTGACCAAACGTGGGGCCCCTGGGAGAATCTGCTACAAGAGCACGTTTCACATACTGGCCTGCTGTCCGTTGTCAGAGGCCCCATCTTGTCTCTCAGCCTAGCAGTCTTGGTCCACGGTACCCTGCGTGTCACATCAAGGTCTGACTCCCACTTCCCTTTCCCTGCACTCTCTTCTGCACATACCCCAGCTCTGCATGTGACAGAAGCAGTCGCTGGGACACAGATCCCAGGAAAGCACGGTTATCACCTCCGTCTTGCTAGCTATGCCACTTCTGTCAATCCGGTTTCCGACGCTGGGAATATGCTGAGAAACTCTATAATAATATTGCACACTTATTTCAAAATGCCCCGTAACCAGGGACGCCTGGCTGGCTCAGCCAGTGGAGCATGTGACTCCTGATCTCGGGGTTGAGAGTCTGAGCCCCACTCTGGGTCTAGAGAGTCCTAAAAAAAATTTCGAAATCCCTTAACTAAAACTCCCAAGTCGTGGTCTTTTTTTTTTTTTTTTTTTTTAAACTGATGGGCGCTAGGCCATGTCTCTACCATTTTCTATTGCCCAGCTGATGCCAGACAGTTCAGGCACTTCCAGCAACATATTTATGGATATGTCTACATACATTAAGAAAAATATTTCTCATACAGGGAAGGTGACCATCCACTGGATAGATATTTATTACCACACACTAGGTGCTGGATCCTGGAAACATGAAGTTAAATGAGACACACCAAATTATGTCCCTGTCACCCCTTTAGACAAGACTATGTATCTAAGACAAGGGTGAGTGGTACACCGTTATCTCTCAATAAACTGCTACTGTTATTATTATAATGAGGAGCAGTTATAAATTAATAGTCTTAAAAATTACTAGTTGTTTTTGTTTGGGGGTTTTTTTCTTAGAGAGGGAGAAAGAGAGAAAGGGAAGTGGGGCAAAGGGGGAGAGAGAGAGAATCTTGGGCAGTCTCCACACCCCGCACAGAGCCCAACGTGGGCTCGATCTCACAATCCTGAGATCATGACCTGAGCTGAAATTAGGAGCCGGACCCCTGACCTACCGAGGCGCCCCATTATAGATTTTTAAAATGGGAATACTGCAGTATTGCCACCGATACTCACCAGTACTATAATATCTCTTTAGTTCTGTACGCCTGATCTCCTTTAACTGATTATTTTTTCTCTTTTTTTTCTCATCAGTAATATATTCCTCTTCTACAGCAATGTTGCACTTGTCTTGTTCTAAAATGACTGCTTTAGCATCCTCTCTTCCAGTATGGGTCCTTGTAGCAATAGCTGAGGCCGCCTCTGCATTTTGCTTGGCTTGTTTTTTCTTTTTCAATCTAGGAAGGAGGAAAAAAAAAGGACAAACATTGGAGAAGTGCTTTTCTAGGAGGAATTACATTAGTTTCATGTTGTTAGGCTTTCAGAAACTAACTGATACGGAACACACTTTCTTTATATTACAGTTAATCACATTTTCCTGTTAATTTTTTCTTTTCTAATCACTTAAAAATTCTTACATGGAGACCTGTAGCATTTCCTCCACTTTACACCCTCAATACTTAATGCCTCAGAAAATTATCAGGAAATCCTCTAGGCCTAGGGAAAAGCTAGATTCTTCTACAGGCTATTGAATGTTGAACATTTTCTTAAAGTACACAGCTGCCACGTTTGCAGTGTTACATTAAAAAAACAGAGAGAGAGAGTGTGTGTTTCCGGTTTCCAATGGGCAAACACATTTGTAAAAATAAATCCTTTATAATTGACTCACACTGAGTATAAAAGTTTGGCGAGCTGGTTCAGGTCTGAGCAATTCTCTTCCTTTAGACATATGACAGTAGTACTGAAGGAAGAGCTGTGTCTCCTGAGACAAAAAATGACATAATGACACTATATAAAGTTATCATGATCACTAATATAATAGCTGGCTGATAGATTAGTTAACATATCTGATGTTTTTAATTCCTCACTCCTAAGTCAAAGAGATGAACTTTACTATACTTTGCTGAAATCCAATAACTCAAAATATTTTCCTATTGATTTATCACTCTTAATTGATGTGTCACTCTGTAGTTACTAGCCATTCTGAAGAATGCCTTCACCTTACTGGAATGTAAAGAACAAGGGTCTTGGCCTCTAGTATATGTGGCAGTTTGCTCCTATGTAAATATTTTTAATTAGGACTCTTTTGTCTCACTCCCTTTTTTACACACGGTCAGCTAACTCTTACACCTATGTGTCTAGTTTCTTTGCTCTCTTGAGCATCTATCTATACAATTTGATGTTGGGCAAGGATAAGGAACTGTTTTGGGAGAAAAATGAGATACCTATAGGATAACAAAGGGACTAAGGTTAGATTTTCTGCCTCTTTGTTTTGTGACATTGAACAAAAATCCATTTAACAGGGGCGCCTGGGTGGCTCAGTGGGTTAAAGCCTCTGCCTTCAGCTCAGGTCATGATCTCAGGGTCCTGGGATCAAGCCCCGCATCGAGCTATGCTCAGTGGGGCGCCTGCTTCCCTCTCTCTCTGCCTGCTTGTGATCTCTCTGTCATATAAATAAATAAAATCTTAAAAAATAAAAATAAAAAAAAAGAAAGAAAAATCTTAAAAAAAAAAATCCATTTAACAATTTTGACAGGTCCCTTGTTAAATAAGAGACCCAGTAAGAGACCCTTATTTAACAGGGTCTTTTATTAGGATCAATTGAGATAATCCATGTCAACATATAACACAAACAGAAACAGAAATAATAAAATATCCCCTCATAAATCATATAATGACATGAGAACTAAAGATACATGACACATTCAACTTTGGAAATAAGGTATCTTTTTTTTTTTTAAGATTTTATTTTATTTGTCAGAGAGTGAGGGAAGGAGGTAGAGCGCATGGCAGGGGGGAAGCGGCAGGCAGAGGGAGAAGCAGGCTCCCGCCGAGCAAGGAACCCAATGGTAGACTCGATCCCAGGACCCTGAGCCAAAGGCAGAGACTCACCCAACTGAACCACCCAGGTGTCCCATAAGGGACATATTCTAACATATTCTAACAAAATATTTCAACTAGGCTATAATTCATTGAACACATGCTCTTAGATTTTCATTGGCTAATAAATGGGTATATGGCCTAGGAGAAAGGACAGCTGAACAAAAAGCATAGATAAATACACTCCCCATCTCTTCGTTTAGCTGTCTTTTTATGTTTACTCATTAAAAACCAAACCAAAAAAAATACCCAAACCAAACCACAAACCAAACCAAATTGGAGACTCATAAAAAGAACTTCTATTCAATACATGTTTTTATTTTCTAATCTCAGATTTTAAACTGCAGTTTTTAAATTATTATTATTACTTCTGATAAGAGTGGGTGGCTCTTTGCAATGTTGAGTCGGATAAGGTTCCTAATAAAACAATTTCTCTCTTGATCACGATAACTATGTGAGGCTGTAATTAGTAATGCAGTAACCTAGATATCATACAGAAACCAGCACTTTGCTTAGGGAGGTCTATGCAAAGAGCTGATACCTGTATCCAGAAAGCTGACCATGGCTGGGCTGATCTTGTTCTGATATACGGCTTATCAAAAACATGCTTGAGATGAACCTTATTGCCCACTTCCAAAAATCATTCCTTCTAGGAAGGGAGAAAAGAGGAATCAAAAAATAATTCTATGGAGCCTGAAATATGCTGCTTCTTCCTCTTCTGGATTTTTCCACTTTAAGGTGATTTAAATGTCCTCATTTCACGGTTCCCATGATAATTAAACTCACTCAGATCTAGGGCACATGTTTGGTTGAACAGTAGCACTGTCTGGGGACATCTCATTAAAGACCGATTTTCACACATGGAAATAACAAAATGGGATACATTGTTTTATTCATTTGACCCTGTTCTGCACAGACCATTATTGTTAACACTCACAGCCAAAAGTAGTTGTTTTTTCAAAAAAAAAAAAAAAAGGCTAGAAAATAGCAATACCAAATTTGTTTAACAGAAGACAGAATCCAATTTAATACTTCACTAATTTTACAATCAGCTACATCTTTTGTTTTGACTAGAGTACACATGAGAATTTGTTCCTCTGGAGTTTATCAACACGACTGAAACATTCTGGTCTTATGATGTGAGTTCGGGAAGCCCACTGTAAAATCCTTCCTTCAAAGCAGGGAATACATTTTTAAGGCCTCGTCTAAGAAAGAATAACTGCCATCTGACATATGTGGTATATTTATTGCTCTTCAAATGTTCCCATTGAAGCCTTCTCTGCTGTCCGGCAAGTCAGTATCTATCATGGTAAGACAGTCTCGGAAAAGGGTTTTGTTATCACCAAATTAAGGTAAATTGAAAACAAAAGGTTACACAAGAAAATAAACCAAGCTTGTTTTTAATGATCCCAAATGTACATTTACATTGTGGACCAAAAAAATACTTAGCAAATCATGTTTGGCAGATGAATGACGGTAAACAGTGAGATGTATTTATATTTGACAGCTGTGAATACGAGTCCAAAAACCCACCTTTATTTTGTTATGCTGCATTTATCTTTCTTTAAAAGAGATCATAATGACATAAAACAAGTTTTATTATTCAATCTCCTCTCATTACTGTAGCTAAGCCCTATCAGTTCTGCCCAAATCCTTCCCTCTCAAATTCAACTCCTTTCTTGATCTCTGCTCCCAGTGAATCATTTCAGGTTTGCATCATCTCTCTGCACTATTTTTTACAAGAAAATTTTTCTTTATTTTATTATGAAATTTATATGTGTTCATATTCAAAAATATTGAAAATGCAGAAAGGTAAAAAGCATAGAACTTATATCAAATGAAATGCTAACACTAAGAAGCAGTCACCGTTTGGGAGAGAGACCAGGAAAGCCAGAAGTTCGGGAAATTCCGGACCTTCCCCAAGCACAGAAGAATGAAGGGGAATGGCTCGCCGTCATGATTCTCAGCTGCTTATTTGTCCCTTCCCTGTCATAAAGGAATGTTAAAGGACTTATTCTGGAATCTCTTGGCTTTTTTAAATTGAAATTTTAAAATTAAAAATAGTGGGTGCCTGGGTGGCTCAGTCCTTAAGTATCTGCGTTTGGCTCGGGTCGTGATCCTGGAGTCCTGGGATGGAGCCCCTCATGGGGCTCCCTGCTCGGCGGGAAGCCTACTTCTCCCTCTCTCACTCCCCCTGCTTGTGTTCCTGCTCTATCTCTCTCTCTCTCTGTCAAATAAATGAATAAATAAATGAATAAATAAATAAATCTTTTTTAAAAATTAAATTAAATTAAAAATAGCACCCAGCCCAGAGTTAGCAGACTGAAGAAATAAACAAGGCGATACTGCTAAAGAAAGCATTCTCAGTAGCTGAACGAAACTGTTTTCCTCTGAAGCTCTTCCTTCCCTAAAGGAAATAAGTTCATTGGCAACAATCAGAGCCAGGGCCTTGAGCAAGTTCCTTGCTTTGTCTCTGCAGAGGTCTCTTCTGCTGCTTCCGACATCCAGGGCAAGGAAACACAGAAAGGCCTCTAAGGAGGAGAGGGGGCTTTCGTGAGCACTAGAGGGAGAACTTCTTGAGGGCAGGGATTTGTCTAGGATTTGTTAAAATGCCGTAGGTACACATGAGGTCCTCAGGAAGGATTTCCGGAATGCATGAACAACTGAATGAGCGGATAACCAGGGCTCTGTTCTGATCGGGCGGAGATCAGCTCTCCCCGTCAGGGCTCTCCTACAAACAGGCCATTTCACCATCTTCTTAAGCAGCAGCATGTGTCAAAAAGAAACGCACATCTCTTTAATTAGATGCTTGACTTAAGAAGAAAATATATTAGCCACCTATAATTTAAAATGTATTAAACTATAGACTGACTTACTATTAAACTCATAGTTCTAGATGACTCTTTCCCTAATTCCACAATTTGAGGTCCGTATGTTTCTGTACGTAGTAAGTGTGTAGACATAAATATCTAGCACAGCATTGCCCAATATGGTAACCACTAGCTAGCCACTGTGGTTATTAAATTTAATTAAAATTAAATAAAAGTTTAAAATTCAGTTCTTCAATTGCAAGAGCCACATTTCAAGAGCTTAACAGACTTAAGTGATAGTGGGCACCATAGTGGGTGACAAACATGGAGAACACTTCTTTCATCCCAGAAAGTACTTTCATCCCATTGAAAGTATAGCTATTGATTCAATAGTTAGCCCCTATTAGCAAGAAACTAGAGGGCAGGGTGAAGATAGAAACCACTGATTACTTTAACTTATTTAGCTTATGCGTAGACTATGTCTACAAGGGTACACGTGAAAAAATGGTAAAGTGAGTTTCTGGCAAAAGTTAGTGGCTAGGGGGAAAGACAGAGTAAGAATATTGACTTTTCATCATGTTCTCTTTTGTGGCTTTTAAATTTTACACCATACATAAATATTAGCTAGTCAGAAAAATACTCTTTTAAAGCTCTTAGTCTTTGAAGTCTCTTCCCTACCATAATAATTTAACACATATTGCCAAATTTTAAAAATCAAGTTTTGCGCTTTAAAAAAGATTATTGTGTGGGGCGCCAGGGTGACTGTCAGTTATGGATCTGCCTTCAGCTCAGGTCATGATCCCAGGGTCCTGGGATGGAGCTCCACACGGGGCTCCTCGCTTTTCAGGGAGCCTGCCTCTTTCCCCCTTGCTAGTGCTCTCTCTTGCTCTCTCTCTCTCTCTCTCTAATATATAAATAAAATCTTTAAAAAAAAAGATTATTATGAGAAGTAAATAAAATCTTTAAAAAAAAAGATTATTATGAGAAGTTTGAAAGAACTTTCTTCTAACAGAAACTACTACTGAGTTGACTAAGGAACCAGACATCAGGCGATGTACTTCACAAATAATATCCCACCCTCACAAAAGCCCAGCAGGGTAGGCAATCTTATCTCCCTATTACAGATAAGAAAAGAAAGGCTGAGAAAAATTAGGGCCTTTCCCAAGGTCACCGTGTTGAGAGAGCAAAACGCAAGCTGAGGGCAAACCATAAGCTAACAACCCCCCCAACCCCCACCCCCCCCCCAGGTGGGATACAAGTGACATTCCTCAGGCACTCCTAGCTGCTCCAGAATAAAGGAAAGGCAAAAACAAATGGTTAACTGATAGAGATCACAGGCAGGCAGGACCAGAGTCTCCATCAGTTTGCAACTGTCTTAATGATTTACAAGGAAAAAAAGCAATCTCCAGAAGCCTAGAGGCAGGCTCAAGTTCCTGGAGTCCTAACATCACCCTCCCCTCTCTATAGGATAGAAAATCTTATATAATCAATCAGCCATCCTCACAACCCCAGTGCAGCTCCTTCTGTCCATGGGTGCTGTCTCCGTGCTTTAACGAAACCACCTTTTTCCACCCCAGACATCTCAAGAATTCTTTCTTGAGGGACACCTGGGTGGCTCAGTTGGTTAGGCGGCTGCCTTTGGCTCAGGTCATGATCCCGGCGTCTTGGGATCGAGTCCCGCATCGGGCTCCTTGCTCCGCAGGGAGCGTGCCCCTCTGCCTGCCTCTCTGCCTGCTTGTGTTCTCTCTCTGTTAAATAAATAAATAAAATCTTAAAAAAAAAAAAAAAAGAATTCTTTCTTGACCCTGGGCTCCGGATCTCAACATTTCCACATCGTTTGGCATCTGAACGTGGGGCTCAGTCTTCTCATCTGGACTCTAATGGCTCTAATCTGAATCACGGTGCAAAGTGGTGAATACTTTCTCTTCCCTTCCTTTACTTTCATTTCAGGGGCTTTTCAAGTACAATCTTATTGGAACACTTTAATGTTGATTGCTCAGGCTGCAATCCACCAGCCCGTGGCTACTCTATAGGCAGGAGAATGCCTGCCTTTTGGCTGGAAGTTAGTTAGTCCCCTGGCCAGAATGGTAGTAAGACTCAGAAACCCAATGCCTTCTCTTTATTCCTGTCCCTATACAAAATTGTCTGTCTTGGGCAAGGGACGGCCACCTAGGTCACCAGCACAGTTGCCAGTCTTAAGACTCCTGTGTAAGGTTTCCTCCTCATGGGTCTAATGTGATCTCTTCCACATCTAGCCACGAGGCCCCCACCTGGAGCCAGACAAAACTAGTACTGGACTGAATTAAAACCCAACAGGGGACCGTTTCCTAGGGAAGTCAGTTCTAAGGAATTACATGTATTGGAAGGTTGCTCAGACCATTATGAATTTCTACCTTTACTGTTTTCCATCAATGCCCTACTAACAGCTTAAATTACAGAATTGGGTAATTTCCCCTTGTAAAAGTTTTCTAGTGTTTTTCAAGGGCTAAAAACAGTAGGTCCTTCAAGGCAAAGCAAAATAACGCACAGACTTCAAGGCAAGGCAAGATAAGGCAAGGCCTTCAGGCATCGTCTTCAAGACAAGACACGGGATCTCAGTCTACTTGTTGGCACCCACTTTGCAGTCTAGAATGCAACAGGGAAGTGGGGTGAGGGTGGCAGGACATGAATCCCTTCTCCAGGGCCTTAAATGGAAGGGCAGTGATCATGGCGATTTCATTCAAGGGACACCTTGGTTTGCTTTGACACTGAGAATCTCTGACATTCTGCAGGGGATGCCACTAAGGAGTTGGAGGGGGAGGGCTGAGGTTCTTGGTAGTGGACCTTCTCTACTTTCCTAGGATCATGGGATCTTCTCTCTTCTTCAGTTCCCAAGGACTCTCCCTTGGAATGCCTTTTTACCCACTGGAAACAATTCGGATTGCAAAATTTAAGAAAGGACTGATCTCCTGTAGCATTGCATGACCTCAGTATGCTCTATCAGTTAGATCTCTTCTGCAGGAAACAGGGCAAATGCACTGAGGTACCGTAGATCCAGGCCTTCAACTCTCACCTTGACTAATTCTGTGTGGCCGGGATGACAAAATCACTACTTCAAAGCCAGAGCATACCCCACTCCACGGGGTTAACTATGGGCTTGTGGACAGAATGGATGACCTCACTTTTCTTATTACATGGATTAGATGATGCGCTTGGGGATGCCCTTATCTCCTGAGACAAGTCTTCTCCCACTTGCCAGTGATTCCTTGTAATTAGGATATTATTAAGGCTGGACCTCAAATAAAGAGTTTATTGATGGTTTTTATTCCTTAATCATATTTGTCCCAGGAACTACCTCTATTAATGTAAAACTGCAAATAGAGGCTCTAGCGGAGCATACAACACTCCGTCTGGTAGACACCACCTCAAAGCTCACTATGGGACAGTCCTGACTGTAATGACTCCATGTCAGGTCCAGAGCGTCTCAGAGACCAAAGGCCACCAATGGATGATGGGAGGCCGACTTATTAAATGCCAGACTATGCTTACAGATACACCTGAAATAATACTTAAAACCTGTCAAACTTTAAACCCAGCTACCCTAGGCCTGGGCCTGACCATCGTACTTCCATGTTAAAACATAACTGCTCAGGGGTTAGTGATCTTGTTTATTCTGGCCCATCAGACTCGAGAGATTCCCCTACTGAAATGCAGACAACAGGTGGTTTGCTGATGGCACTAATTTCAAGGAAAAGGGGACAAGAAAAGCTGGGTGTGCTAGTGTCAGTCTAACTCAAGACTGTTGTTGAGGCCAAGGCTCTCCCAGCAAATACCTGTGTCCAAAAAGAGGGTTAATTGTGTTCACTCGTGCCTTGCAATTGGCAAAGGACTTCAAAATTTATATCTATATGAACTCTAAGTATGCGTTCCTAGTCCTATATGCACATGGAACAATTTGGAAGGAAAGGGATTATCAAGCCATAACTCCCCAGTCAAACATGGGCCTGAAATTCAGACTCTTCTAGAGGCTGCACGCCTACCTATGGAGGTAGCTGTGACCCACCTCAAAGGACATCAAAAGTGTATGACCTTAGACTCCAAAGGAAACAATCTGGCAGACTGTGCACCCAAGCAAGGCAGCACAAAATAAATAAATATTAACTCCAATAAAGTCCATAACTCCAGTCTCTTCCAGACCAAAAAGTTCACTTAGCCCAGGAATAAGGATATTCAAAAATGCACAGGACCGGCTTGTTAATAGTAAGGGAAAAAATCTTTACACTCAAAAATAACCAATGGAAGGTAATACAGGGCTTATACCAGGCTACTCATTTGAGTAAAAAGGCCACTGAGGTGACAAAAACTTTGCTAAAAGAAACTGTCCCTCGATTTGGACTCACTTGGTCCCTACAAAGTGACAACGGACCGGCTTTTATTGCACAAGAAGATCGGCAAATAGCTTGGGCCTTAAAAATCAATGACTATTTACATTCGGCCTGGCATCCACAATCCTCCGGAAAGGTGGCCCTCCAAAACCGAATAGCCCCTGAGATCCTGACTGCAGTTGGAGAAAGACTAGAATTGGAGGGCTGGCTCCTAACAGGACCGGACAGCTAGGCAGCTCTAACTTGTGGCCCTGGCTCCCCCTGGCTGGCTCAGTTGCTGGACCCGGTTTTGCCTGGATGCACGGACACATTATTTAAGCTATTACTAATACAGCCAACCTTTCAAATTTACAACAGTGGGCAGTTCTGTGTTTTATTCGTACGACCACCTAGCAGCCAACTTTGCTCCCTCTTTAGGACTGGAAGATGTCATTTGGCACACGGACGCTCTTAATACGTGCACAGCCAGAGCCCTAAATGACACTCGAAATAGCATTCCTCTGCGAAACACTGAAAGAACTCGAATGCATAAAACAGTTATACAAGATAGAACAGCATTAGATGTTTTAACAGCAGCACAGGGTGGTATGTGGGCCATTATAAAAATCCAATGCCATGTATATATATATATATTTTTTTAAAGATTTTATTTATTTATTTAACAGAGAGAGAACACAAGCAGGCAGAGAGGCAGGCAGAGGCGGAGAGAGGAGCAGGCTCCCTGCTGAGCAAGGAGCCCAATGTGGGACTCCATCCCAGGACTCCAGGATCATGACCCGAGCAGAAGGCAGCTGCCCAACCAACTGAGCCACCCAGGCGTCCCCAATGCCATGTATACATTCCAGATTGTCCCAGACATGTCACAGAGCTACTGAAAAATCTGAACACCCAAATTGAGGCTCGATGAAATCCTCCTCTCGCAGTGATTAAGTTCCTGAGTCTGGGGGAGGACTATGGTCAACTACCAAGGGTCTCTTTGTTGGACTTCTCATTCTTACAGCCATATTAATCCTAGTATGTTGCCTTTTTCAGTGTCTCTCCGCTTAGTGCTCAGACTCCATCTACAATGACCTCACGTCCGCAGATGTTTCCTACCACTCACAAAGATACTTCTTACTAAGTTGGATTCAACTGCCTCTACCTTTCATGACTCCGCTGTCCCTTCCCCGACTAATATTGACCCACAGGTAGGGATATCTCTACATGCCTACTCAGCAGGAAGAAGCTACAGAAAGTGAGACCTTCCACCTTCAACAACCTGAAAGATGTAAGGATCAAGACTGTTCGGAGGGGGGACAAATGATGAGGGTGCAAAAAGCACGGTGAAGGCAAAGCACAAGCTAACACCCTGCACCCCTCCCCCAGGTGGGATACCTGTGACATTCCTCAGGCACTTCCAGCTGCTCCAGAACAAAGGAAAGGCAAAAACAAATAGTTAACTGATACAGATCACAGTCAGGCAGGACAATAGTCTCCAACAGTCTGCAATTGTCTTAATGATTTACAAGAAAAAAAAAAAAAAAAAAGCCATCTCCAGAAGCCTAGAGGCTCAAGTTCCTGGGGCCCTAACATCACCCTCCCCTCTCTATAGGATAGAAAATCCTATATAATC
The DNA here is from genome assembly GCA_028533885.1 of Nasua narica. Classification (NCBI taxonomy): domain Eukaryota; kingdom Metazoa; phylum Chordata; class Mammalia; order Carnivora; family Procyonidae; genus Nasua; species Nasua narica. The sequence continues at coordinate 33,290,351 of CM052802.1, forward strand.
AGTCACTCCTCACAACCCCAGTGCAACTCCTTCTGCCCATGGGTGCTGTCCCCATGCTTTAAAGAACCACCTTTTTGCACCAAAGACATCTCAAGGATTCTTTCTTGGCCCTTGGCACCAACCCCCCACGTTTCTACATCTACAGAGCATAGTTAAGTGGTGGAGCAGGAATTCACAAGGCTTGGTGGGAGCCAGAAGCCTCACGGCCTCCCAAGTCCACTCAGACAAGTGTCCTACACGTACGTATTTATCTTGATTTTAAAATAAAATTCACTGGACTTTGGAAATTCTGTGAACCATTTGGGGGAGACACGCCCGGCAATCTAGTTGGCCTCGATGGAGAACACGCTCGCAGGAAGGAAAGATTTCAACTCTAGGTCTGGCTCTCTGTAATCAGCTGGAATCTGCTTCAAAAATACCATGAACCTTGCAGTACTTCTAAGATAAAACAAAAGCAAGAGGCTGATGACAGGATTTTCAAGCTTCGGTCTGGCTCCTACAGTTTACACTTAGCTGGATGAGCAACGTGCTGAAGCAGTTTTGAGGTTAAAAAAATCTTTTAAATCCAAACTAAAGCTTCCCCAGTCTCTGCACTTCCCTGTGTTCCCTCACATCTGAGTACATTTTCCTTTCACTGATGCTTCCATCCCTGCGAAAGTCCAGAGGTCAACTTAGAACCACTGATACATGAACCACTGTACATGAACCACTGACATACAAAGGCTATTAAAAAAAACAACAACAACAACAGCAAAAAGCACTGCTCTATGATTTGAAGCAAACAGCTCCATGAAGAAAAGTAGAAAATGTCAGAATGGATCAACCATGAGAACAACATCATCTTCTTTTTGCTTGTTTATTTTTTGTTTTTAGTTTCTGTTTTGTTTTTTTTTTTTTTAACTTCCTTAAGGATACCCCTTGGTGTCCCATTGCATTCACTTACAGGTGAAGAGGGAATGAGATTTGGTCTGTGGAACTCCAAAGAACCAATTAATGAAGGAGACGAAGCCATAGAGTAATAACGGTTAGTTCAATATAACTTTCTAGAGATGCCTGGGTGGCTCAGTCAGTTAAGCATCTGCCTTTGGCTCAGGTCATGATCTCAGGGTCCTGGGATCGAGCCCTGCGTTGGACTCCCTGCTCAGCGGGGAGCCTGCTTCTCTCTCCCTCTGCCCCTCCTCCTGCTCATGCTCTGTCTCTCTCAAATAAACAAAATCTTAAAATATATATATACATATATATGTATTGTCATATATACTATTGTCCATATATACATATATATGTATATGGATTGCTCACTTAGAAAGATAGCTAGATAGCTAGCTAGCTAGATAGCTAGCTAGCTAGATAGCTAGCTAGCTAGATAGATAGATCTTTCTAAGTGAGCAGTCCAATAACAGAACTGGCTGCTCCACAAATTAGTGCCCCACCACTGGAAGTATGCAAGTAGGTCAGGTCCAAGTTCCAACCTCTAAAACTGTATGGGACTGCCCTGAATCTTCTTTTTCAAGATACAATGAACATAAACATTATATTAATTTCAGGTGAACAACATAATGATTGGCAATTAGTATATACTGTGGAATGATGGCCACAAGTCTAGTTAACATCTGTCACCACACAGTGACAAAACTTTTTCTTGTGATGAGAACTTTTAAGACCTCTTAATAACTTTCAAATATGCAATATAATAATGTTAGCTACAGTCACCATGCCATACATTACATCCCCAGGATTTATTTATTTTATGACTGGAAGTCTGTACCTTTTGGCCACTTTCACCCATTTTGCCCATCTCCCAAAATAGAGTTGACTCTTGAATAACTCGGGGCAGGGCTTGGGGCATACAGCCCATACAACCCCCATACATACAACCCCCATACAGCCCAAATACATGGGCATACAACCCCCATACAGCCCAAAATACACATATAACTCTTGACTCTCCCAAAACCTAACTACTAAGAACCTACTGTTGACTGGAAGCCTTACTGATAACATCAACAGTCAATTAACATATTTTCTATGTTAAATGTATTACTTTGCTGTATCCCAGCAACAAAGTAGGCTAGAGAAAAGCAAATGTTATTAAGAAAATCATAAGGAAGAGAAAATGGATTCCCAGTACTGTGCTGTGTTTATTGAAAAAATTCCAGGTATAAGTGGACCGGCCATGTAAACTCGTGTTGTTTAAGGGTTATCTGTAGTCTTCTTTAATACAAACACTTTTTCTCAAAATTGCCTCTTTAGGGAAATAGGAGTACTCACATAAAAGGTACAGATGTAATAGTCCTTCATGAAAAAAATTATAGAACAGTATTGCAGTTTGACCCTATTTTTGTGAAACAGAACAAAAAGCAAAGCAAAACCCTCTCAAACCAGCAACTATTCCATTTCGATATACACATACGTGCGTTTAGATATGTACGTATGAGAAAATGGTCGACAGAGGAAAGAGAAGGGGGCAACTTTTACTTTACATTTATATAATTTGGTATTTTGGGTACATAATCATATATTGTTTCTGTGATTATCAGGCTAATAAATTTGTAAAATTAAATATCTGCAGCTATGGCAACATTTGGCCAAATCTCTGCTAGTGGTTTATTTTTTCTCCTGAATCTAGCTATCCCAGGAAAATCCTGCAATGGAGCCCCACTCCCTCCATTATCACCTAGAGCTGGGCTCTTGCCCTTTGTGGGGACAGTCTTAGTTCTTGCTCTTGGTTGTTCCACTGCAACCTTGTCATTGCCCCGTTTTTCAGAGCCGACGCTGTTTTTTCCTGGTTGCTGGAACCTGCCTCTTGCCATTTCCAGACTCAGGGAAATGGAGCTGAGTCTATGGGCCAGGATCATCTGCATTTGAAACCTCATTTGTTCCTTCTTAGGTGTGTATCCTTGGGTGACTTACTAAATCTAAGCCTCAGGTTTCTTGTTCTTCAAAGGGAAAGAATGGCCTCAGATGGCTTTTTCATGATAACTAAACTAACTAAACTAACTAGCTACACAAAGCTTACAATGACTATTAAACACAACCTGTGACTGGCCCACAGCAAAGGCTCAATAACCAGAAGTTACTTGTGCTGAAGCTATTGCCATCGCTTGGGGATTTCTCAGGATCCAAGAAAATAAGTTAACATCTAAAGCACTATAACACATCAAAGAAGGTATTTGATAAATTCTAGATGCTATCATGTGCTCACATTATTTTCTCACTATACATAAATATTAATTTTATTTAACCCTGCTATGAATTTAGTCACCAGTACAAGCTATTTATTATTTTTAGAAGAATATCACTTCTAATATTTCATTTCGTGTTTTCACAAAAGGAAGGTCAGTTTTCAGTTTCCACTGCAAATTCCCAAGTATGATATGTGCCAAATAACATCTAGCTTCATGCCAGAGGGGGAAGACAGTTACAAACAAAAACACTCACTTAATGAAAATTCTTAGAATTATGATCAAATAAAACCAAAAAGCTCGGGAGTAATCACTGGAAAAGTCTATAAATGTGCCTGATTCTAGTGCCAACCTTTGAAATGCACATTCTCTTCCTCACTTTGTCTAATTTTGACAATGAGATCCCCCCATCAAAAAAATTAATCAGTCAGAATGGAAATACTCTGGTTCGGAAACACCAATTCACTTAGAAAAAGAGGTCTTCCGGCTTTCAGTTCAATAACTAGCGATATACCCACACAGCTAAGCATACATACCCATAACGGAATTTTCCTTGGCCTCAAAAAATAAATGCATTTTAATAAAGATTGTTAAATGGAATGCCAATCAGGGACAAAACACCAAAGTTCCCCTTTTTAGGATTTCTATGAAAACAGTGATGGGATCAGTAGATCACAGGGGACTCTGCTAATCAAAGTGCAGGTGCCGGGAATGGATACAAAATTGTCACACTTTCAGAAGAGACCTGGGGTGGGTTCTTAAGGGACATTCATAGAACCTTATATGCCCCTCCTCAGTACCGGGGTGACAATGACACTGCCACAAAATGAATGTTTGCTGTGTAGAATGTTTGCCTTGTGTTTATGAAACAAGACAGGCTTTTGTTGCATATATAGATTGCCTGTGTGGGAGTCTGGTTCCTTTTTCTAAAAATTCAGGATGCTGAGTCACAGCCCGAAAAAGTTACAGGGAAATCAGTGGCACTGACAATGGTAATAAAGAACTCAGCGATAAGCTGAAGAAGGGAAGCAGAAAAGGGAACTTGCTCCAGGTGATAAGAGAAGTGCCTTGTGCCAAGAGGAACCAGTAAAGTCCTGTAACTATGGTATTTCCATTTTGGGAATTTTACTGCTTTTCCCTCAAGGATAAGCTGACAAACACAGCAACACAGAACTTAAACAAAACCTGCAAGTGGAAACGTTAAGAAGTAACAAAGCATAGATTGTTAAATTTCTTTTGCTTTACCATGTATTGCATGTGGTTTATTGAACTTAATAGAGTTAAACTAAGGGGCTCTATTAGTTCCCTATGTCTGCTGTAAAAAATTACCACAAACTCGGGGCTTAAAATAACACACAATTATTCTTGGACAGCTCTGGAGGTCAGAAGTCTAAAATCAGCTGCAAGGCTGGCATTCTTTGTGACCCCTTCCTCCAGCTCCGAGGCCAGCAGCACAGTCTCTGGCTTGAGTGTCTCCCTGCCCTCTCTGTAGTCAAATCTCCCTCTGCCTCCTTCCCTGGACACTGAGATCGCATTTTGAAGCCCACCCAGATAATCCAGGATAATCCCCCCACGTCAAGATCCTTAACTTACTCATATCTTCAAGGTCTCTTTTGCTACGTAAGGTAATACAAATTCCAGCATCAGGACCCAGCTATCTTTGGTGGTAATTACTCAGTCTACCACACTGGCTATAGCAGCATTGTGATATAAATAACTGTAAACTCAACATTATATCATCCATGTTCAAATCATTACTAGGTCTCAGAAAAGTTCACTGTTTGCAGTGAGTGGTAGTAAATACGTTATTTCTAAAGCAAAACCCAAAAGTCTACTTAAAACGATCCTGAAGTCTCAAGGTGCAGTGGAAATATTACAGACATGAACTTTCATTTTATGTTGAGGTGACCTCAAAACAGCCTCTTGGAGATGGGGATATTGGAAGGAAAATTTTAACAGGCTGGATTTCCAAAAGGTTAAATCTTGTTTTCATATCTGATCACTTCAATCATCACTGAAATCAGTCTTTCACTGTTTGTAATCACCTACAAAGCTGAAGGAAGCCTTCCAAATAGTTTTCCTTTCATTGGAGCTCCTTAGTGTGCCAGAATCATTTTTAATGTCAATTTTTAAAAAAAAATTTTTTTTTTTACTCAAAACCAATCATATGCTTGGACTCCCCAGTGACAGCACCAGGATCTATTTCAATAACACATATTTCAGCATAGCAGCAATATATTTCAAAGACACAATTCTTCTGGAAAAACAGAAAAATTTGAATTTCTTGAAGCTATTTCAGCATAACCAGCAACTAAAGCAGAGTTACTTGAAATTTTCCCAGCAGAAATACAGTGATAGCAGGGATTTTGTTCTCTGATCTAAACCTATTCCCTCCTAACTGCTTAAACTATAGAAACATGGAGGAAAATAAAAGCTAAAAAATACAGTCCAGAAATAATCAGTTTAGTATATAATTAATGCTCTCCTGAAAGCCTCATGGGTAAAACATAACATTTGTGATCAGCAGGAATGTCCTGCTAAGGAAAACAATTATGAGTGGCATAAAATTAGAATATGCTCTAACTGAACTTCTCTTCCTCCTTCCAACTTTTAAAATATATTCTAATACTTTTTAATTGCCTGTGAATAATTTTAGACACACACACATGCTTCCTCTTTTATGTTATTTCAATGCTATAAATTGGAAGCGGCCTCATAACTCTTCCTGTCATTATAGGTACTTTAAGAAAGAATAATGTATTATCAGGTATAAAATCTGAAAAATTATTTTGGCAGATGCTCTCAATTTAGTTGATTTACATCCAATATGTCCATTCAATTTCTTACGGGTATTTTTCTACTTGATATATACCATCCATATCCTTAGGAAATGACATTGCTCAAAAATCGGATTCAGGGAGTGGAATACCTACTTCGAGATTTTTCCCTTCTATAATTGCTGTTGAACTCTAAGGTTATTCATTCATATGTAAAGGGACACCAAAAATAGATTTTTAAAGAAAAATCCTGGTCTTGCTTTCCTATTTCTGAGGACCAGTCTCTAGGGCATGACCTTCCAACCACATGGCAGTCTTGGTTGGGCTTTTCCAAAAAAAAAAAAAAAAAAAAAAAGCCTCAAGGGTGGTCATCTCTCAAGTGTACTAGTTTGCTCTTAACCAACCGAAAAAGAACCCCTGTGTTGTAATAATAAATAAATGCCTGGTTTTTGTCCCTTCCTGGTCTGGTGTAAAGCTCCTAAAACACTTGAAATCTCCTGAGTGATAAGAATATCTTCTGTGTGTTAAATGACTCCCATTGTTTGGGAGTGGGGGGCAGGCGCTAAGACAACCTCAGGATAGGGATGGGTCACTAGAAACCCCAAGCCTTGTTTAGAAGATTGGAGGGGCACCTGGGTGGCTCAGTGGGTTAAAGCCTCTGCCTTAGGCTTGGGTGATGATTCCGGGGTCCTGGGACGGAGCCCCACATTGGGCTCTCTGCTCAGCAGGGAGCCTGCTTTCCCCTCTCCCTCTGCCTGCCTCTCTGCCTGTTTGTGGTCTCTCTTTCTGTCAAATAAATAAATAAAATCTTTAGAAGATTGGAAATTTTGGCCCCACCTCCAGACTTCTGGAGAGGGGAGAGGGGCTGGAGACTGAGTTCAATCACTCCCACCAATGATTTCAATCAATCATGCCTCTACAACGACACTTGCATAGAAACCTTTAAATGACAGGGTTTGGAGAGCTTCTGGTTTGGTGAACCCACTGAGGTGTGAGGAGGGTGGCATGCCCAGAGAGATCATGGTAACTCTGCACGCTCCCACTCCCATACTTTGCCTTATGCATCCTCTTCCCCTGGGCTGTTCCTTAATTATATGCTTTCTGGTAAACTGATAAATGTAAGCAAAAGTGTTTTCCTGAGTCCTGTGACTTGTTTTCGAATTGTCAGACCTGAGGAGGGATCACAGGGCCTCCTAAATGTACAGCCGAGTTGGACAGAAGTGGGGGTTAACTGGGGACTCAGGACTCATGAATGGCATCTGAAGTGAGGACAGTCTTGAGGGACTGAGCTCTTGAACCTGGGCAGTCTGACATTGACTCAGGGCCATTAGGGTCAGAACTGAATTGAACAGTCAGATACCTCGTTGATGTCGAGAATCAGAGAACACCAGACTCTAGACTTTGCCAGAACACCAATCTTGAGCACGTCAGTGAAGATGAAAGTAAGACTGATGGACCATACAAGAAACGAGGAGGCTACCCTTTCCTCAATTAGAGATGTCACCGAATGGCAGCTATGTTCTGCTTGACCCACAGGCACTTTTTAAGAATCCTAATGACTAAAGGAAAGCATTTAAAATGATATCCGGCGCCTGGGTGGCTCGGTCGGTTAAGCGACTGCCTTCGGCTCAAGTCATGATCCCGAACTCCGGGGATCGAGTCCCACATCGGGCTCCCAGCTCTGTGGGGAGTCTGCTTCTCACTCTGACCATCTCCCCTCTCATATTCCTGCTCTGTGCTCTCTCTCTCTCACAAATAAATACATAAAAAAATCTTTATTAAAAAATAAAATAAAATAAAATGAGGATATTTCACATAAAAATGTGGATTTCAGGCTCATTTTTGAAGAATCAGCAGACATAACAGCACTGGTCCGGGACCCCGCCTGGCCAGCCAGGCTGGAACCGAGCAACAGCAGCTTCCCTCCTTGGAAAAGGCACTTGCTGTCCTCACCAGGCCCCCGTCCACTTTACAGTGCACCGGCATCGGAGGCTGGCAGGTACCACTTATTGCCCACTTATTTCCATCACCACTTTGGTCTCTAAGGTCAGTGTTTGCATTTTTTGCTCTGGACAGCATAAAGTTTTATTCTTGGGTCAATTCAGATCATCAGAGAGCTGCGGTCTTGGACCATACTATGTCAGCCCACTGCAGAATATCTTTTACTGAGGCCTATATTGGCATCATGTCCTCTCTTGGCACTCTCGCTGCAATAACCTGCCTTTACTGAATGTTAATAACAGACACTACTATCATATCTTTTTGTGTTCCTTTTATATAGGATGTGAGGTCCTGCATAATTTTAGAGGTAAGGGTGAGGAAGGGTTTGACATGTGGAGAACCAGTATGTGCTCTACTCATGAACAGGGAGAACTATGGAAAGGAATTCTACTGTTTTTGGGTTTTTTTGACGTACGCATGTATGTTTATTGGCTAACTGACTGATTGATTGTAATCTCTACACCCTACATGGTGCTCGGACTCATGACCCTAGAATCATGAGCTGCATGCTCTTCTAAGCCAGTTGGGTGCCCTGAAAAGGAGTCCCTTTGTAACACTGACCATGGAAGTAGTTCTCAACAACTACACAACTAATAGCACGAAGTTCAGGGTCAAGAAGAAAGGAGTCCAGCGAAATAGCCAACAGCCATGTAAAAGTTCGGATGGTGAAGAAGGGTTTTTAAAAAAAAAGTTTCATTGGGCGCCTGGGTGGCTCAGTTGGTTGAGCTACTGCCTTCGGCTCAGGTCATGATCCATGAGTTCTGGGATCAAGTCCCACATCGGGTTCCCAGCTCCATGAGGAGTCTGCTTCTTCCTTTAGCCTTCTCTCCTCTCATGTTCTCTCTTTCTCTCTCAAATAAATAAATAAAATCTTTAAAAAAAAAAAGTTCCGTCATATAAAATTAACCACCCTCTTGGAGGTTTCCTGAGAGGTGAAGTAAATATCTGAATTATTTTCTCTGTTGTGCTTATTTCTTTGAACGTGACTTAATGCGAGAATGGACCAAAACCAGGCTAGCTGCACGTGTGTTACACACATGTAATTTTTATAAGGCATCTCAAATCCTTGTAGGATAAGGTGGGGCACGAATGAATGAATACATAAACAAATAAACAAGGAAATAAACAAACATTAGTCCTGGAATCATAAAGTGCAATGACAGGCTGAGCTTTATCTGTGTCAAATTTCACAAATTGATAAACCCCTTGAATCGGACCATGTCACATAGACTAAAAGGGTCCTCTCATCTCGAGGGAAGTTGCTCTACACCCTTCAAACAACAGAAATCAAACTCACCCAATACCAATCTATTAATTCAAAGAATAAGATGTTTTGAGAGGCAAGACCTAACAATTTCCCCACCATTTAAACACCTGCCTCTTTCCCCAAATAAGGAAAACTGGACTAATCATTAATTCTTCTTTGTACGTACTATGTCTCTCAGCACACAGAGGTAAAAAAAGAGTTCATTATATGTCATTAACAGAGTCATCAAACCACCCTCTCCAATGGCAATTTTGTACCAAGAAACTTAGAGTTTTAAAAGGTGATAAAAGGCAAGGTAATTTCTCATAGATTTGCATTTATTTATATAGTTTTAAGTATTCTGATCTCAGGGATTCCTTTTAATACACATTATAAAACTTTTTAAACCCTTATAACATCAGAATAATAATAGTCATCCAAATTTCCTGTGGATTTCCATGTTCCTTCGGTAAGCCATTAAGAAAACCCAGCTGGATCGTATTTTGGCTGAGATTAAAGAAGGCTTATGAAGAAAACCAAAATGTAATGACAACAATACTGCATGAGATGGGGGAAAATAAATATGTTTTTAACTACTGTGGAGACTCTCTGCAGGGAGTATATTAGCCACAGTTCAAATGAAAACCAAATAAAGAAAAGTTTCATTGCTGTTCTATGGATTAGGCAATAAAACTCCAATCAATAAAAAAGCAAGTTTCAATATTTAACCTATATGTACATTACAATTTCACAGTGGCATGGACAAAAACTAAAATTCAGCATTTATCAACTATTATATCTTTAGTGAGGCTACTATACACACAAAAAAGCAGGTATTCGCCATCAATATATTAATTCTTCTATGTTTAGATACTGTTTTAGGGGAATTATGATGTCAAAGAAAGCACTGAATTGAATTTTCAGAATTCTACGTAAAGCTGTCACAATATTAAAAATCCTAAAATGATAAATTTAAAATGATAAAATAATTATCTAAGCTAATAAACAAATTATCTTTTCCATTTTGTTTTCCAAGAAGCACAAATTATAAAATCTCATGTAGGAAAGCTCCTTAAAACGTATCTGATCAAATCATCCAATGACAGAATTAAGTACCATATTTACAGATTCTCTCAAAACTCTCCAGGGCCCGGAAACTCACTGAGACTCAACATACATCATTCTTCGTTTTAAAAACTTTAACTGCAGTGCTTAGTTCAGTGTCTAACACCCTACAGATAATTGTAGCCAACTTTTGTTGGCCTCCCTACAATCTTTCCCTCCTTGTTTTGAGATCAAGTTTCAATTTTCAGTAAATACACCCTCCTCCCTTTTAATATCATATCTGGGTTGGACACCACCCCAGCTCCAGGGGTGAAACACTTGACCCAAGCCAATCAAAGCACTGAGGCCCCTCAGATGGCTGCCTAGCAGCAGTGACTCCAAGAACCAGCCCATGGCCTAGGCTGGTCCAATCACAGTGAATCCTGTGTCTACTACTGGCAAACACACCCGCTTTGCCTGATGTTGCACAAAGGAGATCTGAGTCGGCTGTGTGTGTGTCAAGTGAAATCTGAGAAGACGAAAAGAGTGGAAGAGCTTAGATACAGAGAAACTGAGTCATGATGACATTATTTGGGCCCCCATCCAGGCATTCCAGAAGTCAAACCTAAAATTTAACCTGGACTTTTAACTTATGTGTGCCAGTAAATCCCCTAATGCCTTCTTTTCTCTCCTCAGCTAGTTTGACCTATTTTCTCTTACTTGGGACTCTTGTCCCTGACCCCCAACAAAGGGGAAAGACAGTCCTGACTATTATGGAAATTTACATAAGAAATAAGGTTATTTCAAGTGAAGGATCTGAAAATGTGGATTGGCTGAGCTGGGGTTGGATGTCTTTGTCATGTGACAATAAAATGGATCTTTTTTGTACCTTAAAACCAGATAGTGTGCCTATCAGAACTGCATTATTAGGGGCCTTAAGAGAATTTTTAGGATTCTAAAGTGAACTCTCCATTTCTTTCAGTCTTCAGTAAGATTTTATAAGAAAGAGACAAGCTTAGGCTATAATTTATCAGCTTAAAGTAGGACCAGATGAAAATCCACCTTTGCTAAGAGAAAATTTTTGTTTGTGGCTTGCACCAGTTGAGAGTCTGGTGACCTGGAGTCCTGCAGAGGTGAGAAAGCCAAATTATCTGCCCCCAGCTAAAGCTAGTGCAAAAAAAGTAGGGGAGTTGCTGTACTGACATGAGGGTTTGGAAGCGGCTGGTCTTCCTCAGGCTCCTCCCAAATACCTCCACTTATTCCCCCTGCCCAACACACCGGATGGTGGCCCAACTGCACTGACACAGCTAGAACACAGTCCAGGACTCCTAAGAAGCAAATAAACAGGGCCTCCCCAGCTCAGGCCACTGGTTTTTACTGCCCTGAAGCAAAGACCCAGAGGGTAGTGTTACTCTGAAGCCCAGGAGATGAACTGAGAGACCAAAATTCCTCAGCCAGGTCAATCTCCATCCAAAGTTCCACCGTTCTGGTTACTAACCCATGGAGTGTGGCCAATGAAAATAGAATTAAAGCCTGCAAAATTTTTAAATGAATTGTATTGCCAGAGAAACCCCTCACTTGTCAAACATATGAACTTGTAAATGCTCAACTCCAAAGTAATCCCTAGGTTCCCCAATCTATGCCACCAGAAAATGGGCTCCGAGGGAAATCCAGCTTCCAGAAGGGCTGCTCCTCAGTGTAGTAAGGAAAATGGACAAGAGTGAGCCACTCTGAGCAGAAACAGTGGCTGCCCTAAGGCTGACCAGGGAACTGCCCCACTGGCCAAGCAGGGAAAACCTGCTGTTCCTGTTCAGCAAGATAGGAAGTGCAGCCGACCACTGGCCACTGCGCGCTCCCCGCCTGCTCCCTCGCCCAAAGGGGTGTTTCCACTTCAGTCCAGTCACGGCGACCCTGAGCTGGGCGACTTGACTGAGCCACCAGGAAGCACTCCTGTTGTTCCTACCCAGGAAGATGCGAGGCTGGCAGTCTTCCTGTTACCACACACCAAGGGTCCAGAACGCCAGAAGCACACTGTGGGGTCCGAGGGCGAACGGGAAGACAGAGCGGAGACAGAGCACACAAACCCGGAAGTCCGCCATTCTTAATGGCTCACCTAGTCTCGCGAGGTTTGGTTGCCACTCGCATCAAAAGGTGCACTCACTGATATAGAAAACAATTATTACTTATAAATCTATAAATGGCATTTATAAAGTTCTTTGTGATGCCGAATGCCAAATCTGAAGTTCCCAGCCATTGGTCTGATTTCTCTCCTTCCCTGTATCAGAGAACTGAGACTTTTCTGCTCCTCACGGCTGGCCTTTCAAGGTGAGCAGCACATAGCACGCCCACCCAGCAACTTTTCTTCTTCTTCTTCAAGCTAAATATCTCCAGCACCTTCCATTTCTCTTCATACAAGCTATGTCTGTGTTCCGATATATTTGCTGCTCTCAAATGAACGTACAGTTCATTGCCTGCAGTATTTGGGCAGGCACCGGAGCTGGGAGGTGGGGAACTCCATTATTCTTTCCCTCAAGAGGACAAGAGCTGCTTAGGGCTGTTCCAGCAGACCTCCCCGGTGGGGAATGGCCCTCTTTGTAAATACAGATGCCAGGATGGAGGGTGGACGGGAGGGCAGAAGGGAAGAGAAGAAGAAAGGGAAAGAAGGAGGAAAAGAAGACTAGCAAAGGAAGACCGAAAATGAGGAAAGACAAAAAGACAGGAAATGGGAAGGAAGAAGGGAGGAGGGAGAAACTGATGTGACTAAAACATCCCCAAAGTAGCAATATTTTATTTTATTTTTAATTTTATTTAATGTATGTGTATATGTATGTTTAGTTAGTTAGAATATTTCTAAAAGGATCGATATGATCCTATCTCCCAAATGACCTTTAGAGAATGGAAATTGCAAGGGAGAAGGAAAGAAAAGGTCAAGACTTTAAACATCTTTTATGCTACCCTCTGTCACACTGTTTCAGTTTCTTATCATTATCAGTTACTGTTGCTTTTAATCATGAAAAATGGGTGAGCCCTACAATCTGTAAAAACCATATTCTTTCTCATTTATTCTCTGTTCCTCTGGTCTCCATTTTCTGTTTTAACGAGAACAACCTTTCACTGTGCAGTTCCTTTGACCAGTTAGGATTCCAAACTCCTTGGTGGCACAGGATTCCACACTCATCCCAGGGGCCCTATAGTCACAGAGCAGTTGGCTTCAAGAAATGCCTCACAGAGGGTGCAGCAAGGATAGAGGGAGCAGTGAGCAGGGGCTGAGAGGCCTTGGTGGACATTTTCCAACTCTGATCTCACTTGACCCTTCAGCGGCAATCAACACTACCAATCAGATAGATAGAATTATTCTGAGTTTCTTGACGCCACACCCTGCTCCTGTTTGTGTTGGAGGAGGAAGGCCACAGGCGGCTGGGGGGTGGCGCCCCAGTAAACACTGATAAGACCAGATCAGAGAGGTTGGCAGAGGCTGAAATTTGCAGGCTCTGGAGCAAGGTAAAGAGTTTAGATTTTATTTCAAGGACTATGAGAAGCCACTGGAAGATTTAATCTAGAGTATGAGGTGATCTGATTTGTGTTTTAAAAGTTCTTCTCTGGCTCCTATGTGAAGATTGGAATCGTTAAGGGCAAGAATAGAAGCGAGGAGACCAGCTGAAGGCCACAGCAGCAATCCATGAGAGAAAAGATGAAGGAGATGAAGTGAACAGATGTAGGTTATGTTCTGGAGGTGAAGCCAACAGTGTTTGCTAATGAATTAGGTGTGGAAAGTGAGGTAAAGAAGATTAAAACCAACTCCTACTAGATTTTCAGTTTAAGCTAAGGGGTAGATGTACTACAGTGATGGAGAAGCTTAGGGATGGGACAGGGTTGGGAGTCCTCTCTTCCCGCTCTCTTTTCAGAGGACCCATGGCCCACAGCCTCCATTTTTATTCCAAAACTGATGCCTCTCAGCTTTATACTTCCAGTTAGAATTATGCTCTGAGCTTCTTCCCTGTGTATCCAATCGCCTCTTCCACTTCTCCACGTGCCCTTCCCCGAGGCACACCCAACTCAAGGTGACCCAAACCCAGCCCGTCATTTATCCACCCCAAACCTGGTTTCCGCAAGATGTCTTCTTCCTTACTGGAAAACCACTGTCTACTCAGCTGTTTAAGTAGAAACCTGGACCCTGCCCCATCTCGATCTCCACATTCCACCAGTGCTATTAATTTTTCTTTGCAGCACTTACCAATAATCAAATTGCATCATCACTACTGCAATTTAGCTGTTCGACATCTGATTCTCCCCACAGAATATAAACTCCTTGAGGGAAGGGCCAATATCCCTCTTAGTCACACATCACTGTATACTCAGTGCTTAGCACAGTTGCCAGGAAGTACACCGGAAGCAAAACAGGTTTGCTGGATGAATGGGTAAATGATGCCCTCACTAGCCACTGACTCCAGTTCAAGAACCACCTCTCAAGGCTTAGTAACTCAGCTCGAGCAAGAAGTCAGCTTATGTAGTTTTTAAGATATTTTCTAGCCCTAAATTCCATGCAAATAAACAACTAAGAGATAAATCTAAATCACAGGAAGATTAATTATTCAGAGAACAAAATTTTTCATTATTGCAAATGAAATGTTCTAGAATTTTCTTATAGGTGCAGAGGACTAACTATACTATGTCCACATGTATTTAATAAGCTTTATGTGTATTTTTAAGTCACTTTAGTTTTACCTCATGATGATTTCAGACACTCAGATAAGTATTTCATGAGAGCTTTCCAGGGTTAAAGCCAAACATTTGCATTTACTAAAAACAAAAAAACCCCAAAACTAATCCACCCACATGTTTCTTTTAATACTTCTCGCACTGTGTATCCAATTACAACTTATTTTTAAAGATTCTTTATCAGTTCTTGATTAGCTCCCTATGAAAATATTTTTGCATGCAGTATGATTTTTAAAAAATAGTGACCACTTCACAGCTTAACATGCCATTTTTTAAAAAGTTCCATTATTCTCAGAGGAAACAATTATGTAGAACCAACAAAAAGGAAGGAAGAGACAGAGGCAAGAAGACCTTACTTAAGCAAGTGGGCCAGTCTCTAATTGCTCCAGGAGGAAGTGAGGAACAGAATTGAGATTTGGAAGTGTTGGGAAAGGTTCTAAGCCTTGCCTTAAAGCTGCATCTGCTAAGCAGGTAGACTTTTTTTTTTTTAATTTTTTTTAAAGATTTTATTTATTTATTTGATTGAGAGAGGGAGAGAGAGATCACAAGTAGGCAGAGAGGCAGGCAGAGAGAGAGGGGGAAGCAGGCTCCCCACGGAGCAGAGAGCCCGATGCGGGGCTCGATCCCAGGACCCTGAGATCATGACCTAAGCCGAAGGAAGATGCTTTAACCTACTGAACCACCCAGGCCTCCCCCCCCTTTTTTTTTAATCAGGACTGCTATTTTGAGATGATATGTGAGGAGTGCTGATGACATGGTCATTGGGAGAGGGGACAAAGGCTCCATCCTGATACCAAAGACTGGCTGCACGTATTTCTTCTAAGAGTTTCAGTTGTCTGCCTAATCAACTAAATGTTTTCTGTGTCTGTATATGACCTTCACTACAGGCACATTAGTCTTTCCTGGTTTCTGATTTTTTTTTACCCTTAATATATTTTCCCTTCAATGCAGTTAAATGATGAGAATCACTTAAAATTATGACCCCATATTAAGAAATCACCAGATTTCCAGAGTCAATAGTATCACTCTATGGTAATATAGAAGCTTTATTTTGAAAAACATAAATGTTTCCTTAAACAGCATTTCTAGAAATTGGAAAATAACTTATCAAAAATACAAGAAAGAAAATTAATCTGAAGCTCCAGAGAAAAACTGAAACCAGTAAGAGAATGCTAAAGGGCAGAAACGTGTGGCAGGGAGAAGAAAGCCTCAGAAGGCATGCTGTGCGGGGACACAGCATCGGTCCCATGGATGGGAGAGCGGCCAGTGGCCTCAGAAAACAGCAAGGGTACCTGAGAGATCACAGCAATCCCTCACAGTCCTGCCCAAGAACTTCCCACTCCCAGCAGCACATCCCCAGGAAGTAAACTTGGTGCTGAGTTTCACTTTAAATCAGTTGTGAATTTTGAGTAGGCTACCAGCCAAAGCTGATATAAAAAATCGAGAACTCTGAGCATCTTTGGTGTGCTGGATCCTCATGGTCCATAAATGAAGGTTCTTTACTGACCAGTGAAAAATGAGACTGGTAAAAGCCAATCATCTGTGGGCTTGTGGACTCATGTCTCCTATCCAGGGTGCAACTTTAATCCTTAGGTAGCATGACCAATGAACTGATGTGTGTTCTTTTCCCTGGAAAGTAAGAAAATTAAGTTGGTAATTATTTCGCTGATCCCTATAATACTTAAAAGAAAAGATGAAGGTATCCGGTGGCTCCTTGTCAGGGGGAATAAAAGCAACCCAAATTCACCCTGGTAGAATTAGGTTTAGCACACTAATTAATAAAGTGGCAGAGAACAGCCTAAGAGTGATCAAAACCATCAGTCAAGAAGGAGTAACTGATCCAAACACATGATCAAGGGATTGGTCCCCAACAGAAGAAACAGGAACTGACTCTCCAGTGATTGAACACCCAGGTAGGAATCTTATAGATTTGGGTAATGTTTTCCCCTTACCCTCCAATTGAAGATTATGACTGTGAGTCAAAAGAAGATACGAAGTACACAGCAGATAATGAGAAAGAATTGACCCAAACGATAAGCTTCTCTTAACGAATATAAGGACTCCATCTCAGTGTCCCAGTCACATGCAAATCCCATGTATTTCATGAATCTCTGCACAGTCTTCCTCCCATGTGAAATGTCCCTCCTTCATTCTCTCCTCATGACATCTGAAGACAGCACAATATCACCTCTTTTATGATGATGCCCAGGCTCTCCTGGATAGTCACTTCCTCTGCCCAATACTCTTAGCACTAGGCAGCCCCCTTATCCGGTACTTACCCATTGTTACTTCTTTTATAAGCATCCTGTTATTACACCAGACCGTACATTCCAACAAATATTTTTTTAAATTTGCATATTGCTAACACACGTTACACACAAATGTAACACACGTTACATTCGTTTCAGCAACTCAGCTTCTCCATAAGTTGTGCTCTGCTCATCACAAGTGTAGCTAGATTCTATTGCTATACAATGCTATTACAGTATCCACTGACTGTATTCCCCATGCTGTGCCTGTTATTCTCATGACTTATTCATTCCATAACTGGAAGTCCGTATCTCCCTCTCTCTTCCATGCCTTTTGCTTCACCTCCCACTCTCTTTCCCTCTGATAGCCATCAGTCTGTTCTCTGCTTTTATAGGTCTGATTCTGCTTTTTGTCTGTTTATTCCTTTGTTTTGTTTTTTAGATTCCACATCAGTGGGGCGCCTGGGTGGCTCAGGCGTGAAGCATCTGCCTTCAGCTCAGGTCATGATCCTAGGGTCCTGGGATCGAGTCCCACGTCAGGCTCCCTGCTCAGTCGGAAGCCTGCTTCTCCCCTTCCCACTCCCCTTGCTTGTGTTCCCTCTCTCCCTGTGTGTCTCTCTGTCAAATAAATAAATAAAATCTTAAGAAAGAAAGAAAGAAAGAAAGAAAGAAAGAAAGAAAGAAAGAAAGAAAGAAAGAAAGAAAGAAACCACAGGAGTGAACCAACCAATGTTTGCTGTGAGAAAGGACAGATGAAAATGATGTCATGGCCAGAGCTTAAAAGGAACATGGCTCAAGGATGAGGTTCTTCAAAACAAATTCTGTCAACTCCATCACGAATGAGCCTGTTGAAGAGGCAAAGCAGAAAGCATCTCGAGAACCAAATGGATTGTGATGAACTCAAGTTTTCAATAGGCATGTACAAAGAGGAACAAAATGAAGCTCAGACAAAAGCAACCCAGCAAATGACAGAAACCAAGAAGAACAACAGGGAAAATATGAAGCTCAGGATGAACAGATGGTTGTAATCAACGCAAAGGAAATTTTCGGGATGTTAAGAGAATGAGGCTTCAAGAAGCAACAGGGCCACTGCCCATGGCACACTGGGGAAGTTAACTCGTAAGAGGGAGAATGTGGATCTAGTCCGCTGCAGCATGGCAGCTCTATCAAAGAGACTAAGGGAAAAATTGCAAAGGATGAAGCATCACAGCCAAGAAAATGAAATCCAGGACGAACTCTCTAACCCTGTAAGAAACAATTCCCTGAGTTGTGGAACCATTACCAGTAATCTCTGAAGAGAAAGACTGGAATTAAAAACAAAACAAAACAAAATGAAAAAACACAAAAAAATCCCCTGGTTTTCAAAAGAAAAAGAAAATCAGATTCTAGAAATGACACACTGAGCAGCTTGACAATGACTCCCTGAAAAATAAACTGACTATATTGGTCTAATAAATTAGACCAATCAGCTGTGATTACTTGAAGAGAAATTATTGATTGCTAGGAACCACCATGGGTGTAAGCAAATGAGGGAAAACAAACTAACATAATTCTCTTTTTTAACAGTACTGCTAGATTTGGCCTATTATGTTGCAAGGGATAGTATATCAAGATTTCACTAAGGCCCTTGAGAATGTCTGACATAACCTTCTTAAAAAGTAAGATGGAAACAGCTGGGCTATAGAATTTAGTTAACTGAACCCAGAGCAAGATGATTTATAGCAAGTTGAAAGACTTAAAGATAATCATTTAATCCGGTAATGGTACTAATGTGCCATAATGGGTACAGCTCTCCAATTCAGCTTTTTGGTAAAGATTTTATTTACTTATTTGACAGAGAGAGATCACAAGTAGGCAGAGAGGCAGGCAGAGGGGAAAGCAGGCTCCCTGCTGAGCAGAGAGCCCAATGCAGGGCTCAATCCCAGGACCCTGAGATCATGACCGGGCCGAACGACCTGAGCTGAAGGCAGAGGCTTTAACCCACTGAGCCACCCAGGCGCGCCCCCTAATTCAGCATTTTCATCAACTACTTGGATAAGGACACAGAAGGCACACCGTTCAAGTTGTTTATCTGACCCAAGCGAGGAAGGACAGCAACGTCTGATGTAAAAAATCAGGTTTCAAAATTCCTGGAAAGTTAGAATAAGGGATAGAAAACAAACAAGATAAAAGTCCAATTCCCATAAGGAAAAACAGTATTTTCCCCTCAGTGTGAATACAACTGTTACCAACAAACTAATAAAATACTCTATTAATGAAAATAAAAGGGTAACAAATAATATTCCTATAAATGCATTAATCAGACCATGCTGAGGTAGTGAAGAATCTGAAAACTGTCTTAGATGGATTTACTTGTTGTTTTATTTTTTAAAAAATTTTATTTATTTATTTGACAGAGAGAGAGAGACAGCGAGAGGGAACACAAGTAGGGGGAGTGGGAGAGGGAGAAGCAGGCTCCCCGCTGAGCAGGGAGCCGGATGTGGGGCTGGATTCAAAGACTCTGGGATTATGACCTGCGCTGAAGGCAGATGCTTAACTGACTGAGCCACCCAGGCGCCCCAGATCGAGACATTTAGAAACTTGGGATATTCAGCACGGAAAAGAGAAGATTCAGGAAGAACATGACGTTGCCTTCAAATACATACAATGTTAACATATGAAAGTGGGACTTGCTGTATTCTGCGTGGATCCTCAGTAACTGAGAATATAAGTAGGATAAGTTGAAAAAAAAATTTTTAACTAAAAATTTAAAAACAACTTTCTACTAACAAGAGCTTTTCAAGAAAGAAATGAGTAGCCTTTGGGGGAGGGGGTGTCCCTGGAATGCCCCTCTAGGTGGAAAAGTTCAATCCAGGTTGAAAAAGGCCTATTTGTCAGATGTAGCAGAGATTCTGTCCATGGCATCTTGGCCCCGATGACCTCGGCCCTTCCCCTAGAAGATTTTATGCTTCTGAACTTAGACATGGTTTCCGTCTTAAGAAGATGAGTGGAAGAAGAAACATGAGAAGTCAAGTTAACATGAATTTGATACTAAAGAAAATGCTATCTTTTCTAATTTCTCAATCACTCCTTCAGGCTCTCAGGGCCTTAACGAATTACATCATTACCGGGTACCTCTATTTCCCACACCTGTTGCTGGAGAGGGACTGAAGTTCCTCATGTGATGTGCCTACCAAATGAAGTCACCGTGAGACAGGGCGCTAAACAAGGTCTTGGAGACACTCATTAGAACTCCGATTGCGGGGGCGCCTGGGCGGCTCAGTGGGTTAAAGCCTCTGCCTTCGGCTCGGGTCGTGATCTCGGGGTCCTGGGATCGAGCCCCACATCGGGCTCTCTGCTCGGTGGGGAGCCTGCTTCCCCCGCTCTCTCTGCCTGCCTCTCTGTCTACATGTGATCTCTCTCTAAAAAAAAAGAACTCCGATTGCGGGAACAGAAATTGAACAGCTGTCATCAGAGCCGTGCAGACATGGCCACTCCACTGCACCACGTGTACTTGCCAGTGGAGGGAGATTTGCTAGTGGCCGGCTTTCTGTAACCAGAAGAGGACACCGCAACAGGCCACCAAAGAACAGGAGCTGTGCTCCTCAAACATACTGTTCACCAAGCTCCTGCCCCCAGGGTTAGGCTTGGCATTCTTCATTTAAAACATGCACGAATGACTGATGCTCACCTATAACCAAGCAGCTATGTTAAAACACCAACAGTTTAAAACCCAGTCACTTACAGTGATCCATATCACTAAGAAGAAAGTCTTGAACATTTTGGAATTCTCCAGCTACCTTTGGACATACATTACAAAGAAGACACAGTAGTAATTGCCTAAAAATAAAATTTATGACAAAATTTTTATCAAGTTCTAAATGAATGTATTACAACTGAAAAAAAATGTTTTTAAAGATTTTTATTTATTTATTTGATAGAGAGGAGAGCGATCACAAGTAAGCAGAGAGGCAGGCGGGGTGGGGGGGTAGGGGGAGTAGGGGGGGGAAGCAGGCTTCCTGCCGAGCAGAGAGCCCGATGCAGGGCTCCGTCGATCCCAGGACCCTGAGATCATGACCTAAACCAAAGGCAGAGGCCTTAACCCACTGAACCACCCAAGCACCCCTACAACTAAAAATTTCTAATATGGAATAGATTGATTCTACTTATTTTACACTATACTTGGAAGGTAGTATGGAAGTCATAGTTAACGAAGGCCTAAGAGCTGAACACAGAAGAAATCTTGACTTGTTACTTACCAGCTGTGTCACTTGGGGAGTACTGAACTGCTCCGAGCCTGCTCTCTTGCCTATCAAAATGAGGAAAATGCCACCATCCACCTCATCGGTAGATGTTCTAAGGATTAAATAAGGTCATATCTGGAAGTCTTCAGGCACACAGTGAGCAATCAGCAAAAAAAAAGGGTAGAACTGTCCATATACACAAGTAAAACCTTACAGCGTGTTATAGGCCCCAGTTGGACAGGGTATAGGAAATCTGGTGTGGTTCATCTCCTGCTTTATTGCTTTGTTAATGCTCCCATGACTTTACATAAGGGTTGGTCACCAAGGTGGCCTCGCCAGGGCCTCACCATTGCCCTAATTTTTGGCTTCCCTTCCCAGCCAAGTTCCCAGAGGAACTGCCTAGAAGCTCTGTATCCATTCCCTTACTTCTCATTTGCATTACACTGGCTTCTCACTGCAACTGCTTTTATTCAATCATCAGTGACTTTCAAGTGGCCAAACCTAATGGATACTTTTCAGTCCTCATCTTAATTTACCTCTCACTGCTTCCAAAACCTCTGATCGTTCTCTCTTTCTTGAAATGCTTACTCTTATCTCTTGGCTGCTGTGATTCCATCTCTTCTGGATTTCTTCCTCCTAGACCACTAAATGCTGGAGTTATCAATTCTGTTCCCCATTCCTAAGTTCTGTTCTCTTTTCACGTTACATTCTCTCCCTATATGATCTTATCCATTCCCCTGCTTGTTGGGGCCAACAACTTCTCAGCCTAGACCACTCTGTTTTCACTCCAGGCACATATACCCAAGTTACAGTTAGTGGTTCTATGGGGATGTCTCATAAGCATCTCAAAATTAACATGCCCAAACTTAAATTCTTGAAATTCCTGCTCAAAACTGTTATTTTTCATTTTTCCCATTTCATTTAATGGTACCTCCATTCCTCTAGGTGCTTAATCCAAATTCCCAACCGTGGCCAACAGACACCCGCATGACTTGTCACAGCGCTTCTCCACCCTTCTTGTGCTAGCCTCCCAAAGGCACTCTGTTCCAGCCCTACTGGCCTTCCGGCAGACCCAGGAATCTGCCATGCCTTTTCCCCCCTTAAGGTCTTGTTATCTATGTGTTTCCTCTACTCAGAGAGAGGGAGAACAGATCCCTCCTTTCCTTTTTCCCCAGCCCTTCTCCTGAACACACAGATCATACAGCAAATCCTGCCCAACGCCAAGATCAGCTTAAATATTATTCTCTAGAGGTCTTCCTTGAATATCAGTCCTATCTAAAGTAGATACTGCCCTTACAATTCTTTCATAACATCCTGTTATTTTCCCCCATAGCAAACCCTGCAATTTCTAATGACATATGTATTTATATTTCCTTATTTAACGTCTTTGTGAAAAATAATCTCTGTAAGAGCAAGACCCATGTTTGTCATGTTCACTATTCTACCCACTGGGCTCAAGAGATGATGCAGGCACATAAGGTCTTTCCGAGATACAAGCAGTGCGCAAGGTTCTCCCCGTAACACAAGAATCTATTCCAAATCCAAGGATAAACATTATATGGCTCAAAATCTTACATTTGAGTAAGTCAAAGAACTGAGAGATGTCGTAAGTATCTGCTTGCATCAGATAATATAAAAACCAATATGGCCATTTACTCAAACTTAGAAAAAGGTTTTCCTGTGCATTAAAAATAAACAGGAAGAAAGTCAAGATTATTTATATTAGATTCATAACTCAGTTAATTTTATGATCTTAAGTTATGAAAAGGGACTGTTAAGATAGTACAAATTGCACTTAAAGATTAGATACGTGTGTATTTATAACTTTTATCTTTAAAAAAATCCGTATGTTCTTATAAAAGAAAAACCGTTACATGTTTTTGCATTTAAAATTCATTTAGTCTTCTTATACAACAAAAATAACCTGAAATCCTGATTATATACGTTCAGGGCTATAGTTAGAAAAATTAAATTTCTCTCATTATCTTGTAAAAGTAGTCGATTTAGCAAAAGGAAACACCCCCCCCACACACACACACTTTAAAAACAAAATGATGGAGCCACTGAAATGGAGATGACTCGGTCCCCAGTGACCTCACCAGCATCTGCTTCAATTATCTTCTGAAAATGAAATAACCAAATTACCATTCAGCTTTCTGCCATGCTAACAAAATTAATCTGAAATATCAAAATTCATCTGCTTTAAATTATATATTATACAACTTCTAAACCCAAACCTCTACTGGCTCTAAACTGTGCAGAACACGCATGGCGGCTGTGATAATCACCAGTAACATAGTCTCGCAGACATAGGAGAAATGAATAAAATGATTAACGACTTGGCTCAAACCATCCTTGAGAGTAATTTGATTTAAATCACACCACCTATTCAAAATTGGAATCCATCAACTTTGGATCTATTCTGCTTTGTACAACAGATGTGTTCTTGAAAATATATGTGCAAATCATATTTTAAATGCTGTAGAGTGATTCAGAAATATAATTTGGTTTTGTCTTTTGGCTTTTTTTTTTTTTTTTTTAGTATAGAAAAGAACATTTAAAGCATTCTGGCCTCTGATTTAACTCTTCACTAAGTTCACATGATCGTATTTTGGTCATCTAGGCTGTCAAGTATTCCGTAAATACACTAAAAAAACCCCGTTTTTTTACATCCATAGTTATGGATGTAATCCATATTCCTGTTCTCTGGTTCTTCTATGTCTACTTCATACGCTGTATTAACACCTCCACAATTTCATGTCTCACGACCATCAAGCTACATTTCTCACTGTAGAGCAGGGACAGCCCCACCTCACAGTCATCTTTGATTCTTCTTCAGGTGAAATTGGTTCGAGTAATAGGACTACTGAGAAAAGACCTCCTTTTTGCTCTCCACCACTCTGCCTCAGCAGAAGCTAACTCCTTCTTGCTTTGGGAGGAGGACCCAGGGTTTCCCGGATCCAACTAACTCGTCGTCCCTTCTTGGCCCGAGGACACCTGGATTCATGCTCTGTGGCAGTGACACAACAGTCTGCCTTAGTTGGTGCTGAATCACACTGCAAATCATGGACTACAATGCATCTTACTCGGTCTCGAATTTGGCCTGTTTTTCTTTTCAAGACCAACTCCATTTACACATGAAAAGAAAAAAGCTAGAAAAAGTAGGCAGGGCTGTTGTGCCTTCATTGGTATAATACACCACAAAATGGGTGCAGAAAAAAATGGGGAATTAACCATGTTGTTTACACAAACTTAATTTGAAATGATAAATGAAGGAAAACGGTAAGTAAAAACGCATGAACACATGACCCATGGCTCAAGCACCAAGCATCTTTACAACAAAAGTGCCCAAGCAAGGAGAATTTCAGCTTGTTAGAGCCTCCAACTTTGCGTTTAGAGAGGAAATAATAGGGCACTCTTGCCACATCCCCAAAAATACAGAGAAAGGTCAGGAGATTGGTGACAATTTTGTTGGTATGTGGAGACTTTCAAAGTTTCCTTGAACGACCAGAGACTCCTAGTTTGTTCCTAAGAACAATTTTGCTTTGAAAATCAGAAAATAATACCAGTTCAGTACTTTAACACATTTAATGATTTAGATCAGTGAGTCTCACTTATATTTGCCTGGATAACTGATAAAATTCTATGGGATTCCATTCAACATAGTTTACTGAAGAATATGGCATAATGATCAGGGGCATGGGCTACGGGGTCTGGCACACCTGGGTTGAGTCCTGGATCTGCCACTTTGTAGTTATGTGACTTTGGGCCAAAT
The DNA here is from genome assembly GCA_028533885.1 of Nasua narica. Lineage (NCBI taxonomy): Eukaryota > Metazoa > Chordata > Mammalia > Carnivora > Procyonidae > Nasua > Nasua narica. The sequence continues at coordinate 33,315,567 of CM052802.1, forward strand.
TCCACAACATCTATAATAAAGTTTAGCATCTTTATCTGTAATTAGGATGATAATAGGACCTACCCCATGGAGTAATTAGGAGATTACACGAGTATACAAATGTGTCTGCTACATAGCATATGTTCAACATATGCTATCATTCACACCGAATTACCATACCACTAGGTGCAGGGCATAAAGTTAGACCTTGTGACGAATGTAAAAATGAAAAAAAGCCAACAATAAATAACGAAAAATAAGTCAGAGAAGCATTATGGGGACATCCAAAGACAGACTGTGTTAAGGGCCCCAAGAGGAGGCATAAGGAGGCCTTAGCAATGCCCTCTGAGTCCAGTGGCAGGGGAGGGCACATCTAGTGGTGGGTGTGTGTGTGTGTGTTTCGGGGGGGGTTAAGAATTAAGTGAAATAGGAAAGGTGTAAAGGAGACAGTATGACAATTAGAGATGGGTTTGCTGTCACTGTACACAGGGAGAGGGCAGTGATAGCAAAGTTCTTCATACAAATGAAGTGTAAGACATGTACAGAAAAATCCAAGTAGGACATAAAGCCAGCAAGGTAGGAATGAGCCGTATTGTGCAGAACCTCTAATTTGAGAGAAGAATCTGGGAAGCAGAAGTGACATATCTGAACTTTGTCTCAGGAAGACTAATCTGGGAAGATGTGTGGGAAGATATGCAATTAGCATTTAACTTATAAGGGTAGAAGGGGTGACTGATGAAATTTTCAGATAAGAGTTTTGGGGAAAAAGAAAGAAAACTTTCTACTAAAATCACCAACACCTCGAGTCCCGGCATGAGCTACGAAGTTCCAGAGCTATGAGCACAAAGCGTTTTTCTGGTTCAGAACTCAATTTCCTCACACTGAAGAGTCACTGTACCAGCAATAAGAAAAGTTCTCAAAGGCATATGCCAGACCCTCTCCAGCTGAGACAGTGCCAAGTTTCAGACAAATTCAGAAGTGAGTTCAGTTTAAGTCTCCCTCAACTGTCAGCAACAACATTAAAAAAGGAGGGAGACAGCTTAAATCATTTACTTTTTGAGTGCTTCAGTCATATCTGCATCTAGGGTCGGGTCTTTCACTGAAGGACCACAGTCCTTCAGTCCTATGACTACAGCATGTTTATAGACAAGTGTCAAGGGATATATAAACTCCCTGAACATGTACACCAAATGCATGCCTATGTATTTATTCTTCCTTTTTCTCAGTTAGTCCTGTATTCCTCATTTAGGCAACACGCTTTTACGTTAAAATCCACTGGCACTAATTTTTCATTGGTACTTACTCTAAAGACTTTATATATATCTATTTTAATTCAGTCAATCCTCCAACAATATCTTACAATAATAGGTACTGTTATTATTCTCATTTTAGAGAAAACCATACCCCAGGCCCCAGAGCTAGTAAGTAGTTCTACGGAGGAGAAACCTACAGGTGGACCATACACAAAGAAGTTCCCCAAGCTTCACAATCGAAATAGTTCCATTTGGTGGTTTTGTTAGGTTACAGCTTCATCAGGTCTCACTCCAAGATCGAGGACAATCCAGATGAGCCTGAGATTTCAAGTAGAAGGATACCTGTTTGTCACTGATCCTCGAGATCAGTTTTATAGGGATCCATTAGACTGCACTGGGGGAAAATATATTTATAGAACAGGTACTTTATGTACAGCTGTCTTTGAACAATTGCTTAATATGTATTAGATCAACAGTTTTCAAAGGAATTTGTTGTTTGGTGAGGAAAATAACCTCACTCCCAGTACACAAATCACCAAGGACTCCTCTAGAACAATGAATTCTTTTGATCATGGCCCACAATAAAAAATAATTTTAAACTGGGATTCAAGATACTTAAATACATTTAAAACAAAATTTTTGTGAAATATTCTTTATTCTGACTACCTATAGGGCATTCTCATATTTTCTATTCAATCTAGCTTTAGTCCAGACTAATCTATTCTGTTCCATTCCATTAGAAGAAATGCTGGCTCTTATCCACTAAATTGATTTCATGATGCCCCAATGGGTTGTAACCTACAGAGTGAAAAGCTGTATAGCACACAGAATTAAATCAAGTAACCCTGCCTGTTCCTTAAAAACAAAGCATGAGTCTATCTGTAAATGTCTAAATGTTTATAAGCCTTTTTAGAAATCCGTAGAAAAAAGTTAATGATTTCTTAAAAACACCAGCAGCTCCAACTTGACCACGGACATTTTCCCCATTAATGAGTGACAGGCAATATGTAAATGTTCTCTTAAGAGCTGCTTGATCTGAACTCAATCAAAAAAATATGAAGCATAAGCCTAAACAACATTACAGCTCATTCAAGAGTTTAATCAGCAATGAGTAACATTTTCAAATAAGGCACAAGCAGCTTTTTACAGGAAATGGTTTTAAAATACTCTCAATCTTTTTTAAGATTAATAAAATCACTGAATACTAAAAAATTTGTGGTGATGAAAATTAAGATTCGAGGCACCTGGGTGGCTCAGTCAGTGAAGCATCTGCCTTTGGCTCAAGTCATGATCTCAGGGTCCTGGGATCGAGCCCGCATCGGGCTCCAACCCGCATCGGGCTCCCTGCTTAGCAGGGAGCCTGCTTCTTTCTCTCCCAGCTGCTCACGCTCTTTCTCGCTCACTCTTTCTCTCTCTCAAAGAAATAAATAAAATCTTTTAAAAAATTAAGACTCACAAACCACTTAGATCCTACACTAAAAAAGCTGTTTGAAATACTGTCAGTCTTTTTAGTCGGTAAAAAAAAATATTCGACACTTGCCAGATACCAACCACTATTTATTTAATGAGGCACATGGAACAAGCACTGACCAATTGAAGAGTCCCACCCCCCCCCCCCAGATGGCCCATTTGGGGGGAGACTCAGTGCAAACACATGAACAAGAGCTATGAAGATCATACACGGAAGTGTTCCCGGGCTGCGCTCTGGATCACTGCAGGCACTAATGGCAATGACAGTCTTCTAGGATGGGTTTTAGAAATTGAAATCAAATACTCTTTCCAGTAAAACCAACTAAAACATTCTCCTTCCAAAGCCATGTACAATTTTTCCTACTTCCCACATTAGGATGCCAATAACATGTTCTATTCCCCCTCTCAAAGTAAAAATCAATGCTTAATGCAATTGAAACCGAGATAATATGGAATCAAGAAAAATAATCAGAGATACGGGCAAAGTAGACGGATTCGGAGCTCGGCTCATCCATTTAAAGGGTAAGTGATGTGAGGCAAGTTATTTCACCTCCTGAACTCCAGATGCGCCATCTGCGTTTATATCTACTCACGTGATCACTGTGAGGATACAGGGAGAGAATGCAAGTGAAGGCACATTGTAAAGGGCCAACCAGTGCTATTATTATTAACTTTGATTAGAATCACCAGACATAGCAAAATGGAGGGAATAAAATATTAACCAAATATTAAGACGGCATAGTGTTATAACACTTACCAAGCACTTAAAACTGTTCTGTTGGCTTTTCATTTATCAGCTCAATGAAACCTGCATCATGACTCAATATCTGAATCCAACCGCTGGTAATAAAAAAGTTTCTCCTCAAATCTTGGACATGCTAAGGTTCTTCTCTAATGGTCCTTGGCCAGCAGGAAAAAACAGTCTACAGACTGTTTATTAAAGGAAGGGCAAGAGTTCGCATCCCACCACTCCAGCCATGCACAGGCATACCACAAAGTGGCAGCTCTTCCCGAGGGTTCAAAGACAGCCTCCGCGGGCCTGGAGAGGGGGGCGCCCTCCCTGTATCCTCAGCAATGCTGCAGACCAACCGGCAGACCCATCCAGCTGATACCTGCCACGGGACCTTAGACTCTGTGCTTGCCCAAGAGGGCATTCTGGGGGTTTCTGACCAAATGTATTTCTGCCTTCATTGCTATTACAATTGCTATTACAGGTAACTACTCTTTTTAGATAAGAGGCAAGCCTAGCGAGTAACAAGATCTCTGTAAGGTCAAACCCTGACTTACGTAGGTGGGCTGTGCAGACTACATGTTTCCTACTGCCTTCGTTGGTCAATACTCTGACATTAAACTTGACAAGATATAGTATGAGATGTCCTCACAAGTTACAAGCAAGTGTGTTTTTTAAAAGGTTGCTTAGGACTTAGGATGCACTTCTGCACATGAATTCACAATGATGTGAATTAGCCTGTGCTCTATGGACTCCCTTCTGCCACCAAGTTGCCCCACCGCCACGGGCTGTGCTGCAGAGCATGAACTGTGGTTGCAGGAGGACAGAGCTGGGCTCAGATCCTGCCTCTCCCACCTGCTGTCTCATCTCACTCAAGTTTCTCCAACCCCTCTGAGTCTGAATTTCCATAACAGCCCAATCGCATTTGGGTATGAAAATTTTTATAGATCAGATGTTTGGTATGAAGGTAAGCTAGACCAGCTCTCCCAACCTTTTTTCACAGGAAAGCACATACAGAAGAGACAATACACTCTACCCGGGGTAAGATGCTACTCCTGGCTAAAGGTGAGCAGCCTACGTGGTCCTACCTGGCCACTCTAAGGGCTGAGGAGTCGGCGTCCCTGGCATGCACACCCAACACATGAGAGTGTGCCAAACCCCAGTGGTAAGGCTCTGATTACCAGTTAATATACACAAAGTGGCCTGGTGTGGGGCCAGCAGGTCATTGACAATTTCACCCCATGGGCCTGGGCTCCTACTACGAAATAAAAGGGTGCCTTAGAATTCTCAAAGCCCTTTGGACTGTGTAGTTGCACTCTATGCTATCCCAGAACCTGGCTGTACTCATAACAATGTACCTTGGGAAACTGCCCACTCCACTTTGGACTGTTGTGATTACTCCTGCCTCCCTGATTTGAACCCCAGGAGCAGCTCATTGAATGGGAGGAGGGTACCAAGATGAAGATTTTTAGGTGAAGACGAAGGTGCAGGTAAGCACAGAAGCCAAGGTCAAGGTGACTGAGCACTCCCTGTGCCAAGCATTCTGCATATGTCACCTCCGTCCTCACATCATCTTGGTATGGGTTTGTTTGAATAAGAGAGCCACACAACTGACGGTGTACATTTAATAAAAAGGCTATTCAGTGGGTTCAAATATCAGCCTCCAGAGCCTCCTCCCTGAAGAAGAGGCCAAACCTCAAACCGTGTGGATAAGGGACCAGATCTGGTTCAACTCTGGTCCTCCCTGCTTTGTCCCATTTGGACTTTCTCACCGTGGCCTAGGCTGGGAAGCATCCTTCTTCAAAGCCATTTTGTTAGTGGGGTATTATTAGTCCCACTTAACAACAACAAGAAATACGGGGTGAAGTGTGGAAATTGTGGCCAAGGTCATACACTGGAGTGGTTTTCAAACACAAGGTGCTCTGCCGGCAGGTCAGAGGTTCAAGGATGAAGAATTGCCAGGGTGGAGGCTGGGGATGGAAGCTGGGGGGTGTCAGACGAGTGGGCATCGGAGCCAAGACGTGTTCTACATTCTGCAACCCTCAGGGTCTGGGGTGGGAGGGTGAGGCGGAAAGAAGAGTGTCACCCCCTCCACACTGCACATTACAGGCTTGGCAGTGGAGTGGGAAAGAAGAGAGCAAGGGGCAGCAGTGGGTCGGCTTTTCCAGATAACCAGGAAGCAGTGGCAAGAGGGACCCATAAGAACCAAACAGAGTCTACCGATGAGACCTTAGCAGAGGGGAAAAGTAAATCTCCTACAAATGCCACTTTAGGTTCACTGAAAATATATTTTCAATATCCTAAATTAACTCTCGATCCTGAATGCTCTGTTTTTAAAAAATGTTCAAAGATTTATTTCTTCATTTATTTGAGAGAGAGAGAGAGAGAGATCACAAGTAGGCAGAGAGCCAGGCAAAGAGGGGGAAGCAGGCTCCCTGCTGAACAGAGAGCCCGATGCGGGGCTCGATCCCAAGACCTTGAGATCATAAAAAATGTTCAAAGAGCACAAAGAGACCTGCACAAAAAGACCCAAATGGGTTCTAAATTCTGCAAAAGCCATATAATGTCAAAATGTGGAAGAAGTAGTGTGTGGCACTATTTAAAAAAAAATGCATTCTAAGAGGAAGGAAGCAGAAACAGGGCCATAATGAATAATGACACTCCAGAGGATAACACAGGGAGTATAAACTGCTTTAATAACTCAGTTTCTCATTTAGTTGCAAGATCTGTCAAATATCAAGGAATTAATCCACATATACAATATACTAATTTTGTATACACAAATTCTTTGCAAGAGCATGGGGAAAGATCTCATGAATCATTCAATCTAGAATAGACAACTGGTATAAAACAACACCGAAAACCAGGTGGGCCAGACCAGGAAATCCTGAAAACTCTTTAGCATTTACCCAAAATTAATCTATCTAGTAGTAATGCTAATTCATCCTTCCATTCAGAGTTATGTCGGCATATTTCAAGATAAAGGTAATACTTCCTTATAAGAAAGGAAGTATTGGCTGATCCTCAATCCAAATCCAAATTTGATCCACACTGATTCCAACAGTAAGGGTGATGGGTGGTTCGAAACCTGCTCAAAGTTAATCCCTCTAGTTTCTAAGATGTAGAATAAGGGGAACCCTTTCAACAGAGAATGAAAGAGGAAATTGTTCTGGAAGAACAGCACTGTTTTGTGTTTTTGGATCAAATCCAAATCCACTAATTTCAATCCAAAATTATTAAAATGAACTCTTTTAAACTTAACTTTGCTTTGGTGTTAAATTCAGAGAGAGGGAGAAGAACCTCAACAAAGGAGGTAGATAAAGGATTATTTACCAAACACATAAAACATGCAATGTTTATGAAACCACATGGTCAAAAAGTACACCAAGAAAATAGAGGCTATTTAATGACATGGAAGGTAAAAGGGATGAAGAGAGGGGGAACAGAGTTTAAAAGCAATTTTTAGGGTTTCAGATACATATTATGGTAACAGGTAGACATAAGGACAAATCTTCTCTTGACCTCTTCTAACACACTAGTGGAGATTTACATAAGGTGCTGTGACTGCATCAGCTCAGCCCTACCCTTGGTCTGACATGACATTCTGCGCTGGCAATCTTGCTTGGACTGCCCTCATGCACACGACTCCAGGGGAATCAGCCCTGTGTTGTCAGAAACTGACTTTCAAGTAGGTCTTGTTGGTAATTCCACGTTATGGTAATTCCACCATTTAGTCAGAAAGCATTTGAAAAGAGTATTAGCTTTGGTTGCCTCTTTTCTGATCCTGGAGGGTTTTCTGATTTCCCTTCTGCTTTTAATAGCTTGACCATTTTTTGCCGCCAGTGCATGGTAACAACTAAACTACAGATTGTCTGTTCTCCCTCTCTCCCTCTCATTTCCTAGTAACTAATCCTGTTAGCGTGCTATTGGAATAGCATCACTGATGTTTGTTCTTGGCCTGTTATCCTTATGCTTGTAAAGTCATACTGAATTTTTGGATGTTTTCCTTTTCATTGTTAGAATACTTGTCATAAGAGGTCAAGGCAAGCATGACAATTAAATTTTACATTTCTGAGCTGAAAAAAAAAAACCACAAAACAGTGCTGTTCTTCCAGAACAGTTTCCTCTTTCATTCTCTGTTGAAGGGGTTCCCCTTATTCTACATCTTAGAAACTAGAAGGATTAACTTTGAGCAGGTTTCGAACCACCCATCACCTTTACTGTTGCAATCAGTGTGCATTCAAGCAGAGAAGGCACTACAGCTTTCCAAATCACTATCTAGGGCATCCATAAGCAGAAAGAAAACAGGTTGACTGAAACTCATATCTCATATAAAAATTATTTCAGGGCGCCTGGGTGGCTCAGTTGGTTGAGCAACTGCCTTCGGCTCAGGTCATGATCCTTGGGTTCCGGGATCAAGTCCCACATCAGGTTCCCAGCTCCACGGGGAGTCTGCTTCTTCCTCTAACCTTCTCTCCTCTCATGCTCTCTCTCACTTTCTCTGTCTCTCAAATAAATAAATAAAATCTTTAAAAAAAATTATTTCAAAATGGATGACTGATAAGTATAAAACATAGTACTATAAAGCCTACAGAAAAAAAAACAAAAACAAAAACAAAAGCAAATCTTTAGGACCTATGGCTGGGTAAAGCAGTAGACTTGAAGCCAAAAGCATAATCCATAAAAGGAAACACTAATAAACTGAATCGTATCAAAAGTAAAAACCTATGTTCTTGCAACAGATGCTGCTAAGAAGAGAAAACAAAAGCTACAGACTGGAAGAAAAGAGCCACAAACCCTCCATCAAAGGACTAGTATCTAGAGGGCATAAAGAACTCTCAAAACTCAACAATAAGAAAACAGGCAAAACACATGAAAAGGCACTGCTCTGCTAGATAGACAGCTAATAAACACATAAAAAGATGGTCAGCTTCTCTGGTCATTAAAGAAATTCAAAATTAAGCCAGGAGATATCATTATACATTTATCAGAACGGCTAAAATAAGAAAGAGTGATAATACCAAATGCTGATGAGGATGTGGAGAATTTGGGTCATTTATGCAATGCTGATGGGAAGGCATGTAAAGTGGTACAGCCACCCTGGAAAAGGGGATGGCAGTTTCTTGCAAAATTAAACACACACTTAACATCTGACCCAGCAATTCCACTCCTGAGCATTTATCTCAGAAAAATGAAAACTTATATTTACACAAAAACTTGTACACAAATGATCATAGTGGCTTGATTTGTTTTTTTTTTTTAATTTTTTATTAACTTATAATGTATTATTTGCCCCAGGGTACATATCTGTGAATCATCAGGCTTACACATTTCACAGCATTTGCCATGGCTCATACCCTCCCCAATGTCCATATCCCTACCCCCCCACCTCCCAGTCACCCTTAGTTTGTTTCGTGAGTTTAGGAGTCTCTTATGGTTTGTCTCCTTCCCCACATAGTGGCTTGATTTGTAATAGCTCCAAACTGGATATAACCCAAATGTCCTTCAATGGGCGAATACTTAGAAAATTGTGATACAGGCATACCATGGAATACTAGTCAGCAATAAATCTGAAGAAACTACTGATACATGCAACATCTTGAACAGATCTCAAGTGCTATGATCTGAATGTCTGTGTACCCCCAAAATTCACATATTCAAACCTAATGCCAAATGTGATGGTGTTGGGAGGTGGAGCCTTTGGGGATGATTAAATCATAAGGGTGGAGTCTTCATGGATGGGATAAGTGCCCTTCTAAAAGAGGTCTGAGAAAGCTCTTTGCCCCTTCTGCCATGTGAGGTTAGAGCGAGAAGACAGCTTTAGATGACTCAGGAAGCAGCCTCTCACCAGACACAGGACCTGGCACCGCGGTCTGGGACTTGCAACCTCCAGAACTTGGAGAAATACATTTCTGTTGTTTATAAGCCACCCAGTCTGGGGCGTTTTGTTACAGCAGTCTGAGTGGGCTAAAACATAAGGGAACTGCACTAAGTGAAAAAATCTAATCTCAGAGGGCTACATGTTGTATGATTCCATTTATATAATATTTCTGAAATGACACATTACAGAGACTGAGAACAGATTTGTGGTTGTCAGGGTGGTAAGTAGAGGGAAGGAAGTAAATGCCACTATAAGAGGGTAGCACAGGAGACCTATTTGATCTGTATCTTGATCTTGCTATGGCCACACAACTCTATACATGTGACACGATTACACCGAACTAGATACACACAAATACACAAATGAATGCTTGTAAACCTGGTGAAATCTGAATAAGGTTGGTGGATTGCATCAATGCCAATTTCTTAGTTGTGATATTATAGAACAGTTACATAAGGGGCTCCCATCGTGGGAAACTGGATGAAGGGTACAGTAGCTCTCTGTAATGTATCCTACAACTCTATGTGAATCTGTAACTATCTCAAAATAAAAAATTTTTAAACATCAATATATAGTCCTTATTTATTCTAAGTGCCTTTTTTCTAATGTTCCACTCATTAGATGCCTGATTTCTTCTTTCCCCAACCTTGCTACTCTGTAGTCTTAAGAGTGAAAAACATCGCACTACAATTAGTCGTTTAACTCTCGCTTTCCAAAAACTCTTACTCACAGTTTACTATTAGTAACTGGGGCATGCCAATATTCGAAAACTGACTTTTATGCTACATAAAATGGGCAAAATTTCTGAGTCTTAGTTACCTCACTAGTAAAATAGGGGGAAATGTAGGTGAGGCTTATTGTGAAAACAGATAAAATAGTAAGTAAAGAACTTTTACACATAGTAGTTCCTTAAAAGTTCGTTTCCTTTTCCTATTAACAATCTAAAAGCTAGCCTAATTTCTGGATAAAAAATATCAACAAAAAACTTTGGTTTTCAGTTTCAAAGGCTTATATTTGGAAAACAAGAAATGCATCTTTTTTTTTTCTTGGTGAGGACTTAACTTTTTATTGACATAAATTTGACATACAATATTGTATAAGTTTCAGGTATACAACATACTGATTTTTTGAAATCATGTTCAATTAGCCACTGTATAGTAGCACATCATTAGTTTTTGATATAGTGTTCAATGATTCATCAGTTATGCATAACATCCAATGCTCATCGCAATACACACCCTCCTTAATACCAATCACCCTGCTACCCCTTCCTCTTCACCCCCCTCCCCTTTGAAACCCTCAGTTTGTCTCCCAGGGTCCATAGTCTCTCATGGTTCATCTCCCTTTCTGATCTCTCCCCCTTCAGATTCCCCCCCTTCCCCTATGGTCCTCTGTGCTATTGCTTATGTTCCACATGTGAGTGAAACCATATGATAATCACATCTTTAACAAGCACAGACTGAGGAAATGGTGAGGCTGAATTCAGTTCTTAAGAAATAACTCAATTTAGGAGACCATAATGATAAATTTAAGCCTATGTATTCTCACTTTGAGCTTGAAAACATTCTATCAAAATGCTAAGTGTTTTAGCATATCATGCACTTTATTATGATGAGTAGCTGCCCAATATACGGTTAAATCTGATCATCTCCTAGATTACATCTATTCACGAACCAAAAACTATATGTCTGTTGGATGAGTTCAGCTTTAGTAATGACATGAACTCCAACGACTGAATTTCATCCATTCCACCTACCTACAAAAATACTTTTCAGTAACAGACTTCCACTGAGATAATAAGCTTTAAATAGGTCATAGATTTTTAGTTATAGCTAAACCACATAAGCTACTAGAGCAGCAGGAACTAAGCATTTAGCATCGAAGTTTTCATGTAGGTTGCTAAATGTGGGGTCCCAGGCAACACGCAGCTCAGTGCATTAATGATGGTGTGAGATCCCCTGGGCAGCACCGGTCGGAGAGAACTGTCAAAGACGGAAAGACAAGCACCAAATGTTCTTCCTCTACTGCGAGTAAGAAAAAGGATGAAAACAAAGTCCATTTAAAGTCTACTGGACACCTGCTTTCTTTATGAATACTCACCAAACACAGAATGCCAACTAATACTTGAGGACACAGTACCCCCTCAAACATTTAAGTACTGATAATAATTTTGCAAAGCAGTGCTTACCGCGCAAAATAACTTTGTTTCCGCTCCTTCTTCTCTTCCTTGGTATCCATAATACACAATCGAAACACGAAGTATTTGGAGAAGTCCTTTTTAATCAGTGAGTCATAACCCTATAATAAAAAAAAACGACAAAGTGACTGTAAATTACAAAGTTTATAATAGCCAAGATGAAGAATAAAGCAGAGTGGAACTATATGGCCCACCGCGAACGGAAGATAAACTTGAATCAGTAAACACAGTCACATGAGTAACACATGAAATGCAAATGTTCATCGGCCGGGGGGAATTAAAGGTGGCTGGAAAAATAAACTGAAGTATTTTCCTCACAATTTACAATTATTTCAAAATGTGCTAAAATGAAAAGCACTGATTTTTTTTTTAGCACTGATTTTTGAAGATTTTAGGCTGCCTATGCAGAAGAGCTAATTATTTTTTTTAAATTTACGAACTCGTAATCCCTTTTTATAGGTAATCGATCATGAATAGGTCTCATACATAATTATGAAAAATGGATCGCTTAGGTGTTTTACAAGAATGTTCTTTCTTTAAAAATAACACCAGTGTTCTATTTTATTTTCAGAAACATGCCAACGACTACATCCCACTTGAGCAAATGTGGAAATGAAAGTACAAAGCCTCAGGAAGCTATTCTTCAAAATGGCTTTATGTGCGTCCCTCTCCCCACCCTGCTACCCTCACCTCGGCTTCCCAGGAGCAGCTTAAACCTGTAATAAAAGGTTGTGTCCAGATCAACCTTCCTTAAATACCACTTTCATCATGGCACTCCCTTGCTCAAAACTTTCCCGTGTCTACTTTCTGCCTGATTCACTAACCTAAATTTTCTGCAAAGCATTAACCTTCTCTAAAATCTATCCTCTCATCCTGAGGAGTATCAAAGCAAAAGCAAAGAATGTTCATCAATCAAAACTATCTGCTAATTCAATTCAATGAACAGTTTTTTTAAAAAAAGATTTTAAAGCAATCGCTACACCCAGTGTGGGGCTTGAATCCACAACCCCAAGGTCAAGAGCCACATGCTCCACTAAGCCAGGCAAGTGCCCCTTCCAGGAACAATTTAAGTCGCAATATGCATTCCATGGAAGGTACTGTGACAAGTATTAGAGGCCAAAGATAAATAAGCCATGATATTTGCCCTAACAGAGATTACTGCCTTAAAAGGGAGATGCTTAGGGTTTCAGAGCGTTGGAACACTGCCCGCTATGGAGGAGGCATGGGTGCCAGGAACGCCCAGAGGAAGCACACTTAGCCTCATGCACGGCCCACCCCAGGGACTCCCCACCTACACCAAGATTGCAAGGATGAGTATGGATCTCCTACTTAAAGCGCACGGGGAAGCAGGTCTCCCGTGAACACCACGAGAGGAGACAATACTTCTCTGCTGCTCCAGGATTAAACGTGAAGCGGGGCAATGGTGCAATGGTGGGGATGGGGATGAAGACCTGGGCAAGATTAGGGGCATGGCCGGCCGTTTTTGTCTCACTAAAGAGCTTGATCTTAATCCTAGCTATGCATTATGTGCCGCCCGCCCCTACGCGGCTCCTACAACAGACATCACTAAGCAAGAGTGCCGCATTCGCTACGGATATTACCGGATTGATCAACAGATCAAACCAATTTCCTCATCCCTGATGAAGGAAAGGGAGTCACCTGAAAGGGAGTCACCAAAGTGTTTTACACGAGAGAGACTGTGATACACCCACACTGGAAGGATGGACTTGAGAGGGTTAAGTCAACATGAAATAGATCTGTTAGGAAGAAACTACAGAGACGAGGGCCTACAGTTAGGTAGCAGTATCTAACACCGAAAGAAGGGGGGATGCACTCAAGAAATATTTAGGAGGCCGATGAGTCAAGGTCTGGTGACTCATTCAGTGTGGACAACATCAGAGAGGCGAGATGAAGAATGCCCTCCCAGCTTCTGCTGCAGGGGGTGGGTAGACAGTGATCCCACAGATAGAACACCATCAACATGCAGGGGGCAAACTGGGTGTGAGTCAGGGCACAGGAACAGATAAAAGAACAGGTTTTGGACACATTGCCTTCGAGGTGCCTTTGGGATAGTCAGCCAGAGACATTCACCAGATACTTGATAGCGTTTAAAGCACATGAGTGTGATGAGGGCTGGGGCAAAAGATTTAGAAATTCTCAGCATATGGTTGTGGTTAAGTCAAAAAAAACAAAACAAAACAAAAGCAAGCAAACAAGCAAGAAAGCAAGAATACACTATCACCCTGCAGACACGAAAGCTATACACAAAGCCCTCCATGGAGACAACGGATCACCGTCTGAACTGACTGCTTCACCTCCAAGTCCCTGATGTGCCCTCTGCTCTCGAAGACTTGATGACACAAGCACGGAAAATAAGATGGGTGTAAAACACTAAAATGCAAGATAGTAACTCGGGAGTTGTCCAAAGAAAGATAGTAAGAATACGGAAGACGCAAAGGTCACTTTGGATGGAGGTGATAAAGTAAGTCTTTAAGAACAGTCAGGATTTCAACAGGTAAAAAGAAGAGAGAGAACATTCCAGAAAGAGGGATCAGCTGGGTGTAGGTATGGACAGAAAAAGAACAAGACACATTCAGGCAAGAAGGACAGAGTGGCTACCGGGTAAGAAAAGGGAACCAATCATAATGCCTGCCTACCAGAAGTTATTTCCTTCAACATACTATCTACACATTATCTCTTTTAATCCTTATAACCACAATGGAAGTTTGGTATCCTTATTTCCACCAAATGGAGGCTGAGAGATACTAATTCCCCTAGTTCCACAGCACCAGCTGTGCTGGAGCAAGGATTTAAATCCAGTTTGGTGCACGCTTCGATGCCTTTCAACAACCTTTGGAGCCAGAAATATTTGGAAACGAGTGAGAAAAAGCAGTCCAGAATCAACAGCGCCCACTGCCTCAGTGCAGTCTGCAGGTCAGAGCAGATGCAGCTGGGCGCAGGGGGAGGGGGCCGCTGAGCCCCCCCGCAGGAGGGCACCAGGAGAGGGGTCGGGGTAGAAGCCACGCCTCAAGGAATGAGCGTTCATTCAAGAACGGGGTGAGGAAAGAAAGAAGAAAAAGAAAAGACAGGGGGCGCCTGGGTGGCTCAGTTGGTTAAGCGACTGCCTTCAGCTCAGGTCATGATCCCGGCGTCCCGGGATCGAGTCCCACATGGGCTCCCAGCTCCATTGGGAGTCTGCTTCTCCCTCTGACCTTCTCCCTTCTCGTGATCTCTCTCTCTCTCTCAATTAACTAAATACAATCTTTAAAAAAAAAAAAAGACAGTGGTGTCCTACTCTCCTGAGCTCAGTCTCACACTGTGGCCTGAACCTAATGGGGTCCCTTCACCATCACCCGCCCCACCCCCCTCCAACGGACTCCACACCATAATCCGTACTCTTTCTTCAAGCTTCAAGTGACTTGGCTACACTCCTCCATCTGAGCAGATCTAGCACAAGGCCCAGTTCTGCTCTAAAGCCTTCCCTGACCAGTTGCGCGCTCTCTCTCTTCCTCAGGAGCTTCACCGTGAAGCACTCAGTCATTGGCTCTGTGACAATTCTGCTTCACTTACCTTCCTCAGCCACAAACAAACCAAAAGCTCCTTCAGGTCAAGCAAAACCCACCATGTTTCACAGTTTCCTTTCACATCCCTAAACACCTAACACCAAAGTAGGTAGTAAACCTACATAAAAGCTAAGGAAGGAATTAATCCAGCTTGGAGTGAGGTCAATTATACGGCAGATTGATATAAATCCAAAAATTCCCCCACCCAACAATTAAGAATTACTTGGAGGCAAACAAACAAACAAACAAATAAATAACGTGGGACGTGGGGGGGGGGGGGGTGTGAGAGATAAAGATGCAAACCGGTCCCTCTCTCTGACTCCAGAAAAGATGAGAATCCCTGCTCTGGGCCAGGTGGTTTATTTTAAGTTCCTCTCCTGCATGCCGCCATATGTGATGATCCCTGTTTATTAGATTTCGCCTCATGAATAAAAATGAAGTCATAACAATCTAATTGGAAAATTTTTATATGCAGGCTGAGCCAGAAACTAATATTTGGTTCTCGTGGAAAAATATTGACAAAAATAAGCACAAGAGAGAAAGATTAAATGATCCAAGAACGGACATCTGGTGCTGCTGAGTCTGTTTAGAACTGGCAAAGTTTTTTTTTAATATTCTCTTTGATAAACAAAAAATATACTAATCTTTGATTTATTTTTTTAAACTTCTGGAGATTTTTATATTCCTTAAACAAGACATATGCAGTCCTTTCAGGTCTAGACACACCAGTAGATTAACCAGGAAGAGAGCAGCAAAGGATGCTATAAAAATGATTTGCACAGAGCACCGTACAAGCAGCCTTCATGCTTCACCGAAAAACCAGAGCTCCTTAAATCAATCTCTAATGGGAACTACATTTTCCATTATAAGTGGTCATAATGGGCGTCTTAAAAGCCCTTCTTTCATTTAATGTTGACTTTTCTTCACATCGATAAACTCTAGACTCATCCAAACACTGAATTACAAGAGTCTCCTGCATTTACGGCACATTACAGACCAAAAAGAATTTCGTGAGGGAAGCACAAGATGAATCGTCTAACTAAATATTTCTTTTTGTGATCTGAAATCAGGACAGTCAATTTCAACCCAAACTCGGTTCATTATGCAAATAAAAAAGGCACCTACAAAGGCCTTACCTTGTAAGCGCTGTGTTGAAGACAAAATATTTACTGTTATTACCTGCAAAGTGCTCCCTGTTTGAGACCATGGCGCCACTCAGAAAGAATTTAAGCACAGAGCGACAGGAGACTCCCAAAGTACATCGAACTGTCGCAGACCCACGCAGCCCAGGGTGACTTTCTGGCTTTGCATCTAACACCTTGCCGTTCCTTGCACGTTCAGGTATAACCAGTGTGGACTAGAAAAATACCGGTGCATCTATCATGTCCATCAACTGTTTTCCCCACAACATGTTTCCTATTATACACAGGAAATAATGACGAAAACATGCTTTGAGGCTTGGTCACACTACGTTTGGCCCCTTGGGGGAGAGACCAAATTGTACCTTTCTTTGCAGACGTTTCCTCCTCTACAGAAATAGAGGAGGTATTCAGTGTTTCTCAAAGCCACAGTCATCCACACAAAGGAAGGCTATTCAAACTTCAGCATTAACCAAGGTCTGAATTTGAATACTTTCAAATGAAACATAGCACCAGATACACAAGGCTGCCACAGACATGGAAGGGGAGCAACCAGGAAATAATGCCAAGTAGACAAATGCGTGTCACAAAACCAAAACAACAGAAAACAGAGCACAGAACAGAACCAAGAACTAAAAAGTTATGTCTGAATCAAGGGGATGATCAAGGACAGGCCAATGATCTCTGCTACTTGGGAAAATGGGGCAAAGCCGACGGATGGCAAAATGAATGGAGAACTCATCAGCTCTTCCTGCACTACTCCTCACCTAAGGAAGTGGAATTAGCTGAAAAGAATTAAACCAATGTGAGTTTGATTTAAGACAAGTATAGAGAGGGGCGCTTGGCTGGCTGTCAGTAGAGCATGCAACTCTTGATCTTGGGGTCCTGCGTTCGAGCCCCACATTGTGTAGACAGTTTATTTAAAAGGGACAAAAAAGGGAGAAGTAGAGAGATTTCATCAAAGTTCCCAGCCATTTTTTTAAAGATTTTATTTATTTGAGAGAGACAGAGAGAGCATGAGAGAGAGAGAGAGAGAGAGCGTGCACAAGCAGGGGGCAGGGGTAGAGGGAGAAGCAGACTCTGAGAGCGGGGAGCCTGATGCAGGATTTGATCCTGGGACCCTGGATCATGACCTGAGCCAAAGGCAGATGCTTAACCAACCAACCCAGATACCCAAAGCTCCTAGATACTTTAAAGGAAGACCCATCTCTAGGCCAGTTAGATCATTTTATACGTTTCATCTAAGAAGACAATGTGCAAATGAGATTTCTAAAAACGTCACTAGGAGGGTTCAGAATTATCAAAGATGTGGAAAGTGCCAACAGCCTGACATGGACAAATACATTTTAATTTTCAACAAAAGTTAGAAAAGAGATTGTGCAAATTACACACTGCAGATCACATAGATTCCTAGCAAAACTTCAGAAATGACTACAAGAGGCAGGGTGGCCAGGACTTGGAAGAAGAGGCAGTGAAACCTGGGCTGGAGACGTTTACAGAAACCTAACCACTCAGGGGAACAATAACAAACGAGCAGATCCCTTCTTAACGCCTTTATCTTGGACCAAGTACTCTGCTGGAGAGAAAAGATGAAGACAGCATTTATGGGCCAAGAAGGTCAGGTGGAACAGGCCAGCGAAACCCAACAGCTTGGTCCAACAGGTGGCAAGTCCTCTGATGTTGGCAGAGCACAGAGGGAAGCAACTAACTGCTGAGAAGGGAAGGACAGTCAAGGAAACTTTGCAGGTGATGCCAGGGCTGGGCGATGAAGGAGGAGCAGGGGCTTCCCCAGTGATGCACATGGAAGACGCTGGGCTCACTAGACAGACTGAGGCTGCACGAGCCATGTCAGGGACTGTGTGGCCCTAGAGAATCCTGAGGGGTCTGGGCTGGCTGGAGCGCAGGGCTGCTGGAGGGGAGGAAGTTCAGGGAATGGCAGCTTACTCAAATTACACTGACCTAATTTCCCTTGTGGACATAGCTACTATTCTCATACATTAAGGAAACGGAGTAAAATATAACTGTACTTAAAGGCATTTGATAAGTTTCTCTTGATCTGCTTGTGGATAAGATGGAGAAATGTGGGCTGGACATGGGTGGATGCTTCAATGATTACATGGATCAAGAAAAGCACCAAACCACTGTACCAAGAAATATGAGCTGACCAACTGATTGACCTCAACCCAGAGCCGGGAACTTACCTCCATATTCAGCCTGGAGGGAGGATGCTAATAGCTTAATGCAGTATTTGTTCTTAGCCCCTCTCCTCATCAGTAAACTTACCACCAACCTGAATGACAACAGGGACCTCCTTATTAGACTTTTGGAAGAGGGATAATAACATCCCGGATAATAGCATTTGGATTCAGACAGACGTCAGCTGTCTGTAGGAGGGTGGAATTCGCCCTATATGAACCTGAGGTTCTGCATCTGGGTGAGGAGCTAAGGAATGAGAGAGACAGAGCTTAGCATTAGCACAAGTGAGTATGACCTGCAGTCTTGGGTGACACTAAGCTCCATATACCCAGTAGTGACATTCCACCGCCCTTCCTTCCAAAAACAAAACCAAGCAAACAAAAAAACCCACTTAATCAACCCAGAATAAAAAAGATTATGATGGTCTGTGCCACCCTTCTTGAGATTAGAATATATCGAGATGACTGCATTTAACTCTAGTTCTTCCACTATAGGAGAATTACAAGGCAAGTGGAGCAACCAGGATGGTTAAGTGACATAAAACTAAGCTTTAAGACTAATAGTCAAAGGAGCTGGTCAGGGTTTACCTACAAAGAGTTAGAGTGAACTGACAGCTATATTCAAATATCTGAAAGATCTTACGTGGTCGTGGATTTAGGCTTGTACCAGTAGACCTTGGAGAGGAACACCTGGGACCAGGCATTAATATGGAGGGAGAGGGGTTTTGGCCCAACATAAGGAAGAACTGTCTTACAGACAGATGCAAACAGCTGCCTTCAGATAGGGTGGCTTCTTGATCTCCAAAAGTGACTGAGCTATAGACCCGCAGTTCTCAACCTTATCAAAATCAACACCCCTCCTCTAAATAAAGAGGTATTTCATAATATGTTCTTTATAATATTGAAATGAAGCTCATAGCTAATATAACCTACTTACACACTTAATTTTATGAAAGCAATATGATGCCCCAAAGGAGAGTGATTTATAGAGGTATTTCAATAAGCAAATTCTCAGGCACTAGTTCACTAAAAGACATAATGAAATACCGGATGCCTGCACCTATTTCTATAGGGAAGTTTAGCTATAGGAGAGATGGGATCAGAAACAATTTCATTACAAACGAGAAGTATGAGCAAATGAAAAAGCTGAGGTGAAGGGGGACAGGGGGAGTGGGTCATGGGGGGGTGGGGTGCCAAGAACATTAGAATAAAACCAGTGCTATAAAGGATAATTGGGTATTTCTAAACATGGTAATTTAAAGCTATTCTCTTTTTTGGAGAATGTCCCAATAAACAGTCACATAGGTCCTACAGAAGACATAAAACACCTGAGTGTAAGGGACAATTCCTTGTTGTCTAGAACAGTCCCGCTCATTACAGAGCATGTGACACTTCGGCCTCCCCGCCAACTAAACGCCAGTAGTGCCCCCCTCTCCAATAACCATGGGAAACAAACTGCATCATGGTCGGGGGGGGGGGGATACTAAACTCACTGAGAGCTACTATTATAGAGGAAAGTCAAACTCTGTGGGGAAATGAAATTGAAATTTTTTTAATTAAAAATGTTTAACTTCAAAAATTCCTTCCAAGCTGAGATTATATAAACTGCACACACGAGAAGTTCTCTGTTTCCAAGATGCCCACGCTTCCCCTGACCTCTCTGACCCACGCTATTAGGGCACCGCAGCACCATCGAACAGGACGGACCTGGGTAACATCCAGACTCTAGCATCTCCCAAGTATGTAACTTTGGGCAATTTACTCAGTTTTTCTGGTCCTCTGCGTCCTTATCCGCAAAGGGCTGTTATAAGAGATTAAATGTGTCCCAAAGGTGTCTGTAGAGTCTCGTGCTCTATGGAACAGAAAATTCTATCCAGTGAACCCAAATGTTCAAGTATTCATGAACAACACCAGAAGAGCTACATGCAAATTTGCCCCCAAACAGAAAAATCATACAAGGAACTA
This sequence comes from Nasua narica, assembly GCA_028533885.1. Classification (NCBI taxonomy): domain Eukaryota; kingdom Metazoa; phylum Chordata; class Mammalia; order Carnivora; family Procyonidae; genus Nasua; species Nasua narica. Next base: position 33,335,939 of record CM052802.1, read on the forward strand.
ACAAGCTAGGCAGTTCCAGCGACTATAAAGAAGACAGCAATCAGCAACACTTAAAACGTTTACTGAACATTAACCACATGCAGCAAGTTTTTTGTTTGATGCTGTTACACTGTTTAATCTTTAGGACTGTATGAGGGAGTTAATGTTCTTAATCCTTTTCAGATAAAGAATCTGAAGTTCAGAAAGGTTAAAGAACTTAATCAAGGTCAAACAGCCACAGAGTGAGAGCCAGAATAATTAGCTTTACCTGATTCCAAAGTCAAACCCACTAATAATAGCCTCTACTGCTAGGCTAGATCTCTAAACAGAATTTTTGCTTTGGCTGCCTGGTTCTTCCTGCATTTACCCACCAGTAAAAAGAACAAGAGTGTGAACACTCAGCTTTCTGGCCAATTGTCTTTTAGGATGTAAATCCTGAACTGTATTCAGGCTAGTCACTACTATTCATTAATAACGCACTGCAGTGAACACGTCTATGCATTCAATAAATATTCACTGCACTGAATTAGACTTTTAAAGAGCTAACTGGGAAGCACATTCCCTTAATTCACTAAACTAATTACCTCTGAAGTCTTAAGGACAGAAGTAATGACATAACTTTGATCACACCAGAAATATTTCTTAGCAGTTGACCTTTCATTTGGTTCTGTTATGAAGAAATGTAATCTTCCGCCAATCCAATTATTTTTCCACTGAAAGTTAGTGAAGACGGAGAATCAGAAAATGGAATTTTCATCTTTTAAAATAATATTTCTTTATTGATTTTTTTAAAAGATTTTATTTATTTGGCAGAGACAGAGTGAGAGCAGGAACATAAGCAGGCGGAGGGGGAGAAGGAGAAGCAGGCTCCCCCCCACCCCCAACCCAGGAGTGAGCCCATGCGGGCCTCGATCCCCGCACCCTGGGATCACGACCCGAGCCTAAGGCAGAGGCGTAATGACTGAGCCACCCAAACACCCCTCTTTACTGATTTTAAGTTACAAGAGTTCTTTTTTTCTAGGGACTGAAATCGTAGGTCCTTTCTAGAACTAAAAATCATGATTCTATAAAAATTCTATCAGAGGCTTTTAATGTACTGCATGCATTCTCTCATTAATATTCATAAGAATATAAGAATTCCGTTTTGCACAGTTTTCTACCAGTGCACAAAGTTAGATTAGAGGAGAAAAACATGCAGAAAGTCATTTAGAAAGTTATTAGAGGCAATGAAAACAGAACAGAGTCTACTCTGCCAAACTCATTTCTCATACACAGAGAAAACTTCCTCTTTCTCACCATCAATCACTATTTATTGGGCGTCTGCTCCATGCATATGATTGTCTTTCTCAAGAGTGGGGGAAATCTGCTGCCTGCGTCATCCACAGAAGTGGTTTCTGGGGACAGCCCTACCGCTCTAGCACTGCAAGATCACCCCAGATGATCTCTAAGATGAATCTAAAGGTGGTGGGTACCACAGAGCATCAACAAAGGAACAGGTGACATGGGAACAAAAGTTTGTCCTCAATTACTTTTGGACTTCCTTTTAATGTTATCAGACCTATCGCTAAAATCATAGGAACTCGGCCTTCTGATTTTTTTTTCTTCCAGACCTCTTCTGGCATTGGCCCCAAAGGAATAAGCTCCACGCTCTTCTGGCATCTCTCTCCTGGTACAGAACTGAAGTTTGCTCCCCAAGGCCTTGCAGAGAATAGTTGCCCACGTGAATCACGGCGCCAGCTCCCTGGGCTCAAGGCAAATGCTGTCACTGCTGCAGGGGCTGTGGCCTTACACGCCCCAACTCCTTCGATTTTAGGACAGAAATCAATGTGAGCAGTGGTTACTACAACTCATTTATTGTTATTATTAGCATTTAGTGGGAGGTGTCTACTTGATAGATTTGAAGTAGAGGTAACTGATGCAAACAAAATCAATAAAACTTAATGGATAAGAGATGTCATAAGTGGAATGCCTTTACAAAGAACATATAGTTTCTAAACATATAGTTTATGCTTCAAACACTAATTTTCAACAACTTGATTTGAGTGTCTTTTGAACTATCAAGAGACAGAGAAGTTTACTCTACCAGGTAAACTATTTCACTGCAGAAGAGGTGGCATGCTTCTTTGTGCTCTTATGGATAGTATCTGCAACTGAATGCATTTTCAAAATACATCAGCATATGCTCATACTTGTAAAAATGCAAACTAAAAAATAATTGAATTATTCCTCTTCTTAATGTACTTCCAGTATATTTATTTATGTAGAGTAAGGAGGCAATAAATAATTTATACTGACTTCAAAATAGTGCTTTGTTACATATTTATATGCAATCTCTTCAATTCAGCAAGCATTTACTAAAAACCTGTTTTATTCTTACTGCTGTACTATTTATCTAAAACCTATGAATACAAAAAAAGGACTCAATAGGCTCTAAGAAAACTTTGATTTTTTTGACGAGGCAAAATTAACATAAATAAAACAATTCGACAGAAATGGGTATGATAAAAATTAATGACTGATAAAAATGTGTTTATGCACAGAGAACCGTTAGTGGAAAGAAAAGGGCCAGGTCACATGGGCCGGTGTTGTTAGGAAAGGTGTCTGAAGTAGGACCACACTGAAAACAACCATTAATGGTTATATTTCAACAGTGCTGCACGATTAACAATCATATCTGTAAACCAGAAACGGTTTTACTCTTAATAAAAATGTTCCCCATCAGAGCACGCTCAAGAGGATGACGGTTCTACCGGTTCCCGCCTCTGATGTCTCCCTTAAAGACAACGGACAGGGTAATCTAGTGCTTTGGTCAGTACAATTTAAAATGTGCTAAATACACAAATATGGGTTCAGGAAGAAGGCATAATGAAAAGTGTCTAAGGTGCAGGAAATCTGCCCAACACAAAATTAAATCGGTATTATGAAGTACTATGAGCTCTACTTGGAAAAAAAAAATGTATGTGAATTGAACTCTAATTTTCCAATTAGAGATTGGGTTAAGAAACCAAGTCTGTGGTTTAAGACATTTTCTTTTAAACGTTTATTAAGTTGCTTCACATAAACGCTCTTGTAGAATTCACAAGTTGCCCTTTAGCAGACTGGACTGTTGTTCTCAATTATGAACCTGTTCCCTGGAAGAGAAATATACATCCACACCCTTCGCTATGCCACCTTGTGGTGCTTTGCACTACTACGCAGACTATGCATCTCCACCCACCTGGCCAGGTGGCTTGTTTTCACCAACAGACTCGGAACTAACAGGGTACCTAATTCAACTTGAGGCTCTAAGAGGCCTGGCAAATGTCTGCTCTCCTTCAGAGGAGCATGCTCCAGGTACCAGCTTTTCCTTCTTCAGCCCTGCTTTAGGATCAAGATGCATGAACAGAGCTGCACTCCTACCTTAACTCTGGAGGCCAGCCCACCCCTGCCAAATGCAACCAAGAGCTGCCAAACCACACTCAGTCTGCCGATTTATGAATGTGAAATAAATTACTGTGGTTCTAAGCCACTAAGATTTGGAGGCTGTTATGCAGCATTATCACAACAAAAAAAAAAAACCTCAAAACATCATTAGAAATATCCTGATCCACAAATTACTTTGTGGATTTTTACCAGGAAGATCAAATCCACATATTTAGTGCATACTACCGTCTATAAGAACTCTACCAAGGTGTGGAATACCAAAGCCCAGAGACAGAAGCGGCCCATTAACACAAATAGCCAAGAAAGCTTCCTTTCCTTGCAGTTGTCATTCACCCGTAACCAATGTGCATGGCTATGAAAGTTTAGCCATAAGAAGGCATCGTCTGACACCAAGGGTAACTTATGCACATCTTGTTATATTCATCTATAGACTTTGATATTACTTTTTGTTATGAGGGGAACTGTGTTACCCCGCCCCCAAAAATGTTTAAGTTGTAGCCACAGTACCATATAACGTGACCTTATTTGGAAAAGGGGTACTTGCAGATGCAATTAGTTAAGATGAGGCCATACTGGAGTATGGTGGACCTCTAATCCAGTAAGACTGCTGTCCTTATCAGAAGATGGCCATAGGAAGCTAGAGACACACAGGGGGAACATCAGGGGACAACAGAAGCAGAGATTAGGGTGACACAGCTGTAAGCCAAGGTTGCCAAGGACACCCAGCTAATCACCAGAAGCAGCAAGGGAGGATTTCTCCTAAGTTTCACAAAGGTCTCATCTCCACCAACACCTGGATTTTAGACTTCTAGTCTCCAGAATTGCAACACAAAGAAAACTGTTGTTTTTAGCTACCTAGTTTGTGCTACTTTGTCAGGGCAGCCCTAGGAAACTAACTTATTTTAAAGTGTATACACTAGCATTGTTCCAAAAGAATACTGCACCAAAAATGTTACTTTCTCAGCGTGGCTATTCTGCCATTTCCTCTTATAATTTAAAGAAACGTGAGCAAGTAATTGAGAACACTGATAAAATTTTTTGAGTATCAGAGCAGAAAGCCCCCACAGTTAATTAACATCTCTGTACCTAGGAGATAATTTAAGCACAGCTTACTTGAATAGGGAGACAAAGAACTGACCTGATTATCAAGGAAAAAACTTAACATAAAAAGGGTTTTGAAATATTCTGAGAATATAGCATTCCCACGTATTATACTGCTTTTATCGTACTCTGGTGATTTTAGTCTAACCACCTCATGCTCCTAGGTTTCCTGTGCCTACTTATGCATGTATATCTTAGTTAGATCTTGTATCATTATATCTTACTTATATCTTATACCATTTTGGTTTTGTTGTTGTTGTTAAAGATTTTATTTATTTACTCATGAAAGATGGGGGCGGGAAAAGGGAGTAGACTCCCCACAGAGCAGGAAAGGAGGGGAGGGAATGGGGCCAGAGCCAAAGGCAGATGCTTAAATGACTGAGCCACCCAGGCACCCTATCTTGTACCATTTTCCGACTGATTGTTCATGGTGCCCCATCTTTCTAATCAGACTATCAGCTCGTTAAAGGCAGGGAATGTGTCTTATGTTTTATGTGCATCAGCACACGCACATACACGCATGACAATTCCTAGTTTAGGCTGGCACAGGATTTATGTTAAAAAGTTCATTTTTGGGCGCCTGGTTGGCTCAGTTGGTTGAGCGACTGCCTTCGGCTTGGGTCATGGTCCTGGAGTCCCGGGATTGAGTCTCGCATCAGGCTTCCTGCTCGGCGGGGGTCTGCTTCTTCTTCTGACCTTCTCCCTTCTCATGCTTGCTCACTCTCATTCTCATTCTCTCTCTCTCTCTCCCTCAAATAAGTAAATAAATCTTTTTAAAAAGTTCATTTTTAATTTGTTATGGATAAATACCAAGCAGAAACTGACTTCAGGAACAATTTTCTTCATGGAACAATAAGGTCTCACCTTCTATTTAGATCAGTGGTCTCCATTTTAAAAAGTTATATTCCACATCGATACAAGTATCTGAGCATAAGATCTAATGTGTGTGTGTGTGTATTTTAAACTATGGACCCTTCATAAATTTTTTTTTAAGATTTTATTCATTTAGTTGACAGAAACACAGCCAAAGAGGGAACACAAGCAGGGGGAGTGAGAGAGGGAGAAGCAGGCTTCCCTGAGCAGAGAGCCTGGTGTGGGGCTCGATCCCAGGACCCTGGCATCATGACCTGAGCTGAAGGCAGACACTTAATGACTGAGCCACCCAGGTGCCCCCTAATATGTATATATTTTTACTTGTAAAAAATATGTCTTCTGCACTAATATATGCATTATAAAACATGTAACAAATATAGAAGTCATGGTAAGACGAAAATAGACATTCTAGCAATTTCTTCCCTTACTATCATGGGGCACATGAACCCCATTTGGGAAACCACTGGTCCAGACTATGAGGGTAGATATACGAAAGCGTTTCCTAGGATTTTTGTCCTTTCCAGGAAATGCAAGATCTATGATAATCTATCATATTTACGCACTTAAAACACATTCTCGGGAAGATTCATTAAATTGTCTTGACCAAACAAAGAATATTTTTGAGTTGATGATAGAGGTGTCCTTGCAATTAGGATTAGTTTGTATATTACTGGACCCCAACTGTATATCCATTGCTAACCATGGTGTTCTCTGCAATTGAACTCTTTAGTTTTTAGGCTTTAAGAAAGAAAATTTATTATTAAAACTTCAGGTAAATATCTCTAAGACTGAGAGAACCAAAAGAGGTAACATTCTGATTTTGAAAAGGAAGGAAGGAGAAGATTGTCAAAGGAAAGATTGAACAGAAAACTCGTAAATCATGTCTTAAGAATACTGTCAACAAAACAACACCCAATCCTCCTGTGTCCCATGTGCACATATGTGAACAACACTGCTAGAAAACTGAAGGCCACAGAGTAATATAAAACACAGTCCTATCGGCTTCCTGTTAAGAACAACTAACCCATGAAGCAAGCCAATATTTAATTTGTGGTACAAATAGTTAAGTGACAAAATAACTAAAATCAGGGGTAGAGTAGATGTCTTGGAAAGTATTCATGGAATTAAGCATCAACCTTGTGGAGAATGTTGGCTTTAAAGGAAGAAATGTGCAAGGAAATTTCAGATAAAGGGAGCAGTCATAAAGCTAAAGGCAGGAATTACCCCAAGTGTGTGAACGGGGTACAGGGGTGCCAAGTTCATTTAGATGAAGAGTGGGAGATAGGGATGAGTGCCTAAAGTGTGGAGATGATACAGCGCCTTAGCTGCATTTTCTCGCTTAAGCTTCCATGAGAAAGCCACCACCACTAAAATGTCATCAATCATTTCATCTGGTCTACTTAGTCTTGAAGAACTAGCCTTGGGGCTGATCTATCCCCAAAACAAGCAAGCGACATGCAAGAAAATACGAAGCAGATGGCACGTGGGTGAAAATGTTGGGGAAGTGAAATATTAGTAGCTTTCAAAGGAGGAAGAGAAAGTAAAATATGTCAAAATGAATATGTATTTGGTAAAGAAAAGTTGAGAATAGAAGAACCCTAGGACACCTTAATTTTAGTAGTTTCTAACAAGTATCATTATAATACATATGGATAATACAAATGTGAAAAATAGAAATTGCCTATGATCCCATCAATGGGGAGAAGCTTTACTATTTTGTCACTTTCCTGTCTTTTCTTCCAGGCAGGTGCATTTTAAAATCAAATTAGGATCCTTTCGTGCATATTGTTTGGTAAACTATATACTATCCCTTAAAGAAAGACTCCACCGTTGGATTTGTCTCAAATTTTCCAACTATCACCCTTGATAATATAATAACTAACTACTATAGTTGCTTACTCTGTGACCATACTTTACATATATTAATCCATCTAATTCTCAATACCATGTGGGAGGTACATAGTATTATCTTCATTTTATAGATGAGAAAATCAAGGAGAAATTACCTTGCCTAAATTCACATAGCTGGTAAACAGTGGGAGAGGATTCCAAGTTGGGCAACCAGCTCCAGTATCCCTCCTTCTAACCCCTTGACCATTTCACATGCCCCTGCCCAGAGATGGTATGCTGATCACTGGAATTGAGTCTCACTCCTGATTCCTTTAGGATGTATTCTTAGAATGTAACCACTGGTGCCAAAAAATTCAACGAGCTGAACTGTTCCAAATCTAAAGTATACTAACAGACCCTCTCACCATCCATGAGAAAGGAATATGACCCAACCTCAACTGTGGCAGCACCATTACGTTTTAAAATCTAATTTCAATATGCATTTCTTTGGGGCAATGAAGTTGAATATGCTTTCCTGTCTTGGCTATTTGTAGTTACTGTTTTGTGAATGTCCTATTCCTGCCATTCCTGTTTGTGCCTCCCCCCACTTCATTCATATGTTGGAAACCTAATGCCCAGTTAATAGTATTAGGTGGGGCCCTTGGGAAGTGATTAGGTCATGAGGTCAGACCAGTCCCCTCATCGGTGGGATCAGTGCCCTCATAAAAGAGGTCCCAGAGAGATTCCTAGCTCCTTCCGCCATGGAAGAACACGATGAGATGTCAGCAAGCTGCAACCTGGAAGAGAGATTTCGCCATAGCTTGACCATGCTGACACCCTGATCTTGGACATCCAAAAGGCCAGAACTGTGAGCAGTAAATGCTGCCACATATAAGCCACCTAGTGTACGGTATTTTGTTATAGCAGTCTAAATGGACTAAACAATTCCTTACTAGAATACTTCTTAGAGCATTAAGGTATATTAAATTGAAGCTATTTTGCAAAGTGTTACGATTTGAGATATCAGAGGACTGCTCAGGAACTATTTCAGTGGGATGCAAGAGAGAGGCAGTATGTTGAGGGAATTACCAGGACCTAGGGAGGAGGGCTCAGTTGTAAACACCCGGGACTGATCAAGCCCTCCTAACACACTAATGGCCCCAAACTGTGCTTTATATCATACAGCAGGGACTGTTCTTATCCAACGGCTAGAATATTCTTTACTGCCACTCAGGACACTCTAGGATCAATGTGCCCGAGGAAACAAATCAGTAAATCTGATGTTTGCTGAGTGAGGTCTCAACTACAGCAGGAAAATGAAAGATCTTGAAGGACCTCCTACCTACAAAGTCATCTCGTGAATTTTTCCTACTCTACAAGGCATATCCAATTAATGATCAGAATCATCCACCAGTCAGGATTCCACAAGAACAGTGCTGAACAAACACTATTATAGTGTTACTCTCTAAATCCTCTGTTAATCAGTCAACAGCGAACTACCTCGTGCCAGGCACGCTACAATAAAACTCCGCACATAGGACGCCCTGATTACTTGGCTTGGAATTAAAAATACCTCATTCGCATGCATAGGAGTCACTTCTTAGGATAGACCATTCTCTCCAGATGGTTCATGTCATCTGTCAGGGTCAAGGCTTAATGGCACCCTGTCTGGAAGTTTTTGCCACTCTGTGTACCAATTACAGAGGGAAACCCAAGGACGGAGGCATAAAAGACACTCTCTGAGATAAGGGCCATAATAAGTACGAAAATAAGTTATTTTGAATGAGTGTTAACACAATGTTTGAGAGAGAATTAGAGAAGGCAGGATGCTAGAGAAAATGATACAGGCATGTATTCTATTGAGGGGGGAAGAGTAGAAGAGGGATGAATAGTTAAATAAAAGCTTCAACCTGGGCTTTTTTTTTTTTAAATTAATCTTAGCATGCTATCCAAAATCAGAGTTAATTTTTACTAGAAAAGCAATTTTGTCATCTATGAGAAATGCCTATTCCCAGTATGGAAACTGACTTGGGCCACTAAATTACATGGGGAAGTCTCCACGAATTTATGAAATCTCAACTAAGAATGACATCTAGAGAAGACAGGAGAACTGGGTGTGGCTTGCTAAGGAAAATGGGAGCACAGAGAGTTCCAAGCAGAGGGAACAACAGCATGGCGAAGGAAAATCATATGGTATGCACTCGCCAGAAATGACAAGCAGTATTGTACGACAGCAGAGCTTCTTAACTTGGGATCTGTACACAAGGATGTGCAGGCAAAATGGTGTGTGGTGTGTGATGGGACGATACACTTTTATCAGATTTTTATTAAGGGTCCATAATTTGGGGCAGGGGTAGGGTGGCAGTGATGAACAACTGCGGGTCAAAGGCATGACAAGGAGGTAACAACGGGGGCAAGAGATGAATTCCTCAGAGCCCCAGAGACCACTAAGATCTCCGGCAGACTCCTTCCTGTGTGGGATGGTCCTCAGAGGAAAGCTGAGAAGGAAGACTGGCTGAAAAGTGATGAGCTGAGATGTGGCAGAAAGTAAAATGCAGGCAACGGTCCAAAGCATCTGAGGAGACAAACAAGGGCAGTGGGAATGGAGAGAAGGGAATTTGAGAAGTGGTTGGGAGATACAACAAACAGGCCAAATGTTTGTATTTGCGTGTGTATGCAGAAAATGTCACCCGAGAATTCCCAGTTAACAGATAGCACTGGTCACCAGTGGATAGGGGAAGCAGTAACTGGGGAAAGGAGAAGAGAGAGTCCTTTTTTTATATACCCATTTGTACCTTTTGAATCACATGAAGGTATTACCTGCCACAAAAATAAATTTAAAAAAAGACACAGAGGTTATTGAAATGAAATCCTTCTGTGTAAAAATCTGCCCACGTCTCTCTTCAAAGGACTCTAAGGTCTCACATTGCCCTTTTGAATTCAGATTATTTTTGCCCCAAAGGCTCCTGGACCACACCCATGACTGAACCTTAAGAAGGGCCAATCTCTCTGTTGACCTGAGTGAAACTGTTATCAAACAGAACTTGGCATTATATAAATGTAAATACCTGGTTAAATTCAACCAACTTAACAGGTAGTTCTCAAAATACCAGAATGAAGAAAGTTTAGTCAATTAATTCAGCATGACTGTTTAAATTTTATGGTAAATGAGGCACAAGGAAGAATCTATTAATATGATTCATTAAAACAAAGATGACTCAAATAAATTACTGATACAAAAGAGGTCAGATTTGAGGTTTGGTGTGGTGAGTGTTAAGCAAGTTTGGCTAAAAATGACTTTTTAAAAGTTATATGGAATGAATCTCCTGTTCAGCCAAACAAAGCACATAGGGTAGATTCCAGAAATAATTAACTTAAATTTAATGGTTTGCCCAATTTAAATTGATGGTAAGTGGACATAATTTAATATTACAAAATAAATGGAATTTAGTTTTGCAAAACTATGGAACATTGTTTTCCATTTGGCTATATAAGCTCAAATATACATAAGTGGAACTTAGTTTTGCGAAACTAGAGAACACTGTTTTCCATGTGGATATAAAACCTCAAATATACTACACTTGCAACACTTATTCCAAACATATTTAATGGAATTGATTAAACTTGCGAATCAAAAACGTATGTGTCCAGAAATCCATTCTGTAAATGTTTTCATTTGGTTTTATGTATTATGTTTTGCCTTGTTTCACAAAGGATATGAGTCAGCTTTAAATAATAAATTCAATAAAGTGGAAAATATAATTAGATAAAAATGAGAATCAAGAAAAATAAGGTAGAACAGAAGCTCAATATCAAAGGGAAAGTTAGAACATCAATATTGGGTCATAGGTTTTTTTTTGTTTTTTTGGGGGGGGGTCATAGGTTTTTATAGGGTTATTAAAATCAAGTTGCAAATTTGATTCTGCATTTGCTAGCTGCCAAACCAGAAAGGGAAATACAATCAATTATCTAACGCTAGTTTTGCATGATGAAAAAAAGGCACGCACCATTTGTGCAGGGCAAGTGAAGCTTTTCTTTGGCCTCTATCACTAAATGGAACTTGCCTGGGTCTTCACAGAAGAGCTGCAAAAAGGAACGATGATCTTGGTAACCACATCTCTTAAGTAATCTAACAGTAGGTTCCTTGGGACGCCTATTATTAGTAGAATCCGCCCGCATGTGCACAATTGGGGGGGCGGGGCTACAAAAGATGCAAAACAAGGTCACCAAAGTACCTCATTTCTGAAAATTTGGCTAGACTCCCGGTCTAATATCTAGAATTGGAATGAAAGGGTGGACTTTATGGCCTTTATTCCGCCAACCTTCTAGAACCATCATTTCTCTCCATTAAGATTCAGATCAAATTTATGAGCTGACAACCGGTATTCTCCAGCATGTACAAAAATAAAGGCATTCTATGCCACTGTTCAGAAAAGATTAGTAGACAACAATTATTGTTCAACCACCACCTCCCATATTTGAAATTCAAGGTCATACAAATTTTCTTTTCCATACATTCTCTGCAACCATAACGATTTTGGTTCCAACATATGTAAATTGAGTGGATCTCAATGGATGTAAAGAACAACAACAAAAATTATGGGCTGGTATAAATAAAAAAGGACAGTAAATAACATTTAGCAAAGAAGGAATAGAGCTTTTGGCAACAAAACCTTAGGAAAGATACAGAAAGGGAGGAGAGACTATACCTGGTCTCAGAATTGCATTCCAGGGTGCATATGGAGGCGGGGTGTTGGGGGCTCACCAGACGGGGCCCTGAGAGTGAGTCATCCAATCATAGAGGCATTGCGCATTTGGATGCAGGATACACACAGAAAAATTCCTCTCCCATTCTGAGATTAAAAACTAGCTCTTACTTGACTGTCAGCACAGCCTAAGCACTCAATTTCTTTTTGTCAAATGAACAAATAAGTGTTTATTATCTGCAACAAAGTAAAAAGAGTTTACTGTAACCACAGGGGAGGGCTCTTCTGAGAAATTAAAGTGAACAAGTAAAAACAATGTGAATTAACTGCTCAATATTCTTGATTACAAATGTAAGATGTATAAATTGTAATAATCTGTATTTGGGGGAGGACTTCTGCTTCATTTTAATAAATCATAATGTTTGTCATATGTTTCCTCCCATTGCTGGTTCCCTCAATCTTACCACCTTTTACATTAAAGTGTGATTTCCTCACTATCGAGGAAAGGCCTAAGTAGGATGGAGAAACAATAATAATAAACTATGCCTTAAGGTCGTTTTCTGAAAATAAGTCTTTGGGGTAATATGTGGTGAGGATAGCGGCAAAATATGAAAATGACAAAAAGGGGGCGCCTGGCTGGTTCAGACTGTAGAGGATGCAACTGTTGATCTGGGGGTATGAGTTCGAGTGCCATGTGGGGTGTAGAAATTACTTAAAAATAAAATCTTAAAAAAAGAATAATAATAACATGACCAAAAAAGTAAAGAAAAAAAGAAAGAAAATAAAAGACTGGACCACTTCCAGATAATGGTGTTAAACAAAGTTACTGAAAAAAGGTTAATACCGATTCATAAAGCTTACATAACTGGGAAATAAAAACAAAATCAAAACCGGAAATTTCACAGTGCAAAAATAAAGCAAATGAAATATGATGCAGTGATCCTTGATTCTTCCAAGATAACATGAAATTTAAAAGCAAAAAGACACTGAATCTTCCAAAACCCTGATTTCAAATTGTGAAATGTGGAAGGTAGCTATGCTCAACTATGCCACCAACACATGCAAATGGTCAAATTTGGAAATTGATATGCTTGTAAGCTTAGGAAAACCTGTACAATTGAAAATATGTATCTATACCATACATCTTGAATCATTTAGGAACCACGGACACCCTTAAATGCTTTATTTTTACCTTTACCTGTAATAAAATACATTATAATTAGATCATCTACAACTCATGTCTAAACAGAATTAATATGTCACTTATTAACCAAAACACCGTTACCTCTGGAGTAACAGAATTTTCTTGTAAACACGAATTGCATTTTTGAAATTGAGAGTTTAATAGAAATATGTTTGATTACCAACAAGACTAGAAAATATGCAAGCTCCGACATGATGCATTTTTGAAATTGAGAGTTTAATAGAAATATGTTTGATTACCAACAAGACTAGAAAATATGCAAGCTCCGACATGAAATGTACTTCTATTAGGGGTTGAGGAGAATTACTTCATTTAATAACACAATTTAAAAAAGGGCAGCCTGTGGTCCTAAGAATGCCAAAATTCATACTTAAATGTTAAGACAACTTGACACTTTACAAAAACAGGCAATTTTTAAAATCCAGTTAAACTTCAAGAGTCACGGGACAAATACACTGCAATCCTAAACTGCTTTTAGATGAAGCCTGAAACACGGTTCATTCAACAAATAACTAATGAGCACCCAGAATGCATCAGACGCAGGGGATTACAGAATTGAACAAGACTCTTTCCTCCTGGAGCTGACATTGGCTCATTTTCCAAAGCTCTATACCTTAATATAAAATCGGAGTTCACAAAGATCTACTTTCCAAGTCTCTAAACCTTCTTGCTTAATATAAAATAAAATTAAAGCAAGCAAGCAAGCCCGTTGAGAGATAATCTTGCCCAAAGCCCTGATGTATGAACTTCACACCTGGGGGAAAAGAAAGAATTCATAAACCAGTTTCTCAAAAATACAAACCGTAACACCTACTTGGAAGCTAGGCTGCGCCCAAGGCTGCCTCTGCTGGCCGCCTGGGTGCATCCTTCCAGCAGATTCTCAACTCCCGACACCTGTACCAAACTTGCCACTCTAAAAACACATCCCTTCAGGAAGGCAGGAGGAGGTTCCCAAGTAGGCAGTACCAGAATACCCCAGCCTCATCTAGCTCCGGAAAAACTTGACTTCTAGAAGGACCTTCCCTAACTGGCACTAAAACGTTGCCTGTAAGGGACTGAGCGATCATCAAGTGTATACAGCAGACAACCAGTTCCGAAATACACAAAAATCCCCGGCTACTTCTACGTGCTGCTAAAATAACGCTTTGCGTGGCTACACGTTTAGCTAAAACAGGAAGAACGCATCTGCTCATTCAGCCGAAACATTACGGTGACATATTTTTACCTGAGCTGCTGAAAATCCAACGGTACTCCTTCCTCCCCCACCCCGCCCCGGCCCGCAAATAAGCCACTAGCCCACCGGTCCTCCCCACCCCCGCCCACCGCGCGCAGCCCACCGGACCAGGAGGGGGGCGGGCGGGAGAGGGTCAAGCTCTCCTTCGCCACCGCTCGGCCTTCCGACTCCAGGAGAGGTTCACAGGGTCTGCGCCCAGCGCCATTAGCACACCTTCGAGCGCTCTCCCGAGCCCGGGCGGGAGGCAAGTTTGGCGGGTCGTGGCCGCGGCCCCCCGCCTCTCCCCAGCGGCAGCATCAGCGGCGGCTGGCGGCGAGGGCTGGTCCCGGCCTCACTCACCTACCTACTGGGCGGGGGCGCCGGCTCCTCGGGTCCGGGAGAAGGGGATCGGGCGCACGCATTTCTGGGAGCGGTGGCCTCGGCTGCTCGGCGCGGGGGAGCGCATCCTCTAGGGTGGGGGGAAGGAGGGGTCGGGGGAGGTTCGTGCGGCGAGGAGGAGCAGGGGCGGGAGGGAGGAGCGCGAGGCGCGTGCCCCCGGGGACCGGCGTCCGGAGCTGGTGGACTCGGGCGCCGCCTGGACTCCTCAAGCCTCTCCCCGAGATCGGCACCTTGCCAACCCTGCAGCTGCGCCCGCGGTCAGGGCATCGGCCGCGACAGGCTCGCGGGCCGGGCCGGAGGCGGGGAACTGCGGGTGGCGCGACGCGGTGCAGACGCCCGCCTCTAGCTCCGCCCGGCCCGCGCCACGCTCTGCGCCCCTGCGCCGCGGCGGGGACCAGGAAGCTCCGCGGCCCGGCTCCCCAGCTCCGGCTGCGGCATCCTCCCCGCCCCGGCGACCTTCGAGCTGGAAGGCTGAGCACTCCCGTCACCCCCAGGCTGCTGCAGCCTCCGCGGCCCCGGCACAGGCCCAGCCCCGGCCGGGCGGCTCCGCCCCGGAGAGCTGCGCGCGCGGCCTCCGCAGGCCTCGGCCCAATGTGACGCGTAGGAGAGGGAGCTCGCTGCTACCGGTGCGACCGGACGCCGGGCGGCGCAGCCTGGGAGGGTCTGCTTACCTCGCCCGGGGCCGCAGCTCCTACAGCTGGCCCGCCGTGGCCACCACTATTCGTGGAAAGTGAGGCTTTGAGAGCAGAGCTGGAGCTATAAAGTGTCTCTCCGAGTCTTAAAGCCTTGAGTTTCCTTCCAGCTTGGGGACCACTGGCCACAATAAATTCATCCTTCTGTCCTTTCCGGCGTTACGTTTCGCAAACTGACCCACCATCTCCTCCCCCTCCCGCTCCCGACCCTGGTACAGCATCCCAGATGCTGCCAAATTGCAATCAGTACCGCGGTAGGGACGTGGCTATTGGGTTTTCCAGGCCGAGTCTTGGCAGAGACCCGAGAGAGCCTGAGTTGGGAGGATTTGCATCAGCAACGGGGCAGTGCTGGTGAGCTTCCCATCCCCTCTTGGGAGCTCTTTCCTCTATGGTCCCATGACCAGCACTGCAAGATGACTAGGAGGATTTGGCCTTGAGGTTTACCCTTACACACAGAAGGAAAAAAAAAAAGTCAAGGCACAGTCTGCAGCTGGTCTGATAACATTGGTATGTCAGAGGCCATGCACACAGGCACACTAGATAGTGGCCTCCTCTGGGTTGATGCTGCTTATAGGCTTTGGGATTTCAGTTGCAAGGGGTCATGTTATACTGTCTTGCAAGGTATGGAATAATTGTCCAAATCTGCACTGAACATACATAAAATTGGACCTCTGGTTTACATCTTTAGGCATTGTGTTATTTGCAAATAATTTTCAAGGGAAAAATTATACTCTTAAATACAAAGAGCTGATTTTATTGAATCAAAAAAACATTGCTTGGGATCTCCAGAAAAACTGAGGCATTCTCACACTTGTTTGATGAGTGCTTTTATGATGTTGAAATATAAGGTTATTTTATTTAAATGGCAAAGATAAGACATGTTCCATAGCAGTACAAACTGATAAAATCGCTAAGACTTTTTGGGAGGAGTTCCATGTGGAGCAAGACAGGAGCTAAACTAGGTAGGAGACAGGAAACAGTGGCACATGACTTGCGCCCTTGGAGGACTCTGAGCTAGAGCTCCAGTTTATATTCGGAAGATACCTATTGTTATTCATGATATTTTGCCCCAAATTCAGAATAACTCAATTATAGAAATGTTTATGTGTATATGTGATGCATAAGGACAGAACGATTAGCTTTTGTGTCTTTTATTTAAATATTTATTTCATTATTTTTAAAGTTACCAATCCCAACCACAGCTGTAGCTGGAAGGCCAGAATGAAGTCACTCGATGAGAATTTAGCAGTTGCTTAATCTAACAATATTTATAAAGAAGTTTGACTTAGAATGCAGTTTATAGGACATTTGTAGAAATGTTCATTGAGTTGCAATTCTTGACTATCCATCCCAGTATAATAGAGATTTCTGCTCCCCAGCTTAGAAGGAGAGAAAATTTACCCTTAAAGATTCTTCACTAGTTCCTTCTCATTAATTTAGCATTTATTGATTTGTCCAACCCCTGTCTTTTTGGAGAAATCAGAGGAAATAAAATCATTTCCTTATCCTCTAGTAGATGTGTGCTGTCCAGCATTAGCCACATGTGGCCACTTAAATTTAAATTAAAAATGTATTTCTTCATTACACTAGCCACACTTCAAGTGCTGAAGATCCACACATGGCTAGTGACTACTTTTTTGTATAGAATGGGTCATTTCCATTATTACAAAAAAATTATTTTGGACTGGACCACTCTAAAAAGGTGAAGTTTTAATTGGGAGATAAGATAAGATACATGAAATAATTTGGGAAATCTTAGTCCACTAAAGATTGAACCTCATTAGAATGTGTACTTTTTAAGAACATGGCAGTCTCTAAGAATTCAGGCTCTGATCTCAGACTATAGCTCTACCTGTGCTGACCTAGGATATGTTGCTTAACCTTTGTTGCTTTATCTGTAAAGGGAGGGATGATAATATGGAGGAGGATCAACTATATAGGATGGATATAAGGATTAAATAAGGTAATCCATGAATGATTCTTAGAATAGGACCTTCAAGACAAGTTAACTATTACTCTTATAATATACATTATGATAGTAAAAGTTTTCTTTCTTAAAAGTTATATCCTTTGGGTGCCTGAGTGGCTCAGTCAGTTAAGCCTCTGATTCTTGATTTCAGCTCAGAATCCTGGGATTGTAAGATCAAGCCCTGCCACAGGCTCCAGGCTCAGCGCAGAATCTGCTGAGGCTTTGGGAAACATCACCAAACAATAGCAACTGTCACCGCAAATGTGTGCAGTATTTTTCTTATGTATATATCTAAAGATCATTTTGTAGGGAGAGGGGTGGACGGATGGGGTAATCAGGTGATGGACATTGGGGAAGGTATGTGTTGTAATGAGCACTGGATATAAGACTGATGAATCACAGACTTGTACCCCTGAAACAAATAATATATTATATGTTAATTAATTGAATTTAAATAAAAAGGAAAAACAAAAATAAAGATAATTTTGTAATGAAGTATGGCTAGTGTGTCTTTTTTTCCCCCCCTCGGGAGGGAGAGCATATGCCCGTATCGGGGAGTGGGGGGAAGAGCAGAGAGAGAGGGAAAGAATCTTAAGCAGAATCCAAGCTAAGCCCAAGCCCAAGTGGGGCTTGATCTTATGACCCTGAGAGCATGACATCAGTGAAATCAAGAGTCAGATAGATTCTCAACCAACTGAGCTCCCAAGGTGCCCCCTAGTGTGTCTGGTTTTTTTGGTTTTGTTTTTTGTTTTGTTTTTAGTGTGTCAGTTTTTAAGCACAACAGTCACTGGTTACTTTTCCTTGAACTGGAATTCCAGGAACATCAGCAAATACTGCTCTAATACATTGCCAGAATGAAAGGCTCACAACCACTGAAAGAAATGAAATTCCTTTGGAGCTTTTCTCCATAAAGGTGTCGGAAAGGAGATTTGTGTATTAGGTGATGAATTTAGTCTACTGGCACCAAGAAAGTTCACTCTTTAGTGATTAAACCTATCTTCTCTTCCTAGCACAAAAACACCTCCTTTCACATGCCTAACTTAAGCTGGTTGAGACACAGGAGTTCCATGGGAGGTAAATGCTAATGACATCCGTGGAAGTCTGTGGGTAGCCATCTTGGACCTAACGAGAAAGAATTGAGTTCACTATTTAATAGTGTTGAGGTTGTGGTTCGTTTTTACAGCTAGTTGTCATTGGTCCAGCACATCACAGATACCCCTTGAATTTTGAGAAAAATGTAAATAGGTCTTCATGGATGGGCCTAAACTCAGTGCTTCTCTCAGTTAATTATAAAGTGTAAGGAGGTGGTAGAAATCTTGTCTTTTGAAAGGAGAAGGCTGGCAGAGTGTATTGAGAAAGAAATACTGACGTCCATAGAAATGGATTGCCCTCTGGGTGCCTGTCAGCATGTAGAACTAATGGCTGATTATTTATATTAAGCCCAATAAATTTGCCTTTTTAATTCACAGTTCGTTAAAAAGTCATCTGCTCTTGGAGAGTTTCTGCTGCTTTATTTCTGCTGAAAAGTCTGTTCAGTAGATTGAGAATTCACTACATATTTTTTACATTTTCTGGAAAACTTAGTCAAATAAGCTGGTACAAAGACATTGTAGCTAAGATATAATTTGAAATTCTGAAATGAACCCCTAAATTGAACTGGTAGTTGTTGCTTGGATTTATTAGATGAAAGAAATTTACAGTGCAATGAACTGAAAAGGATTTTTTTCAAAGGACATAATTACAGATTCACAATTGGAAAAAAAAAAAAAAATATATATATATATATATATATATATACAGGGAAGTCCCTGGTTACCCCCACTCCCCGCCACAGCTCCAGTTGTCCCTCCATGGTAACATCTTGGGTAACTCCAGTACAATATCAAAAGCAGAAAAATGACATTGGTATGATCTTTCAAGATTATTTATATTTCATCAGTTTTATATATACTCTTTCGTGTTTGTGTGACCTATGCAACTATCATCGGTATGGATTATTCTACCACCACCCCAATGAGACATAGGACTGTTCTATTACTACAAAGCTCCCATGACTTGCCCCCTTATAGTTGCATCCATCTTCCTTCCCACCACATCTCTAATTCCTGCAAATCACTAATCCCTTCTCATCTCTATAATTTAAAAAATGCCATATAAAAGGAATCATACTGCATGTAACCTTTTGGATTGTTTTTTTTTTCATAACTCCCTTGGGATTGATCCATGCTGTTATGTAGAGCAATGGTTTGTTCCCTTTTTTGATAAGTATTCCATGGTATGGATGTACCACAGTTTAAACGTTCACCCACTGAAGGACATTTCTGTGGTTTCCAGTTTGGGGTTATTATAGAAAAGCTGCTATAAACATTTGTGGACAGATTTTGTGTGAACATAAGTTTTCATTTTTCTGGGATAAGTTCCCAAGAGCACAAGTGACGGGTCAGATGGTAAGTGCATGTTTAGTTGTATAAGAAACTGCCAAATTATTTTCCAGAGTAGCTGTGCCATTTTACATTCCCATCAGTAAAGTATGCATGAGGAGTGCCACATTTTTAATCTATTAAATATATTTATTAAAGTATAGTCCTACATGTCTCTTAATATTCACTACTCTACTGTAATTCCTTATTTACTTGAACCCCACCAGACAGAACTTCAAGGTCAGGAATCCCAATTTGAAAAAAAAAAAAAAAAGAATCCCATTTTGTTCATCTTGATGTCTTTGGTGCTTAATATAGTCCTTGACATATATTAGTCAATAAATATTTGTTTAATAAATGAACAAATTAATGAACAGAAGAAGAACTGAGTCAGACTGAAATCAAATTGAGAAATAAAATTGTCAATAAATTTTAAGTGACTTTGAATTGGATGCAATGATTTTTCTTCCAATATATAACAACATTTTCAAATCAGAAATTGGCACTCTATAAGTTGAGTCATTTTGGAGCAAATTTGTAAAAACTAAATGCTTAATTATGTTGGGCCAAGTTATTCATATTAGTACTTTGGTAAAGGCAAAAGGCTAGAAAAAATCTAAATGACTGATATGAATTGCTTTAATAAAATATCTAAATAGTGGAATACTATGTAGTTATCAATAGCAATGAGAAAACTTTTATGTAAAGAATGGACCTCCTTTAAAAGATATTAATTTTTAAAAATTAGAAAAAGTATGTAGAGTATGTCCCTCTTTACATAAAAATAAAACAGAAGAGAGAGATTTAAAAAGAAAAGATATATGCATAAAGACCTTAATTCTCTCTAAGTCAATCTATAAAGTACAGGGTGCGCCTGAACCATCTTGTGACAGAAGGTAAAGAAGTGCTCAAAAATTAGGGAGACAAAGCTGGGGGCATCACATTTCCTGATTACAAGCTTTACTACAAAGCTGTGATCACCAAGACGGCATGGTACTGGCACAAAAACAGACACATAGACCAGTGGAACAGAATAGAGAGCCCAGAGATGGACCCGCAACTCTATGGTCAAATCATCTTTGACAAAACAGGCAAAAATATCCAGTGGAAAAAAAGACAGTCTCTTCAATAAATGGTGCTGGGAAAACTGGACAGCTATATGTAGAAGGATGAAACTTGACCATTCTCTTGCACCATACACAAAGATAAACTCAAAATGGATAAAAGACCTCATCGTGAGGCAGGAAGCTATCAACACCCTAGAGAAGAACATAGGCAGTAACCTCTATGACATTAGCCACAGTAACTTCTTTCAGGACATGTCTCCAAAGGCAAAGGAAACAAAAGCGAAAATGAACTTTTGGGACTTCATCAAGATAAAAAGGTTCTGCACAGCGAAGGAAACAGTCAACAAAACAAACAGGCAACCCACAGAATGGGAGAAGATA
>CM052802.1:33357695-33406245 GCA_028533885.1 Nasua narica
GGGTTTTGGAGGGGAAGGGGGTGAGGGGTTGGGCGAGCCTGGTGGTGGGTATTGAGAAGGGCACGTATTGCATGGAGCACTGGGTGTGGTGCATGAACAATCAATCTTGTAACACTGAAAAAATAAAATAAACATATTTGGGGAAAAAATTAGGGAGACATATCAAAAGAATCCAGGAGCCAACTTGAAAGGACTCCTCTGGCCAAATTTGTGACAATTTAATTATTAAGAAAAATGACAGGGATGGATTATAACACATTGAATAAAAACAGAAGAAGAATATGAGTTCAGACTGATATTTAAAAATTTGGGAATAAAAAGAGAAAGGAGAGAAAGGGAAGTTATTTACAAGAGAAAAATAAAATTAAAATAACACCATTTTGCACTCACCACGGTAATAATTGATTCAAGCAAAGATTGTCAGTGGGTGAAAGTTTGCTGAGGAATGGAAGATTTGTACATTCTCAAAGCATGCTGGACACCTTAACCAAATGCTTGAATTTACTGTATGGTTCCTACAGCTGTTGTAAAAAACTAGCACAAACTCAATGGTTTAACACAACACGACTTTATTATTCTATAGTTCTATAATCCGGAAGTCTGACATTGGGTCTCACTAGGCTAAAATCTAGGTGTTGCCAGGGCTGGTTTTTTTTTTTTTTTTTTCTGGAGGCTCAAGGGAAGAATCCATTCCCTTGCCTTTTTCAGCTTCTAGAGGCCACCTGGATTCCTCAGCTCAGGGTCCCCTTCCTCTTCTTCAAAGCCAGCAAAGGTAGATTGAGTTTTCCTCAGATCACATCACTGGGACACTAACTCTCCTGCCTCTCTCCTTCACTTATAAGGACCCTTGTGATAGTTTTGGGCCCACTCAGAGAATCCAGGATACTTTCCTGTGTCTCAAAATCCTTAATCACATCTGCAAAATTCCTATTGCCATGTAAAGTAACAGATTCATGTGTTCTGGACATTAGGACAGGGACATCCCCATGGGGACCGTTATCCTGCCTACAACATTGACCGTGAGAGACAATATGATACACCAGCATTATGCCATTCTGATGTCATGCACTGAGAAGGACACATCACCTAAAGTTTTTTTCTTGTCAGAAGAGATATTTATCTGAATTGATAAATTCAGTTCTGAAACAACTGTCTTTCACTATTCAAAAAGATCAATATTGTTAAGAAAAATTGGGAATTGTTCCAGAATAAAAAAAAAGTCTAAGAGGTATTATTATGACAATTGAAACATCTGATTTTTAACTGTATAATAAATAATAATATTGTGTTACATTTAAATTACCTAAATGGATAATTGTTTTGCTTGTCCTTAGGAAATACAGGATAAAGTATTTAAAAGTAAAGTATTATGATGTCTGCAACTAACCCAAAATGCTTCAGAAAAAAGATGAAGAGAAAGCAAATATTGCAAAATAGCAACAACTGGTGAATCTATATCAGTACTGTAAAATAGAAATCTAATGCAAGGCACACATATAATTTTAAATAGTCCAGTAGATACCTTAAAAAGTGAAATGAAAGTGAAATAAATTTTAATAATATTTTAGCCAGATATATTTCTTTAAAAATTTTTTTATTTAGAGAGAGAGAGAGAGCACACACTTGAGCAGTGTGAGGGGCAGAGGGAGAGGGAGAGAGAGGATCCCAGGCTGACTCAAGGCCTAGTGTGGAGCAGGACAAGGGGCTGGATCTCACCACCCTGAGACCATGAACTCAGCTGAAATCAAGAGTCCCCTTTCCAACCGACAGAGCCACCCAGGTGTCCCAACTTCATATATTTCTTTCTTTCTTCTTTTTTTTAGATTTTTTTATTTATTTGACAGAAAGAGATCACAAATTGGCAGGGAGGCAGGCAGAGAGAAAGGGGGAAGTAGGCTCCCTGGTGAGCAGAGAGCCCAATGTGGGGCTCGGTTCCAGGACCCTGAGATCATGACCTGAGCAGAAGGCAGAGGCTTTAACCCACTGAGCCACCCAGGTGCCTCCCTCCCCATATATTTCTAATATAAAAACCTAATCAATGTAAACATTATTCAGATACTTTACTTTTTTTTCTTAATTTTTTCTATATTAAGGCTTAAAAAACCAGTAGGCAGTCATCCCCTGTAGAACATCTAAGTTTGTGCTAGCTGCATTTCAATGCACAATTAAAGACCACGGTTGGCTGGTCTTACTAAGTTGGTCTTAACTAAATTGGACAGGAAGGGTATATGTGTGTTCATTTTCCTACACTTGGAATTTTCTGTAGGCTTGGGATTTTTCAAGATAAAAAGCTGGAAAAAAGAGAAATAGATACTAGCTTGTATATGCATAGCCTGTTTCTAGGATACAGAAGAAACTTAACACTGGTTACCTCTGGGAAGAAGAAATTAGTGACTGGGGAAAAGAGAGGGATGGTGGTGTTTATTGCACCTTTCTGTCCTTTTGCAGCAGATTGTGACCAAGCCTATTGAAACTTAAGATTATTCTAAAAAATAATATCTGCTTTGTCTTTGTATTCAAAACCAGATCTTTTGATACGAAGCTCTGGTAACCCGCAAGTCAGGGGAAAGAGCTCCACCTACTGAACTTGATTTCCTAAGAATTCCTTGCTAGGGTAAAGTGTGTGTCCTTTCTAAAATACAATTAAGTTTAGAAATTTCTTGTGATTTTTCCATCTTTATCGGTCCTTAAAAATCCGTTTAATCTTCCTGCTTGCATATTATTAAACAATTTTAGACAACTTTTATCAACAATCTAAACCATCTCTGGGTTGCCTGAAAACAAGAAACAATATTCAAACAGAGGCTCACCTAAATTCTACAGTGGTGGATGACAGTTGGAACTCACAGTGGCGCCGGGGGGTTGTGAGCAAGTTCATTACAAATTTATATCTGTTTTACTTAAGCTTCCTTCCATCTTGCAGCGGAGCTGGGTCTCTTGGGTTACATTTGTTCAACTGGAAAGGTTGGCACGTCAAAGCGGAGTTACATCCTGTTGCCTTCTGCTCCTATTTCATGAGGGTTTCTGAATTGAGGCTGGGCCGTAAGATTTTTTTTTTTTTCACTCCCCTGGTAATTGCATCATTTCCTGGCCGTGTCTCTCACAGAATGCGGAGAAGTGAAGCAATTGCCCGGGTTATAACACTTTAAAAATATGAGAATGCTGTTAATACAGTGATTGGAAGGGTTTCCTCGGATCTGGGTGCAGATGCTCCCCGCAGTGCTCTAGGCACCTCACCCCCAACTCTCAGCTTCGTTCAGCCGGTACTTACTCAATGAGTAATCATCACGATAGATAGATAATCGCGTCCTAGAAGGCCACGGGGCCCTTCATCCCCCACAGTCACACCGCCCGCGCCGCGTGCCAAGGACGTGTGCCGTGTCACTCCCAGCCCTACAACGTGAAATGCTCTCCGCCGGTGACAATCTACCTTTAGATTTAGTACAAGGGTTAGGGGAATTAACATCTGCGCGAGACGGAAAGTCAGAAAGAGACAGAGGTTAGATTTAGAAAGAGCAGCTAGATGATTAAAAAAAATAAAGCAAAAGACAAGCTTCCCGCAGTACTCTAACATTTGTATAGGTATTTATGTTACATAATTAGAATGAATTATGTAATTTGTCTTTTCTAGCAGGGCAGTCGGATTTGGAGGGTCCAGCTTGCCCCGCCTCCCCCTCCCTCCCCCCCTCCCCCTCCCTCCCCCCCTCCAGGAGCCACCTTGGTGCTGGATCCGGAGAGCGCAAAATTTGTCTCAGTTTAGGAGGCCGCGACCCAAAACAGGAACGGAGTGGGTGGGGCTTGGAGCAAGCAAACGCTCTACTGGTCAGGTTGACGTAGAGATTTTTAAAGTGGCAAATACATTTTAGGGAACGCCTTTCTTAACTTCCCTGGTGGTCTAGTGGTTAGGATTCGGCGCTCTCACCGCCGCGGCCCGGGTTCGATTCCCGGTCAGGGAAAAATGTCCTTTTATCCTACCTAAAAATCTTGTTATCTGCCTTTAAAAAAAAAAAATTGTGTTTGTTTTATTCGATTATAAAAGTCGAAACCGTTTTCAAATGTTACTTAGTCTAAGATTTAAAGTACGACTTCATTTCCGCACAGGTACAGCAGCAGGTTCTTTTTCCTTAAAGCGTCCGACTGGACGAGAATGTAAACATTGGGTTCCACCTGCTTGAGCACCTGGTAAGACGCTTTACCCAGATGGGGACTGGAGAGTTGGAAGGGAACGAAATGAAAGGTGAAGGTCGTGTGAGACGTGAAGGGGAGGCCTGGACAGAGGGGAAGGTGGGTGAAGAAGAAAGACAGTGAGGAGAGAGAGTGGTGAGTGGGCAATTGGGGGACACTTGCTGTTCCAGTGCAGGTCTCTTAAACTAGAGTGCAAGAACGTTGTGGAAGAAGCAAAGCATCGAAGATAGAGCAAACACTACTGCCCTGGGCTGGCCAGGTCCTCTGTACATAATGAAAACAAAAATGGACAGAAGTAGAGCGATGAGAACCTTGACCCCCAGCGCATGAAGGAGCAAATTAAAACTGCCTATCACAGTTGTGTAGAAAGTCAAAGGAGAACATGAGTAAGGTTTTGAATATGGCCATGAATTTGGAAAGGGTGCTGACTGGGAGTGTGGTAAAGCAGGAAGCTGTTACAGTAAGCTTTGGTTTGAAGAGGTCATCCAAGTGAACTTGTCCTATATATATGGAGGGAAATTTTTGACTAATAATGATAGATTTGGAGGAGAGTCTGCTTTGAAAAGTGAGAACTGAAGACCCAAAAGTAGAAATGCTTCCTAAGAGATTAAGTGCAGCATAAAGAGGCAAGGTTTGCACGCTTGACTTCCACTAGAGGAGGACAAAGTGGGAGAAGAGTCAGTACAAGTCAGGGTCAAAGAAGCCGAAGAGGAAAGAGTCTAGAAATTGCAGTGTACACATTAATAGCATAAAAAATACTTTTGTTGCTTGGTTAATTTTTTTTTCTTCTTAAGATTTTATTCATTTATTTGTCAGAGGGAGAGAGCACGGGCAGGAGGAGTGGCAGGCAGAACAGGCAGAGAAAGAAGCAAGCTCCTTGCTGAACAAGGAGCCCAACGCGGAACTCCATCCCAGGACTCTGGTATGGTTACCTGAACTGAAGGCAGCCACTTAACTGACTGAGCCACCAAGCTGCCGTCCTTGCTCCGTTAATTTTTTAATGGAGTTTTATTTTATTTAGTCTTGGTGTCGTCCTTATTGTGTTTCACCAATACTATTGCTATTTTTAGTCAAACAAGTACACTGTTTGTAAATAATATTGTACTTAGACACAGCAATACTATATCACATTACCTACACACAGCACAAAGTTGCTGCTTTGCAGAGCCAGAATGTTGTGCTCTGTTCTTTCCTTACGGAAAAGAGGGAAATGCTGAAGGACTGTTTGTAGAAATATTCCACATATGAGGAGGTTCCTTAAAGATGAAGGAGTAGAAAGGAATTAACCTTGATGAAAGCGAAGGTTATTTGCTGCATACCAAAAACATTTTTCTGAACTTGTCAAATTATCTCATTTTAAACACAAAATCATCATTTATCCAGGGTTAGGGTGATGTAT
This sequence comes from Nasua narica, assembly GCA_028533885.1. Classification (NCBI taxonomy): domain Eukaryota; kingdom Metazoa; phylum Chordata; class Mammalia; order Carnivora; family Procyonidae; genus Nasua; species Nasua narica. The sequence continues at coordinate 33,363,280 of CM052802.1, forward strand.
AATTGAATATTAAGATGGCTGAGAGGAACCAGGGTGGGGAGGAAGGAAGGGAAGGACTTTCACCAGCATCTAGTACAGTGCTTGACATACGGTTGGTGCTGAATTAATGGATTACTTAATCAATTAAATCAAGAAGTAGATTGCTAAGACATCACTTGAAAACAATCATCTACATGTTCAGCCCTCATAATTCTATTTCTTTAATGAACCATAGCTCTATATTTCCACTGGAAGAAGTGGAAAAGGAATTACACCGAGTCAATCTTAATAGTGTCTACAACTTAATGAGTTCTTTCAGATTCTGAGCACTGAACTAAGTCCTTTAGCTATAATAATCAAATCAATTCAAACAACAATTATCCTTTTTTTTTTAGTTTAGGAAGCAGAGATTCAGAAAGTTTATTTAACCTATTTGAAATCATGCAAGTTTGTGGAGGAACCAGGATTCCAACCTGATTTGTTCAACCTAAATCTGATATTCTTTAATACTCCTCACGCTACAACAAATTTTCTGGTGGCACATTGGCATCTTCTTTAGAGCAGACTTTACAGATAGGATGGCTCATAGGGAGTGTTGCATAGCAGCAAAGAAGAATTATACGACATTTCAGGTTCTCTTTTAAAGGTGTAGTTGAATTCTTTGTATGATGAGTTTAGTAAAAGTCAACTCTAGTAGTTTTGGGGGTTACCAGATTCCATAGAAATATGTGGAAAACATTTATTCATTTATTTAATTTGTTTGAGAGAGAGAGACAGAGACAGACAGACAGAAAGAGCAGGAGGGGCAGAAGAGGAGGGAGAGAGAGAATTTCAAGCAGACCCCACCCTAAGTGCAGCTGGAAGCCAGGCTCAATCCCAGTGACCCAAGATCATGACCTGAGGTGAAATCAAGAGTCAGATGCTTAACCAACTGCATCACCCAGGCACCATGGAAAATTTTTAGTTAAGAAATAAGTTCAACAGCAAACACAGTGTACTTGCATTTATGGATAAGCATGTCGATTTGTGAAAGTGTTTTTTTTCCCTTTGGTACAATTTTTATTTATTTAAAAACCATCTTTACCACATCTCCATTTGATCATCATTATTTTATTGACTTAAAGATGATTCCTGTTTTTTTTATCTTCTTCCTTTAATAGGTAGGCTATAGAAAAATAATATTTTTACATTCGTTACATAAAAGGAAAGCAATTTAAATTTAAACTACGGACTGACATGATTAGCTTCTTCACCAGCTTATTACATCCTCTGAATTTCTATAATATACAATACGTAATAGGTTGCAGTTTATATAACTTGCTATAGTTTTGTGTAAATTATGTTTTCTTAAATTCCTAAGTGTCCGGGTTCTTAAAATATACTTCTTCTGCCTTGCAAAGTGATAATCGTATCATTGGTGGCCAAAAATTGTTGCTGTTTTTTGGTCTTGATAATTAGTATGATTCCTGAAGGCACGAACATAATAGTAAGCCAAGAGGTCTGTGAGGGCAACGTCTGTATCACATTTCTCTTTGTAGCCTCAAGGCTGTGTCGGGACTTGTCACACAGCAGCAATTCAAATGACTCTTGAGTGGAAAAATGAAAGAATGAGGCAAGACTGGGACTGACACTTCTCCTAAGAAATATATGTGACCAGTAATTTTTTTAAAAAGATTTTATTTATTTATTTGACAGAGAGAGAGATCACAAGTAGGCAGAGAGGCAGGCAGAGAGAGAGGGGGAAGCAGGCTCCCTGCTGAGCAGAGAGCCCGATGCGGGGCTCGATCCCAGGACCCTGAGATCATGGCCTGAGCCGAAGGCAGAGGCTTTAACCTACCCAGGCGTCCCTGACCAGTAAACTTTTTTTTAAAAAGAGTATCAACTTCTTTTGTAATTAAGAAATGAAAATTAAAATTTAAAAGATTCTGTTTACACTCATCAAAGTGGCAAAAATGAAAAAATCTAATATCAAGTGTTGACCAGGATTTAGAACAATGGCACTCTTACATGCTAATGGTGGAAGTGTAATTTGGTGTGATAAAATAACTTGGGGAAACAGTATGATGTTATGTAGTAAAGTTGGAGCTTCCCATGCCCAGCAATTTAACCCCTGGGAAATCCCTGCACAGGAGCACTGGGAGATACATAGAATGTTTACTGCAACACCATCATAATAGACCCAAAGTGGAAGCAATCTCAATGGCCATCAAGAGTAGAGCGGCTAAATACATTGTGGTTTAGTCGAACAATCAAATACTGCAGCGTAGTGAAAATAAATGGATTACAGCTCCTCCTATCAACATTATGAATTCAGAAAAATATGATTTAAAAGCAAATCAAATACAGAATGATTCCATCTTATTTGAAGTTTCAAAATGCTACATTAAAAATAGTGTTCATTGGTAAATATATAAACAGATGGCAAACTACGAAGAAAAGCAAGAAAGTGGTTATTTCTGGTCAATAGAAAAGAGGGAGGAAAGATTTGGCAAGAAACATGCAAGGGTATTTTGAAATACTGGTAATTCTAGCCTGATTGTACACAGTTGTTAATTCTCATTTGATTATTTATAACATACTACACTAGTTTTCTCCACCAGTTCGATATTTAATTAAAAAACAAAAAGGAGGGCGCCTGGGGGGCTCAGTTGGTTGAGCAACTGCATTCGGCTCAGGTCATGATCCTTGAGTTCTGGGATCAAGTCCCACATCGGGCTCCCAGCTCCACGGGGAGTCTGCTTCTTCCTATAACCTTCTCTCATGCTCTCTCTCATTTTCTCTGTCTCTCAAATAAATAAATAAAATCTTTAAAACAAAAACAAAAACAAAAAAGAATGAATGATATGTTTGGGCAAACTCTTTGGGACAATTGCATGCCAGCAATATTTAGTTGAGCAAAATCTCACTCCTTTCTGTAGCCATAGCTTATAATGGTTCTTTTCTATAAAGTAGTGAAGTTCGAGGCATTTTTAAGCGACAAATGTGAAAATAAACCACAAGGTGGCATCATAGACTCATGTGTCTCATTCAGACGCATTTGATCCAAGTAACACACACTTGCCTGGGAAATGTTGAGTATAGTTAAAATCTAGAGTTTATTGTATTCATAGGGAGCAGCAGAGAATATTTTTACTATTTTACCTTCTTTCTTCTCATGTCATCAACTGTGCTTGATTTTACTTACATATATTCTTTTTTTTTTAAAGATTTTATTTATTTATTTATTTATTTGGCAGAGAGAGAGAGAGAGAGATCACAAGTAGGCAGAGAGCCAGGCAGAGAGAGAGAGGAGGAAGCAGGCTCCCCGCCGAGCAGAGAGCCTGACACAGGGCTCAATCCCAGGACCCTGAGATCATGACCTGAGCCGAAGGCAGAGGCTTTAACCCACTGGCCACTCAGGCGCCCCTACTTACATATATTCTGTGTTATCAGATTAAAGTTTGAGGGAAGCAATTCAAATAAATCCAACACAACAAGGACACAGGTCCAGCTTGTGACATTTATTCATTCATTCCTCATTCAGCCATGCACTCGTATAGTTATTCAGTTAACCAATGTCTGCAAATATTTCTTGATGTTTCTTTCTGTACCAGACGTAAGTCGAAGAAGCCCTGGAGACTCACTATGAGCAGAAATGTAGTCACTATCGTTTGCTTTTCGCATAGTGGTAGAGCCGGGTAATAATCATATCCTCACAAATTTAAATTGCAATTGACAGATTCTGTAAGGAGAAGTATGTGATTCCACACTAAGGTTTTGAATCAGTTGGAGATGTCAGCAGAGGGATCCATCTGTTGAGATCTGAAAAATGAAGATGAGTTACTTAGGTAAGAAGGAGAGAAAAGAACATTCTAAGTAGAAAGAATATGTGCAAATACTGGTAAGAGGAGAGGGCAAGGAGATTACTGGGGGCTGAAGGAAAGCAGGGACAGCTGAATGCAAGTCAGAGGTGGTAAAGCAAGGTGAGGAGAGATCTAAGAAGTGGGCAGGAGACAGCCCTTGCATGGCTCTCAGCCTGAGGGTAAGGATTTTGTCTTCCTACTGAGAGCATTGGGAAGTCACAGAGGAGAGCAGGTTAAAGCCCCTGCCCTTTCACTGGTAAATCCTCAGCTTCCTCAGTGTCAAGGGAAGATTCTGCCTTGGGGGCTAGAGAGGGGCACAGCTCTGTTCACCTCTGTATGTATGATTTGCTCTTTGATGGTGAAGGACATCATTTAAAGACAGTAATAGAGGGGCGCCTGGGTGGCTCAGTGGGTTACAGTCTCTGCCTTCCACTCAGGTCCTGATCTCAGGGTCCTGGGATTGAGCCCTGCCTTGGGCTCTCTCCTCAGCGGTGAGCCTGCTTCCCCCTCTCCCTCTGCCTGCCTCTTTGCCTACTTGTCATCTCTTTCTCTCTGTCAAATAAATAAATAAAATCTTAAAAAAAAAATAGAATTTAGATCTCAGCCATATTCATTAGATTCAAAATTTTTCTTCTAAAGAGACATGACTCCGTTGTACTTATTTCGAATCAGTCTTAAAACCATTGCTTTTGAAGACAGGAAACACGAAGCATGATTTCTTAACCAACCAACAGACCTATTCAGCGCACCAACAACAAAATGTAGAGCTTTGGCATCTAAAATATAAAAGGTGTGAAAGAAAATGTGTATTGTCCTATTGTCTCAGAAAGAACCATGCATTCGAAATCAGGAGATCTGCATCACAGGACTGTGGGAAAGATGATCTAATTTGGTTGGGCCTTGGTTTTCTTCTGTAAAATGAAGAACTGGTCTAGGTTATGTTCTTCTGACTCTGAAATTTTGGAAGTCTCCAAATTTACTTATATAAAGCAAAATGTACAGGCAAATAATGTAATGTAAAGAGAACAGGTGTTGGGGAAGTACCTTGGTATGAATTTGAATAAAGGTGTGTGAATGGGACTGAATGAGACTTATTTTGGATCTTAAGACATTTTCAATAAACTAAATTTGAATAAGCTACACTACCATTTATTGATCGTGTATTATGTACTAGATCTTATGCACATTATCTCACTTAATCCTCAGATAATTCTTGTGAGATAGGTGTTGTTTTCTTAACCCTATTTTGCTAATTAAAAAACAAAGCTTACATAGATAGTAATTAGTTCAAACTGACACGGTTAGTGCATCTTAAGATATATCTTAATCTGTCCGATTTTAGAACTTGTCCTTTCAGTTATTATACTATTTATTATATTCCTTGAAGAGTTGAGATTTTAAAAAATGACATATATATTGAGTAAAATAGAGATAACTTCACTAGAATAATAAATATGGATTTTTAGTTATTTATAAGTGATCTGTTGGATAAGTACCAAGAATTTTAATAAGCTCCCACATCTTAAAACAAACAAAACTGCTTAATAGACTTGATTTTTTAAAAAATTTTATTTATTTATTTGACAGAGAAAGCGAGAGAGATGACAAGTAGGCAGAGAGAGAGAGGGAAGCAGGCTCCCCACTGAGCAGAGAGCCCGATGCGGGCATCATGATCTGAGCCGAAGGCAAAGGCTTTAACCCACTGAGCCACCCAGGCGCCCCTAATAGACTTGATTTAATGAATTAAACATGCACTATCCTGGATATGGCTGGGAAGTTGCACTATGATTAAGCAAACCCTCTCCTTGTCACTATGTTTTTGCTGTATCAGTCAAGGATAGGCATGCAGAATTTTAACTCCTAAGCTATATATTTTAAAGGAACAATTAGACAAACAGCTTCCCTCACTTTTCTCGCTACGTCATATCCTGATGACAAACAATGGTGAACTTTGTTTCTCCTTTCGTCTCAAGCTTCTGATACCCAGAACAAGGAAGCTGCCTGCCAGACCTTGTCGCTTGGAGAAGTGGCTAAATGCATTTATGTTGAGTTATTGCTCCTGTGTTGTTTTGTCTATAGCTCCGGCCCTTGGGCAGGCTTGAGGTTTGATGGTTCACATCAAAGGAACTGTGTTCTCTGTTGTGAGAACTGGTCAATGCTGGACAGATAATTCATCAGTTTATTGCTGGGACCTGTTGTTATGATGGCCATGGTCAGGAGGCACTTGGTGTTTGAGTCTGTCCCTTCGCAGGGACACATTTGCCTTAAGCCTGCTTAATGATTGAGTGGGATGAACTTATGGATATCTATGGGGTGGGGGTGCTTACTGAACCTTGAAAGGGGGCACAGTGGCGTCTCAAGCCTCCTTACTATAGGAGTAAATGATGTTTGCCATCAGAGGCAATGCTTGCTTACTGACCTTGGCCATACCTGCATCTGATGGTCACCGGACTGTGGGCTTGATGATGCTACCACACCTAGCCATTTGTACTGTGCTATGCTTATCTTCCTGACAGAAAGATGTCAAAACAATAAAATAAATCTAGCAGTGGCTGCTGTGGGCCAAAAAAAGTGGCTGGCTTAGTTCCTGTTTAGGAGGTGGCGTGTGACTGTGACAGAGAAATGTGTTATGACGGGAGTAAAATCTGGTCTATGTGCCTCTGTGTTTTGCCCTCCTGACTGTGAGCACATCTCTGTCATCTTGCCAGACTCCGAGGGAAGCCTATTTAAAGCAGGCACACTGGGGCGGACTGGCTAGGACACAGAAGACGCCAGCCATTGCTGGCCCAGGAGAAAGGCTACACAAACAGCTACACAAAGTGCTAGTTGGATTGTTTTGGTGAAAAAAAATAAAAGTCTTTATGTTCTCTGTAATTAAGGGAAAGGCTTAAAAAGAAGTGACGAAAGATCTCGGAAGCAGAGTTTTACAGTATGGTAAATAATATTCAGCTTGATAGCTTATAATCGCAAAAAGGAGGGGTTAACTCAGTTAAAATACTCAGTTATTTAGGAGTTTATGAGCAATTTAAAATTTGTCACTCTGCTGTACAAGTGAGACATTATGAATAACGGCAATTCTTTGCAAAATACTTTTTCTTCCACATGAGAAAATGTGACTTTGTTATCACTCTGGTGAAAACACAGAACTATTACACTGCACGCTTATGCAAGAAACTTTAGAGTTAACTCGCCAAAGATACTCAACTTCGTTCTATCCCTTAAAAAAACAAAAAACAAAAAACCTTACAAGGCATTCTATTACATCCATATCCATTTCATACGCATGAATCTCTTCATTCCCACAGACTAATAGAATGACAATTAAGGTCAAGGAAAGAGAATATCTATTTCTTAGAAGACTAAGAACTTAGAGGCACATAAAAATGCCTCTGGTTACAAGATTTTTAAAAATATACACATATAAACTGTTAACTGCTTTGGAAAACATGCTTAACTGTAAGTCAAAATGTTTAGGCTAGCTCAAAATCCTTTCCTGATAATAAGAATTGTTACAGTGGATGGGTTACTGGGCAAGTCTTTCTAGGTCAAATGACAACTATTGGTTTATGATATGATGGACCTGGACTGTATAAGTATTCAGAATGATCCAGCATTCTCCCCCATCCCCACTCCCATCCATGCCCATCCCCCACCCACACCCTCTTATACATCCAGTGGGAGACTGGGGGTTTTATTTCCTTTTCAAACTCAATTTTCTCAGATACTTCATTTTTTAAAAAAGTTTTTATTTATTTAAGTAATCTCTGCACCTGAAGTGGGGCTCAAAATCACAACCCCAAGATCAAGAGTTGAATGACCTTCCAACTGAGCTGGCCAGGAGCCCCCCGACAACTTGTCTTAATACGTCACCATTTTGCTCGACCTTGGCCGACCACCTTGAATATTATAGGACATTCTTTGGTAGCCATTACTGAGGGTCAAGCTCACTGATTAAGCTAAGGTAGGTATGACCTGCTTGAAAGTTTAAACTAGAAAACTGCCAAAACTATTTCCTTTTATGTTGTATGGTAGAATAAAGTGGGGCTGTTCTTTTTTTTAAACCTTTCATATATTAAAAGGGTAAGATGGTAGATGTTTTTATGCTAATATGATAGACAGATTTACTCTTGTCAGTAATTCAAAGTGATTCCAGCCAGGTTGAAATATTCTCGGTTAGTCTGAGTTCGAAAAATCAGTGTCAAAAGCCATAGCCTAGAGGTTCAAAGGTATGGGCTGAAGAATCAGACAGGTCTGGGTTGAGTCATAGCTCAAACTGCTAGGTGTGACCTTGGGCAATTAACCCTTACTCTCCAATACCTAATATGCGAAGCAAAAATAATAATATATGCACTCCATAGGACACTTACAAGGCTTATTAAATGAGACAAAAGATTTCAAACACTTAGCATAGAATTTAGCACAGAGAACAACTGAACAATATTTGCAGTTAGTATTAACATGTTTTCTTTATAAAATCTGTGACTTAGGTACTGGTTCTGTTATAGCAGAAGACCCAATTCTCTGACCAAACTCATTCCTGTCCATTCCTTTGAAGTTGAAAGGGAGGGAGAATGTACTACCTGGTACCTAAGGAACCATTTCTCATATGCCTCTGGCTCCACATACGAGACTGTCGATGTAAGCTAAGGGGCTTTTTTTCTTTTTAAATTCTCCCATCTGAGTTCAAAGGCTTCTGCTTCCAAAGAATTCGAGCTATAGTCACAGTTTATGATGTCATATTTGCTGTAGTGCTTTGTTTTAGTTGCTGAAATATTCACAACCTCAGTTATTGCTTAGATCTTAAAAGAATTACAAGGGGAAGTCAAACTCCATTCTTCAGTAAAACGCAGAACTGGGAATAGTCCCATTGGGCAATAAAAACATGAAAAGCTTCAAAAATATATCTATCTTTAGATCATTAAGCTTAAAAAGTCAATCCAGATTAATAATTTGACTAGGACCCTATCCTGATGAGATATTTTTAAAGTAAGCTAAGTCAGTCACGTCTTAATCTCTGTACATCTCTAGCCATGGATTTTTTTTTTTTTCTCTTTTAAGATTTTATGTATTTGACAGAGGGAGAGAGCACAAGCAGGGGGAACTGCAACAGAGGGTGAGGGAGAAGCAGGCTCCCCACCGAGCAGGGATCCTGCCTGACATGGGGCTTGATCCCAGGACCTGAAGATCATGACCCGGGCTGAAGGCAGACACTTAACTGACTGAGCCACCCAGACACCCCATAGCCATGGATTTTTTTTTTTTTTAAGATTTTATTTATTTATTTGACAGAGAGAGAGACCACAAGTAGACGGAGAGGCAGGCAGAGGGAGAGGGGGAAGCAGGCTCCCCGCCGAGCAGAGAGCCCGATGCGGGGCTCAACCCCAGGACCTGAGACCATGACCCGGGCCGAAGGCAGGGGCCCAACCCACTGAGCCACCCAGGCACTCCATAGCCATGGATTTTTAAAATTTGCATTAAAGTATGTTATCATACTACCGTATTGCCTCAGATCCAAGATGTACCTTTTTTTTTCTTTTCCCCATTTTTACGCTGTGGAAATTGGGATGTCTTATGATCAACAGCTAACGTTCTACTGTGGTGGCTCCTCTCCCTAAAAACTGACCTTAACCCAATAGTTTATCTCGCAGTTGATGGAATCTTACACTTATGGAAATTGCTTTGTGATGATGACCTAAGGTGATTACTCTTACTTTGAATCCATGTAATGATTGGAAAAGGAACAAATTGATTATATAAAAAGATAATCCAAAAGGCTTCATTAAGATTTATGGTATGTATGTACATGTGGATCATTAGAGCCATCACTCTACTTAATATTTTGCCTTTTTTACGTTTCAATTTACTTTAAAAGTACCTCAGATTTGTTCAAAAGATAAAATTATCATATTTGTAATAGCAAAATAGCCCAAAGAGACCAACGAGCCTCTCCAACTAGTTCTCAGAAACCCCTTGCCTCACTCTTATGGCACCTCCTTCTTTCGAGAGTCCTTGTAAAGAGCTAGAGTGACAGCCATACCTTTCACTGTCAGTCTGTAGAAGCACATTTGCATGTACTACATGTCATTGGAAACTTAACATGTACACATAGTGCTGGGCACGGTATTCAATAAAGACCTTCTGGCTCAGTGATGTGAAATACAGAACTGTGTTTTAATCAACATTGAAATATATTTCCAGGCCCAAGATGAAGCCACTACTGCCCAGGCGCTACATCAGCAAATGGAACTTTACATAACTTTTGAGTCCCTGTAAATGTTTCACTTGAGCAGAAATGCAGTATATTATTAGCCGATACCCCAATGCCAAGCCAACTCTGAGCCTTCTCACCCCAAACAAGGTTGATTGTGTACCCTGCCTATTAGATATTTTTCATTTTTCTCTTCCTTGTTCTTTATTCTTTATCCTATAAAATCTCCCTGCCTTCTGCCCCATTTTGCAGTTCTCCAAAAGAAGACTGCTTCATGAAGTAGTAAAGTGTGTTTGTATCAGCTAAATTGTTTTAATTGCTTTTTAACATTAGGCATGCATATAGCTTTTAACATTTGGGGAAAAACAAATTTCTAGAAGTGTCACTTTTTTCTTTTTATCCTATCAAAAATCCCTTGAGTTAATTTTGGGACTAACTTTGGCATAAATAAAAGCCACCAATAAATTAAACTTTAAAAGTTTTTTTCCTCTCGGATCATAAAAACTATTTTTTTTTCTATTTTTTTTCTATTTGGGGAACAAACATGAAAATTAACCACACTTAAAGGTGGGATACCACTTTCACAAAACATTGGACCAGTGATGGGAAACAGTTGTTAAGAAGAAACAACAGGCCAAAATGGAGTCACTTGTGCCACCCCCACATCAGGAAACCAAGACTTAATATCTAACCAAAGTGCAGACCTTTAACCAGTGACCTTTAACCAGTCAACCTGGAATTAACCTATCAGAACCAGTGAGGTCATCTGCGTGACAGACCCCTCCCCTCCCCCAAAGGAAGGTGACCTTGCTTGAAACAATCCACTCTTTGTTACCAACTTCCTTTTTCAGCCCCCTTTTGCCTATAAAAGCCTTCCATTTTGTATGCCTTCATCCAGCTACTTTCTATTTACTAGATGGGATGCTGCCCAATTCATGAATTGTTGAATAAAACCAATTTGATCCTAAACTTACTTAGTTGCATTTTGTTTTTTAACAGTGAAATGTGATGTTAATAGCTGATGATGTGAAACATTTATCAAGAAACAATTAACTTTACATGACCAAAACCACAGACAATTATCTTTAGGAACTATGACAACCCTTAGCAACTATGTGGCAAGTTGTTTTGCAAATATTTTAATCATTTAATAGGAAAAATAACAACCCATATGTAACTGGCAAGGAAAAAATATAAGGAAAAAACAAAAAGGACAAGAAAGGGAGGAAAGGAGGAAGAAAGAGGATTTTTCTTAAAATATTTAATTAAAATTAAAAATTCCTGATCTCAAAAATGGTTTACATTCCGAAAAAGGAAATTCTTTGAATGCTAACATTACAATAGGCACAGAATCAGCTATTAGATCTTAAAATAAGAATTTCTATGCCTATTGTCCACAAATCATGATTAAAAAGCAAACTTCAAATACTACTAAATTCATTTTCTTATTTACCTCCTAATTACATCAGAGCTAATTAAAGATACAATAGCCACAGAACTTACAGACAGGAGGAACAAATTGATCTGTTTTTGCTAATTTTTTTTTACCCACTTATAGACAAAAATTAGAACAACTATATACTTAATTTTTCAAAACTAAAATAATGTAGGAAACCTCTCACTCTTTCCTTTAACTGTGAGCATAACTGTTATGAATAAAAACATTCTTTTTTTTAATTCTTTTTTCATGTTTGGCCCAATAGCTTCAGGAACTAAAATAATCTCTTCTAGACTTCATTGAAGAAGGAGAGATATGTGCATAATTTCTACAGCATCAAAAGAAAGTTTCATTGAGGTAGATACAGAGGATTTATCATCAGAAAGCATGTATATGCTTATCATATATACATGTGATGTTTTAAAAACCCTCTACAAATGTTTTTGAGTTACAAAATGTATGACACATTTTAGCTTATTATCCTAGGTTCAGTTTACTATTCTCTGGAGTTCTTATATTTGCACTCTTCCAAAAACCATGGTTAAGAATAAAAGGGAGAGGAAACTGATCACTTCCTGTCTCCAAATTAATGTCATACCTGCCTATGCGCCTAATTGATTTACAAGCTCAGATAAATGTTATTTTCAGGCAAGCTGTGAATTATATTAAATGACTCTGAAAGAGAAAAAGAAAAGCCACAGCTTAAACTGTTAGTGAAGGAAGGCCTTGCTTGAAATTCATGTCAACTTTCCATTCTGCAAAGCAACTCATCCACATAAAAAGTCAAAAAGGACTTCATTTAATTAGTGATATGTAGACTTTTGCATAGAAAAAGGTTACAAAGTAATGCAAAAAAGACTGGGTACAGTAATTTTAAAACAAATATTTAAAAAGTATAATTTTGCATAATGTTTAACATTCTCATAATGTTTATTACTTTCTCCACACAGCAGAGAAATGAAGTGCATAATAATACATGCTGTGTCTTTATCTTTCGAACATAAAATCTCACGTGCTCAATTGCAATGTATTAAGAGATTATGTTGTCATTAAACAAAATAAAAAAAAAACCCAAAAGAAAAACACCATTATGTAGCACTAGTCTAGGCATGAACAAAAATAATTTATGTACATCTCACTGCATACATTCATCTTGATTTGGGATCAAATGCAATCATGAGCTTGACAAAGAGCATTTAAAAATCGTGGCTCTTCTCTTCCCAATGCTCTCTCTCTGTCTCATCACCTCCAGAAATCCAACTTTTCCCAAAGGGTGACAAGAATAGATATTACACATTATTAGGACAAAATGAAGAGGATAAATATGTAAAAATAGTCCAAATGAAACAATAAATTAACCTAAACTTTTACAAACTGGAGAATTTTCAAGTTGGCATGAATCAAATAGCTTCTGGTGGGCACATGGTAGGCAACTGCCTTTAGGTGCACTCTCTATATAAATGCATGGTTTACATAAAGCACCATATTTTGAACATGAAAAAAAGTGCCTGGGGGCTTGCAGGCAGGGCAGAAATGGTTGTTAATCTGAGCACTGACGGAATAATTGCTTATACCAATGCACTGCTAAATGTCACCACTTGGCAGGCAAGTCTGTACGAAGAAAGCAAACTAAGATAAAACTGGGTCTTTCAACTTGAAAATTATTTTCAGCAATCCTCTTGGCCAAGAAAAACCTGTTGGCTTCAATAGAGTACTCTTCTCTGGCACTTTATTAAAATGTCTGCAGCCTAATATAAGACTTCTGTCCCTTTCCTTTCTTAACCTAACTTCTACGCTCTTCTTTACTTGTGCAATGTTATATATTCAGAAGAAAACTTTACTAGTTCAGGCACTTATGAAACACGAATTTTTTTTTCCATCTAGTTTCAAGAGAATCCAGTCAGGGTTTATTTTTTTGTCCCCAATTCAGACATACTGATGTACTGCTGGATGATACAGTCCATATATTTTCCAGGAAACTTCTAAATGAAAACAAGTGTGAAGTTTTCCAAAGTTGCCGATGTCAGTTACCAAGCTGCCTTACACAAAACACGAGAAAAAAAGATAATACCACATTTCCACTTGTGAGGTTTGTGTCTCAAATAGCTTTATTGTTCCTTTGTGTATTTGTAGACATCTGTATGGCTACTTTCAGGGTGCAGAGGTTTAAGCTGACTCTGAAATGAAGGACATTCAGTTACTATTGCAAAAAGTCCAATGAAAACTTAAAAAGCTCCCACTTCGGTCCCCCAGGGTCGGTAAGGTTTACTGTTTGTTGCACCGCTTGCCTGCGGCGGGCTGGACGTGGCTGCCACGGTTAAGGGCGGGCTGATGGCAGTGGCGGCTGCCACGGCCGCAGCGGCGTTAGGGGGGAGCATGGGGAAGGCCCCCGCGAAGGAAAGAGGGAAGCTGTGCGCTGCGGCGGTGGCTGCGGCCGCGGCCGCGTGGACAGTGGCGGACAGGGACAAGAGGGAGGTGGAGAGAGGCGGCACGCAGGGGGCAACGCTGCCCGTGGACGGCATCCGAAGGGCAGAGTCGGCGTGGGCGAACGTGGCCGTGAGGAGGGCGGAGCCGTGGGCAGGAGGCACTTCCGAAGCGGTGGAGAGGCGACAAGGTGAGGACTCGGAGGCGTGGAGTCCGTTGGGTTGGAGCAGGGCCGCGGGGAGATGGTGGAAGGCTGCCGCCCAGTGGTGCGGATGCAGAGGGTGGTGGTGGTGGGCCAGAGAGGACGTCATGGCCGCCGCCTCCCGCTGCGAGGCACACGTGCTGAGGTGAGAGACCAGTCGCACCCGCAGGGGGTCGGAGGAGTCCAGGCCCTCCACGGAGCTCAGGTAGCGGGCCACCTCTGTCAGGCACTCCCGGAAGCCAATGCTCATGAAGTCCATGGCCAGAGCATGCGCATCAAAGTAGCCTGAGAAGGGTTGAGCAAAGGGGGGCCGGCAGAGGGGGAGCAAGAGAAAACGGTACAGTGACTATGAGGAATCCCCAACTGTGCTCCCCTTTGTCCTTCTGAAGGTTCAAGGAGAATGACAGCCCTTTCTGAAAATGTTGCCAGTTATTTCTGGTTGTAATTTTGGCAGAAGAAAGTATACTTTGCAATTCACATGTGTGAAAACACTAGCAATGCTTTTTATTATGGTGGTTCTGGCAACCAAATATCACAGTAGGGGAAAAAATTAAGAATATCCGTGTTTCAGATACTTCCATTAAAAAAAACAAAGGGGGGGTCCTCTCCTTTTGTACTGTGAGAGTGAAATTCCCTAGTAAACTTTTTCACAGTAGTACAGAATTTCAGTCTCTCTGTCTCTATCACATGCGGTGGAGATTAGAGGTTTTATCTGAAACATCCTCACTCTTGGCATTTGTAACAGAGATATGAAATGCATGTTAGCAGCTTGAGGACTTTCTTTAAAAATGTGCTGGAATCTCTTAATAAATTTATATATGCTTCTTGACTTTTTTTTTAGCAAATATATGAAAAATTTTGATGAAAACAAAAGATTTTTTTTTTTAAATTTGGGGGTTACTAATTTGAAGATTTTATTTTTCTATCAGGCAATATAAGGATGCTTTACTGATATGAGATTACTATAACTCCTCACTTTTCTGAAATTCAAAGATATATTTCCTTCACTGGTTAGCTTACATTTTCCTGGCATCCACCCAAGAAAAAAACTTGTGTTAATTTTTCAGTATGTATATATGCACCACCCTCCTCCCCCCAACACCTAAGGTTCTAGCCATAAAAATGGCTGGAGCTGAGTCACATCTATGAGAATCATTTTTTATCTAAATATAATATATTAGATAAAAAATAGTAATGTATCATTATTCTCAGTGCAAATTGAAGGTAGAATAATAATCAGACATTTGGGGAAATGTCACCACTTCGAATGAGTGACCTCTAATGTGTACAAATGTATCCTTTTCAGATTCTTTCTCATTTACAACTTTTTTTTAAAGCAATTTTCAAATTAAAAATTTACTCAGTTTTGGCATACGGGTATACATAAATGAGAAGTATTACATTCAAAGTTATTTTTACCTAAGGCATTACTACATTATCTTTTTCATGTTTCTGCAGATCAAAGTATTACTTGTTTCATCTATCATCCAAAAAGTAAACCATTTTACTGTATAATCAAAACGCTTTGGAAAATAGAAGTCACAATATTCAAACTCCTAAAGCTAGAGTATCAGCAGAAATTTGGAAGTCCCCAAAAGACATTGGGGTAAAAATATACACCATTAAAACAGTAACAACAACAGCACAAAGGTGATATAAGAGAATATCATGAAATGTGGAAGATCAGCAACAAAAACAGTTATCATCCCAGGACTTCAGCTTAGATAGCAACAAAGTCCCTGGGATTAAGAGGGAAAGCTCTTCCTGAAGACGCCTCCATAGAAAGATTTCATATGAGAATCCTACGGGATCTTTGTTGGGCTTTTCAGGCTTCTAATTTTCATGACAGAAGGAAGGATGTAATCAACAGAAGACAGAGTTCAGAAATGCAGAGGGATCTAGAAATTTAGGTTACTCTACTAAATTCTCTCTAGAGACCACTGCAATACCAAGACAGACTATAAAGAATGGACCAACAAAACTGGAACCCCAGGGGCTTCCGAGAATTTTCCTGAGTGGGCACAAAGTGATTGAAATTTGTGGTTTGCCAGCTATATGTTGTTATATATGGCTGAGTTCTCTGTTGCATATTAAGGAATATAAACTGTATAATTCCTATTCTATTGCTGAATGCAGATGGAAATGACGATGAGCAGCTGTCCGCTAGGAATAATCTTGGGCCAATAATGAAAGCTTCCTGTGTGACATCACTGCTGTATGGCTTTAGGTGAATAAACTCACAACAACCTTGTGAGGTAGACACTATCACTGTCCTCCTTTTACAGATGAGGAAACTGGGGCAAAGGGGCTTAGTAGTTTACTCAAGGTCACAGAGTAACATATGGCAGAGCTAGGATTCGAAACCAGGCCACCCAACTGTAGAGTCTCTGTCCTTCGCCACTACACTGTGAGGCCGACCACAACAGTTGTGAGTCTTGGATGATGTGAGCCCACATTGCCAGCCCCTCCTCTTCAAGGCTCTTACTTTATCCTGTAGGATGACCTCTCTAATGACTTCGCAGTCAGGTGACTTGTATGGTGCTTGCTTGGAAACGTCTGTTCATAAACTATTCTGGGATGAATTTTAGGACTGTTCAGGTAGCCAAGAATAGCAACCAAGAATGGAACTTAGTCTTTATAATAAGGCGTAAGAACAATATTACTCTTTAGAAGTTTAGCTCTGCCAAATATTTGAAACCCTGATAAGAATTCTCAGCCTTGTGCTGAACACCCCAAGAGGGGCAGAGCAATTAAACTGCCGTTCCTGTACCATAACCAACTCGAGTCAGTCTCCTACTACCCTGAGGTGGCAGGTGCAGAATCAAAATCACGGGGCTGGAGGGGCTTTAGAGCTCAGAATGCTAGTGTTGGCCTCATAGTGCAGCAGAGCATTTCTGTCTTGGGTTAAAGACGAGGCAATGGCCAAGCTGGGCTGGATCACTGGTTTCTAGGATTTCATACAGTTCTCTTCTCTATTATGTAAAAGTTTTTGCATCCTATACGGGGGGTTACATTTTAATGATTAGAAATCACAATTCCATACCCATTCAGGATGGTTTCCAGGGAAGGTGAAACTGAGGTTGAGTCAAACCAAGGGGGCTTCTCTTTTCAGTGATCACTCGCCACACACATCTCCCAACACCTGATACAGGTAAAGGACAGTGAAGGCCAGGGCTGATGTTCCACAGGTCCTTGGCAGTATGGCCATACTGGAGTTAAATGCTGAAGTACTTCCATAGCCATTGGTAAAGGGCTACTTCCCTCCAATGCCTTGCCCCTGCTCTGATCTAGGGAAAACTGCGATACTATGTAATGAAAGGCTAATGCTGAGCAGAGAAGCAGCCAGGGTGGAGGGCAGCACTTAGCCCCTCGTGGTGGTAGCCTCTCCTTACCCAGTTGTCAAATACATTACGTAACAAAACACTGTTGGTGAAGGTGAATAGCAAAAGCCTGCTTGAAGGGTGAAAAAGATACAAAAGGGCAAAATCAAGTCTGAGTAATGTGTGAGAAGAGGGATCATGAAATCTGAATGGATATTACAGCTTTCAGGATCTCCAGTCTATTTTTAGTGTGACATGAGGGTCCATCTCTGACCTCTGGATGATTCTGCCCTAAATCACTACCTAGTACAGAAGATGTCTCTCCAGGGCACTGGGCCCAGTGTACCTGTTCCTGTTTGCTCTCTGCAGGAATGACTCTGCTCCATTAATAGTTTTCAGTACAGAGATTCACTACCTATACTTCAAATGTTCTCTCTGGTCTACACCCAAGACCAACCCAAATCTGAAACCAGTGAAAATAATTCTAAAGTCAGTTCCTCTGGAATGGCTGCCTTATGTTGAGTCCTAGTCTTGATTTAATCGGGGAAGGGTTTCAGGGGAAGGGAAAGAAGAAGAGAAAAACATTGTCTTTAACCTCCTGTTTATGTTTGGATGTTTGTGTGTTTGTTTTCTCTTTCTGTACAGATTCCAGCATGTGCTCCTGAGGTCCCAAACAAATCTCTGACCACGCTGCTGTGAATGAAGCTTTACTCCCACAGTATTATGAAAGCAAACACAAGCCCAGGGTCAAGTGCTTCTTTTGTTCCAGAAGTTCTTTCCCACGAGTTCAATCCTGCCATTAGCATTGATTTCCACAGCTTTAATCTGGGACCTCCTATCTCAGCTTGTTAAAGAACTGTTCAACTATGACTTTCCTATAATCTTAGGGGGAAAAATGAGAAGAGGTGGAAATGGGGTAAAAATGAAGTCACTTACTTACCTTTACCCCCAGTTGCCTGAAGCATCTTCAAGTGATCTACTGTCATTTGCAGTATTTCAGCTTTCTCTAACTTTGCAGATCCCTGCATAAACAAATAATAAGGTCTCAGAAGTTCTATGGAAACTGATTTAGAATATTTTACACTGGATTTTCAATTTTCCTTTTCATTAGAAGATTCTAAGTTTTTTCACAGAATATTTTTCATAGAAACATCTGAGTTCTTTGCAAACTTTACATGTAAACAATAATTACTGTGTTGCAAACCTAATGACAGATATTTGCAATTTATCTTTTAAAGAATAAAAGGCATAACAAATAATTTTTTAATTGTAAGAATAATTACACTCCTAAGATCACTCCACTACAATAATTAATCCTGCACCCAATCTCTACCTTACACTTCATTAGGGGACATCCTGTAGTCTTATATAATGCTATAGGACTAGATCAGTTTAATCCCACTCTGAAGGATAAGGAAATAGGATCTTAGCAAATTAGATTTTTCAGAAATAAAAAATTCTAATAAGTCTTTAAAACACAAGCAGAAGCAAAAACAAAAAAAACCAAAGCAGAAACAAAAAATCAAAAACAAAAAAAAAAAGGGAAGACTTTTAAGGATTTTTTTTTCCAAAAATTACCAGCAGGTGTCACTGTGAATTCCAAGATCATAAAAAAGAAAGCATAATTTACTACCTATCTAGTAAGCATCAGAAATGTTTAATGGCAATAAATGGCATCCATTTATTTATTAGTTTGAACCCTTTAGTTCTTAATAAAATATCTTGGAAATATATTTATATGTCCTTTTTAAAATAAGGCAACCTCTGAAACCAACCGAAGTACAAATGTGCCACCTTGAACCGCCTCAGAGGACTGTGGGTGGCTTCTAATTTCCTGGAAAAGCTAAATAATTAAACCAATATGTCTTTTTGAAAAGGAAACTTAAATTTTTTTCAGGTTCCTATGCTCTACTTGTTTTGTGAAAGTTATCAGCACCCTGTACATGGTGAGAGTGCCAGAGTTATTTAAACTGCTAGAAAGAACACTTTTGTAATCATTCTGTGACACGGCCAGCTCACTAGGGTTGGTAGCCAAGCTTGGCAAATGGGAAAGCCTGTGTTTATGGTAACTAACTGCCAAACAACTGAGGTTTGCTTTTAAGGTTTGTTTTAAGTTGACATTTAAGAAAAAAAAAAAAAAAACAACCTAACAAACTAAGGGGGAAAAAATCACCAAACTGACTGTTCTTCATAACTGCAGACATTTCAGTACTCAAAGTGAAAACGCCGATTACTGATATTTTTCATTTGCAGCCTATATGTCACTGAAAATGTTACTAATCAAAACTACAATTTCCACATTACATTTAGCTTACCAAAGACAGTTTCAGCATATAGGTATCTTTTTTTTCTCTCAAAAATGCACCATTAAGAGCATATTACATCTTGTACTGCTGTCAATTTTCAGTATTTCCATGAAAATGTACAGTAGTTTCAGTGAAAGTGACAAATAACAAAATTGCAGTTTCTGGATAATTTCCAAGGGCTTTGTAGGGCTTGTTGTGTTTGTGGTTCATGAAGTAAACAACAAAATGAAATAAACAAACAACTGCTGCCTTATACCCTATCTGAATTAAATTTAAAGTATTTTCAATAGCATATGATGCCATACTCTTTAAAAGATGCCCTTAGAAATCTGTGTCATTAGCCATTGTAGCAAGAGATACAAAACTTTTCCAAAAAACATTTGGCTTCTTCCTAAGTGTGTAAAATCTTTTTTTTTTTTTTTTTTTGTAAAGGAATACCTTGAATTCTGAAAAAGGAAATTTATGGCTAGTTCTATTTTTACCAAACTTTCAAAAAGATGCCCCAAATAGAACATTATTCTATTAATCCGGGGATTAAAAATGAAACCAAATGATTTGGTAAAAAATTGTATTAATATTATCATTTAGGAAATAGAGCTAGAGATGTTACTTCCTGGACTTTAGTTATTTTTAAAATAAAAAGCACTTTTTTGTTTGAACTGTTTGACACAAAAATGAAATTTCACATGATATATTTTTTTAAAAGAGTAAAACATACAGCTCAGTTTTAAACAAAACCACTACTGGTCTTCATAGAAAGAACAGAGAAAGCATGAACACTGTTACCCTTAAGGGAAAAATAAGCTGAAGAATGGAAATGTTTTTCAACTTCATGATGGATTATGTTTTTAATAGTTTTGCCACAACAAAGCATTTTATTGAAATAGCTGCTCTGTGCCAGATCAGGGCAAATGCACCATTATTTTAATGAGCTTTAACAAGAACCCACATTCCCAGATGAGAGAATCAGATTTTTTGAGCCTTTTGGTGGGGTAGTCAGGGGTAAGGGTAGCTTACTTGTTTTTCAAAAGCAGTTGGCACCAGTCGTCTCAACTCAGATAAACTGTTATTTATCCGATCTCGACGCCTTTTCTCTATTATCTATCCCAAAGGAAGCAACACAACAACAACAAAAGTTTGTGAATACACAAATGATAAAATTACTCTTAATGGAAGAACACAACTGTAACACATTAGGCTGGATTACATGAAATAAAAAGAAAAAAATCACATACCCCTCTCCTTTTCTTTCTTGCCATAATCTGAGATGTTGTTGTTGGGGAATTTGATCTAATCACAGAGCTAGTACTTTGCCTATGAAATAGGAACAGTATGTCAGGTGCTGCATTAACATAACAATGGTTTCTTCTGGGTACTTCTTGGGGCCCATTAAACATTCAGTGATTGCACAGTTCAGGTCTGTGTTATTTATTCTTAATTCTTAACTTTCAACATACTTTGTTTTCAGTCCTTACATCTATTTTCAGGTAAGAATCATGCCCTCCTCGCTTTTTCAGCAAGTCATCCAGATGCCAAATCCATTTGCAAAAATATCCCTAAACTTTTAGTCTTTCAGTGAAAAATGAGCAGGGTGAGAAGTCAGTTATTAGGGCTTCCTAGTTCCACTCCTAAAAATTTCTTAAAAATCAACTAATCTCTAGCAGCATCCTTCCTCCAACCTCTGGTCAGACACACTAAACAAAGCAAAGATATTTTGAAATAAAGGCCATGTTTAGCACTACTATCAAACAGTTAGACAATCATCACATGTCAAACTCTTGTTCCTAGATGCAATCTTCAAAATAAACAGAACTTATCTTAACTATTTCAAAACTCCAATCAGTCATATCTCAAAATGTTACGCTTTGTATACTAATCTTCCAAAAGAATGCCCCAAATTAAATATGCCACTGATAGGGAAATTAAAATGAGATCAACTACTAGGTAAACGTTTTACTTTGAAAATAAAACTGTAGGTACCTCCCAGTCTTCAGCCTAAGCTTAAACCTCTAGAAGCTGCAATCCATCTTGAGTTTACTAATGAAAAGATATTTTATATTGAACGTGCAATCAAATCATTATTTTGTCACTTACAGCTTTAGCCATCCTTTCTAGTTTGTACATGTTTCTCTTCATAATTCATGGATACTATGCTTCTTTATGTTCTCAAATTCTCCAGGTTCCTGTTATTTGTTCTCTTTCATTTTAGGACTGTTGCACACACCAGGTTCTTATTACCTCACCTCTCACTTCTGGATCTTATTTCTGAGTTAACTGTCCCCTCAGTCCCACCCCATCCCAACTGGTTTCGCCTTTCACATGACTACTTCTGTTTTTCAGATCTCATTTTTTAAGATGACGCACACTTTAATAATTAAAAGAAACTTCGCAAACAACGTTTCATGTAAGTATCTCTGCCGTTGCTGATTTCACGCTTTGGTTTGTACTTGTTAGAATAACGACGTGGAAAAAAAAAACAGTTTTCCAAAGGTAGGGAGAATTTTGCTCTTTGAGTGACAGCTGCAGATAAATAATTAAGGAGCTTGTGGGGATGCCAATTAGAAGCAATTATCATTTGACCCGCCTGGGCATTAAAATGCCTGGTAATCTCCTCTGTCCCTGGAAAGTGAAGGTCTGGCTTTTGTGATCACGACCCCGATCTTTTCCAGACTTAAGAACAAGCAGTCAAAGAGATGATCTACGCCCAAAACGATCTTTACGTCTGTCACTCACTCTCCCGTCAGCCCACTCACACAGTCAACCTGAAAAGCTCAATTACTTAGCCTTAAAATTACAAGTTGCTTTAATTCCTACAAAAGACAAGTCATCTTTTTAGTCTCTTGAAAAATAAAATAATATCAATCTGTTTCTCTCTTCGTCTGGCGCATCCTGAAAGTGCTCCCACAGTTTCAGTGGCGGGGGCGTCGCCCCGTCGCCTGCCCGTCCGCGCGCCCAACGCTGACAGCCGGGGACCCTCCCTCGCCAACTCCGGCGCTGTGCTTCAGTCGCGTCCCCCTTCCTCTCCGCCCCACCCCTGGTGTAAAACCGACATCCCCCGCCCCACCCCAACTGCACGCTCCGTGAGCGCCCACCGCTCAAAGTTTCCCAAGCAAAACTTTCCCGGCTCCGTTAAGACGCCGCGGAGAGGAGCCTCGGGATTTCCAAGGAGCAGCTCGCGCACAAAGCTCCTCGACGCCTCGGGCTCCGGGCAGTTCCCGTCGAGCCCGCGCTCACCCCGAGTAATTGTTCTCGCTCCCCACGTCGATGGTCTCGTCCATGTCGCTCTCGGAGGTCGTCTCCTCGCAAGGGCGTTTCATCGCGGCGAAGATCGCGCTGGGCACTGCCCAGCCCGAGCCACCGACGGGGAGCGGGGCGCAGCGCCCTCCCAACCTGCCTCCTCCCTTCCTCCCTCCCCTTCTGGGCCCGGGAAGGCGCGACTGCCGCGACGACGCGGTCGGCTCCTCGCGGCTCTTTCCCACGCCGCAGCCGGGGTCCGCCGCAAGAACCGGCGCCGGCCACGCCCCTCAGCGCGGGCGGGGCTACCTCCCCCGCGTCCCGCGCGCAGGCCCCCGTCGCCCCGCCGGGTTCCGCCTCCTCGGGGTCGGCGTGGCCCGCGATTGGCTGGGGCGGAGGGGCGGGGCTGCGCTCACCAATGCTCGCGGTGAGCCTCTTGCCGAGGCGTGGGAACGCGGCCGCGCACCTAAAGCCCCGGAGCTGCGCGCGGGCGGGAGAGGCAGCGGCGAGCGTGAGCGCGAGGTTGATAACTCCCGCTAGGGCGGCACGCGGACGTGAGCGCGGGCGCGGCGGGGGAGGGCCGTAGAGGGGCGGGCTCCCGACCTCGGGTTTCGGCCCTCCTCCTCACGCCCCACAGTCTGGCGGTGAAGTTTCTGTCCTGTGTTTAAAGAATAACCCCAAGCGCGTGGCTGAGTGTGAGCGAGCGTGTAGTGACGTTGGGAGGCGCCGTGGCTTAACCGAACCGCCCCACTCGGCTGTCCCTTGTCTGGACCAAAACTGCTGACTGGCTGACCCTGAGGGTCACATTTGCCCTCTGGGGTTTTTGAAAACCTTTAGTAAAAATTGCTTTTCTCCCTGGCAACTCCCGAGGCTGCTTCCGCGGCCTCTGGGCTGTGGACAGATAAGGACGTGAGTTTCCCCGACCAGGTACTTAACCGCTGGCTGTCGGAGGGTCGAGCTCGGCTACCCTGTGACGTTCGATTTGCTCTAAATCAGTTATTTCCATTTGGCCACGGGGGCTGTGGATAGTAAACATCGCCGAGTAGACCGTGAGCCGGAGTTGTGTCCGTTCTGGTGGCAGGAAAGAGCAGACCCATGATGCAGGTATTTCAGGACACAATTTTAGTAGTTTTTCAAATTCGAGCTTTTCGGGCTTGGATTATCCGGATGATGGCGATTCTCCACTCCCCTTGGTGTGTGCACTCGCAGCGTTAGAATTAATGAGAATTCCGAACGTGAAAAAAATCGCGCTTGGGAAATTCAGTTTGCTTTCTGAAGTACGAATTCGCGTCCAGTTTTTAGAGCATTGGACAACGTGGGTTGTAGAAACTACAGGAGTGCTTTCAAAACATGTTTTCTAGCGACTCTTGCCGTGTGTTGCGGTACTTGAACAGGCTACGCCAAGGTGCCTCAGCGAGGGCTGGAGCTG
Source organism: Nasua narica (assembly GCA_028533885.1). Lineage (NCBI taxonomy): Eukaryota > Metazoa > Chordata > Mammalia > Carnivora > Procyonidae > Nasua > Nasua narica. Next base: position 33,387,662 of record CM052802.1, read on the forward strand.
AGCAGACCGAGCGCGAGAGGCGGTGTGGGTTCGCCCGGCCCGGAGCCGCGGTGCCGCGAGGCGGGCGACGGGTGCGTCGCGGTCGAGCTGGAGACTCATTGCTCCGGGCCAGCTCCGTGCTTTAGTGGAGGAGAAAAGGCCTTGAGAAAGGGGCGTCTGTCATTCATCACGACCCTCCGCCACGGACGGATTCCTGATTTTCCAGGGATCTGCTTAGGGCGTCCCACTGACACTCCATTCTGTCCCCACACAAGACCGGCGCCGGGTGGGGAGGAGGAGAGGAAAGGATGCGTCGGGGGAAAGACTGGGTCCGGGCGGGGGTTGGGCGGGGGAGAGCGGGGAGGACTTGCAGCCAGCGTGTTAAGCCCTCATTAAAACACAAAACCTCCTTCTCCACAAGCCCTCGTTTCTTTTGTGCGGTCCCCACCGCGGTGCCTGCAATAACCGTGTGAACAGAAACCCAAAACGTTTCATCCTGACTTCTGAAACTTAACTGCGGGCAAAGCACACAGTCGGCGGGGGCCGGGCAGGCCCTGGTGGGCCGGACCAGGTCAGCTCAGGACGCCCGGGACGCGGGCTGGGGGGCGGTGACACTCCCCCTCCCCAACTCGGCTGCCTGCTTCAGAGTGGGTGTCCAGCCCACGCGGGTCTCTGGACCTCTGCTCTTCTGCAGCGCTGGCGAGCTGAGCGCGCTGACCTGAGCCTGTCGGATGCCCACGGGCTCCGAACTCCCCCGACGCCACACGCTCGGGATCCCCGCAGCGCTTCAGTGCTGAGACCGATCGGCCGGTTGCCCGCCCTACCTCCAAAGGAGGATGTGCCAATGGCCAGTTAGTTCGGGCCACAGGTGAATGCGCCGCACCAGGCTTGGCGGGAATTCAACCTTCACGAGTCTCAGTGAGGGCTGCACATTTTGCTGAAAGTGAGTGCTTACAGGTGGAATTAACGTTTGCCAGGGAAGCAAATAAACCCGAGCTTCCAAACGCTGGAGGCAAAAATCTCAGATCCTCACTGAAAAAAAAATTAAGAGTTTATCCTCACTATATTAGTTCATTTGATTACTATAATTGTGAAAAATTACAAAGAGGGAAATGGTTTGCTTGCAATAAACTGGCAACTGGTTATGATTTTTCCATATTTGTCTTTGAAGACTTAACTGCTGTAACCTGTTAAAAGAAAATTACAGCAGGGTCGTTCGAAAAGCACACGTGGATTTAATGTCGCTTAGAAATTTTTTTTTAAGCAAAGAGGGTCATTTTTTTTAGTGTTTCGAACAGTGCCGGTGCATGATAAGCGCTATATAAATCTTTTAAATAAGAATGCATAGGGCAAAAGACCTCGGTGTTTTGAACACTACCAAAAGAATAGTATCCTCACTTATCTGCAAAATACTTAACCGCGATCAGGCAGCATGGGATTTTTCAATTAGGTCTTTTATTCCCCTCAAGTATTCCATTTGACTATCCCCTGGTTAGGCGTCTTGTCTGATTTATCTTCTACTGAAAGTAACTCTCGGATCAGAGGAAGAAATAGAGGGAGGAAACGCCCCAGTTTACTTAGAAATGTTTGTGGATTGTTGGGAGATAGAGGGGGATGGAGGGGTCGCCTATGCGGAGAGAAAGAAAAGAGAAGAGAGAACGGCAGGATTTCAAGCCTCATCGCCCCTCAGCGACATCCTTTTCAGCGAAAGTTGGTTGAAGGCTTACTAAGAGCCCGGGCAGAAGAAAAGATGTCCGCGCACAGAGCAAACCACGGCTCTTTCCTTTTCAAAGATTTGTACAATGAGATAATGAGACCGAAAGATATGAGAGACTTTACTAGAAACGAAATGCCATTAGGAGAGAAAGCTCAGGACGAGGATCTAAAGAGAATGGAGAAGGGGGAAATCTGCTGTCTTCTCGAAATTGGTCATTTAGTCCATGTTTTGTGCTTATGTGATTTAGCTCACTGAAAGGCATGGGAGTGAGATGACGAATGCCAAAATCTGGAAACATCAGACTCAATGGCCTTGAGCCCCCTCCCCAACTCTCCTACCCGTTTAATTTTGCAGCTGTTTAAATTACAATTTTTGTACCTGTGTTTCTAAGTTTGGCCACCTTGACTTAGTTTTATATTGTCCCACAAAACTTGAGTTTTCTTACACAAATTAATGAAGTGCTTACTTTGCTGTAATTCTAAAATTCTCCTTGCATCCTTTAGGGGAGGAACCTAGGATTTAAAAAAAAAATCTTCTTGGTCTGCTTTTTTCAAAAATTAGAGCACTCTAATGTTTCAAGATCAGTTGTCACACACCTTGCTATTTGTAACTTCTCTGAATCCTTTGAGATGCTCTTTACAATGACTTAAAAAGTGTCTGCCATTCCAATGTTTGGGTTCTCTTAGAAAGTCACGAAGGCATGACACCACTTTAAAAAAATGTTTTAACTTGGTTCTCAGTGAAATTATAGGCAGCTCTGTTATGTGAAGACTATGCTAGTCTGAGAAGCCTATGTGCACATAGTTGAAATTAAGTCCAATTTTGGGCCTATCTGAAATATATATTATAATTATTTATGAGCTTTCTCTTGCAGAGGGAAGACAAACAGGTTGCTCTGAGAAGTGGTAGTCTATTTGCAATTGCTGGGGCAGGTGACAAGCACGTGCATCTGTGGGCGGCTTTGTTGGGCTGCCCTCCCTGACTGCAAGGCTCTTGTGAGCTGGCAATGCTTTAAAGTGTGTGAAAAAGTTGCACCCTGAGAGTGGAGGCCAAGGGCAAGATCCTTGTAAATTTTAATACCTTTCTTAACATCAGGCTGGCAGAAGGCAGGCCAACCTAGGGTCACATAAGACAGGATACATATTAGCAAGCCAGTAAAGTAAAACAAAGCAGAAAGCAAGGGCAAAGTAGGCCCACCAACCTTGAAGTCAGCTATAAAAAGGAACTGCTTTACTAGTTAACAATTATTCTTGCTTGGTCACATAAAGTGCATCATATTTCTTGGCTTACCCCAATAGGTGCTACTTATTTGTTACATCAAAAACTCTGAGGTAGGAAATCTTGGACCCAAAGCCTCCTTTCTTCAAAAGTTAGAATGTTTAAATTGATCTCTGTTATTAAGGAGTAATTTATTTAAAAGCTTTTATTTAATTAATGGTATTATTAGTTCTTAGCACATGCCCAAGAATGAAGGCTGATTTTATTGCTGGACCCTTGAGGGAAGGTTGTATAATTAAGTAACTAGTATTCCATACCCCTGTAAGCCACAGCCAAAAGATTACTACACTCACTCTATCAACTTCTTTGTGAGGATTAAATTGATATTGGCAGGCTTTTCTTTCAAGGAGATTCTTTTAAATTTTTGTGTTCTTGAAGTTGGTTTGACTAGAATTCTTTTTTTTTCCTCTTTAAGGGTACACTTAGATACATTCACTTCTCTCATGAAAATAATTCTTTTAACTACCTCCGCATCCTCTGGAGTAGCGAATACACAATAAATGGTTTGAACTGAAATTCTTTCTGAGATTAATGACCTTTCTGCTTCTTTCCACATATATAGAATTTAAATATATTAGCATAATAAAGTAGCAATAAACAACAATGAATATAAAACCTAGGAAAGCATTTACTGTTAATGGGATCTTAGTTTAGCTCTGAGCTTCCTGGCAGCCAAGTCAGAAAGAGAAACATAGTGAGTTTTCTAATTCTTGTAACCAGAAAAGAGGAAGCACATCTGTTTTTCAGAAAAGAAAAACTTTATCCAGTAGCTGACTTTTAAAACTACATGCCTGCTTTGTTCACAGACTTAAAAATTTTTTATTTTATTTAAAACAATTATTTTCTTTGTCTAAAATTATCTTCCAAGTACCTGTATTAATTACATCATGAACTATAGCATTCGTATTATGTGTAAATGAAGAGAGTAGTTTATCTCCTAATAGCTGAATGAGTCATCTACTAAGCTCTCAAGTTTATTAATTGACATAAATAGGACCAGTACTTCAAACAGTTACAAAAATCTGGATTCTCCATAGGAAAGTGTCTGCTTCCAGTTTTAGAAAAAAAAAAAATTAAATCAAAAAGGTTACTGGAACTGGTTGGTTGGCATTATTTGATTAGAGTGAAAGAACACTATAGGTTTCTGAAATACCAAATGCTGTGAAAAATATAAGAGTAAAATTATTTCTCACTAGAATGCAGATGAACACCTGTATTTCCATAATATTTCTTTGGAAATATTATTAGATGTGTGCACATTTTATGCCTTTATCTGCTTATTTTAAAATTGATAGATGACTTTATGGGGAAGAGAACTCTCCTAGATTGGAAATAAGATGTTGCTAATTTTAGATTTTCTGTGGAAAAACATAACAGGCTATTTTTGGACCTTCATGCTTTGCAAACCTATTGAAGTACGTACTTTATGAGAAACATAGAAAAATAGCAAGTCCCCCCTCTCCCCCACAAGACTGGACTGTATTGGTTCTAACAGATACAAATTTAAATTTAACTAACTCTGGGGATATATTGGTTGAAAGGCAAAACAGAAGTTGTTTTTTTTTTTTTTAAGATTTTATTTATTTATTTGACAGAGAGAGAGAGAGAGAGGAATCACAAGTAGGCAGAGAGGCAGGCAGAGAGAGAGGGGGAAGCAAGCTCTCTGCTGAGCAGAGAGCCCGATGTGGGGCTCTATCCCAGGACCCTGAGATCATGACCTGAGTTGAAGGCACAGGCTTTAACCCACTGAGCCACCCAGGCGCCCCTAAAACAGAAATTTTAAAATTTTTCTGCCTAGACACTTCAAAATAATTTAATGTAATAATGTATTGTGGGCATTGGAGATAGATACATTTTTTAGAGATAGATTTTGGTCTTAAGTAATAGCTCATTCCATTTCTAGGAGATGAATACTTTAAAAAAAATAACAGTTCTCCGAGGAACTGCAACATTCATCAAGGCAATGTACCCTCTTTGAAAACAAAATGTTGTGTCGCTTCCCAGAGAGCAAACATGCTCAGCTGTAGGATGGAAAGGGCCCTGTACTGTGCCTTGAATATGTAAGGAAGGTGCACCTTGAATATGTAATAAAGGTGTTTCCATAGCACTTTTAATCTGAGAATCCTAGGGCATTACTGAATCATGCATGAATCAAAACTCAAGAGCATTGTAAAGTTCACTTGTCAAGGCTGGCTATCAGGATTTTGCTAGAACGGTCTCAACAGGAACATTAATAAAGGCTGAAAATAGGTCAAGATATGAATAGCAAATGTTGTTTATGGACACTTAAGTACTTCTCCATCTATAAGTAGACAGAAGTGTCTATATACAGATAGCATATAAAAAGCATGAAATAATTAAAAGTTTTTAAATTGACCTGACTTGATAGTATATGAGGCTACGGTCCTATCTGGCACAGACCAGTAGTTCAAGTCAGAGGAAAATGCTGCATTGTGTAGTTGAACTACCATTTGTAAGATGGAATTTGCATTTGTAAATTGTAGGTTTTGTATTTTCTCTATGTCTGAAAATTGCACTCAGTATATTTTTTTATTTTAGAGACTGAAATACCTATTCTTTTGTCTATTCTATCACCTACATTTTTAGATCAGTTTCTTCAATTTTTAAAACGTACACCCTTGGAAAAGCAGACTTTAGCATTTTGAATCTCTTGGTGCAAGGGGAATAAGATTGTTATAGTAAAGGGTTGGGAGAGTGAGTCTCTCTGGTGTTCAGGTGAAACACCTGAAAAATCATGTTCTGTGTGAACCCATGAAATATTTATAAATTAACTATATATTTGTTTGCATAGATTCCAGTTGTGACAACAAAGGTGTGAGTAAAATTTAAAATTGAAAGATTCTTATGAGAATGTTTTTGTGTAAATTGGGAAAAGAATGTCCACACCTTGATTTTAACAATGGAAATATTGTTCTCATTCAAAAATGTAGCTTGAGAACTACTATGTTGGGAACATCACAGTAGGGGCTAACTAAGCAGAACTGTGGGGAAATAATCTAAAAATGAAACCAAAGAGTATGAACACAGATCACTAACAGAATTGTTAGTTTGTATACTTGAAAATAGTAAGACTCACTTATAAATCATGCCTGATTTTTTGGACTGTGTCTCTCTTAAATTTGTTCTCATTTCCAGGCCACTGAGGTATTAAATACTTATTTTGACCAGTGCTCCTTGTTAGGCAGCATGGGTAATAATCTGGTGAATAAGACCAAATTTCCACTCTCCAGAAATAGCAGGAGTAATAATATAGGAGTCTAAACACAAAGGACTGTTACACAAGATGGGATTTATTCAAGGCCAAAGTAAAAGAAATCTGCATGCTGTGGCATAAAGTGAAAAATTCATTTTTAGAGGGTGATTTAATTGGTGGTGGTTCCAAAATTTTTGTGCAGGATTAGAGACAGCAATCCTGTTGGAAGGGTGGGGGTGACCCAAGAATTTTTGTCTTCAGTATCCACTTATATAATGAGAAAGCAAGGGCAAAGTATTTTGTCTTCAATTTCCACTTATATAATGAGCACAATTTTACATTTAGATATTAAGTTTATTGGGATGTCTTTGTATTGCTCTCAAACATTATGAGGAACATTGTCTAACTCCTTATCTATCCTTTGGTGCAATTGTAGGATTAAGAGAAAAAGTGGCGTTTGAGCGGAATCTTGAAAGATGTCTGGAATAGCAACAATCCTAAACACACTTTCTTGGAGAGGGAGCAGCATTTGCAAAGATACACAGAGGCTGAAGATGCAGGCCATTGTTAGGGAAAGAAATGATCCTTAGCTAGAGTGAAGAATCTGGAGGAGAGGTGGGTAGAAGGGAGAGAGTTGTCTTTGGAAATGAATTAGGTTGTAGCCAGATCACAGAGAAGCTTGCCTGCCTGCAAGAGCTGTAATTAATTAGGCTGATCCAATCATGTTTCTTCCTTGTTTTGTCATCACTAAGTTGAATTGAAAACATTGTAGTAGAAGAAAAATTCCAGGAAAATATGTCTTCCTAAATGGAATTGTTGATACCCTTTATTTTTCTGTGTAAGTCCGTTAGCCACTGGAAGAGAATTGTCAGGACTATTAACTTGGCCTTCAGGAAACTAATAGTATTTAATTATGTTTCTTGGTTTTTTTTTTTTTTTAATATGACCCCGTTTAGATGAAAGAATGGGTTCACTGTCTATTTTGTGGAGAATTCACAGAATTATGCCATGACTTGCACATCAATATTAATAGATTTGTTTAAAAATCTGCCATGTCATTATTAAAATCAGCACAGTTGCACTTGCAAGGATTAAGAGAACTTTCTAAAAGCGAGATTTTCAGCTTCATTGACTTCAGAGTAACCTATGGTGTATGAACACTGCAAATTATCTCAGATTTACCCAGATTAGGTACTTGCAGTGAAAGATTGAGCCTTGATTCTTTCCTGCTACTTTCTTGCTGAAAGAGAAAAATAAGTTACAGTTACTTTTCTACAGGGTGCCATAAATATTTAGGGATGTTACAATTCAGGTGTTCTTTAACTGTTTTTAGACTCATAAATTTACGTTCTTCCCCGAAAGGCCCTGTGGAAGTGAAAGTAACTTGCATTTAAATATTGAATATTCAATCAATAAACTACAGTAATGTTTAAGAGAGAAATGCAAGACAACCTTAAAATAGTGATTTTCTTTTAGTCACTGCATTGCAGGTAAGAATAAAATAGGTTAACAAAGGTTAACAAGGTAGGGCTCTTATGGAATCAGAGTGGAAAACTTGCAGTGCTGAGATTTAGCATTGGGTATTACCTTATGTCCAGCTTCAACTGACTGATCAATCATCTAGTAAGCTCTTTAGGGAATTCAAAAGCAGTGTAACATGTGATTTTTGGGGGAGTAACTTACTATCCAGAGAATAGATTAATGATTGGAATAGCCGCCATTTAGCAAGTGCTTCCTTTGTGTCAGTTAGCTAACAAAGCACTATGTGGCTGCATTTCTTTAATCCTCACCAGAATTCCTGGAAGTAGGACAATCATCATCTTTATTTTACTGGTGAGAAATCAGACCCAGTGAGGTTAAATAACTGCCCAAGGTTTATGGCTATTAAGTGGTAGAGTCAGGTTTGACTTAGGAAGTCCCAAACTGGGCCAGTGCTCTTACCCATTACTGGATATTGCCTCCAAAAAGATGCATGTGACACAGATACAGCCAGTGCAAACAGGTAGAAGCAATGCAGTTGGAGAAAAATTTGTTTCCCAAAGATCATAAATATATTGTTTGTGGAGTGCCAAGTCTCATAGCAACTATGTGATACCTAGTAGTTTTTTTGTTTTGTTTTGTTTTTGTTTTTGTTTTTGTTTTTGTTTTGTGTGTGTGTGTGTGTGTGTGTGTGTGTGTCTGTGTATTTTGTTTGTTTATTTTGAGGACCTACATTCAAAAAGCCTAACTACTTCACAGCAGGAATGTTTGTGGTTAGGGATATAAACTTTGGTTTCAGACACTAGAGGGTCATTCCCAACTCTGTCACTAGCCACATGGCCTTGAGCACAGTCCTTTTTCTGAAACTAGGACCTCAGGGGTTAATGATACCTAATAAAAGGGTAAGGAACAAATAAAATAATGGGTGTCAAGTGCTTAGTAATATGCTTGACACATGAAAAGAGACAGATATTGTAGCTAATTAACTAATTGTGGGTCCTGAGTATAGGGGACCAACTTCTTTGTTACCTTTTGTTTCTTTATTGAAATTGAAAGCATGTTTTATTGCTTTTATATCATAGTAGCAATACATGATTTTGCAGAAAAATTAGTAAAGTGACTTAGTAACATTTAAATTGCCAGTTAACCTGATAATCAGATAATCACCATTAGTTATGAGGATGATTATTTTTCCAATTTTATATATTTTTTCATTTTCACAAAATGTGAAATCATTTTGCCTAATACTATTTCATAAACTGCTTTATAAACCTAAATTAGTATAATGAACATTTCTTCCACTTCATTAAATAGTCCATAACATCTTTTTTTTTTTTTTTTCTGATAGTGTACTAGTCTTTGCTATGGAAGTATCATAAATTTACTTAGCTGTTTCTTATTGGGCATTTAAATGTTTACAATTTTTTTCTATTATGAACAATGCTGAAATTTAGAGAAACCTTATAGGTAAAAAAATGTGAACATGTTTAATTTTAGTCTAAATTATCAAGAATAGAATTAGGTGACCAAATAGTATTCAAATTGTAATCAATTTTGATATTTCCTGCCAAATTATCTTTAATAATTTGGACCACTTTATAGCTCTGCCAGCAGTGTGTAAGAATATTCATTATTCTGAATCGTCACCAACACTAGATAGTTCAATAGTTGCCAACCTGATAGGTGAAATAGTATCTGGCATTTTAATTTTAGCTTTTTATTATTACTGATGTTAATTTTTTTATAATCTCAATGGCTATTTATAATTTTTTGTGACTGTTAATATATTTAAATATACTTAACTTTTCTCTTGAGGTAGTTAATTTTCTTTTTTTATTACTGAGTCAAAGCTGCTAAATACAAACCGAGACACTTAATGTTTGTCTCATATATTAAAAATATACATATATACTTATTTCAGTTTGTTTTGTTAGCATGTTTTCATTCATGTTGTAGTATGTATCATTACTTTATGCTGTCTTATGGCTGAATAATAGTCCATTGTAAGTAATACTGCATCTTGTATATCCCTTCAACTAGTTATATAGTTGGTAGAGCATGCGACTCTTGATCTCAGAGTTATAAATTCCAGCCCCAGGTTGGGTGTAGAGATTACTTAAAAAAAATACTTATACTTCTGGAAGAACTTTAGAATCACTTTCTCAATGTCTTTTTTTTTTATTTTAAAGATTTTCTTTATTTATTTTTGCAGAAAAGAGAGTGCACATGAGCAGGGGGCAGGGAGGGGGGGTTGGGCACGGAGAGGGGCAGACTCCGCACTGAGCAGGAGCCCCCATGCAGGACCAGACTCAGTCCCAGCACCCTGGGATCATGACCTGAGCAGAAGGCAGGCGCTCAACCGACTGAGCCACCCAGGCGCCCCATCCTCTAATGTCTTAACATCCTCTCATGTGTCTTTCTATCTATCTTCCATTCCTTTATTCCTATCTCCCCAAGTTACTGGTACTAAGTGCCTTCATAATGGCTCAAACCCAGCATTGTACCTTGATCCTTGAACCTTTCTTTCCCTCAAGTTGCTCCATGCTTTAAAATTAGTTACTTCCATCTTTATTCTCCTAGTGAGAATGGACAGTTCCTCAGTGTAATTGATCTCATAGTGGTATTGGGAACAGTCTGAATTGTCCCTAAGTTGTGAATGTTAGATGCCTCTTAGTAAGAATGTGTATTTTAGGAAAATGATTTTTTTTAAAGGTTTGATTTATTTATTTGAGAGAGAGAATGAGAGTAAGCAAACATGAGAGGGGGAAGGTCAGAGGGAGAAGCAAATTCCTTGAGCAGGAAGTCCAATGTGGACTCGATCCCGGGACTCCAGGATCATGACCTCAGCTGAAGGCAGTTGCTCAACCAACTGAGCCACCCAGGCACTCTAGGAAGAGCATGTTTGCAGAGTTAAATGATTTGCTATTTTTTTCCAAATTCCAGTAGTATGACAAAGTCTTTTTTTCAAATTTCAGTCTATAGAAGGTTGATATATTTTTGGCTTGAGGGCTAGCTCCTTGAGTCTGCCTGCCCATCCAAGCTACCTGAAGGCATTCTTGTTTTGTCTCATGTTATTTCTGTTCTCGCTGATGGACCCGTTAATTTTCTTTCATTTTGGAGTTCCTGCTGTAGTAATGACATTACTAAGCCTGTTAATTGTGGGAGTGTTGGAGGTAGTGTGTGTGTCTGATTGGCAGGGCTAGGTGTAAATCAAGTACCATTTTAAAATAGAGACTCAGTGTAAATAATCAGATGCTAACTGTGGGTGCTAGTCCACAGGTCAGGGATGGAAAAAAGAAATGAGGGTCGAATGTTATGAGAAAATTTCATGGGTGTTTAAGAATAATTTATTTGAAAAAGTTATGTTTCTTCTATTCTTTGCAGAGGTACAGACAAGCTCCTGGAAGAAAGAAACTACAGTTGACCCTGGAACAACATGAGTTTCAACAGTGCAGATCCATTTATATGTGGATGATTTTTTATGAATGTGCACAGTACTGTAAGTATATTTTCTCTTTCTTATGATTTTTGTAATAATTTCTTTTCTCTAGCTTACTTATTGTAAGAATATAGTACATAATACATATACAAAATTTGTACTAATTGACTGTTATCGTTAAGGTTTCTGGTCAGCATTAGGCTACTAGTTGTTATGTTCTTGGAGAGTCAAAAGTTATATGCAAATTTTTGACTATGTAGGGGTTAGCACTCCTAACTCCTATGTTGGTCAAGGGTCAACTGTATTAGATTGGTGGTGTTTATTTTTCCCTGTTTTATGTATAATGGAAAGAGCAATGACTTTGGAATCATGCAGACTTTGGAATCATACAGACTTAAGTTCTTGGCTCTGTCACTTTGTAGCCTGTGTTATCCTAGCCATATTAATTTTTCTTCTAAGACTTAGTTTCAACTGTAAAATATACATCACTTAATTGTTTTAAAGATCAAATGAGATAAATAACATTAAATCTCCTAGCAAGATATAGTCCATTGTATATTCTCCATGAAGGTCAATTTCCTTTTCCTTCTTCTCTAAATAACAACAAAAATAGTCTGTATGGGGAAAAGCATTTGTAGCACTGAGACTGAATGTCAACCCTTCTTGATTAATGGCTGAATAAAGATAACGTCTGAATTTTTCAAAATGTGTCAATTTTCCTATATATAATAGCTTTCATTTCACACCTTGCTAAATTATGGTTCTTGCAAAGCTCTTTGAACTTTATCAGTACAAACCACACTGTAAGCAGGATGGAATTAACATTATCCCTGGTGTATAAAGTATGGTACCTGCATTCTTAGTGATTGACAGGATACATGTGTGTACTGTTGTTGTCGCCAAGGGACATATTCTTGCCTGAGTCCCGTAGCAGTGTTTCGCCACCTGTAACTGTGCTGAATGAAAATGGTCCCATCAATCATTTCTGTAGCTTTTCCTCATAAAAGCAGTCTTGATAAGGATAAAAAATCCAGGACATCACAGTATCAACAATCCTTTCCTCTTCAAAGGCATCTTTCAGACAAGGCTCTAACAGTCCCTTACAAACATTAATTATATAAATCTTAAACACTATTGCTTTGTGGGAGGTGAAGTATTTGGTAAAAATGCTCATCCAAACAGAGGTTATCTGTGTGGGGGCAGGATGGAAATATGAAAAGTGGGAAGTGGGTGCTCAGCCTGCATTCATTGCTGATACAAGGTCAACTGTGTGCTTGGCTAGTCCTGTGCACACTTCTGCTAGGCTTTCAACTAATGTATAAAATACAGGCTGTTCTTTGTTAGAAATTTGTGAGTGGTATGAACTACTTGAATACTAAAGATGTTAATTCTTAAGGTTAATTCTGCATACCGCATACCCATTGCACCCTGAGATCATATGATGAAGAAGGAACTTAAATTTGAGCTCAGATTGAGTCAGAATGGCTCAATCTGAATCCTGTGGGGAATTAAGTGGCAAATGAGAAACTTGGGGGCCCCTCGTCAGAATGGTAGAGAATGATTTAGTGGAGAAGTGAGCTTTAAACTTAATAGCAGCAGTCTATAGGATTTATATGATTTATGTGTTAGTGTCTACACTTTTTTGTTTTGTTTCATTTTTGTTTTATCTTATGATTATTGTTCCTAATCTGGACCTTTTTATCACCAGTGATTTACAATAGTAGTCATGAATTTTTTTTTTTTTGGAAAAAAAGTCATTAGTTTTAAAAGCCAAGAAAGATCACATACGTATTATTATATTTTAATCTTTAATAATGCTTTTAGGCAACTGAATAATATATCACAATGATACTGAATAGAAGTAAAAATGTCACTTGTCTTCAAAGTTTCAGTACTTCAACTGTCTTCAAATTTTCATTTTTTACCTTTTATTTTTACCTTAACATGTATGCCATTTTTTACCCCTTAGGATTTCTTATAATTTGTGTGTTTTTGATTAATCTTTAAAATGAAAAAACAAATGAATAGTTTTGTTGTTCGTTTGATAGGTAATTTTTTTTTTTGTAATGTAGAATTAGTGTAGAAAAGTAATAAAGGAGATCCTTGGTATCTAGAATCTACTACAGCACCTGACACACTTAAGTATTTGTTAAAAGAATCAAAATTATTGCCATAAACCATTTTTCTTGGTTGAAATTTGCTAATATGATTCTTTGTTTCCAATAAACTCATTTTTTATGGAGTTTATTTATAAAACTCTACATTTTATAAATATAACTTAAAATAGAAGGATTATTTTCTCTGATGAAAATCATATACTTTCACATAGTTATACTTGTCCAGAAAACAGAAGAACTATTCTGACAGTTGATAAGAACTACCTGGAGTGAACGTTAATTATCTTCCCAGTCCCCGCTACCCCTTGACCCCCTTAGTGGCAATACTCAAATTTTCCTTTGAAGAGCCACTCCTCATCACCAGGTAGTAACCATGAGCTGAGGTGAGATGGAACTGACTCCAGTCCAGGGGTAGACCCTGAATTGGGATAGACCAGCCAATCAGAACTTGCCCCTTCTGCTCGCTGTAGGATTATGTATGCACAGGCCACTGGGACTGATCAACCAGGGAGCATACGGAGATGTGAGAACACATGAAACCCTCCTTCCTGGGAGACTGGAATTCTGAAGGAAGCCTGAAGATGACATTAGAAAGAAGGGCAAACCCAAGGAAATTGTAGAAAAAGAGAGCCATGTCCCTGACTGAGCTATACCTGAAACCAGTCCTAACCCTGAACCTTACTCTTTTATGAGCCCTTGGGTCCCTTTTTTTTTTTTAAACCAGTTTGTATGTGGTTGCCTGTCCTTTGCAAGGGGAAGAAAACCTGAATGGATATATAGCCTCATCCTAATCATATGCTTTTACAGGATTTTTTTTTTAAATATTAGGTTCATCACAAAATATTTCGATTACATTTTTGCTTTTAGAGAGAGACACAACTAATGACAAAAGCACAAAAGTTTCCTCTGATTAGACTACAAAGATACATTTATGTGTTTTAAATAACAAAAGCACTAGCAAAACAGGTTGAAGTTTATGAGAAACTCATAAGTATTGCATGCTGTTTTTTCCACAAGTACCCAAGATATTATGAGTTTTTGCATGGCACGATCAATTCATCTATCTTTACACACATCTGATATCTATCATTATACCTTTTAGGCACTGTTCGTTAGGAAAAAAAAAAACGTATTTTGAAGGAAGTTAGAAAACAAGTTGTTGTTAACAAAAAGTCCATTTAGGTAACCTTTGCAGAGTTGGTGTTTTTTCATGCCAACAAGTCTTTTGCTTTATATTCTGCCTTGGTTTCTGTCATTGTTCATTTCAAAACCTCCCCAAGTCAGACTTTCCATGAAGAGTCATCCAAAACAGAATATATTTGGAATTCGGCTTCTCATGACCTAGTTGTATCACAAGAGGGATCAAAGAGGTTTTGTTCTGTTTCTATAATCAGCCATTTCTTTGAGAGGGCAGATTCATAAGAGTTTGAATTATGCTTAGAAATGCATACAAGGCAAGCAGCTACATGGCATTTTAATTACCTCCCTCCACTCCAATGAAAAACAACACCAGGCACAAACAGATGTCTCAGGTTAAATTCAGTTGATTCTCTTAACATAGCAAATAATTGGATTGTTTCTCCCCGGTCTTTTTCTTTTCTTTTTCTGTATTTTAGTCTGTTTGCTCTCTTAGCTCTTCCTTTTTATTTCTGAAGCATTCACCTTTTGCTAATGTTAAGAAAATTCCTACTGGACAAATTCTTCTCCTTGCTAGACTCTCCATGACAGACTATTAATATTCACAAAGGGAACAGATGGCTGCCTTTGGAATCCACCAATTATAGTAGTACCTTGCTTAGTCTGAATTGACTAATTAAAGTCCTCAATTAACTAGAATGGAAAATTCAGCCTGTACAACCCCTATGGTGACCTCATGTTATAGCAAGTTTGCAAATGAGTGTTTAGAATTCTTTCCCTGCCCTTTGAGGGGACAAAAACAAAAGGCAAGGAAACAGACTCATCTAAGGGATTTATGAAAACTCTGAAAAAACTCAAACCCTGATATCCATGGTTTGCTCTGGTGTCAGAGTACATCTAACCAAAGTTTCCATATTTCTCAACATAAACATCTATAGTTCTGTTCTTTTCAGTCATCATTGAAATTCAGATTAATCAATATTTTGAGATTTTCATTTTTATATTCAATTTGATGAGCATTTACTGAACCTCCATAGTACTCAAAATACTATACTGTTGGGGCACCCGTGTGGCTCAGTCTGTTAAGCATCTGCCTTTGGCTCAGGTCATGATCTCAGGGTCCTAGAGATTGAGCCCCAAGTTGGGCTCCCTGCCCAGCAGGGAACCTACTTTTCCCTCTCCTCCCCACTCCTGCTCTCTCTCAGTCTCTCTCTCTCTCTCTCTCAAATAAATAAATAAATAAATAAATAAAATCTTAAAAAAAAGATACTATGCTGTTAAGGCCTCCCCCCACCCCAAAGAGTTTTCTAGTTACCATTGCTGCCTAAGAAATCACCTAAAACTGGCGATGGCTTAAAATAACAGCATTTTATTATGATCACAGATTCTGTGGGGCAGGAATTCAGGAAGGTCTCAGAGTAGTTATGGCATTGGATATCTCTTATAGTTGCACTAAGGTCGTGGTCAGAGCTGGGAGAGAAGGGGGTTGGAGGAACCAAGGACTTTATCTTCCTTCAAGTGGTTTCAGGGCTTATTCATGGGGTGTCTCTGAGTGGGCTAGTTTGGACTTCCTTGCAACATGATGGCCTCAAGACAGTTGGGTTGTTTTACATGGCAGCTCAGAGCAAATGTTTTGGCTAACAAGGGGGAAGCTAATCACCTTTGATGACCTAACCACTCAAGTCAAGCAATGTCATTGTTGCTACATTATGTTGATTACAAGGGAGTCCCAGTCCCTCAAAATTCAGGGGAAGAGAGTTAGATTTTGTATCTCATTGAGGGAGTGATAAGTTTCTAGAAAAGCATGGGGGACTGAGAATGTGGTCATCTTTGAAAGACACAATTTGCCATGATGAATGAAATACGACAAAGAGGCTCATAATCTAGTGGGTAAAACATGATTCTCGAACTATGCATTAAGGTACCCCAGGTATCTGTAACAAATTCACAGGTCGCTACAGGATACTTTACATTTTCAAGGGAAACAATATGACGTCTGTCAGATTTCATGTGAATTATTACTAGTAAGTTGTTTGGACTTAATTACTTAAGAAGTGGAACCGTTAGGCATTTCTTTTGTCCTAGTTATGCTATGAAAAAAAAACTTACAGAGACAGAGAAAGTTTAGGAATCTCTGCAATAAAAACAAGACACATAGACTTTCAACTACAGTCTTTGCAGGACCGTAATTGACATTCGTGGGGTCCAGGGCATGAATATAAATGGGGCTACTAGCTTGTTCCTTTCTTTTCCCATTAGAGCTCCTACCTTTATGGGATAATGTGCATGTGTGTGGATGTGCCAGCTTTATACCCAAGATCTGTGCATTCTCTCCCCCCACTCCAATAACAGTTTCTCCTTGGCCCTTGGAATGAGCATCCCAGAGGTAAGTTAGTCCTCTGGAGGAAGGGCCAGTGGGGGAAGCCCACACAGAAGCAGACTTTGGATTTAAGCTAGGAATTCTGGAATCCCAGGTACCTGAGACATGATTTAGGGAAGGAGATCAGGATTCTGGATGAGCATGTCCCTTTGCTTTGCAGACCCTTAGCTTATTTGGAGAGGAATGGCTTGAGGGCCTTTTAAAATGCAGGGGCCTGGGCAAGTCCTGGTCTAAGAGAGATACTGAGACCCAGCACAGAATCTGGCATATAATTAATTGGTCCTCAAGTTGTATTTGATGAGTAAATTAATCCAGGGAAGAGTCTGATAAGTATGATGACAGAGATTAAATGCTGGCTGCTATGGAAATTGAAACAAAGAGCAGTAAATTCTAACTAGGTATCTTGGGAAGGCTTCTGTGCATGTTACCTTCAAGGATGAGGGAGAAAAGAAGCTGAGAGAAGCGGATGGGAACTCAGTGAAATGCAGGCTTAATGAAGCTGCTAGAGGCAAGCATCGAAGGAAAATCTAAAACTATGTTCACCATCAGTGGTGAATCTGAGTTTAATAGCTTTCTGAAGCATACACAGACGGGCTGTCTTTCAAAAAAAGAACATGAAATTAGATACAAAAAGATCACACAAATTCTACATTTATAAAAGCTCACAAAGTCACAAATACCAAAGAAAAGTCTAAAAGAGGATGGGTGCCTGGCTGGCTCAGCATATGACTCTTGATCTTGGGATTGTGAGTTCAAGCCCCATGTTGGGTGTAGAGATTACTTAAATAAACAAGACTTTAAAACACACACACACACACACACACACGCGCGCACACACACAAATCCCAAAAGGAGCAATTTTAAATTAATTAGCTGTCTGCCACACTTCTATAATACTTAAAATATTGTTTTGGAGGCATCCAAATTGGCAAAGAAGAAGTCAAACTCTCACTCTTTGCAGATGATATGATACTTTATGTGGAAAACCCAAAAGACTCCACTCCAAGACCACTAGAACTCATAGAGGAATTCAATCATGTGTCAGGATATAAAATTAATGCACAGAAATCAGTTGCATTCCTATACACCAAGAGCAAAACAGAAGAAAGAAAAATTAAGGAGTCGATTCCATTTACAATTGCACTCAAAACCATAGGATACCTAGGAATAAACCTAACCAAAGAGGCAAAGAATCTGTACTCAGAAAACTACAAAATGCTCATGAAAGAAATTGAGGAAGACACAAAGAAATGGAAAAACGTTCCATGCTCATGGATTGGAAGAACAAATATTGTGAAAATGTCTATGCTCCCTAAAGCAATCTATACATTTAATGCAATCCCTATCAAAATACCACCAATTTATTTCAAAGAAATGGAACAAATAATCCTAAAATTTATATGTAACCAGAAAAGACCACGAATATCCAGAGGAATGTTGAAAAAGAAAACCAAAGTCAGTGGCACCACAATTCCAGACTTCAAGTGCTATTACAAAGCGGTAATCATCAAGACAGTGTGGTACTGGCACAAAAACAGACACATAGATCAATGGAACAGAATAGAGCCCAGAAATGGAACCTCAACTCTATGGTCAACTAATCTTCGACAAAGCAGGAAAGAATATTCAATGGAAAAAAGACAGTCTCTTCAACAAATGGTGTTGGGAAAACTGGAGAGCCACATGCAAAAGAATGAAACTGGACCATTTCCTTATACCACACACAAAAATAGACTCAAAATGGATCAAAGACCTCAATGTGAGACAGGACTCCATCAAAATTCTGGAGGAGAACACAGGCAACAACCTCTTCAACCTCAGCCGCAGCAACTTCTTCCTAGAAA
>CM052802.1:33406745-33612540 GCA_028533885.1 Nasua narica
GGAGAAAGGGGAACCCTCCTATACTGTTGGTGGGAATGCAAGCTAGTACAACCACTCTGGAAAACTGTGTGGAGGTTCCTCAAAATGTTGAAAATAGAGCTACCCTATGACCCAACAATCGCACTACTGGGTATTTACCCTCAAGATACAAATGTAGTGATCCGAAGGGTCACATGCACCCGAATGTTTATAGCAGCAATGTCCACAATAGCCAAGCTATGGAAAGAACCTAGATGTCCATCAACAGATGAATGGATCAAGAAGATGAGGTTTATATATTCAATGGAATACTATGCAGCCATCAAGAGAAACGAAATCTTGCCATTTGCAACGACATGGATCGAACTAGAGGGTATTATGCTAAGTGAAATTAGTCAGTCAGAGAGAGACAATTATCACATGATCACTCTGATATGAAGAATTTGAGAGGCAGGGCAGGGGGTTATGAGGGGGTGGGGAAGAGAAATGAAACAACATGGGATGGGAAAGGAGACAAACCATAAGAGACTCCTAAACTCACGAAACAAACTAAGGGTTGCTGGGAGGTGGGCGGGGTTAGGGTTATGGACATTGGGGAGGGTATGTGCTATGGCAAATGCTGTGAAATGTGTAAGCCTGATGATTCACAGACGTGTACCCTGGGGCAAATAATACATTATATGTTAATTAAAAAAATATATTGTTTTGGCTGCGTAGTCTGCTGCTTTTTTTTTTGACTGCTACTTTACGAAATATCAATTTTATGTTCTGTAGAGAGAATAGAATGGTAATTTGCTCTAGTGTTGATTGGATTTAAAAAATCATTTATAGTTTATAAAATTTTAATTATTAGTTAATTATCAAGCAACTAATAATTATAACAACTAATTAATTATTAATTATTAATTATTAATGGCATGCAGACTGCTGTTCGGACGTTGTCAGTTGGGGAAACCTCTTGTCATGCTGTTGAACTGTTACAGACCTGCTGTATTTTTAGTACAGTTACAGGTCTCTTCCCTTCAAACCTAGTGATTCTGAAGTATTCTGTTTCACACAGCTGCCATAAACTATGAAAAATGTGGAGCTTTTATAATTGTATATACTGCATTCTCAAATATATTCCCGAGAGGAGAAAGCATCTGTTTTGATTAGATCTTGATGGGAACCAAACCCTCTGTTAAAATTTTATGCACTTGATGATTCGAAGAATTTTCTACAGATTAGCTTCTGGCTCCGTAATTCCAACTTCCACCACCACATGCTGTCAGAGCTGAGCCATGTAATAATCAACCTCTGGCTCTGTAACTTTGTGTCAAGGGACCAGGAGAATTGACACAATGGGCAGTAAGAGTATTCTTAGAATCTGTCCCTATACTGGCATAGCTAGCTGGCTATAACTTTCATGGAACTTAACTGTGAACCATATGAATCATCGTGATGTACTGAAATGGTGTGTATCCCCAGTTTAATCAACTGTTCCTTAACTCATATCCTCAAAAGCCACAAGGCTACCAAGTACCACCTAGTATAAGGGGAACCTAGAGAGGAAAGAGACAGTGGCCTTAACCAATTGCTGTTAAAAAAAATTACTTTGCACATTTTACAAAATCATGTGCCCATATGAACCTAACACCATGGCCCTCCCAGGACCTTAGAAAGGGCCCATGCAGACTAGGCACTTGAAGCTTAAACCTCATTCCTGTAAATCCACCTCTGCTCACCATTCTCTCTATCTCACTAAAGGAAAGAAGTAGCCCAAACTGAGAAAGCGTGTTCTGTGATAGAAATAACACTGGACTGGAATCTAGGGAATTGGAACTTTGGTTCCAGCTCTCCTAGCTCTGTTCCTTTGGGACTTAGTCTTATCATCTTTAGGTATTGGTCCTTACTCATCTGCAAAAAGGAAACGGGGAATTGGCATTCCAGTGTGGGAACTGGGAAATAAATCATATCGGATTATGCAAATTATGTACAGTTTAGTCCATTTTATTTCCATCAATTAATACTGCCATTTCTGTAAGTCACATTAATGTGAGAATTATAACCAGTATGCAAGAACTTAAAAATAGTTTACTCTGACACAGAGAGGTGGATGTATTGCAAAATACTCATGAGAAGCAAGAACAAAAAAATCGTCATTCTGAGTACCATCGCTGAAGGTACACTGGAGCATTTTTCCTCCGGAAAAAAGTTTGCCTTTCAAAAAAACATGCAGAAGTCACATAAGCTCCTGTAAAAACATGTCAGTGCAGAAGTTTATATAGCAAAAAATACAGATCTCATCTCCAAATTTCACTCCTGAGAGGAATAACTGCTGATAGTTCAGACAAGTGTGTAACCTTCTAGAACTAGTCTATATACACACGATGGCAGTTGACATTTTGAAATATTAACTGAGGGGCTTTCTTTCCACTGCATTTCCTGGTGGTCCTGGCCTTTCACGCATTCCATCAGCTTGCACATTTGGAGTTCAGTGCCACAGGGAAAAGATAACCCAACTGAATACATTAAAAAAGGAAGTCAACAACTTTTGAGTCTCTAATTCTTGAGTTTCTAGTCCTTGAGGGGTTAGAAAGACACAGGGGATAAAAAGAGATTTGGAAGAATATATAGTAGGTCAGAGGAGGCCTTAGAGCTTTTAAGACAAGATAAAAAAAAAAAGATTTCAGTTCTTGGGAGTGGAGAGAGATGTAGGAAGAAAGGACCTCTGGCAACTTATGCTGCTTCTCTCTGAAAATTAGAAAAAGGACACCTTTTGGTGAATGAGTTATAATAAGGTGCCTTTTGGAGCAGATCCTTCCTAGGGGCAGTGGCTTAGACAGCTGACAACACCTTTGTATAAAGATAAAAGCCCATCCTTCTTCCAGCAGCCCTGGCCCCATGCCAGGGGTCTTGCCTTTCTAGATTTCAGCCCTATTCATGCCTCAGCAAGTATCTCTCTATAGTGTTCAAACTACATAACTATATGAGACATCTTTCCTTGTAGGTTCCTGAGAAAGAAGGTCTTCTGTCCTGACTCCCCAATTCAAGTGAACTTGGTAGTAAAGAGACAGGACAAAAGCAGGCTTAGGGAATTTCAAGGTAGAGATGTTGTGCCTGCTTTTTGGGTAGACTCTCAGGCAGAGGTGGTGGCAAGGCCCCGGGGAAGGCGGGGGGAAGAAATGTCAATGGGGGGTAACTAGCTTTTTTTTTTTTAATTTATTTTTATTTTTAAAAATATTTTATTGACAGATAATGTATTATTTACCCCAGGGTACATGTCTGTGAATCATCAGGCTTACACATTTCATAGCATTTGCCATAGCACATACCCTCCCCAATGTCCATATCCCTACCCCCCCACCTCCCAGCAACCCTTAGTTTGTTTCATGAGTTTAGGAGTCTCTTATGGTTTGTCTCCTTTCCCATCCCATCTTGTTTCATTTCTCTTCCCCACCCCCCCATAACCCCCTGCCCTGCCTCTCAAATTCTTCATATCAGAGCGATCATGTGATAATTGTCTTTCTCTGGTAACTAGCTTTTTATAGTAATGCAGTATTTATTCTGCCCATTAGTAACTAATATTTGAGAACATTTATAATATTAATGGAACTTAATCTAAAAGAAGTTCAATTTACTTTTTTTACATTTCACTATCAGGTATTAATAAAAAAAGTCAAAATTATTGTCAAAGTTATATCAAAAATTTATAATAAATTCTTGGTGTTAGTCTATGTACAATTTAGTTTTTGGCATAAAGGTCTTTGACTGAAAGGAAGAACATTTGGTTTATTTCACTAATAGGAATACTTCTTTCTTCTCTCTCTCTCTCTCTCTTTTAGAAGCAAGGAGGGTCATAGGGAGAGGGAGAGAATCTTAAGCAGGCTTCATACCAGCACACTGTTCACAGGGCTTGACCTCACAGCCCTGAGATCATGACCTGAGCTGAAATCAAGAGTTGGACCCTTAACCAACTGAGCCACCCAGGTGCTCCACTAATATTAATATTTCTTATCGCTGGGATGATCTCTTGGTATTTGTCTACTGTTGATTTTTTTGTATAGTACCTATGATTATATGAATGGCATTGAGTGAAGAGGTACTCATCATGTTTTTTCCAAAGAAGAGTACATAACCAATTACTATAGTAGTGAGGAGATAGACAGAAAATGCAACTGCCCAATGTTTTTGAGGCCAATAGGTTTTGGGTTTTTTGTTTTTGTTTTTTTTTTTGTTTGTTTGTTTGTTTTGTTTTGTTTGAGGCCAATAGTTTAAGCCTAAGGAGTTTAGTCAAGATTCAGGAATAAAAGCCCACACAAGTTATAAAATGAAGCCAAATTGGGAGTTTAAGAAAAGAACAAAGCCATAAATCACCCTTTCTGGCAATGACAAAGATGAATTTTCCACCATTTTCCCTGTAGCTTGAGACAATCTCCAATGCATATGGCTTGTATGTATGCATAAGACCCACTGGATTTTAGATAGTCTCTCAGAATTTCCTATAGCCTAGCATGTATGGAATGACTTTCTTGGGAAGGGCATGGGAGTATCTGGGAGAGCCAAACTCAGGAAGGGGAAGACACAGAAATGATTGGCATGATCCTAAGATGGTGGCCAGACAGGGTAAGAATAGATCCTAGGATACCAGTACTGATAGAGGATAAAACCAGGGATGAGCTGTCTTTTCACCCACAACTTGGCCCAAATAAACTTTCTTGGAACTCAAATCCAATATCAGAAATTAGTTTTCTATTACCACATAAAAATAAGGTTAAAAGTAAGTAAGAAAATAAATTCCTTATTTTTTAAAAGTTACATTTCTCTCATATCTAAGTTTGTAAATTGAGATTCATACTTCATTAGCATTGCAATGCTAATAAAATTGTATGTATACTTGACAGTATATTTGGAACAGTCTTCTATATGAGCATATATAAATCTACCTCTGTAAAAAAAATCCTTTCATTATATGGCTCAGTGTAACCTTTTCCTAGCCATTGGCTGAATGTTTAAGTTGTATCAGAGTTTCACTCTTATGAATGTTGCAGCAGTAATTATCCTTTTACAGAAACCAACTGTTGTTAGCACAGCCTCTTTGAAAAATATTTTTGTGTACTTAAATGCCAGGTATTGAGAGGATTATATTCCAGTTGGAAATGCACACACACTCTCTTTCTCTCTTTCTCTCACACACACTCTCATCAATATGAGAAATTATGTGCTAAAATTCATGTTCAGTTGGATTTTTTTAGCACCATTATCTTTTTATTAAATGAAATATTATGTGATGAGTCCATATTTTAAAGATAGGAAGTAGAGGCACCTTAGATGGGTAGAGGAGGAGGGCTAGGGTATTTGATGCTTGGGCCAACTCTATCCCTGCCTCAGTACCCCACTTTTTTCTGGCTCCTGTCTCTGAGTCAGTTCCAAGGCACAGGGATGATAACTATAGCCTTTTCCATGGTCACTGGTCAGGATTACCATAGACAAGATTTAGGATGTCAGTCTGGCAAAGGCATCTAGGTGTCTCAGGTGGCTTTTATGGCTTTTTGACTTATGCTTCTATGACTTAATATCAATGATTGTGACATTATGTTCTCCTTCATGTTCTCATAATACATAGTGTATAATTCAATCACAGTACTTACCACATTGTTCTTTCCTGAAAATACTATTCTAGAAGGGGAACATTTCCTTTAGCTTCGGAATCTATAGAATATACCCATAAAACCTGGCAAGTACTAGGTTTTCCATAAGGGCCTTCTTATGAATGAATGCACACGTGAGTCACACGTATTTGCACGACTTAAACATAATACCTACAAACTCATCTTCAAGTGTATAGATAGTTTTGAAAAGTACAAATATAGCTATTTTAGTCTCCCCTCGACTTCTTTGGACCTACTATATAGGTGTTTGAGTATTCTTGCTTTAGAACAGATTTATAGAAAGGGGTTGGAATTGGTCCAAACATCCCACATCATATTCTAGCAGCCACCTTTGGTAAATGACATAATGAGAGCAGCATATGTACCTACAAAAACTACTACTGTGTGTGAAGGATGGATTTGGTAAATGTTAAGCAAAAATGGAAATATATCTGTTTTTTACATCTGAGAGTTAGGAGAATCAAAGGTTGCCCGCTCCACCCAAATTTTCCTTTTGTTACCAAGATGAGTAGGTGGAAGATCCTGTAGAATGGAACAGAAGATGAAGTAGAGGAGAGAGCACATGATAAATGCCCAATATGTGATGGAGAGATCAACCACATGAGGATAATAATAAAATAGTTTTATTTTAGCATATGTTCAGACTTACAGAAAAGTTGCAAGGAGATTTCAGAAGATAACCCTTCACCCAAAAGATTCTCAAAAAGATAAACATTGAAAGTTGCAGATATGATGCTACTTGACCCTCAATATTTCAAGTGTACACACTAAAATCAAGGACATTCTTTTACATAACAAATGTGATCATCAAAATCAAGAAATTAACATTGATATAAATTATTATTTAATACACACACAGATTTTTCAAATAGTCCCAATAATTCGCTTTATAGAAATCAACCAACCAACCAACCAACCAACCAACCACAACAGCAACAAAAAAAGCTGCTGAATCTCACATTGTATTGTTTAGTCTCCTTTAACCTGGAATATTTCTTCAATCTTGCTTCATATTTTATGATACTGACATATTTGAAGGGCACAGCCAGTTATATTACCAAATGTTCCTCTATTGGAATTTGTCTGATGCTTCCTCATGATTAGATTCAGGTTACACATTTTCAGCAGGAAAACCTAGGAGAGATGCTATGTCCTTTTCAGTGCATCATTCTGCACGAAGAAGTTTCTACTTTTTTTTGTTGTTGTAATTAATAAGTATCTAATGGGAGAAACATTGAGACTATATAGATATCTGTTGAGTCTTTAAATTGGTACATACTAGTTTATTATCCATTGATAATTCTTGCCTGAAGCAATGATTTCAATGACAGTTGCTAAACAGTGACCTTTCCTGTACATCGTTTCTTTTATATTACTAGTTGCTTTTGTACTATAAAGAAGAGCTTTCTTGGGATGCCTGGGTGGCTCAATTGGTTAAGCATCTGCCTTTGGCTCTGGTCATGATCCCAGGGTCCTGGGATTGAGTCCTACCTCGGGCTCCCTTCTCAGCGGGTAGCCTGCTTCTCCCTCTGCCTGCAGCTCCCCCTGCTTGTGCTCTCTCTCTCTCTCTAACAAGTAAATAAAATCCTAAAAAATAAAGAAGTAATTTCTCTCTCTTTTTTTAATACTCCCATTTTATTTATTTTTATTTATTTTTATTTTTTTAAAAGATTTTATTTATTTATTTGACAGAGAGGAGAGAGGTCACAAGTAGGCAGAGAGGCAGGCAGAGAGAGGGGGAAGCAGGCTCCCTGCTGAGCATTGAGC
The DNA here is from genome assembly GCA_028533885.1 of Nasua narica. Taxonomy (NCBI): domain Eukaryota; kingdom Metazoa; phylum Chordata; class Mammalia; order Carnivora; family Procyonidae; genus Nasua; species Nasua narica. The sequence continues at coordinate 33,414,143 of CM052802.1, forward strand.
CCGATGCGGGGCTCGATCCCAGGACCCTGAGATCATGACCTGAGCCGAAGGCGGAGGCTTTAACCCACTGAGCCACCCAGGCACCCCTATCTTTATTTTTTTAATTGACATATATTGTATTATTTGCCCCAGGGTACATGTCTGTGAATCATTAGGCTTACACATTTCACAGCACTTACCATAGCACATACCCTCCCCAGTGTCCATAACCCAGCCACCCTATCCCTACGCCCCCTACCCCCCAGCAACCCTCAGTTTGTTTCTTGAGTTTAGGAGCCTAAGAAGAGATTTCTCTTCCTACGTATATTTGTATATCACTATGAACTCATGATTCTTATTTTACTCAATAGGCTATAAGTTGCTGTCATTATCATTTTGATGTCCAGACTTCCAAGATTTGACTAGTGAGAAGTCCTTCAAGCTGGCTTCTTTGTCCTTTTGATATATCCCTATCATTCTTATTTTCTGCCACTCAAGTTATACTTTCTCTGTCCCAAACTTCTTTTGTTTTGTAAATGAAAAATGGGTGTCATTGTTCTAGATCTTCTCAGCTGACAGAGCTGGGAAAGCCACAGGGATCATTCAGAACTTCCTCCTTTCTACATTTGTAACTCTCTTCTTTGTCGGTGAGAAAACTGACTCCCATTGACCATAGTATATAGACTTACTTGCTTAATACTGGAATATGCAGAAAGTAGTTTCAGAGTTGCCCATCTATATATCTACGAGAAAAAAAAACTCCACTGATTAAACTTCAATAATTGTCAACATTTTTTGTCTTTAGCTTGAAGAGATATAGTCCAACTATGCCACTTACAAGTTATTTGAGTTCGTTCTCCATCCAATTTGGTTCATTTGTATATTTCTGTTTATATTTCATTTTTTAGTTTTTCCTCCCTTGTCCTTGTTTTCTTGAGTATATGAAGCATTCATATATTTCCACAAGTCAAGATTGTATAAGAAGTGATATGATTTCTCACATTTGTTTTATTCTTTTTAACAGTCTTACTGGTTTCTATTTTATCTTACTATGTTTCTTTATGCACAAATAAGTGGATGATGGGGTGCCTGGGTGGCTCAGTCATTAAGCGTCTGCCTTTGGCTCAGGTCATGATCCCAGGGTCCTGGGACTGAGCCCCATATTAGGCTCCCTGCTCAGTGGGAAGCCTGCTTCTCCCTCTCCCACTCCTCCTGCTTGTGTTTCTGCTCTCACTGTCTCTCTCTCTCTCTTTCTCTGTTAAGCAAATTAATAAAAATCTTTAAAAAATAAAACAAAACAAGTGAGTAGATGCATGTGCATTTTCTAAATCTCTCTCTTTTCTTATATAAAAATAAATGAATATAGATATTTTTCTTTATTTAACAGTACGTCCTGGAGAACACTTCATATTGGTTCATGGATCTTATTCTTTCTTCAGTTGCATAGTACTCCATTGTGTAGATGTGACAGAGTTTATTCAACTGCTCTCCTATAAATGGACATAGAGGTTGTTTCCAATATTTAAAAATTATAAACAATACAGTAATGAATAATCTAAAGAATATTCACATATTTTTATATTTTTGGAGGTGTATTTTTAGGGTAAATTCCTACAAGTGGAATTCCTGGCTCAAAAGGCAGACACATATGTAAATTCGTTAGATATCACACATCCCTGTCTATAAAGGTTTTGTACATACCCACTAGTGAGGTGTGAGTGCCTGCTTTAATTTTTTGCCATATGATAAATATGTCTTTTAAGATGTTTAAGACTATAAGACTATAAATATTATAGTCTTAAGTGACATTTATTTACTATGAATGAAGTTATTATATATGTTTATGGGCTATTTTTATATCTTTTTTGATGAATTATCTATATATTCTGGGAATAATATTCAGTTATCTCATGGAATAAATGGAGTCAGTGAAATAAATATATTCACCTTTGAACACTTTTTGAAAGAGTGGCCGACTCAATATTCAGAAGATTTCAGGTTTCCTCATCTTTATCCCATTGTCTACTATTGACAGGACTCGACCTAAGCAAGCCCAGAGAGAAGGGATATACAAAGCAGGAATTTCTGTAACAACTAAGGACACTGTTCTTATGTTTGCAATTGCATTTGGAAAACCAGGGAAGAAAGAATGAAATTGAGACCTGGTTTTTCCACTTAGTTGGGTGGTTGAATTAGCTGACCTTTAAGGTCTCTTCCACCCTGAATTTTATGATTCCATGAATCATTCCTCTGACTCAGGCCAAGTTAGTGATGAAATTGCCGCGTAGGTGTGGAGGTCAGAGGTGAGCCGAAGATGTGGTGAGTGGGTGAGAAGAAGAATAGGGAAGAGATTTTAAATCAGAGTACAGAGTTAAGAAATATTTTTTTTTCTCCTTTCAAAACCTGGTATCAAGGGGTAGTAAAAATGTGCACTAGTGAAAAGGAATATTGGGTGGATAGGAAATTTCCTGGGTAGTGATAGTATGGTCATTGTAGAGAATGGATTTAGGGAGTTGGACAGGGTTTTAAGGATGAACAAGATGACAAAGACACATAACCAGCCACCATCCCAACAGGGAGAACAAAGCAGTTATGGGGGTGCACAAAGTCTTCAGAGTGAGTTTTCCTTCTTCCAATTTTGTCTACTTTGCGTGTACATATAAAAAAATACCTACTTTGGATAAGACAATCTAATGTAAAATCTGTAACTTCTTTTGAATAGAGACACATGCACTGTTTTCAAAAACTGTCTTCAGATTTTAAGGCCATCCTTAGAGGGCAGACATTAAGGGATAAGTGAGAAGTGTCTATAGATCAAAGTATTTATAAGAAGAGATTGAAAGTGTCTTGAAACAACTTAATGTTATTTAGCTGTTCAACTGTAGAGGATATTTTCCTTCAGTTGGCCGAGGAGTTGTTGAGATGGCAAATCACTGCATATGAAAGTGGATGTGCCATTTTCATTTTGTCTTAAGGAAGTACTCAAAACAATAATATACAAAGGAGAAGGAGCCTGGGGGACGACAGCAGTGACAATGGCACCAGGGTGACTTAGGATGGGTAGATAATATTTGTCTGTTGGAGTAATGATGATGATAGTGATAATGATAATAATAATTAATACAAAGACTCACTGAAAAGCTTAAGCTTCTATTTTGTTGGTATGATGGCATCTTTCTATCACTAAAGGAGTGGAAAATGTGTGAGAATGAAAATTCACATCAAGCAGCACTGAGGTAGTGTACATAAAAAGATAATGTTCGCCTTTAAATGACTTCAGTGGTCCCCAGCTCTTCTGTGTTGACTTTACTTTAGCTCAACCTCTGAATAGCTGAGCGGCAGAGGATAAAATAAGTGTCCCCTGTCCCAGCCATCTGTGTCCTATACAACTCTTCCATTTTGAATCAAGCAGAAAGAACAATTATTTGCCTTTTGGCTCTTTTTTTTTCTTTTGCAAAAATGCATTAGTTCAACAATTATTTACTAAAAACCTACTCTGAGCTGAGCACTGGGTAATTTGTTACAGCACCTGTCATTGGACAATATGCTGAATATTTATTTATTTTTTATTATTGCTGTGTAAATTGCCAGCACATAAGATCCAAGAAAGCCAGAATTTTATTTTTTATTTTATCTCCCCCCCCCCAAAAACACTAATGAAATGCACATTATATTTGTTTAATGAATGGAGAAATAAATGAATGGGTGGATGGAAAGGGGATATAAGGATTAATAAGATGGATTAGTTTTCCCTTGAGTATATTACAATGATGTGATGAGAGTGGTAATAGACACAAGGACAGGTAGTTATAAAGCAAGGTGGTAATTCAAGGAATGAAAATACATGCAAAGAGATTATAGAAACCCACATCCCAGGCTGGGTTGGCAGTGAATGTGATGGAAAAATATTTCAAAAATAAGACTGTATTATTAGTTATACATGTATAATCCTATTTTACTCACTTTTTTCATCTTCATTTTCTTCAATTTAATATTTAATGTCTAGGTATGGCTATGCCTGCTCAATAGCAAAAGTATGAACTTAGTACTAGAAATAGCTAATAGTTATTCAGTGCTCTACTTAATGTCATTTCCTTGTCAAAATATTTTGGTATTTTAACTCATTTAATTCTCACAACACTTTGAGGTAGTTACATTTATTATTCCCCTTTTATAGATACAAAAACTGAGGCACAGAAAAGCTAAGGGGTTTGTCCAAGGACACATAGCTAGGAAGTTGGTTGAATGAGGATTGCATCCAGGCACTTAGTTCTTGATACTCTTTTTTTTTTTTTTATTAAATACACAATGTTACATTAGTTTCAGGTGCCCAACATAGTGATTCCACAAATCTATACCTTATGCTGTGCTCACCACAAGTATGGCTTTCATCTGTCGCCATACAACACTATTACAGTGCCAATGACTATACCTTGTATTTCCACGACTTATTCATTCCATGACCGGAAGCCTGTATCTCCTACTCCCCTTCACCCATTTTGCCTATCTCCTATCCACCTTCCCTCTATCCACTATCAGTTTGTTCTCTGTATTATTTATGGGTCTGTTCCTGCTTTTTTTTTTTAAAGATTTTATTTATTCATTTGACAGAGAGAGAGATCACAAGCAGGCAGAGAGGGAGGCAGAGAGAGAGGGGGGGGGGGGAAGCAGGCTCCCCGCTGAGCAGAGAGCCTGATGTGGTGCTCGATCCCAGGACCCCGAGATCATGACCTGAGCCGAAGGCAGAGGCTTCAACCCTCTGAGCCACCCAGGCACCCCTGTTTCTGCTTTTTGTTTGTTTATTCCTTTGGTTTGTTTTTTAGTTTCCACATTGTAAGTGACATCATATGGTGTTTGTCTTTCTTTGACTTATTTCACTCAGCATAACACCCTCTAAGTCCATCCATATTGTTGCATATGGCAAGATCTTATCTTTTTTATGACTGGGTAATATTCATTGTGTGTGTGTGTGTGTGTGTGTCTGTGTGTTATACATATATACCACATCTTCTTTATCTATCCATCTGTTGATAGACACTTATCAATGCTTTTTGATTAGTGAGCCCAGGCTTTTTCTTCCTCACTTCCTACCAGAATATCACAATGTGCTTTCAGAACTTTCTTCACCTTGGGGTGTTAAGTGTACAATAAGGTTAAGATGCTATTTACCTCATTCTATTTACCTCATTCTGCAAGGGCAGAAACGCTAAGACAAAGGAATAACTTCTAATTGTGGAATTTCAGTCACCAGATAATAGGAACATTTTTTTTGGGGGGGAAGAATCTTTAAAAATGCTTTTTAAGTCATCTATTCTGTTGTCAGACAATTATTGAGTACATAGTGGGTGTATTCCAGGTTATGTTCTCTGGAAGCAGCTGCTGAAATGAAATTGGAGTACAAGGATTTTATTAGGAATGAACATCTATGAAAAGAAGTAGGTGGAAGCAGAACTGGAGCAAGGGAGAAGTCAAATTGCAAAGCAGGGCTGCCAAAATCTCAGTCCATTTGTCATGGAGCTCTGGAGTCAGAACTGCCCATCACCGTTGTCCCAGATGGGCTTCTAGCCTTTATCCTCCTACATCACTCCCCTTGGTTGCTTGGGTACGAGATGCAGGCTTCCAGAAAAGGGCATGATCTCAAGTGAGGCAATCACTTTCTGCAAGTGAGGACAACCTAGATAGAGCCAACAGCTGGAGGTTGACAGCACTCCCAGGGGCTGGGCAGCAAGTCTTTCCATGAAGGGGCATCTGGATGGCACATCTCTGGATCTACCACAGGGTGCCAGACCTTGGGTAAGTGCAGGGAACAAGCAGATAAGAAGACACAGTCCCTTTGTTCAAGGAGAAATAGTTCCATCTGATCTATCAATGGTTACCTCTGACTACTTTTCTTTCTTAATTTTGATTGCCCAAAATCCTAGATGTGCCCAAAGCCCTAGAGGGGCTTTTCTGTTCATAGGCAAACAGGAATGATTATTGAAAACAGTAGACCTGGGTTTGCCCTTAGGAGGTCACTTTTCCTGAGCCTTTGTTTACTTACCTTTATGGTGAATAATATAAGTATCCTTTGGAGAGAGTTCTAGAAACTACACAAGATATTTATAAATTTTTTAGTAAAGAGTTCTAAATTTAGTAAGTACTCAGTAAATAGCAGCTATGGTTACTGCCCTCTTCATCATTATTGGATTCATGCTTACCACCATCAACCTTCTCTAAATATCTGTCAAGGTGGGCTTGAATCATCTTTCTGTCCTTCATTTTGAGCATGATATATCTTCTCAATTATGTCTAGATCCTCATATTCTACTTCAAAACTCTCTAGCTCTCTGCTTCTTATCAAATATGTCTAGATCCTCATATTCTACTTCAAAACTCTCTAGCTCTCTGCTTCTTATGAGTTTACTTCTGCCCATTTCCCCACCTCCCTTATACATATAGTTTTGTTCCTTTCTAAGAAAAATTTCCTTAATGCTTCTACTTCATCCTTAAGTTTTATTTCTTTGGCTACCAGTCATGTTTAGGAAGTTTGCATCTTTTAGCTAAGCAGACGTTTTTACAAAATGTTTTATTCTGTAAATTCCTCCAGGATGACTGGAAGAGAGCAGCAAACTCTCACTGACACACACCCCTCATGATTCCCTCTTTACTATTACTATCACACAACATATGCTTTCTGATTACATGTAGCATTTATAGGCATTCATTACTAGGATAGAGAATCATTTAACTGTAAAGCTAGAAGTAATAGAAACTTTTGGCCTTATCTACCTCATATAAAAGGTGGGGAAAATATTCTTAGAGAAATTAATTAAGTTGCTCATATTCATGCAGCTAGTAAAGCAGACACAAGCCTTGGTGATTAAAGTTGTTTAACTCTTTGCTCTTTTCTCTTCTTTATTTTCTGTACCAATTATGCTATTTTAAGTTTCATGTTCCTTGGGTATAAACACATGAGTCAATATAGTCACCAGAGACTTACTCTACAAGAACTTAATAAACATGTGAGGGAAGATGGTTCTTGTCTACCTTCTGTTTCCCCAGTTAGCCACATGAGAATAAGGGGAGATGGGAGAATCTTGAGCGGGTGGTTGTCTTTGTCACCATCCTCGCTTCTCTCCTGTCCCCATACTTCTGCCAGGGTTCCCACCCATACCATTAGCTAGGATATCTCTATTAGGTGATGTTTCAAGAAGAATTGGGGTCAGTTGCTTACTTACAGGTTCCAACCATCTTGCAATCCCAAATCTTAAATGTCAATTTCCTGGGACCTTCTTTTAGGTTGAGGGTAGGACCCTATTTTGCAAGGCTTAGAACAAATGTGGGAATCTGTAGATCCAACAAGTACTCTCAAATCTGAGCTGCTCAGGGGAATATACACTTAATCTGGGATGGAGAAAGGGAAGCGATTCCAGTTTTCTACTCATGAGGAAGTTTTACTGGGGCTTAGAGAGACATTTTAGTCATGTGAATAATCCCTGCCCTTTCCCTAATACAGCTCACAGAACCAGTGACTTCAGAGGGCTATGGGGTTTTCCCTTTGTTCAAGCTCTGGGTCATGGTGCTCTTTGCTGACAGTTTAATGCATATTTAGGAAAATTCAGTTTGTCTTGGGCCATTTCCAAACCACAGACCTCCTTTGCATTCCTGACTTCTCTACTGTGTCTTCCATGGGATTTGCAGAAGAGAACAAGACAGTATGGAGAGAAAAACAAATGATTCTGTATTTATTAATTATAATGGTAAAATTTCAAACTGGGAAGGTTATGTTTAAGTCAAAAGCTACCTCCCAAAGACCACAGAAGTGAGAAATTACAGATTATCTCATGTGTTTCTTAACAATGCATTTTTGGTGAACGTATCTTCCTTTGAGTAACTCAACAAGTTTTAAATTGGATATACTTTCAATGTAATGGTTGTTTGGGAAATTTTTATCTTCCTTAATTTTTTTGAGTTGTAGGTTCAGCAAACATCTTTTCCATTGCTTTTTGAAGCCCAAATACTGTTTTTGCTCATTCATTGATGATAATATGGTTTATATTATTAAAAGACTGTTGGTAATATAAATGCTACTTTGTAATTCCCAAAAGCCATAGAATTTTAACTTAGTCATCTTTATAGTTCCTAAACAATAAAGAAGCCATTGCATACTTTCTCCTTCTTATAAGCATCCATTCACAGGGACAGAGTAGTGATAGAGAAATGAGTTGTGCCTGCTCTCATGGAGTTCAACATCTAGGGAGAAATTAGACATTAAACAGGCAATTATATACCAGGAAGACCTCACCTTCTTAATCTCTGAATGCTATTGTTTAATAAAATTACAAGTGATACCAGATAAAATTATAAGTTGCCAAAGAGACACATGCACATAGGAATTACTCAAACTGTGTTGAATGTAGTGGTAATGAGTTGGCAACCTTAGCAGAAGAAGACTGGAGAAGAAAATTGGCAATTTTCACAAAGATAGCTCATGTTTTCAAGTTTGCAGTTTCTCTCTTTTTCAAAGGAAACCTAAATAATGGCCTTATGACTTTGGTTCAGAGCACAACTATTTAATCTGGTTGTTCCTGGAATGATCTGGGGAGTGACAGTGGGCAGGGAGGGAATGCAGGCCTGGCTTCATTTTTGCTTGCCCAGATTTAAAACACCGACTTCTTTTCAGAGATCTTGAAGATACTTTGTTTAACAATATAAATTAACAAATAAGAATAATAAAGATTTCAAGAAAATAGACTATTTCTGAATATTAAGAAGCCTGTATCAGTCAGGTGCGCTAGCCTCTGGACTAGCATGTCTAAGGAAGTATGAGAAACCTTGTTACTTGATATTGTTTCAAACTGGAGTGACTAATCTGATTGTAAAACAAAAGAAATTACTGCTTGCCCTAACAAAAGAATAGAGGAAAAGACTGACTTAGTAAACATTTCTACCTCTAGGTGTTTATCTGTAATTTTTATATGTGACCATTTCCAGCATAGTGAGGATAATCATTTCCTACTTTAAGAGGTTTCTGTTAGATACATAAACACATAGTATAACAATAAAAAGCAGGAAACTTTGAAATCATTACATGACAATAATTACATGACATGTACTTGCTCAGCACATATGGAACAAATATTCCCCATAATATAGGAGAATATTGGGTGATTTTTCAGTCTGTTTCAATTCCAGAAGCTCATGGTGGATATACTGCATTAGAGCCCTCTTTTGTTATCCTAATGGAACACTCCAACGTGGTACCACAGCATCAACTGTGAAACTTTAGCTAGATTCCTCTGCCATCCTTCTATCCCCAGCACTTTGTATCATTTTTGAAGTTCAGCTCAGGGTTCAAAAGTCAGATTTGCCACAGTGTACACTTGCAGAATGCATTCCTTTCAACTTTTTAAAAGTTTTAGATTCATCATTATGTGTAGAATGACTATAGGAAGATACTTCTATTTAGGGAATGTTGAATAAAAATAATTTTGTTTTTTGGCCTTAGACATTTTACCTGGAAGAACAAGATGAACCTGGCAAACATCCAGATACTGTGAGTCTGAAGTAAGGTCTCATTTGTCCAAGGAAGTTTTAGCATTTGAACAAGTTAGAAAGGATCTGATCTTTCAAGTAAATCCGGAGATAGTTCTGAAATACCAGGGTCAGGGGGAGAGGCTACAGCAGACTAGAGCAGTTGGTCAAGTTCTAGAACTAAGACACAGGGCAGGAGGCTTCAGGTAAGAAGCCCTGAGGCAAGGAACAGCTGGGCACCTGAGCAGAAATGGTCATGCAGGTCCTGTAAAGCAGAGGTCACCAAGCCCAGCTTCTGGGAGGCGAGTAGATCAGGAGACACTCAAGGTGAGCTGTGAAAAGAAGACAGAAGCGATTTGTTCTCCGACTCCTTTGAACTCCTGCTATGTGGGTGGGCCGGAGCTTGCAGGTGTCTGTAGCCAGGAGAGACAGGGCCTTGCGAAGATCAGCTTTCAGTTTTCTGTTATCCTCACCCCTTGTCTCAAGCTATTCAGCCAATATTGCATCTTTAATGGTTAAGCTCTGGGGCAGGTGGCTATTTGTAAGGCTACTAATTAGATAAAGGGACTGATTTGCACCAGGATGCAGATAATGCATGGAATTGTGCCAAGACCCACAGCTTAGGAGTTTATGACCCCCAGCTACCATGGCGACCATGCCTATTCAGGCTGAGGAGTCTTTTTGTTGTGGGATAGGAGGCAGCACACAGAGCAGAGCATCGGCTTCTGTGAGTTTGAAACTGAAAACCGAAAATGGAAGAGGAGAGGCAAGAAGGCAAGAGGGCATTAGATTTTCCATTTATACCCAAATGGGTACATTATTCTGCGGATTTGTTTCCACTTACTCATTAGAAAAAGCAGGGCCTTTCTTTGAGGGCAACAGTCAGATGAGTCTGAGATTTGGAAGAAACGTTTATTTGTGGATCTTTTCTTCTTGCACTGTCTTCACACTTCAAAGCCCTCACCTATATACCTTTGATTTCTTATCCTTACCTTAATTTTCTCCAAATGTTTCATTCTGCTCACTAAGCAGACATATTGTAAGGCAAGCCCATGACTTTAGAAAAAACTGAGATCTACTTTCTGATTAAAATGTGTGTATTATAATCATGGCATTCTAGAACTAGAAGACACAATAGAAATAGATGGTCACATGTCCAGTTTCCGTGCAACTGTCTTGTTGTCCTGGTGTACTAATTAATAGCTCTCTCTTTCATGCTCAAAACCAACTTAGTTGGGCAATGGCTATTCTACTTCGAGACTATATTATACAACTCTTCATTCTATAGACAAAGAAAGACCCAGAGTAGTTAAAAAACTTGACTACCAGGCTGGAGTCAGACTCTTGGAAATGGAGAGAATCATTAAAAGAGATGCCATCATAGTCAGTGACATGAGGACTATTGAATCTAGGCTAAACTCGAGGGGGGGTTACATAAAGAGGCTTAAATATTGAGAGAAGCAGGAGAAGGAGGGATGAGGCATAAGATTGGAGAAAGAACAGATTAAAAGTCATGTAAGTAGACAAATGAAAGGATGACAAGTTGTAGTCAGAGACTGGGATGTTGAATTTATGCTTTCAGAGGTGGAGAATTAATAGTGTGGCCTGAAGTTGTGGAGACCCCAGCAGGAAATTAATGACCTGCTAAAGGATTAACCGAAGAGAGTTTAGGGTGCCTGGGTGGCTCAGTTGTTAAGTGTCTGCCTTCGGCTCAGGTCATGATCCCAGGACCCTGGGATCGAGCCCCACATCAGGCTTCCTGCTCATTGGGAAGCCTGCTTCTCCCTCTCCCACTCCCTCTGCTTGTGTTCCCTCTCTCACTGGCTCAATCTCTCTCTCTGTCAAATAAATAAATAAAATCTTTAAAAAAGAGAGTTTAATAAAGGAACCATTTATAGAGATGTGAGCAGGCAAAATAAAAAATGCAAACAGGAATGGTAATACATTCAGGAACTAGCAGTGACAGGAGGCTAAGCCATTTTCATTCTTGGACCTGAAGAACCAAGGAGAGGGAGTGATGTTACTAGAATCTGGTTGATTTTGTAGCCATGAGAGAGGGATTGCTTCTAGGAGCTCTGGCCATACCTAGATGAATGCAGGTCTTGCCAAAACCTTGGCTGAAAAAGAATGTGGGCAGATGGGATCACTGTCTCCTCCCACCCTTGGATCTCTTGCCAGGACCTTCTATTGGTTAAACCTAACCAGAAGGCAGAAAGAAGCAGAGAAGCACAAAATTTGGATCTGACAGGCAAGCATAAAATAATCAACACTTCAAAGAATTGTGAAAATAGAGTTGTAGCAGTTGTCTGTATGTATTGGCTTCATCCAGGATGATGGTGAGATGTGGGGTGAAGAAAAGATATAATATTATCTTACAGAGGTTTATATACTTCAGTGTCATTCTACAGAATAATACTGAGTCTTAAAAAAATGACCAGAAGGCAGCCAAAGATTTTGAAGTCTCAAAAAGTAAGTAAAACATATTCAGAAAATTTTGATGTTATCTGTATTTTATATTCCTATTACTCCAAATTACAGATCTTTGTAAAGAGTAAGAAACTGGTTATACATGCTACCTTAAACAACTAGAAAACCAAAGAAAATATATGAAGCAATGGTTTTCAGACATGGTCAACAGGCAGCTCAGGGGAGTGATTCTTGAGAGAAGGGGAACAATGGAAAGAACTCTGTATTTTTCACAGTTACTGCTTGGGAGAGTTTCCAGGCTACAGCTCACTGAAGGGAACTCTTATGGAGCCTGCATGAGTTACCAAATTACTGAATTAAGAGGATAGAGTTTTCGGTTCAGGGAGGCCAAAGTGGCTAGAATTTGCAGAGAAACCTACAGGGGGAAAAAGGATTCCAGAGATTTACTGGGGTTTGTGGGGGGTAAGGTTCCCTCAAAATTTTGACTATATACTTTTCTAAGCATGCCTATGAGAAAATGATTCTAGGCCAGGGAAAGAAGCATTGTAAGGAGTAGTCGAATAGTCCCTACAGCTTAGACAGGTTGGTAATAGTTCAATTTCCCACCAGCCAGAATAGAAAGACCTAATACATGGGACATAAGATAAATAGGATCCTTAGAAAGGATAAAATTAGCTATAGACTAAAGAGTCCTCTGGATTCACCCTAACACATTTTAAAGCGAACAATGATAAAATCAAACTGATTACTGGCAATTAAACTGTGTCCCAGAAAAATCTTCACAATATTAAAAGAATATAACAAAATCCAGCAACCAAAAATGTAATATTTACTAGGTCTAGCATATAAACAAAAAGATTATCAAACATTCAAAGAAACAGAAAAGTATGACTTATAAGAAGGAGAATTCAATCACTAAAAACAAATTCAGAAATGACCCGGGAATTTGACTTATCAGATAAGGTGGTAAAAAAGCGTTTTAAATAAACTCTTACACATTTTAAAGTACAAAGAACAATATGAATACAACAAGGACAGGAAACAGATGGTTAAAAAAGACAAAGTGGATTTTCTAGAGTTGAAAAATACAAAATCTGAAGTACAATGAAAATAACTAACACAATGTTAAACAATGCAGAAGGAAAGAATAGTGAATTCCAAGACATAACAATAGATTCTATATAATATAAAACACAGAAAGAAAAATGGCTAAGAAAAAGCGAACAAATCATTGGTCACCTGTGGGACACAGTGTGAAACAATATCAAGCCATTTAGTATGGGTATAATCAGACTCCCAAAGAAATAGTAGAAAAGTATTTAAAATAATAATCATTGAAAAATTTCTAAATTTTATGAGAACTAAAAATATATAGATGCAAGAAGCTAAATGAATTGCAAGCAGGAGAAATATGAAGAAAAACACACCAGGGAAGAGTATAACACTAAAATTAGTCAAAACTAAAATTGAAGAGGAATTATTAGAAGTAGATAGTGGGAAAAAGACCTCTTAAATACAGAAGAACAAAGATAAGGGTGACAACTGATTTGCCATTGGAGATAATGCGACCCAGGAGACAATGAAGCAACATCTTTAACTTTTTTGAAAGAAAAATAGTCAACTTAGAATTCTTTCCCCAGTGGAAAGATCATTCAAAGACAAAGGTGAAATAAAGCCTTTTTCAGACATATGAATGCTGAAAGGTTTAATTAACAGCAGATCTACACTACAAGAAATATTGAAGTGCTTCAGGCAGAAGAAAAATGATACCGTATAAAAATCTAGATGTATATAAAGAAATGAACAGTTCTGAAAATGATCATTGTGTGAGTAAAAAAGGGACAATTTTAATTTTATTTAAATCTCTTTAAAAGATAATGAACTTTAATTTTAAAAAGTTCATTGTCTTTTTTTAAAGATTTTATTTATTTATTTGAGAGAGACAGTGAGAGAGAGAGCACAAGCAGGGGTAGGGGCCAAGGGAGTGGTAGAGAGAGAGAGAGAGAGAGAGAGAGAGAAGCAGACTTACCACTGACCAGGGAGCCTGATATGGGGCTTGATCCCAGAACACTGGGGTCATGACCTAAGCTGAAGGCAGACACTTTAACCGACCGAGCTACCGAGGTGTCCCAAAAGTTCATTGTTTTTTATGACCACTGGAATAGATTTGCAAATATCTATCTCAGAGCTTGTAATAAATAAAAAAAAAAACCTGCAAACAGCAATTTAGAAAGTAAATTTTGCACAGAAAAAAAAAGCATTCAATGGACTTAAAATTCAGTAGCATTTTTGGATATTCTAGAATGCATCCTCAATGAAACAGATATTTCTTTAATAGTAAAAATTGATTAGAAAAAACAATTAGGATTACCTAACCAATTATAGACAAGCATTTTGTGGTATTCTTGCATGATTCCATCTCTCTACTTTTCTCTCTCAGTCCCTATCTGTCTCTCTCAAGTATTAACAGTTTCAATGACTGAATCTTCAGGTTTCTGCTTTCTTTTCACTTAAAAAAAGCTTGAGAATTTTCTATGTCCTTAAATATCTTTAAACATAAATTAAGAGCTCTCTAATATTCCATTGTAAGGAAATACAATAATTTAACACTTCCCTTCCTATAGATCATTTAGGTTGTTGTCATATTTTTACTTTAATAAATATTGTTCCATTGAATCTTCTTGGAATGTATGTTTATTAAATCTTTAGGATAGCTTTCTGGAAGTGAAATTATACTAAAAAAGTTATGGACATTTAAAAAAGATAATGATCTCTTTAAAGCAAAAAGAATTAACAATGTAGTATGAGATTTGTAACATATAGTAGTAAAAAGTATAGCAGAAGTACAATGGATGAGAGGAAGCAAATAGAAGTATGCTAGTGTGAGTTTCTTATAATATGCAAGAAGTAATTAAAATTATTTGAAGGTAGATTTTGATAAACAAATGAATGATGTATATTGACAACTCTAGAGGTGCCACTAAAGAAGTAAGACAAAGAAGTATAGATATTAAGTCAATAGTGGAGATAAAATGAAGTATATTAATCTTCAGGGAATTCAAAAGGAAGCAGTTAAAGACACAGAAAAAAAGAATAAAAAATAGATGGGACAAAAAAGAAAAGAAATATTAATATAATAACCCATATTATTAATATAATAACCCATGAATAACCATTCATGATCAAAACTCTTAGAAAACTAGGAATAGGAGGAAACTTTCTCAGCTTGATAAAGAATACCTGCAAAAAACCTATAACTGATATCATACTTAATGGTGAGAAACTAGAAGCTTTTTCATTAAGATCGGGCACAAGGCAAGTATGTCTCCTTTCACTACCTCTTTGTGACATTGTACTGGATATCCTGCCTAACGCAATAAAGAAAGGAAAGGAAACGAAATGTATACAGATTGGTAAAAATAAAGAATACTTTGTTCACAAATTATATGTCATCCATGTAGAAAATCCAAAGAATGGACAAAAACACTCCCAAAACTATAAGCAATTACAGCAAGGTTGTAATATACAAAAGTTGATTACTTTCCCAAATACCAGTAATGAATAGATGAAATCTGAAATTAAAAGCACAATAGCACCCATTATATTACATTACATTACACCCATTTACATTAGCACCCACCAAAGTGTAATTAAGGTATAAAAATAGTAATGAATGTGTTTTCAATAATAACAAAATATGTACAAGATCTATATGAGGAAAATTACAAAACTCTGATGAATGAATCAAAGAAAAACTAAATGAATTGAGAGATATTCCATGTTTATGGATAGGAAAACTCAAGATATCAATTCTTCTTAATCTGATCCATAGGTTCAATTGAATTGCAATAAAAATCCCAGCAAGTTATTCTGTGGATATTGACAAATGTTTCTAACATTTATATGGAGAGGAAAAGGACCCAAATAGCCAAAACAATATTGACAGAGAAGAACAAAATTGGAGGACCGATGCTAACCAATCTCAAGACTTAGTATAAAGCCGGAGTAATCAAGACAGTGAGGTATTAGCAAAAGAATAGACAAATAACTCAAAGTCACAGGAGATAGAAAGGCCAGAGATAGATTCACATAAATACAGTTAACTGATTTTCAACAAAGGAGCAAAGGAAATACAATGGAGCTAGTTAGTCTCTTCAGCAAATGGTGCTGGAACAATTGGATATCTACATGCAGAAAAATGAATTTAAACACAGACCTTACACCTTTCACAAAAATAAACTCAAAATGGCTCGTAGATCTGCATGTAAAACAAGAAACTCTAGAACTCCTAGAATATAACATAGGAGAAAACCTAGATGACCTTTTTAGATATAACACCAAAATAATCCACAAAAGGAATAACTGGTAAGTTGGACTTCATTAAAATTAAAATCTTCTGCTCAGTGACAGACAATGTCAAGAAAATGAGAAGACAAGTCACAGCCTGGGAAAAAATATTTGCAAAAGACACATCTGATGAAGGACTATTATCCCAAATACACAAAGAACCTTTAAAATGCAACAAAGAGAAAATTAACAATCAGATTAAAAAATGGCCCAAAGACCTTAATAGATACCTCACCAAACAGATGGCAAACAGGCATATGAAAAGAGGCTCCACAATTTATGACATCAGGGAAATGCAAACTAAAACAAAGAGATGGTATTACACACCTATTAGAATGACCACAATCTGCAACATTTAAAACAACAAATGCTGGAGAGGATCTGGAACAACAGGAACTTCTCATTTATTGCTGATGTAAACACAAAATAGTACCACCACTTTGAAAGACAGTTTGGTGGTTTCTTACAAAACTAAACACACTCTTACCATATGATCTAGCTATCATGCTCTTCATAATTACCCAAAGGAGTTGGAAACAAGTCTGCACAAAAATCTGCACATGATGTTTATAGAAGCTTTAGTTATATTTGCCCAAACTTGGAAGCACGAAGATATTCTTCAGTAGATGAATGAATAAACTCTGGTACATCTAAAAACAGTATATTATTCAGTTCTGAAAAGAAATGAACTATCAAGTCATGAGAAGACATGGAGGAACCTTAAATCTCAATTATGAAGTGAAAGAAGCTAATCTGAAAGGGGTACATACTATATGATTCTAACTGTATTCCATCCTGTAAAAAGCAAAACTATGGAGATAGTAAAATGATCAGTGGTTTCCAGGGGATAGTGTTGAAGACAGTTGAATAGAGCACAGGATTTTTAGGGAAGTGAAAATATTCTATAGGATACCATAATGGTGGATACATGTTATTATATTATTGTCCCAACCTATAGAATGTATAATACTAAGACTGAACCCTCAGGTAAGCTATAGGCTTTGGGAAATTATAATGTGTCAATGTAAGTTTATCAGCTGGAACAAATGTACCATTCTAGTGAGTCACGGTGATAATGGAGGAGGCTATGCATGCATGTATGGGGCAGGGGACATATGGGAAATCTCTCAACTTTCTCCTCATATTTGCTGTGAACTTCAAAAATTAAGTCTTAAAAAATTCATGTAGTAGATTTAAACCCAAATGCATTGACAATGATATTAAATGTCAATTGTTTAAATTAGCTTTGTTATATAGAAATATAATATGAGCCACATATATAATATAAATTTTTCTTTAGTCACATGAATAAAAGCATGTGAAATTAATTTTAATAACTTATTTAACCCCAAATATCTAAAACGTCATTTCAATATGTAGTCAAGTAAATATTATGAAGATACTTTCTATTTTATTTTCATATAAGACCAAGTCTTCAAAATCTTGTGTGTATTTTATACTTAAAGCACATGTCAATTTATAGTAGCCATATTTCAAGTGCTCAATAGCCATATATGGCCAATGTCTACCATGTCGTACAATGTAGGTCTAAATATTTTCATTAAAAGTCAAATATTGTCATCTTGGATTAAAAAAGTAAGACTCAACTATATGCCATCTATAAGAAATCTACTTTATTTATTTAAATTCAATTAGCCAACACATAGTACATCATTAGTTTCAGATGAAGTTTTCAATGATTCATCAGTTGCATATAACACCTAGTGGTCATCATACCATGTGCCCTCCTTAATGCCCATCACCTAGTTATCCCATCCCCCACCCACCTCTCCTTCCACAACCCTCAGTCTGTTTCACAGAATCAAGTCTCTCATGGTTTGTCTCTCTCTCTAATTTATTCTCATTCAGTTTTCCCTCCCTTACCCTATGATCCTCTGCACTATTTCTTATATTCCACATATGAGTGAAATCATATGATAATTATCTTTCTCTGATTGACCTATTTCACTTAGCATAAGTTCCAGTTCCATCCACCTTGATGTAAATGGTAGGTATTCATCCTTTTTGATGGCTGAGTGATATTCCATTGTACATAAAAACTGCATCTTCTTTATCCATTCATCTGTTGAAGGACATCTCAGCTCTTCCACAGTTTGGCTATCGTGGACATTGCTGCCAGGAACATTGGATAAACTCAAAATGTATGAAAGACCTAAATGTGAGACAGGAATCTATCAAAATCCTAGGGAACACAGGCAGCAACCTCTTTGGCCTCGGCTGCAGCAACTTCTTGCAAGACACATCTCTAAAGGCAAGGGAAACAAAAGCAAAAATGAGCTATTGGGACCTCATCAAGATAAAAAGCTTCTACACAACAATAGAAAGAGTCAACAAAACTAAAAGGCAACTTACAGAATGGGAGAAGATATTTGAAAATGACATATCAGATAATGGGCTGGTATCCAAAATCTATATAAAGAAACCCACTTGAAATATAAAGACACAGATGGAGTACCGGGTGGCTCAGTTAAGGTCCAACTCTTGATCTTGGCTCAGGTCATGATCCCACGGTCCTGGGATCAAGCCCCCATCAGTGAGTCTGCTTCTCCTTCTGCCCCTCCCTTCCATTCATGCTGTCTCTCAGACAAATAAATAAAACCTTTAAAAAATATATAATGGCATAGATAATATAAAAATAAAAGGAAATATATAGATATTCTATGCAAAAGAAAGTTGGAGTTGCTACATTAATATCAAAGTAAATTTCAGAATAAGTAATATACCAGGATAAATAGGGACATTTCAAAATGATGAAGAGGTAAGTCCGTCAAGAGACCTTAACAAGCCTAAATGTTATTGCATGTCATAAAATAACTTCAAAATATATGAAATTAGTCTGGTAGAAATTAAAGGACAACAAGACAAACTCACAATTACGGTTGTATATTTTAATAGTTCTATTTGTTGATAGAGTTATCAGAAAAACTAGTGAGGACAAGAGGACTAAACAACATGATCAGCCGAATTGACCTGTAGACACTTATAGACACTTATAGAAAAATTCACTCAACAATAGCAGAATAAATATTCCTTTCAAGTGCATGTGGAATATTCACCAAGGTAGACTATATTCTGAGCCATAAACCAAATCCCAATAAGTTAAAAAAAAAACCATTGAAATTATACAAAGTATGTTCTCTAATCATAATGGCTTTAAGAAGAAATCAATACAAGAAGGATATCTATTTAAGGAATCTTCAGATTTGGAAATTAAAAAACACAATTAAAAAAACAAGACATGGGCCAAGGAAAAAATTACAAAGAATGCTAGAAATTATTTTGAACTGAAAAAAATGAGAGAGTATAGCAACACATGTGGGATGAAGTGAAGGCAGTGCTTCAAATGGAAACTTAAAGCATTAATTTCTATTCAGATGGGAGAAAGTTCTCAAATCCATGATCTAAGCTTCCATCTGAGGAAACTAGAAAAAGATGAGAAAATTAAACACAGAGTAAGCAGAGGAAGGAAATAATAAAGATTAAAGCAGAAATAAAGAAAAAAGAGGAAAATAGAGGAAAATCAATGAAAAACATATTTCACAGTAATTCCACTCCTAGGTACTTATCAAGAAAAATGAAAACAAATGTCCACAGAAAGACTTGTACTTGAATACTCAGAATAGCTTTATTTGAAATAGTCAACAAGTGGAATGAATTCAAATGTCTATCAGTTGGTGAATAGATTTACAAATTGTGGTGTGTCCACACAATGAAATATTACTCAGCAGTAAAAAGGAACAGATTACTTATACATACAACAACATAGATGAATCTTAAAAGTATTATGCTAAGCAAAAAAAAGCAGATGCAAAATTTTATATGATTTTGTTATATGATTATGGTATATGAAATTTAAGCAAAAGCAAAACTAGCAACAGAAAACAGATCAGTGAGTATTAACATAACATAATTAAAAAAAATAGAAAGCAAATCAGTGGTTTCCAGGAGCAAATTTTAGGAGTGATGGAAATATTCTATATCATGATTATGAGAGCTGCTGTAAGACTATATACATTTGTCATGACTCTTTGAATTGTTCACTTAAAGTCAGTGTATTTTATTATACATAAATTGTACTTCAGGGGCGCCTGGGTGGCTCAGTTGGTTGGGCGGCTGCCTTTGGCTGAGGTCGTGATCCCAGAGTCCTGGGATCGTGTCCCACATCGGGCTTCCAGCTCCACGAGGAGTCTGCTTCTCCCTCTGACCTTCTCCCCTCTCATGCTCTCTCTCATTGTCTCTATCTCAAATAAATAAATAAAAAAAATCTTAAAAAAAATAAATTGTACTTCAATAATGTTTCATTAGGAAAAAGAAAAAAATGTGAGCTGCAGATGATGTTTTACAAGCTAGTTTTATTTTTTTAAGGTTTTTTATTTATTTATTTGACAGAGAGAGAGAGAAATATCACAAGTAGGCAGAGAGGCAGGCAGTGAGAGAGAGGGGGAAGCAGGCTCCCTGCTGAGAAGACACCCCCCATGTGGGGCTTGATCCCAGGACCCTGAGATCATGACCTGAGCTGAAGGCAGAGGCTTTAACCCACTGAGCCACCCAGACGCCGCTACAAGTTAGTTTTAAAAAAATTATGTGTTTACATGCTTATTTAAAAGAAAAAATATCAAATGGAACAAAAGGATATAAGATGAAAAAGTAAAAGTTCTTTGTTCAATTTCCTACTTCTTGGGGCATATTACCAAACAGTTTCTGTTTCTTCCCTTCCTTTCCCTTTCCTTCCCTTCCTTTCCCTTCCTTTCCCTTCTCTTTGGTTCCTCCTCTTTCCCTCCCTTCTCCTCCCCTCCCCTCCGTTCCCCTTCCCTCCCTTGTAACCAAACAGGGCACAAGAAAATAAGACTGTCTGATAATCAAAAGATTTCAGAATGGACATATTTGCTTTCTAGAAGTGCTAACTTCTGACCTAGACCTCAGTGGTTCTATGTGCACAGCTGCTTAGTGAAATCACCTATTGTTTTCAGGAATCTGTTCTTTTTTTTCCTCATGATCACGTTGCAGTATATTTTCTTTATAGACCTGCCACTGGAGATCTTAAGAAGTAGAGTATATATCCGCGTGTCTCTTGGAGTTCATGCTTTAGTCTTAAATGCTTTTGCTCTCTTCAGTGTTCCTTTTCCCCATGGGTATTCAATCATGTCTATGACAAACCAGCGTTGCATGTGACTCTCCTAGTAATGCCATATGGTTTCCCTGAGTGGGGATGGATGGAGGAATTTATTGACTTTGATCATTGGACTATAACAAATACAATTATGGCATGGGAAATTTCCTACTAGAGTTCAAGAGAAAATGGGGTAACCCCCTCCTTTGGATGATTTGTGTGTCTGAATGAATCAGGAGGTTTTCCCTAGATCTCATCCTCTTTCACATGTAATCATGGAGATGGTGTGCCCATCTGCATTACTGGTGGAGGGTTTCTCTCCACCCCCATTGCCAATCAAATAATCACTCCTTTAAAACAGAGGGAATGATTTAGCAGTTGAAGTGTTGGCTTTGAAACATTTAGATGTGGTGGCATCTTTCAAAATTTCATCAGGATTGACTTAGTCCTTCATTCTGGAAATATCACAACCACATGGAATCCTAAGCCATTACAGAAAAGCTGACTTTATAAGAAACCCCAAACTTGGGGGCCTATTGTCTCTGAGATTGTTGAATATATAAAACATCATTTTCTGAACTATGGCATACAACTAAGCACCTAAAATTCTGACCTTAGTTATCCCTGGTAGATTTCAGCATTTTAAATAGAGAATGTAAATTAAATACTTAGTTCAACTTTTAACTTACAATGCCATATGTGTTTTCAGACTGAGTGCTTTTATGCTTTTTTATAGTTGTATAGTTGTCCCTATGAATAGATAGATCACATTGTTTAGGTAAGTTACCATTTGAATGTTGCCTTCTGAAACTAGCAGCATCAGCCTTCTGTTTAATTTGCGTTCTTATAAAAGGGAAAAGAGAGAAACTAAGTAAGGTTCAAAGCCAGGATGCCCAGTCAGAACTTCTGCTTTATGCACTGTTTCCAATGAAGTGAATTGGCAGGGAGTTGGATGCTCCCTCAGCCTTATCCTGGCCTCCTTGAGGACTGTCACTGTCATTGTGGTGACCCATAGCCTCAGTCAAATAATAAAGAATGTTTCTCGAGCTCACAAAGCGATGTCATATGTAACACAGTGTCTGAGGGAGGCAAGTAGAGGTGGAGGCAAGGGGTCAAAGCAAAGGTCACTGGAATACAAGGAAATGCTTTTGTGTGGGAGGCACAACCTGCTGTGTGATTGCCAAGATCTCTCTGGAGGAGAATCAGCCAAATTTGTTCGCACACTTGATGGGATGGGAAGCGTCCTCAGAGGTGTGCAGTCCGTTGGGTGGCTGGGTCACTGAGAAACACAGGGGCCCACTTAGCTCAGACCTGAGCTAAAGCCCATTAAAACAGTAAAAATATAGCCACCCAGCCCTTTTTTTTCAGGCCTCATTAAATGGCAACAGTTCTGTGTCTTTTGGCAGCCCTGATGCCTCACCCCTGTTGACCCAGGAGTCTGGCACCATGCAACGTTGGAGAGCTGTTCAGTCATCCTTTCTGCACTCCTACTGGGTTCTTGGGCTATCTCCCTGGGCCCTTGGGCTCCTGGGTAGTTTCTGATGTGTTTTTCACCTGTGTGATACTGCTTGTAGTTCTCGTTGTTTGGTGAGGCTGTGGTGGATCCTCCCAGCCTTGGGAACAAAAGGGTTCTGATAAGCGTCTCTTGAGCAGCTGATCTCTATTAAATAATACATGCCTTTCTATTTTTTTTTTCTAACACCCTGTGGGTTGCCAATGGCACTGTGTCCCCTAGTCCAAACAGCGCTAAGGAATGGGATCCTTGTGAGTTTTCTTTTTAAAGCAGCCAGTAGGTCTCAATAAGGGCTCTTTCTTAACATCAATCACCATTCTGTTGAGAGTTCTGGGGAGACTATTTTAATTGACCAGAACCACATCCAGTTGTTCGATCACGGAAAACGAATGCTATTAGATTGGTTTCTCTTTGCACACTTTGCAGAGTTAAAGATTAAACATACAAGCACTCTGTTACTAAGATATAATAAGCCAAATAATTTCAAGGGCTTTTTTCATCTTAAAAATTGGATGGAATTTCAAACATCATGATGAAAATATTCTCTGTGCTAACAGAGGGTTCTATGGATCCTTTATTTTCCTCTTATATAACTGACATTGATGTAGCATGAACAGATGCTTGAAGGCTCTGTTTAATTGGAATTGCAAACCTGGACAAATTTTCTAGTTACCCTAAGTTTTCTAGTTATTCTTCTCCTCTGTAAAATGGGGATGATAACAGCACCTATCTCCCCAAAACGTTATGAAGATTTAATGAAATAATCCATGCACAATGACTTCCATGTAGTAAGAAATAAATGTTAGCCAAGAAAGTTTCCCTAATACAAATATGCAGAAATGTCATAGTTGGCTAAGTGAATTTGATTGAAATGACTGTATAAAATTAAGTTTTAAAAATTACAGACAGAAAAATTGTATGTGTTGTGGCCTACATTGTGTCCCTATGCTAGATAAAATGAACTTTTTTGTTGTCTTCTCCTTCCCTTCCCCACTGGGTTGATGTATCCAGTGTTAACTCATCAGGGAGAATTGAGGAGTACAGGTGACTGCTTTTGTTTTTCACTCCCTTCCTGTGCTTATATCTCTCATAGCCTTACTAAATTGTATTGGGATTATTCATTCAGTTGTCTGAGTTAGCCACTAAGCCAAGAGCTTTTTGAGGACAGAAACTTTGTCTTATTTATCTTTGTCTCATGAGCACTTTGTTTCATAGCACTTGGTGCATGGTGCCATGGTAGGTCCCGAAAAAAAATGTTTCATGACTGATTGAATGTATTTTTAAGGACTATGTGCCAGCTTATAGTAGTACTTTAAGCATTCTCAATAGTTTATTTTATTTATTTATTTTAAAACCTATGGCCTTTTCATTTATTTATTTATTTAAAAAGGTTTTATTTATTTATTTGATAGAGATAGAGATCACAAGTAGGCAGAGAGGCAGGCAGAGAGATGGGGGGAAGCAGGCTCCTTGCTGAGCAGAGAGCCTGATGAGGGGCTCGATCCCAGGACCCTGAGATCATGACCTGAGCTGAAGGCAGAGGCTTTAACCCACTGAGTCACCCAGGTGCCCCACCCCGATAGTTTGTTTTTGCTGTTATTTCCCTTGCCTCAGGTGACAGATCTAGAAAAATGTTACTATGAGTGATGGCAGAGAGGTACCACCTGTGCTCTCTTCAAGGATTTTTGTGGTTTCAGGTCTCGCATTTTGGTCTTTAATCCATTTTGAGTTTGTATGTGTGTGTGTGTGTATGTGTGTGTGTATGTGTGTACTGTGTAAGCACATGGTCTAGTTTCATTCTTTTGCCTGGTTGTTCAGTTTTCCCATTACCTTTTGTTGAAGAGACTATCCTTTCTTATTGGATATTCATTCCTCCTTTGTCAAAGATTAATTGACCATATAGTTGTGGGTTTATCTCTGTGTTTTTGGTTCTATTCCATTGATCTACATGTCTATTTTTATGTTAGTACCATACTGTTTTAATTACACCACTTTGTAATATAACTTGAAGTCTGAAATTGTGATACCTCCAGTTTTGTTTTTCTATAAGATAGCTTTGTCTAATTGAGGTCTTCTCTGGTTCCACACAAATTTTAGGAATTATTTGTTCCAGTTCTGTGAAAAATGCTGTTGGTATTTAAATAGAGATTGCAGGTGTGCGTGGGTGGCTCAGTCCTTAAGTGTCTGCCTTTGGCTCAGGTCATGATCCCAGGGTCTGGGATGGAGCCCCACATCTGGGTCCCTGCTCACTGAGAAGCCTGCTTCTCCGTCTCTCACTTCCACTGCTTGTGTTCCCTCTCTTGATGTCTCTCTCTCTCTCTCTGTCAAACAAATAATAAAATCTTAAAATAAAACAAATAGGGATTGCATTAAACCTATAGATTGCTTTGGTTGTATAGACATTTTAACAATATTTGTTCTTCCAACCCAAGAGCATGGAATGTCTTTCCATTTCTTTGTGTCATCTTGAATTTCTTTCATCAGTGTTATATTGTTTTCAGATCACAAGTCTTTCATTTCTTTAAGTTTATTACTTGGTATTTTATTGGTTTTGATTCAATTGCAAATGGGATTGTTTTCTTGATTTCGCATTCTGCTGCTTCATTATTAGAGTATAGGAATGCAACAGATTGATTTTGGACATTGATTTTATATCCTATAACTTTGTTGAATTCATTTATCAGTTCTAGTAGTTTTTTGGTGGAGTCTTTAGGGTTTTTATATCTAGTCTTATGTCATCTGCATATAGTGAGAGTTTTACGTCTTCCCTACTAATTTGGATGCCTTTTATTTTTTTATGTTGTCCAATTGCTAAGGCTTGGACTTCCAGTACTATGCTGAATAATAGTAGTAAGAGTGGACATCCTTGTCTTGTTCCTTACCTTAGGGGAAAAGCTCTCAGTTTTTGCCATTGAATATGATGTTGGTTGTGGGTTTTTCCATATATGGCCTTTATTATGTTGAGTATATTCCCTCTAGACCTACTTTGCAGGGAATTTTTATCATGAATGTATTTCATACTTATCAAATGCTTTTTCTATGTCTATTGAAATGATCATGTGATTTTTATCCTTTCTTTTATTGATGTGATATATCAAATTGATTATTTTGTGAATATTGAACCACCCTTGCAACCTGGGAATAAATCCTGCTTGATCATAGTGTGTGATTTTTAGACTATATTGTTGGATTCAGTTTGCGGATATATTGGTGAGGATTTTTGCATCTATATTCATGAGAGATATTGGCCTATAGTTTCTCTTTATCCAGTTTTGGTATCAGGGTGATACTGGCCTTATAGAATGAATTTGGAAGTTTTCCTTCCTCTTGTATTTTTTTGGAATAGTTGGAGAAGTATGGGTATTAACTCTTCTTTAAGTGTTTGGTAGAATTCACCTGTGAAGCCGTCTGGTCCTGGACTTTTGTTTTTTGGGAGGTTTTTTTTTTTTTTTTTTTTTTTATTGCTGATTCAATTTCATTGCCGGTAATGGGTCTGTTCAATTTTCTATTTCTTCCTATTTTAGTTTTGGTGGGTTATATCTTTCTAGGAATTTATCCATTTCTTTTAAGTTGTCCAATTTGTTGGCATATAGGTTTTCATAATATTGTTACATCAAAATAAAAAGTTTCTGCACAATGAAGAAAATGATCAACAAAACTAATAGGCAATGTACTGAATGGGAGAAGCTATTTGCAAATTACATATTCGATAAAGTGTTAGTATCCAAAATATATAAAGAACTGATACAACTCAATACCCAAAAAAACAAGTAATCCAATTGAAAAGTGGGCAGAAGAGGGGCACCTGGGTGGCTCAGTGGGTTAAAGCCTCTGCCTTTGGCTCAGGTCGTGATCTCAGGGTCCTGGGATCGAGCCCCACATCGGGCTCTCTGCTCAGCAGGGAGCCTGCCTCCTTCTCTCTCTCTGCTTGCCTCTCTACCTACTTGTGATCTCTCTTCCTCTCTGTCAATTAAATAAATAAAATCTTTAAAAAAATATAAAAAGTGGGCAGAAGATATGGACAGACATTTCTTCAAACAAAACATACAGATGGCCAATAGACACATGAAAAGATGCTCAACATCACTCATCATCAGGGAAATACATATCAAAACTTCAATGAGATATCCCCTCATACCCATAAGAATGGCTAAAATAAAAAACGTAGGAAAGAAAAGTGTTGACAAGGATTTGGAGAAAAGGAAACCCTCTTGCACTGTTGGTGGTGTGCAAATTGGAGCAGTCACTCTGGAAAACAGTATGGACATTCCTTTGAAAACTAAAAATAAAATTATCCTATAATCAAGGAATCACCTTTGTGGGTATTTGCCCTCAAAATAAAAAAAAACCACTAATTCAAAAGAATACATGTACCCCTATGTTTATTGAATCATTATTTATAATAGCCAAACTATGGAAGGAGACTAAGTGTCTATCAATAGATTAATTAGATAATGAAGAGGTGACATATATGCAT
The DNA here is from genome assembly GCA_028533885.1 of Nasua narica. Classification (NCBI taxonomy): domain Eukaryota; kingdom Metazoa; phylum Chordata; class Mammalia; order Carnivora; family Procyonidae; genus Nasua; species Nasua narica. The sequence continues at coordinate 33,441,530 of CM052802.1, forward strand.
ATATATATATATACACACATACATATATACACATTTTATAGATATATTTCTATATACATATTTAATATATATATAAAATTCAGCCATAAAGAAGAATGAAATCTTGCCATTTGCAATAACATGGATAGAGCTAAAGAATCTAATGCTAAGTGAAATAAGTTAGAGAAAGTCAAATGCCATATGATCTCACTCATATGTGGAATTTAAGAAACAAAACAAATGAAGGGAAAAAAAAAGAGAGAGAGAGAGAGAGAGAGACGAACCAATAAACAGACTCTTAACTACAGAGAGCAAACTGATGGTTACCAGAGGAGTGGCGGGTAGGGGGATGGGGGAAATAGAAGATGGGGATTAAAGAGTACACTTGTCATGATGAAAAAATAAAACAAAATTAAAAATTTAATATAATTTTAAAAAGCATAAAATGTGTTTATGATGAGAAAATATTATTATAGTGATGAGTATATTATGTTTAATATCAAATAATTTAAAAATAGTTTTTAAAAATTTTTGATTTTTTTAATATTTAAAAAATATTTCAAATATACCAAAAAGTTCAAAAACTAAAATAACAGATGCCCACATATCTATCACTAAAATTAAACAAATGCAAATACTTTGCTTTAGTGCTTTCTCTGTCTTTATAAAAACACAACGTTAAAGATAGAGCCCCTTCCCCCCACCCCAACCCCTGCCTCTTGTTTCTCTCTCCCTCTCTTTCTGGAGGTAACTACTATCCTGAAATGCTGTGTATTTTCTTTACAGTAAAAGTTCAAAGCTATTGGAAATTTTATTTTTTGAAAATCAAAGTAGAAACTTTTCAAATATAAAGTCTTTTTTCAACTTTCTCTTTTTTGGTGACAGCCTTTTTTCTCAGCTTAAAAAGACATGGTAACTAGGACAGGGGAAAATGTCACAGCACGTCTTTGGCTAAAGGACCTGATTGAGGAGGGGCACAGATTTTAAATTAAATATAACTATCCCAGACTTTTGTTTGCTTAATAAGAAAACGTTTGATGTAGGAATTGAAACTCCTTACATTTCTTGGTCTTAAAACCACAAAAAAGGCATGTGTAAGTGCTAGGCACTTCATTTTTTACAGTCTATATCAGTTCTGGATATAGTCACTAACCTCCTTGTCATGGGTATATGAAAACTTTTCTGCCTGAAGGAAAAATAATTGATGTTCGTTTTCTAGCAATATACCTCCTCCTGTCTGTCCTCTTTGCTTTACTTTCACTCTGCATGTATCACAACAGAGTATAGTCCAGAATATAGTGCATTTTATGCAACTTGTTACTCTGCAGATTTGGATTTTTTAAATTGAAGTTTAATTTATATATCATGACATTCCTCTTTTTAAGATGTATAGTTCAGTAGTTCCAAATATATTCAGAATGTTGTACAACTATTATCACTGTCTAATTCTAGGACATTTTCATTTCCCCCAAAAGACATCCCATACCCATTAGCAGTTATCCCACATTTTCTGTCCTTACCCAGCCCTCAGTAACCACTATCTACTTTCTGTCACTATAGATTTGCCTGTTCTGGACATTTCATCTAAATGGAATTATATAATCCATGACCTTTTGTGACTGATTTCTTTCAAGGTTCACTCATCTTGTAGCAGCCATCACTACTTCATTCCTTTTTACAAAATATATCCATTCTATGGGTATATCACATTTTGTGTAACCGTTCACCAGTTGATAGGCATTTGTGTTGTTTCCACTTTTTGGTTAATTGTAAGTAATGCTGTAATGAACGTGCATGTGCATGTCTTTGTGTGAACATGTGTTTTCAGTTCTTTTGGGTATATTTGCATAGGAATAGAATTGCAGAGTCATATGATACCTGTATGTTTAACTTGTTGAGGAACTGCTAAATAGTTTTCTAAAGTAACTGCACTATTTTACATTCCCACCACCAGTGTTTGAGGGTTCCAATTTCTCTACATCCTCATCAACATTTGTTATTATCTGTCTTTTGGATTATAACCATCTGATGGTTGTGAAGTGCGGTCTTATGGTGGTTTTGATTTCCATTTCTCTGATGACTAAGAATATTGAGCATTTTTCATGTGCTTATTGGTCATTTGTGTATAATCTTTGGAGAAATGTCTATTCAAATCCTCTGCTCATTTATTAATTGGATTGTCTTGTATTATTGAGTGGTAAGAATTCTTTATATATTTTAGAAAGTGGATCACTTTCAGATGTATGATTTGTAAACATTTCCTTCCATCTTGTTCATCTTTTCACTTTTTGGTAGTGTCTTTTGAAGCAAAAATCCCTAGATTTTGATGAAATCGTTTGTCGATTTTTTTCTTTGGTTACTTGTGCTTTTGGTGTCATATCTATGAAACCATTGCTTAATCCAAGGACATGAAGATTTAGTCCCCTGTTTTCTTTTAAGATTTTTATAGTTCTACCTTTTGCATTTGGGCCTTTGATCCATTTTGAGTTAATTTTGTATGTGGTATGAGATAGGGGTCCAACTTCATTCTTTTAAATGTGGATATCCAGTTGTCCCAGTACCATTTGTTAGAAAGCCTATTTATTATATCCCCCATTGAATGATCCTGGCACCCTTGTCAAAATCAATTGAACATAAATGCGTAGGTTCATTTCTGGGCTCCTTACTCTACTTTATTGATCTATATGTTTATCCTTATGCCAATACTAGAAAGTGTTCATTACTGTAGCTTTGTGGTGAGTTCATAGTTTTATATTGGAAAGTGAGTCCTCTAACTTTGTTATCCTCTTTCAAGATTGTTTGGGTATTATGAGCTTTAGCTTGTCAATTTCCGAAAAAAAGGCAGCTGAGATTTTGAAAAGGATTGGGAGTGTGCTGTAATTTTGCCACATTTTTTCCCCCAAATACTTTTATTTTTTCAGTGTTACAAAATTCATCGTTCATGCACCACACTCAGTGATCCATGCAGTATGTGCCCTCCTCAATACCCACCACCGGGCTCGCCCAACCCCCCACCGCCTCCCCTCCAAAACCCTCAGTTTGTTGCTCAGAGTCCACAGTCTCTCATGGTTCATCTCCCTGTCTGATTTCCCCCAATTCACCCTTCCTTTCCTTCTCACAATGTCCTCCATGTTTTTCCTTTTGCTCCACACGTAACTGAGACCGTATGATAATTGACTCTCTCCGCTTGACTTATTTCACTCCACATAATCTCTTCCAGTCCCGTCCATGTTGATACAAAAGTTGGGTATTCATCTTTTCTTATGGAGGCATAATACTCCATTGTGTATATGGACCATATCTTCTTTATCCATTCATCTGTTGAAGGGCATCTTTGTTCTTTCCATAGTTTCGCAATTGTGGCCATTGCTGCTATGAACATTGGGGTATATGTGGTCCTTCTTTGTACTGCATCTGCTTCTTTGGGGTAAATACCCAGTAGTGCAATTACCGGGTCATAGGGTAGCTCTATTTTTAATTTCTTGAGGAACCTCCACACTGTTTTCCAAAGTGGCTGCACCAACCTGCATTCCCACCAACAGCGGAAGAGGGTTCCCCTTCTCCACATCCTCTCCAACATTTGTTGTTTACTGTCTTGTTGATTTTGGCCATTCTAACTGGGGTAAGGTGGTATCTCAGTATGGTTTTGATTTGAATCTCCTTGATGGCTAAAGATGATGAACATTTTTTCATGTGTCAGTTAGCCATTTGTATGTCTTCTTTGGAGAAGTATCTGTTCATGTCTTCTGCCCATTTTTCGACATGATTATCTGTTTTTTGAGTGTTGAGTTTGAGGAGTTCTTTATAGATCTTAGATATCAGGCCTTTGTCTATAGTGTCACTTGTGAATATCTTTTCTCATTCCGTGGGTTGCCTGTTTGTTTTGTTGACTGTTTCCTTTGCTGTGCAGAAGCTTTTTATCTTGATGAAGTCCCAAAAGTTCATTTTCGCTTTTGTTTCCTTTGCTTTTGGAGACATGTCCTGAAAGAAGTTCCTGTGGCTGATGTTGAAGAGGTTACTACCTATGCTCTCCTCTAGGGTTTTGGTAGATTCCTGCCTCATGTTGAGGATTTTTATCCATTTCGAGTTTATCTTCGTGTATGGTGTAAGAGAATGGCCAAGTTTCATCCTTCTACATATGGCTGTCCAATTTTCCCAGCACCATTTATTGAAGGAAAAAAAGCACCATTTATTGAAAAAAAGATAATAAAGAAACAAGCAAATACATGGGTCCTATGTTAATTAGTTCTAGGAAGAAAATAAAACAAGTCAGGGGAATAATATTTAAAAAGAATACATGATTAGGGAAAGCCTTTCTGACAAGAAGTGATGGATCAGAAGTCTGGATAAAAAGAAGAGTGAGCTATATGGATATCTTGAGATGAAAAAACCAGCTTTTGGGGTAGGAGCGTGCTGGGTGCATTCAGGAGTGATAAGGAAACTAGTGTGATTGGAGATGGAAGAGGTGAGCTGGCAGATGAAAGCAGAGAGTCTTGTACCCCACGGTTTTCTTTGAGTTGGATGGGAGCGTTGGAGGTTTTGAGCAGCAGTGACAAGATCCGACTTAGGCTTTAAGAAGATCACTCTGGCTTTGTGTGAAAATCACAATGTAGGGGGCAGGGGTAGAAGCAGAGAGACAAATTAGGAAACTTTCATGTTCCAGGCAAGAGATGGAGATGCTTTAGACCACAGAGGTGGCAGGGTTCCAGAGAAGGGCAGGGAAATACGAGGTCTTGTAAGTTTGGGTTGATGAGAGGAGGTATACAGAGCCACGTGATTTTTCTTTTTTTCTTTTTGGCTGTGTACAGAATTGATGGGAACAATATAAAGATTTTTATTAAAATGAACATGACTATTCATCACCCAGATTAAGAAATAAAAATATTGCCAGAACTGGGGCGCCTGAGTGGCTCAGTCAGTTAAGTGTCTGCTTTCAGCTCAGGTCATGATCCCAGGGTTCTGGGACGAAGCCCCGTGTGTGTCAGTCTTCCTGCTCAGCAGGGAGCCTGCTTCTCCCTCTGCTCCCGGGCATGTGTTCTTTCTTGCTGTCTCTGTCTCTCTGTCTCTCTCAAATAAATAAATAAATAAAATCTTAAAAAAATATATGTTGCCAGAACCTTAAAAGCCTTTGTTATCCTCTTCCCAGTTATATACGTTTCCTTGCTTCCCAGAGGTAACCATTGTCCTGCTTTTTAAGTTTTTTAAATTTTAAAAAATTTTTTTTGATTTTATTTTTTTGTCCTGCTTTTTTAAAACTTATTTTCTCTTATGCTTCCTTATAGATTTACCTGTTATATATTTTATCACTACACAACATATTGCTTACTGTTGGAGAATGGTAGCAAGCATGAACCTACCTATGTAGGGAAAGGATAATACTACCATGTTGAGATAGAGGTTTCTGGGAAAAGATGAGTGAACAGAACTCTGTGATCACAATCTGGCTTTAGCTTTCCTGAAAGTTTATAAGACTCTTCTCTGGAGAAGTCTTTGGGCAATATCTTAAGTGGATCCTGGAAAACACTGAACTGGTATATAGGAATTGGACCAGAAAGCAGGACTGTGTTGTGGGTTAGGTTCTAGATGTTTAATAGAAAAAATGTTTAGTGGGGGAGTAATTTGCTCTTTATTTTTTGCTTCTGCACTAACCATTGCTGCTGTGCTTGTAAGTGTACCTCCAGCTCTCAGGAGCAAATGAAAGCAGAACACTTCTGGGAAGTGAACTGAATGTCTTGAGCTGGTTTAGGCTGTGGCACATGGAATGAAGAGCCGTAACTTACTCAGATAAAAGTCTGGTCTGGCTCAGGCAGGCATTCTCAACTCATGATGAAAAGGAAATATGTGGCAAAGTCCTCATTGTGGGCCTCTATCACATCGTTCCAATCTTAGCTAACTGCTCTCTCCTTCCAGCATGGCTACCGTCCTGGGAATGCCGCTTCATCATCCTTCTTGAGAGTTCCTTTGATTTTATCCTGTTCCTGTATCCCATGTTTTTCTGAGGTCTGAGCTTAACTCTACCACTGTTCTTCTTTTTGACAGGTTAATCAACATCCCATTTTTTAATGGGCTTTATTCTTACTTGTATCTTCATTTTTTCATTTGGGACCACTTTCCTTTTGCCAAGAAGACCACCCATTAGAAATCCTTTGATGCTTGTCTGCTAGTGGTGAACTCTTTTGGTTTTCTTCTTATTTTAAAGATGTCTTTATTTTACCTTTATTCTGCATAGTGAATCAGCAGTAATTAAAAAAATTTTTTTTTCACGTGAACATTTATTGACCTTTACCTGACTTTCAGCACTGTTTGGACCTATTTGCTTCTGTTTGACTGGTTTTTAGTTGTGTTTTTTGTTTGTTTGTTGTGCGTGTGTATGTGTGTATGTGTGTGTGCCACCATCAGTCATCTGGCTGCACCCAAATGGGAATGTGAACATCTTTTCAATGTTCTCACCTTCATTCTCCCTTCTTCCCTGGCTGGCCCTGTTGCCAGGAAGGGTTCACCTCCTGATCTTCTGTGCTTTCTTGTCCTTCTCTTCCTCCCGCCTTCTGACCTTTCACATTCTCCTCTTCAGAGGTCTTGTTTGCCCCTCCAGATCAGACTTGGTACAGTCTCATGGCGAAGCTCTTGACTCCTTCCTTGATTGTTACCTAAATTCTCTTCTGGCTCTGCTGCAGGGAACTGCTCTAGGTAAATCTCTCTCCAAGCAGACTTGGATGCCGGAAACTCTGACTTCAGAATAGTTTCTATGGGTATAACTTTTGGTGGGCTGGTTCAAAAAATTCAGGTTCTGATACGACACATTTAATAGAAACAGAAGCAGAGAGGATCTTAGGGTAGATGGGAGAAGCTCTCTCACAATTCATCAAAGTAGAAATTTAAACATTACTTAGAACCGATCAAATGAAACTCCCAACATGTACATACATGTGCATACCTTGATTAAATAGATAAGAATTTTATCTGAACTATTTAAGCTATTTTTCTGTATAAGGGATTTGGGGCAACGTTTTGTGATTTTTTAGTCTGACTAAAAAGAATAAAAAGTCATTCTCAAAATATGGATATGATTATGCCTTGTAAACCTATTGATTCCCTGGAATTAGAAGGTGAGGCGGTAAAGGGAAAGAAGTGTCATCAAATCATTTTCAAATTATAACATATGAGGGGCGCCTGGGTGGCTCAGTGGGTTAAGCGTCTGCCTTCGACTCAGGTCATGATCTCAGAGTCTTGGGATCGAGCCCCTCATCAGGCTGTCTGCTCAGCAGGGAGCCTGCTTCTTCCTCTCTCTCTGCCTGCCTCTCTGCCTACTTGTGATCTCTCTCCTCTCTGTCAAATAAATAAAAAAATTAAAAAATCTCAAAAAAACTTAAAAAAATTATTACATATGAAATAAAATTTGGTTTAAAACATACTGCTATTGTTGCAATAATCTATTTTATAGATTTATTTGACTTGATTGAATGCTTTAAAATAAAAGCCAATTTCTTTTTGAGAAAAGCATTCTCTCCAGAAAGTGACTTTTATAATAGTTCATGAGAAAAAAAGTTGCAATTCAATTTTGTGGTCCTGATTTTCGATGTGTTTGAAGGATTATTTTATTGGCCTGGACCTTACTTTTCCCAGCTATAAAATAGGAAGACTAATTGTTGCAAATGTATTATGAGAACCTTAAATGAAAGATAACTATCAAGGTGCAAAGAATAACCAGACATTTTACTCCATTTGTGTTCATCTGATTTTGAAATTTCTGCTCTTTTTCCAGTCCCATAAAGGAAACACCAGCTGCATAATTCATCCTGTTGTGATAAATTATAAGAAGGGATGTGGAAGTCGGCTCTGAATTTCCTCTTCTTTTGGTGTGTGTAAACCAGTCTTTAATGTTATTGCCCTGTTGTTTTGTGGTTTCCTTTCCTCTACGTCAGCTATGTTCGTGTGAAGAGCTTTCTCCAGGATTAAACATTTGCCTCATTGGCAGCCTTTCTGAATTTTCATCTGCCAAACTCCTCACACACAGACTACATAAAGGCAGTTCATTTTCCGCTGAAAACCTGACGGTGTCCCAGCCACCTCATGACAGGGAAATCGGGCAACTGATGTAAAGCAGTATTGGCTGTGGAGACAAAGCTGTGATCTGTGTGTGTGTATGTGGGGGGTGGGGGTGGCGGGGAGATAGAAGAGTACGGAAGGGAAGCTCTTTCGATTAAACAGGACTCACTCCGTTTTATCCAATAGTCGGATTCGACAGAAAGATGGTGTCCGTAATTATAAGACAGACGTGTGAAAGTCAGGGGAGCCGAGAACCGTGGGTGTGTCCAGTGTATTGGTCTAATCCGGAAAGCTGCTCCACTTTTGGAAACTGGAGATGGTCTGTGAATTCGTGAGGTTAGTACTACAGCTGGGAAGCTGCATCTGTGGGCTCCGTGGTATGTGCAGAATGCGTTTGATCAGTTTCCCCACTTGGGGTTGAAGAAGGGGGCATAAATAGAGTATGATTGAAATAAGCTGAAAGTAGGAGTTGAGTTCAGGGGAGTAAATCTTTGCTCGAATTAAGACTCTAGAGAATTTTCCTGTTGCAATCTTTTGCCCTAGCAAAAGTTTGACTTTTTGAAATTTTCAGTATATGAAAAGCACACAAAATATTTTAGTACCTCCTATTTGCAAGTCTCCTATTATTCTCTTCTACACAACATCTCCAGGAATCTGACAACAGCTCTGCCATTTGGGGAATATAATATGGAAATAAACATGATGATGGTCTTAATGACCTTTCTGTGTCCTTGACAACGAAGAGACATTAGTCAGAAATGGCTTTGAGAAGGCAGGGGTTGGAAACCTCACTTTTTCTTTTGAGAAAACTGGTAGGAGCCTATTTACAAAGTTTATTGTTTTTATTCCCCCTTCCCTCATGAGTTCAAGGACTCCACAAATGTTTTCCCTCATAACCTAGCCAGGCAGTTAACACAGCCTAATGCCAAGAGTATCCTCAGGGGTGTAGGTCTTTATTTCATGGGTGGATCACTAGCCTAAGGTCACCTGGGATGGTGGAGGAGAGGCTGGGATCGAGCCACAGCCCAGATTTCAGGTCCTGTGCAAATAACCATCGGCAGCTCTCCTAAAACACGTGGACAGCTGATGCAAGCTCTTACGGGAAAGAAGCAAGAGAGCGGTAACACAGCCAGGTACTTATTGTGCAAAGAAGGCTCAAGTAAAGAGCTTACTTTGTTGGACTCTGGAGACCCGAATTCTTGAACTAGTTGTGTTGGTGCTGGACGAGTCACTTAGTTGTTCTGTGGCTCGCTTTACTCATTCAAAATTGAGCTTGGTGATGCTTGATGTGTCCCCTCAAAATAGAGAATTCAATGAGATGATGTGAAAAGTGAAGTGTAATGTTTGGCATCGGCACCAGATGAAAGAAGGGCAACGTAACCAATGATCCCTTCAAAGCAAATTTGCCTTTCCTAGGCACTCAGTAAGGTTTGTCAAGCGATTGAGAATGCAGAATATTGAGGCAGGAGGCCTCCGGAAAGCAAGGTCCAGAGTAGTTAAGTGACTTAGCCAGCTTTCATAACTTGTTCATGGCAGAGCCCCCTTGTCATGTCCCCAACTCCTGTCCTATCGCTCTTTCCAATATACCTCTCTTAGGCACCGCTATGATAGCTTAGATATATCCCAGATGCAGAATTAAACAACACTGAATCTAGCTACAGTTAGTACTTTTTTTAAGATCTTATTTATTTTTTTGACAGAGAGAGAGAGAGAGAGATCACAAGTAGGCAGAGAGGCAGGCAGAGGGAGGAAAGGTAAGCAGGCTCCTGGCTGAGCAGAGAGCCCAATGTGGGGCTCGATCTCAGGACCCTGAGATCATGACCTGAGCCGAAAGCAGAGGCTTAACCCACTGAGCCACCCAGGCACCCCTACAGTTAATATTTTTAAGTATTGAGCTAAGACATTTAAGGTATTTAAATGTCTTAACCTTTTTTTTTTTTTCTATAGCTCAGCCCTCAGAGAAATACTTTAAACACAGGCATGAAGAAACAAACATGTACTGTAAATTAATTATGATTTCCATTTCAAAAAGTTGTGAAATGTTTCTAGAACTCTCCAGGATTGAACCAAGTTGGTTTCTAAGAATATTTTCCTATAATTATAAGCATGTAATTAGAGGAGCGGTTGGGAGGATGAAGATTATTTCAAAGTTTTTCTCTCTAGTTTGTTCCTAATTAGAAATAATGAAAGGCACAAAATCCCATTCAACAATATAATGTATATTATTTAAAAATACAGATGTAACATTATATTAGCAGGAATAGGAAATATAATCTTGTAAATGCAATCAATTCACATTTGTCAGAGTTAGGACTATATAATCTTTAATTTTTAATACTTTATGAATTATATACAGAGGATTTGAAAAGGAATCAAGGAAAAGATTTACAACCATTTCTGGCCAAACTAGAAGCAAAATGTAATTGAAACATTCAGGAATGTTCATTTTCAGTTAGGCTCTATTTAAATTTAGGAAAGTCAGATAGAATTTAACCCTATCACTGATAAAAATTTATCTTATTAAATCTGCGTTAGCTCAATTAATCATATACCAGTTTTGATCCTTGATCATGAGGTGATTTTAAACACAGTAATAGTGTTTAAACATTTAGTGTAGTCCTATTCAAACTATACCCAAGCAGTTGTTTTGTGTTTTATGGGTTAACATCATGTAACAATGGCAAATAAGGAAAAGAAGCAATATAAAGAGGCAGAAAATATTTACTGTAGTTGAAAGGTGCCATGATCTGCATACAACATAAACACATCTTATTCACTCAAGTACACTTAGGTTTCTTTTATTACTAACTAGAAATAATAAAAAAAAATCTTGGGGCACGTGGGTGGCTCAGTTGGTTGAGCAGCTGCCTTTGGCTCAGGTCATGATTCCGGGGTCCTGGGATCGAGCCCCACGTCGGGCTCCCTGCTCAGCAGACAGCCTGCTTTTCTCTCTCCCACAGCCTGCTGCTCTGCTTACTTGTGTTCTCTCTCTACCTCTCTGTCAAATAAATAAACAAAGTCTTAAAAAAAAATCTTAACCTTCTAAGAAATTTGTTGAGAAGAGAGTGAGAGAGAGACAGAGAGACAGAGAGTGAGGGAGATGGAGGGACTAATTCAAGTCAGGGGAAAAAAAAGCCAAGCTAGAAACATTGGAATTTCTTTGTTTAAAGTTATGAGGGAAAACATACAATAAAACATTTATAACCACCACAACATTGTTCAAAGTATTGCTTCTTGGATGGATCTGACTCAGTCATGAAGGGAGTTCAGCAGGACAACTCCCTTTCTGGTGTGGCAAGAACAGAAGGAAAAATAAGCCAATGTTCATAAAAACACTTCAAAAATGAAGATCATACCAGGGTGGCATTTATTTAAAAGGATATATATTCCAAGGCCTTTTAAACACAAGTTGAATCTACTAGAGTTCTGTCTGTGCTGTTACTGAATCCCACAGTTTGAGAGCTTAGTTGGCCACACATAGGCTTCTGAGGCTCTATCCTGCCAAGGTGAGCACTGTGAAGGCGGCACCTCATCTTTACCCTTGACTTTCACTTTTCTCTGGAAAACCAGGACTAGGCTGTAGCACAGTCAGCAGCTCTAGCCCGGGTGTCTAGATGGTCACTGTCTGCTATCACCTAATTGACTGAGGCACTTGGAATCTTTAGGAATGTAGAAGCAATGGTAAAGGTGAATCTTAGCAACACCTTTGAGACATTTCCATACTTTTCTTGTTGTTGCTAGAACCAGATTCCAAAGAGACTAGACATAACCCGTAGTAAAATGGGGGGAGATAATGCCGTGCGTTAAATATAGTTCTAAAGGCTCCGTTTCCACAGGCTTTTATATGCCACTAGGGAGTTCTTTGGCGATCCTTTAAGAAATGACTTGCATACTCAGTGTCTGAGGCACTTGGTCCTGAGCCAATTGAAATCACTCTTGAAGTCTTCCTATTCCCTGTGTTGGGTAGCTCTCTGATCTTTGACTGAGGATCGAGACAATGATGAAATGGGATTGATTATGGCATACAGAGCTTGAATGAGAAATACAGGCAGAGCAAGTGTTGCCAGAGCCACGCATGTAATTGCAGAAGATTGACAGTGAATCAGTTTTGAGGGTGTGTGAAGATCCCATCACGTGCGTGGTTTGCGTCTTTGGAAGGTAAAGCAAGAATCGATGATATGGGACAGGGAGGCAAATCTAAAGAAAAGTGTAAATGCTGACATTACTTCTGGGAGTGAGGACCCATTGACAGCAGACACTGTCAGATCTTCTTAAGTTGCTCTAGTTAGATTCCTTAGCGGAAGGTGTTGAAGGAGCTAGAAACCCAACCATGAAGGTTTTCTCGTTGTTTATCCTGGTTTTGATGACCTTTCAAGGGTATACTTAGCATCAGAAGTCTCTATGATACAGATATTTCCTCCTTATTTGTGGAACAAGTGTGTTATAGTTTGCGTTCCCTCAGAATCTGAAGCATGGAGATTTATGTACAGTTAGTGTGTTGGGAAGTACTCTTGGGAACAACACATTTGAGAAAGGAGGAAAGCAGGATTAGGCCAAAAAGATGCGGAATTATGCCTTTGCAGTATGAGCCTTGGCTCCTCCTACTGGGAGTTCTGCAGCTGAAGTAGTCCTTAAGAGTTATTCCAAACTGGGAGAGAATATCAGTTCTGGAGTAAAAATCAATTACATCATGCATGTGTGTGTGCGCGCACACACACAGACACAGAGACACACAGACACACACACACACACACACACAGATTTGTATTCCTCTTGTGTAAATTAAAAAAACAAAAGAAGTTCAGAGTGGTAAAGTAAGTACCCAAAGTCACACAGCTTCTAAATGGAATGGCTGGAGGCTATTTATTTATTTATTTATTTTTAAAAAATTTTAATTAATTTTATTTAATTTTTAACTTTTTTTTCCCCAAATTTATTTTAATTTTTCAGTGTTACAAGATTGATTGTTCATGCACCACACCCAGTGCTCCATGCAGTACGTGCCCCTCTTGATACCTACCACCAGGCTCACCCCCCCCACCCCCTCCCCTCCAAAACCCTCAGTTTGTTGCTCAGAGTCCACAGTCTCTCCTGGTTCAACACCCCCTCCGATTTCCCCCCATTCGCCCTTCCCTTCCTTCTCACGATGCCCTCCATGATTTTCTTTATACTCCACACGTAAGTGAGACCATAAGATAATTGTGGAGGCTATTTATTTATTGTGGCTGAGCTCCAGACCCATGGTCACAGCCAGGGAATATATAACCTCTAGCAGAAGGATCCAGAATATGGTCTCCCATCTTACTACCTAAGAAGTAAGATAAATGTGCCTCTGAAGTTTTTAAAAATTATTGATGTGCATATCTTTTTGTTTTGTATAATACAGATAATAGCACATATATTGAAATTATTTTTATTGAAAAATTTTCAAACAATTTTCTCTAGCATTAAAATTTTTCTTTCTTATCACTTAATGAATGGTAACCTCAAATAAGGCCCTTCTTGGGTGTTAGGTTAGCTAATTTTTTTCTTAAAAAGAGACCAGAAAACCATCTGAATGTACTATTTTCTTTTATATAATGTATTTAAAAATAATGGACATTGTAGAACTTTTGTGAATTGTAGTTTGGTTTTCTACCTACTTCATGTAGGAGCTTTGTGGATTTGAGTTCTGGTGGCTAGAGCATAAATGTAGATTCTGTGATTCTGAAAGGTTCTGAGCTTTGTCTGAGGTTACACAGTCTGTGTGGGTGAGCCAGACCTCCTGCACCCCTTTCCGGGATCCTCATTTCCTGTATGCTCCGTATACACTGCCTCACCCTAAGGAATGTTCCACCATGGCTCCATATCTAGGAAGTAGATGTGTTGTACCATATGAGTCAATGGAAGAACCAGGGCTAGTGTGTCTTTAGCGTGAGAAGAGCAACCAAACCACCGAAAAGAGGCACTGGAACTATTCCCATGAACTCCTAAGAAAAATAATTGCTCTGGAATGGGATTAAGGGTTTCAATAGAACTCGTTATCTATTTTCTTTGGATGAACTCTGTTATTAGTCAACGTGATCTGGCCTTGGGTACCACATTAGAACGAATAACAGAAAATATTGATCCTGCAACTTGTGAGAAGCATGAAGCAGGCACAAGTTTATCTCAGTGCTTCCATAAATGGTAACTTTTATTCTAGTTATTTGAAGATTTGTTGATTATTATTACTTGAAAGGGATCCAGCTAAAACAGCATTTGCTTGGATTCTTGGGTCAACTATTTCACTTCTAGTGGCAGAAAATATACTACATAAAAGGATTATGTCTATTTTTCTTAACTTTCCTTTCCTTTTTGGTCTCTTGGCCAAAGTGAGGTCCTGGAAAATATTCTCCATATGCTCAAGTGTGGGGGAAATGTGTGTGTGGGTGGAGGGGGCTGGGGGATAGAGAGAGAGAGTCAGAGACAGAGAGAGAACACGAGTGAATTAGCCACATCAGAATGTGTTGTAACAGTAAGTGTGGCTTATTCAATGGTTCAATGGACCAAACCTGATTGGGAACAGCTTTGAGACTGGCTAAGGTTTGGTTTGGGCGACTTAATAAGTGCTATTCTAGTGATGTGTGTATCACATAATGAATGTTAGGTAATGAATCCTTGGGACAGTGCTCAAGGCTATGGTATTTCTATGGCAGGACTCAGACCGTCCCCTCCAGAGAGGTGTCTCACCTAGTGTCAGAGGTCGCGGCACACTGCTTGGGTCTAGCTCCTGGTAGAGCCTGGGTAGTGCCACATTTGCTGGGGACAGTGACCAAAGATGTGGTGTGGCCAATAATTCAGGTAGACAGTATGAGAGGAGATGGATAGCACGTGGAAGGTGACTAACAGAACCCTAAGTTCTGTAGGTGACCCAAGGGTACAACTAAAGCAATTTTTGGTAGAGACTGCAATGTCCATGATTATGCACAAAAAGTTCCTAGAGGCTGTCAAGGACTGAGAGCACTGATTTTCATAAATAACCCAGGAAATAGAATACCAGCATTGGAAGTCTTATCATTTGACATATGAAATCATTTTAAAGAGAATTACTAGGGCCTGGGGCTTGGGGGCCACAGAAAAATTTCAGGGCCCAATCAGATAATTGTACTGTAGGCGGTAGTACCAAATTTTTTTTTAAATGTCCATAAACTTGATTGAAGTTTGAGGTCCTGGAAAATGTCCATAAACTTGATTGAACAATTGCTCCTAGTAATTGTAGGTACGAAATAAGTAATTAAGAATATATGCAAGAAACTACAAAAATTGTTTTTGGAACTTGTTCTTTTCAGTTAAAAATTGGAAGAAAGTGTTAAATCAGGAATTTGTTAGATTATTATAAATTCATATAAGAATCACATTTAGCCATTAAATGTGATGGGATATATAAGATATATAATATATGTAAATACATATTTATATATGAATGTAAATATATATGTTATTTGGCAACATTTAAAACGCATAGAAAAATTGAAAGAGTGGTGCAATGGATATCTGTTAAAAACTTGCTATATCCTTTCTCTCTCTTTTTTGCTAACCCTTCTGAAAGTAAGCTATCAATATTATGACATTTCACCTTGTAATGCTTCATTCAACATGCTTCTCCCAAGAGTAAGAGTATTCTCTTTAATAACACCATTATCACACCCCAAAAGATTGTCACTAATTCAGTAGCATCATTCACAAACTTACTTAAATTGTCCTAAAAGATTTTTATTATCCCTTTTTTCTGATCCAAATTCCAATGAGGTTTCATTCATAACTTTGGCTATTACATATTTTTAGTTTTCCTCAGTCTAGAACACTTTTCCTTGTTGTCCCATGGCATCAAATCTTTTGAAAAGTCCAGACCAGTGTTCTTACAGAATGCCCTTCATTCTGGATTAATCTATTTTTTCAGGATTAAATTCAGGTTAAACATTTTAGGCAAGAATACTTTACAGGTGATGTGGGTGCCTCCCACTATATTGTATCATGAGGCATTAAGTATCTGATAATCACATTATTGGCAAAGCCACACTTAACTGGGAAGTGCCTTTATTTTAAAGGCACAATTTCCCCTTTATAAAAAGTAAGCTCATATTTTGAAGTGTAGTTGTATGTTTATCAAAATGGAAAGATGTTCATGCTCTAATACGTATAAATAGAGGGATGCCTGGGTGGCTCAGATGGTTAAGCATCTGCCTTCAGCTCAGGTAATCATCCCAGGGTCTGGAGATCAAGCCCCGCATCAAGCCTGTTTCTCCCTCCCCCTCTGCTCCTCCTCCTGGTTGTGGTCTCTCACTCGCGGTGTCAAATAAATAAAATCTTTTTTAAAAAGTATAAATAGAAAATTAGGAACTATAAATGATCTTAATTTTGTCAAAAGGATTTTACACACACACACACACACACACACACACACAGTAATGTCTAAGATATATACTCCAAGGCAGAAGGACATATATCCCAAGGCATTTGTAGTACTTATGTCAAAGTCATACGACTATGGGTGACTTTTATTTTTCTCTTTTTTAATTGATTATTTTAAATAATGACTACATATAACTTGTATAATTTTTTTAAAGATTTTATTTATTTGAGAGAGAGAGAGAGAATGAAAGAGAGGGAGCATGAGAGGGGAGAGGTCAGATGGAGAAGCAGACTCCCCGCTGAGGAGGGAGCCCGACGTGGGACTCCACCCCGGGACTCCAGGATCATGACCTGAGCAGAAGGCAGTTGTACAACCAAGTGAGCTACCCAGACGCTCATAACTTGTATAGTTTTAAAAGTTAATAAAATTGATTGAATGCAACTAGTTTTTACAGCCTATTTTAAATAGGTGAACCTCATATATTTGTTCTTCCTTGACTTCTTCCTGCTTTGGTGACACACGTGTTGTCTGCATAGTTAGAGCTATTTTTATTATTGTTATACTAGATCCTACTGGGCATATTTCTCCAGAAAGAAACAATTAAATCAAGGACAGAATTCTCCCACTTCTCTCCAGAATTTCATCTTGTATATTTAATCAGCACCCTGTACTTAAGGAGTACAGTATGCTTTATTTTGTAATTTAAAATGAAATCATCACAGAATTTAAAGCACCTGTCTATTTCTTGCTTCAGGATAGCGTAAGAATGCTGTGATTCTGGATAGTGTTTATGAACTTCTTTCTCTAAAGTGGTATATATGGTTGTGGTCTAAGGTCACTTACTCTCTTCGCAGATGTCCTCTGGCTATTTCGGTAAAGGAAGCAACCTTTACTCAGCCTGGGATCTGGTGAGTCAAGGAGAAGGGAACCTAGGCTCATCTTGTCTGCTGACTCATAAGTGGTGACCAGGTGGTAGGGCTACTGAAGACCAGAAGCTTAGGTCTCTGGGGCAAGGCTCGGAAACCATCTTGGCTAAATGACAGAGTTGGAGATGGCCAGATCACAGCGTCCTGCCGCCTTTGTTATGGATACGCAGCCTGTTGTTGCTGGAAGCAAAGGCTGCCACTAGCTTGCCATGGAAGCTGACCAGGCAAGAGGCAGTGATGTTGGGTTTGCTCCTTGGGGAAATCTTCATTTCATCCCTGGGAAGGCAGACAAGCTGGTGCAAAAGGAAACCCACACCTAGTAACTGATACACAGCAGTGACGTCCCGTGAAGCGATCTGCAGACAGGGCTAGATGGAATTCTGCATTCCATTAACTGTAAGCAGGATGTGAGGGATTAAAAGGGAGTTGGAGTGGGCAGCACGAGGCTAAAAATTATCTACTAGAGTCACTGATATTTTCCAGTGCAAACAAAAAGAACACCCTTTGCAAGAGTAAATCCTCTGGAGTAATATTTCTGGGGAATGTAAGACTGGCTCCAAGCAAGACTGGTGAGTGGGTAGTGTCATTTCATAGCACACTACCTCTGTTTCAATGCCTGTCTCCACCAACCGGCACCCCATTTTTCTTACTACTCTAGTCTTTTCCTTTGAATGTTCTGCTCCTTATATTATACCTTTGAATTCAAGGAGTAAACACACTTTGGTGGTGGAGCTGAACTGGGTTCAAGTTTCAGTTCCATTACACTCTGATTATATGAACATGAAAAACCTCTTAACTTTTTTTAAAAAAGATTTTATTTATTTATGTGACAGAGAGAGAGAGAGATCACAAGCAGGCAGAGAGGCAGGCAGAGAGAGAGTTGGAAGCAGGCTCCCTGCTGAGCAGAGAGCCCAATATGGGGGCTCAATCCCAGGACCCTGAGATCATGACCTGAGCTGAAGGCAGAGGATTTAACCCACTGAGCACCCAGGCACCCCACCTCTTAACTTTTATGAGCCTCAGTTTTATCACCTGTATGTGTGAGTCATAATCCAGTATTTAACAAAGGTCTTAGTACATAGAGAAGGAGAGGATGGGATCTAATACTTGCTGGGCATCTCTCATGTGGCAGAATCTGGGCTGGACTAACTTGTGTAGCAGGGGTCTCAGCTTGAGCCCAGACTGTAGTAACCATTTGGGGTCTATAATATCGAGGCATGTTTGGTGACCTGTCAAAGGTCACCTGGCAAATGACCTGGCAAAATGGCCCTTCTGGAAGATTGAGGAGCATCCTGGATGAAAACTTATCATTGAGGGATAAACAAGTTCTACAGACAACTTGGTTCTGTAACACATTATTAGCAGGGAGGAGTTTCCCAGGAAAACATGGTATTTGTCACTAATATATTGAAAATCAAGTCCCGCTTCTCATGGGTTTACATTATAAATAAGTGGAACTACATGTGAAAAAAAAAAGAGAAAGACGTTTTAAAATAAAATTTTGTAAGAAACTGAGGCATAAAATGTACTGCTTTCACACCTTTGTAGAGAAATGTGACACTAATGGAGAAAGTATGGGTAGTTCATTTCCAAGATGGCCATATCGACCTTTTCCCTTTGTATAAGTAAATTCCCCTGTTAAGAGGTGGGATCTACTTCTCCCATCCCCTTAATACTGGATTGATCTTAGTGACTTGCTTGATAAATAGAATATGGCATAAGTGATATTCAGGGATTTCTGAGGCTCAGTCATAAGAAGATTTGCAGCTTACATTTGGACATCTGGAATGATCTTTCTTACAACTCTAAGCTATTGAAGAAGCACATCTCAGGACCATCATTCATGAAAAGTCCAAGCCACATGGAGAGGCCCTGGAGATGCCATGTGGAGAGAGACCAAGGAGAACTGAGGCAGCAGGTATTTGAGTGAAGTATCATCCTAGGAGTCTTGATTCCCAGCTACCCCATGAGGATGTCATGGGGATCAGAGATGAACCACCCAGCCAAGCTCTCTCCACAAAACTATGAGCATAAATGTAATGGTTGTTTTAAGTAACTGAATGACTTTAAAAGGAAGAGAAGACTGCGTGTGTGTGTGTGTGTGTGTGTGTGTGTGTGTGTGTATGTGTGCTTCAAGTGTTCTAGAAAACAAATTTGAAAGCTATCTCCATAAAATAAGTTTTAAAAATTATTTCTGTGAAATAATGTAGAAAAACTATGGGTGGGAATGAGAGTATGGTTAAGTTGGGCAATAATGGGAGAGGACAAGTGGACTGTTGGCTGGCCAGCTATGAACATTTTGACCATGCTTAGTGTTTCATGGGAAAAAAATTTCAAATTAAGACATGGAACAGGTGGCATCTTGTGAGGTTTTTGAATAAGTTTTCATGGATCCCCTTAGTCAGAGTTTAAATCAAGAAGTCTGAGAGAACGTAGCCCTTTCACATCCAGAATTGGCCCCGGCATTCCAAGTTATAATGGAATGGGTTTATATTGGTGTGGGTTCAGTATATGGATGCAAGGAGGCTCTGGGGCAATAGAAAAACTCTTTATAAGCCTATGACTTACTTTATTTGTTCAGAGTAAGTGCTTCTTTACTGTGTAGGAGACTCAGGTGAATGGGAGGTCTCCTTCTAAGGGACTTAAAATGAAAATAAAACCATATGAAAATAATTAAGTATAAAAAAAGGCATCAGGTCCTTTGGGCCAAGAACCTGGTCCCTGTGTAAAAGGCCCAGAATGCCACCTTAACCATGCTGTGGACTTGACAGAGACATGCAAGGCCCCAGCTTCCCCTGTTGCGTGTGTGAGAGCTCACTGACTGACAGTGCGCAGACTGGGCTAGCCCCGCGGCATCCTGGGAGGGCTGTGGTCCCTTGGTTCAGGAGAGGCACTCTTGGAAAACTGCACTCCTTTTTAAGGATTGAAGGACTCACCGAGTGATAACTCAGCTGCAGTGCTGGAAGTACAAGGGAGTCAATGTGCTGAGTGTCTGCAGATCGAGCGATACATTTATTCCAGGGGTTATGGAGAGGTTATCATGGTTCTACTATATTACGAGTTTACATCAGGTACTTTTTCAAGGAAACTTTCTCTGGCTAGCGGGTTTAGGTATGGAGATAGATGAGTTCTAAAGCAGGAGACCTTCTGGCAGTAGGTGGATACAAGGAGGTAATTATTTACCATGTTTCTTATATTCGACCATGCCTCACCCTTGGGCATGGCGTGTGTTGAATCACTCTCTTCTCATTAGCCATGAAAATAATCATTCTTCGTTGGAGAGTCATTGTGTTCTCTTTTTCTGTGATTTTAGTTTTTGAAAATTGCTTTTCACTAACTAAAAAACAATATGTTTACGGGCTCCGGGTTGTCTGCCCACTCGTGAGGGGGGTCTTGGGTCAGGTCCCTCAGATTCTCACAGGATTCATTACTCACCTACATTGTGGTCGGCAATGCACACCATACGCCAATTGGAGGTAACTATATAGCAGGCTTTTGTCTGCAATGAAGGGGCAGGAAATCAAAGGTAACAACTACTTCCTGACAAATTCAGCTCTCTCTGTCTCATCGAGTAGATGTTGGTTTGATTACTTAAACATAGAGGGGAAAAACAAGTTCCAACCTCTGTGGGCAAGCATCAGCCAAGGCGCCATATAAACCCTTGTGGGGCCACATGTCAGGCCTTGTTTTCACCCAAGGTCACTGAAGTGTAAGAGAAACTTTCTATAGGAAATTCGTAATTGAATATGCTTATTGTCAGAACATGCAGGGGATTTTGTTAACAATCACAGCGCGATATGGTGGGGGCAGGGGGAGCAATCCAAACTGGATTTCCCCTTTAAGCTTAATGTCCTTGAGATCAGAAGGAGACCCAGGGCAAGCTTGATCACACTCTTACACTTGCTTGAATAGAAGATTTTGCATCCACCTGGCTGGGAGGCATGGCTGGTCAGGTCTGCACAGCCCACCATACTGTGCAAAGACAGCAGGCATTCTGCTCTCATACCTCACTAGAAAAGCAGGTAAAATATCTGCATTGGGACATAGGGAGACCAAGACTTCGTATAAAAGGGAGATGGATAGCTATGTGGACATGCCAATGATGTCTGTCTCAGGCAGAAGATAGATAGAGAAGACAAAACACCCAAATTTACAATTCTTTGCAGAGAAAAATCAAAGAGCTGGGTGTCAGATGAAAGTTACTGTTTGGTTTATGTGCAGAACTTGGCCAGCACTTTGCGGTTACTTCTATAAAAATTCAAGTAAAGAAAATAAGAAACCAGTAATTCAGGAGAGGTACATAAGATAGCACAAGAGACCTGAATTAACTGGGCAGAGATATATATTCCAACTTTTTATAACTGACATCTTTTCTTCTGCATGTTCCAAGCAAATTTAAAGAAGGACAAAAATTTTCTTTGGAAGGAAGGTGTGGAAGGAGATGGGAGACAAAGAAGAATGGAAAGGGAATAGGAAGCTACACTGAAAACTCCTTCCTGTTCAAGATTTAGAAATAGAGGGTATGTAGGAATTATACCCCAATCCATCTACCCATCCATCCTTCTTACATCTATCTATAGAGGAAAGAGACAAAGGGAGACTAAGGCCTGCTGCCACATACCATCTTTTGAAAGTAGTTTGCTGATTTTAATGCTTCCCAGATGGATGCTTTAGGAAATTCTATGTAGTGCCTTCAAAATGTAGCATTTCAGTGGGACGAAAGAAGCAGGGCATTTGGCTTTGGTCTAAGAGCCAATATCTAAAACTAACAACCCCTTTGTTGTTGTGAAGCTATGAGGAGAAGCCAGGAGTCAAGGGGTTAAAAGGACACAGCTTTCCTTCTCCTTTAATGGCTGGACTGGGGACACATTTGGTAAAGCCCAGTGGGGAAACATATCTCTGTCAATGTTGTGTGGATGAATAGAGAGCTTTTGTCTAAGGATGTCAGTCTAGCACCTTCCATCAGAATTAAGTTCACTCAAAAATTTAAAGCGCCCCACCCCCTACAACCTTTCCTACATCCCTGAAGGATTATATTACTGTAATCAAAGTAACTCCAGATAGAAAAGACCTTGCAGGTTATCCGGTTCATCCTCTGTTAGCGCAGATTTTCTTCCTTCAGCATGGCCATTGCTGTTTTGCTCTCCAGTGTCCCGAGTGAAGGAGCTTCCCGCCCTTCCCTAGGGAGGGCATTCTCGAACCTCGTAGTTCTCACTGCCAGGAAGTCTTCTCTGATACTCATCTTGAGTTTTCCTTCTTCAGCTGTATCCCATTACCACCAGGCCCTGTCTTTGTACCAAGGCTCCGTCCCAGTGGCTGCATGCTGCTTCCCACGTTCACGACTATCCCCATTAAAACCACTTCCGCGTTGCTCACTCTCCTTTATACATCCTATCCTTGGTTCTAGAGACTTCAAGGTCACTTTCTGGAATTTGCTTTACCATATTTTGTTTGCACCCTTCCTCGTACGTGAAAACAAAAGTCTAATTTTCATAAGAAAGTGGGGT
The DNA here is from genome assembly GCA_028533885.1 of Nasua narica. Taxonomy (NCBI): domain Eukaryota; kingdom Metazoa; phylum Chordata; class Mammalia; order Carnivora; family Procyonidae; genus Nasua; species Nasua narica. The sequence goes on from CM052802.1 coordinate 33,464,362, forward strand.
GTTAAAAAATTTGTTTCTTGTGAAATTTTTGTAAATTTATAACTTTAGAAATTCTTATTTTACCCCCAAACTAATTATTGAGCTCTTATGTGTTTCCTCAATCGGCTTAACCTTCTTAGGTCAACTCTTTGATATATTTGACAAATTCAAGTGTGTGCACAAATGGGAGGAAGATAAATATAAGTGAAGAAAGATACATGTTCTTAAGCAACAAGAGGAAAAGTCGGCTTGAAGGGAAGATCCTGCAGAATCATCGGCAGTGTGTCTTTATGAAGTTGTGTGTTGTCAGGGATCTTGAAGTAAATGTCCTTTCTGTCGTTAGCAGGGGGGACTCAGGTCTATTTGTTCATCTCACTGGCTAGGTGGTTGCATGTTGGCGACACCCTGAGCTCAGAACAACCAAGGACAACTCCGGCTTCCTGAGTCTTCCCAGGTCATCCTAGGTGAACTCCCTAATTGGACAGGTTCTATACACTACATCTGATGTGGAGAAAACTCTCCTTTTGAGGAGAGAGAATGTTAGGAGACATGGCAGGTCTGGTAACATTCTTATTAAAAGCCTAGACTCTAGAGGCAGACCGGAAGTGTTCAAATCCTGGCTCTGTTATTTCTGAATGAACTTGGGCAAGTTACTTAATCTCTCTTATACTCAGTTTTCACATCTGTAACAGGGACTATTAGTCGTATATTATCTTGTAAGATTTTGGTGAGAATTGAGGTAATTCTCATAATTAATACCATAAATTATACCACAGTATTTGGCACATGGTAGACACTCTTAACATGTGCCCTAAATTTACCTAGAACATCTTCTTCAAAGTTGAAAAAGGCTTTGCCAAATTTATGTATAAATGTGCTCATTGCAATGTTTATTATAATGATAAAGAAATTGGAAATAACCAACATATCCAACAGTAGGGGATCAAAATGTGGAAAATTTTATTAAGAAACAATTTAAGGGGTGCCTGGGTGGCTCAGTTGTTGAGCTTCTGTCTTCTGCTTGGGTCAGGATCCCAGGGTCTTGGGATCCAGCCCCACATTGGGCTCCCTGATTAGCAGGAAGCCTGCTTCTCCCTTTCCCACTTTCCCTGCTTGTGTTCCCTCTCTTGCTGTCTCTCTCTCTGTCAAATAGATAAATAAAATCTTAAAAAAAGAAAGAAGCATTTAAGTTTATTTAGAAAAAGGAGTACAAGACTGTACAGTGGGATCCCAGTTTCATATTTATACATATGCTCTATGCAAATATGCAATATATATAAGCATCAAAAAAGACTAAATGTAAATGCATCAAAATTTTTTTTAAGTTTTAATTTTAATTCCAGTTAGTTAGATACCGTGTTATATTAGTTTCAGGTAAAATGTAGTGATTCAACAGTTCTATACATCACCTGGTACTCATCACAAGTACACTCCTTAATCCCCATCACTTATTATTTATTTATTTTTAAATTTAATATAATTTTTTGGGGGGAGAGAGAGCACGTGTGAGGGTGGGGAGGGGCAGAGGGAGAGAAAATCTTAAGCAGGCTCAACGCCTAGTAAGCCTAATATCGGGCTTGATCTTATAACCCTGAGATCATGACCTGAGCTAAAGCCGAGTCCAATGCTTAACCTACTGAGCCACCCAGGCACCCCCCCCATCACCTATTTAACCCTTCTTCCCACCTCTTTCCCCTCTGGTAACCAGTTTGTTCTCTATAATTATGAGTCTGTTTCTTGCTTTGCCTCTTTTTTTCCCTTTGCTTGTTTGTTTTCTTTCTTAAATTCCATATATGAGTGAAAAATTATATGGTATTTGTTTTTCTCTGACTTATTTTGCTTAGCTTTATACTCTCTAGCTCCATCCATGTCATTGCAAATGGCAAGATTTCACTCTTTTTTATGGCTGAATAATATTCAATTGCATATATATATATATATATATATATATATATATATACACATATGCATTCCATTGCACATATATATATGCATACCACATCTTCTTTATCCATTCATCAATCAATGGACATTTGGACCGCTTCCATAATTTGACTATTTTGAATAATGCTTCCATAAACAGAGGGGTGCATGTATCCCTTTAAATTTGTGTTTTTGTATTCTTTGGGTAAATACCCAGTGGTGCAATTGCTGTATTGTGGGGTAGTTTTACTTTTAACTTTTTGAGGACCCTCCATACTGCATAAACATGCCAAAATGTTAACAGTGGCTCTCTAAGTGTGGTGTAACTATGGCTGATACTTTTTTTCTATTACTAGCAGGTATTAGTTTTATTTTGCCAATTCCAGAGAGGGAATGCAGAGATAAGGTCTCTGTGAAATAACCTACATAATCTATGGTTTTAATATGTTTTAGAGCAACAATTCTGCTTAGTCTGAGTCTTTGCAAAACCCTGCTGCCCCATAGTCAGCATCTAGATATACTTTCATATTCAGCAAAAAGGAGAAGTAAAAAATGATGTAATTTGCAAATAGTGTCTTGTAGGCTGTTAAACTATGACTCATCGGAGGTGAGCAGGACAGCCCAGGGTTCCCTCACAGTTCATTGCTGGTTCTCTGCCTCTGAGCCCTTGCCAGTCTCTGTTCTTGGCTCACTCTGAGTCACTTTCCTGTTCAGGACAGACCTTGTCACCCCCTCCACAGAAGAAAAATTATTTGTTGACTTTTAAATCAACAGATCTGAATTTGAATTCTAGCCTTGACACTCAAGAGTTTCATGTCCTTGAGCATGAGGACAGAAAGAATCAGTGTCCTTATTTATAGCATACAGAGTGTGCCAGGACCCATTTTTCATAGAAGTTAAACTAGAGACCAAGCAGCTCTGTATGGTGGGATAGTGACGTGCCCCGTCTTCTCACCTCACATCCTATGCTCTTTTCTCTCCATCAAGCACTTGGCTTCTTGTGGATCAGGTTTTGTTTTTGTTTTTGTTTTTGTTTTTTCATCTACAAAGGAGGGTAATAATGAGGGGATTAAGTGAGGTAGCCTACTTGGGAGTGTATGGAACATGATGCATGTCCAATTTGAATGGTGCGATGGTGATCTTGGATGAAGAAGTTGGAAGGGGCTGACTTAGAGCCAGGAACAGAACTTCAGGGACCTAATTCCCAGGCTGGTACTCTCTTTACCAATATCCATGCTGCCCATGCACACACATTCATGCGCGCACACACACACACACACACACACACACACACACACACACACTGTTATAGACTAGTTATTTCTGTGAAAGAAAAAATTTAGAAATGCAGTGCCATTTCTTTTCAAAGTAGTATGTCATTCAGGTCAAAAGGAATTTCTGACCCGGATAAAAAATTTTTTTTCCCCCTAGTCTATCCCATTTTGTGTTCAGAGTCAAATCATGGAAGATATTTTTAAATGAAAGAACTGACTGATACTGATAGATTTATAAGTGAAACCGTATGTCAAATTACTTCTCATGAGCTACTATTTAAAGTCCTTCTGATGTGTTTTTCAGTCTTTGTCTCGTTTGGCATATTTATCCGCGTAAGTAGAATGGTCAGGTGCTGGATCTTTTCTAGATTTTCCAAGCCCTCAGAATATCTGCTGCATCCTCAAAGAAACTAAAGCCCAGTGAGAAACTTACTGCAACATCAAGGTAGATGACGACACCTCCTGGGACACCCTGCCTTGGGCTATAGTTAGCCATAGTTTCATGTTCTTATCTCAGAATAGGAGATATTAGACAGATTATGTTGTGCAAATAGGTTTTTGACAGACCTGAGACGCCATATCTGATAGAGCCTAAAGTGGTGATATTTATATTATGGACAATATCACTTTCCTTTTTTTTTTTTTTAATTATAATTTCTTTTCCTGCCAAGGCCAAGATAGCTGACAGAGTACTTCTGGCCCCTGCGGTGGCTAAATGCTGCAATATGCTTTGTGTCTGCCCTCTTGACCTTGGGAACACAAAGTAGACTTCTAAAGATTCCACCGTTTGCTTCAAGCCTCACGCTGGGCCTCTGCTGTTGACCACATTGTGAATGTTTTTATAATGATTTTTCAACTACTTCCTTGAAAAAAAAAAGATTCATTTCTGAAATCATCTGTTGGTAATTAAGCTGACCAGCTACTTGTCTCCTATTCTAAGGCCTAGATCAGGATTTTACCGGCAGTGGTGTTCAAAGTCGACTACCTTTGTATCAGAGAGGAGAATATGTTCATTGGAAGAGTTTGGGAATCACTTGGACGGTCTAGAGGGTCTTGGTCCATGCATGGTAAGTTACTGATGATGGTGATAACTGGAATTTGTAAAGTGATTATAGTTACAAAGCAACTCAAGGATACTAATTTATTGGACAGAAATTCTATTTATTCAACAGAATTTCCTATTAAATTCCTATTAAATCCTGTTTATCCAACAGAATTTCCTAGGAACCTACTATATGCTAGGTACTCAGGATTTAAATATTAGTAGGATATGGTTCTACTCTCACAAAGTTCATAGGGAAGTAAATTACAGTAATTTATTTAGTCATCACAATAACCGGTGATATAGGATTTATTTTTCTTAAATATGTTTACCTAGACTGGGAGAAGTTAAGTTTATATCAATATTTCCACATTCAGAAGGGGCAGCGCTGGTCCTCAGAGAGCCCTTGCTCTTACCGAAGTGCATGAGCTCTGGACAGAGATGTCTGCATTCTCCTTCTGAGCTCCACCACTAGCTAGCTGGGAGACTTTGCAAAAGATCCTTAGCCTCCTTTAGCTTTTGTCTCCCCATCTGTAAAATGAGGGAAAGAGTTCTGCTTGCCTCTCAGCGTGACTGTAAGTATGAAATAAGGTAAGCATGCGAAGCACTTAGCACAGTGCCTGGTACACTGTCAGTCTCAACAAATGCTCCCTATAATAGGAATATCAAGAAGGATTATGATTCTGGCTAGAACATGAAGCTTGCCCGTTACATATTCTTATGAGATCCTTGAGAAAAATGTCATGTTTACAGAAGTGCAGTTGACACAAGGAGGTTATGACAGTTTCCAATTTTTTTTTGCTAGGGAGGATGGCAATGTATATATTGGATCATTTATTCAATAATGAATATTTACTTAAACAAATATTATGTGCCAGATATAGATCTAGGCGCTGGAAGCTAATATTCTAGGAGCTATTTAATTTTCAGAATAATCTCTTGAGAGATGATTATCAATATCTGCATTTTACATGTGAAGGAAATGAGACTTAGAGAGTTATAAATATGTATATATAGCACATATATAGACATGCCTACATAACAACCATACATATATAACATGTAATGTATAGTTATTATATTATAAGTATTTATGTAATATGTATAAGTATATATGGTATGTGATATAAATATTATATAATATATATGTGTATTATTATATTATATAATATGCCTACAGTCACCTGGTTGGTAAATGGCAGAGTCAGGATGCTAATTCAGGCCCTCTGCCTCCACGTTCAGTGTGCTGCTTCTATTCCTGTCTATAACAGGAGTGCTCCTTCATTCCAGAATCTGCTTTCCTTTCACCGATGAAGGGATGGAAGTTACCATAGAACATCATGTATGTTAGGGAAATCTAAAATTTTAGATTACCATAATTATAATTTATTCAGAAATTTAAAAATTTGTAAAAGGTAATAGGTTAGATGAGAGGTTATTTGGTAGATTCCCCCATTTCCAAATAGGTCCATTCTATAGACAGGTAGATATTTCCCCTTAATATCACCAGAAGAGAGCTCATAACCATTTTGCTCCCTCACAACCAATTTCACCACACAGAACTTCCTTTTTTTTGTCCAGCATAAATATCGAACACAAACTTGAGCAGTCACAGACTAATGTGGGGTTTTTACATAGCACTCAGTATCAGTTATCACTAAATTAAATTCACATTCTAAAAGCAGTGGCATAAAATATCAGCTGAGCTACTCTCTTCTTATAATATTATCATTTATATACAATACTTGAAGAGGGCTATTTAATCCAGATTAGTTTTTCTTTCTTTTGGTAAATGAGTTTAAATTCCATACCATTTTCTTTTGGCTATTGTTATTATTATATTCTTTTAAATTTATAAATTATTATAATATTTAATATTTTAAATGATTAAATTTGAAATTCAGCACCAGTCACATACCTAACATGCTTAATTTCAGGCTAGGGGTTTCAAATAGCATTGCTTCCTATCTGGACCTGCACTTCCTCCTCCTAGCTTGGAGTAGGAAAGTCCCAGAAGCTACTCATAGGGAAACTGTAGGCTTGCCCAATACATATGAAGTTGGGGGCTTCAGAGCCAACAGATACAGTACAGGGTAAACTTTCAACACCGATAAGAATCAGAATCTAACCATAAGATCACATGGAGCTTAGGCTTAGTACATGATCCGTTCATTCATATTTACATTTACCTACCTAAGCTTTTCTACAAAGTGCCTCTGAAACTTGTAGCCATTCTACCCACTCACCATTTAGTACTGGCAGTGAGTTCCAGATAAATGTATTAGGATCACTGTTAATTTCCTGTGGTTGTTTTGAATCTTAAACCTGAATTCTAACCTTCAAAATTGGCTGAATTTAAGTAGCATAGTTTTTTTTCTGTTACCCATTTTACCAATCAATATTTCTGATGGTCCAGAGAGGCAGACCCGCCTACAGGATATCAACCAGTGTAAGTGTAAACTGGTCTTTTCCAGCTTCCTCACTTGTGGATATGGATGGGTTGTAATAACATCACAGCTCAGATTTTGTTGGCTCTGTTCTTCAGGTGCTGATGTACATTTCCGCTTTCACCCCCTAATGCTTGTTCGAGGGGTGTTGCACATGAATTTATCATAATCTCTGTCCCAGCTCTTTCCAGGTTCCACACCTACTCCACTTGGTGTGGTCCCAGATACTTTGAATCCCTAAAGTGCCCAGCTGTGGAGTGACTTCTGGTGATGGGAAAGAATGCTGTGTTATATGTGGTATGAGGAATCTTAAAGTAACCCTTTGTCGTGATCCAAGGTTTTACTGAGTTTTTAGAGAAAGACCTCTTACCCCTCTCCTTACAACCCTCTTGCTTTCAGGATTGGGGACGGTGGGTACTGGGCTGGCAGGAAAACTGTAACAGAGTGACAGAATTGTCAGGTGCCTCCCATCCTCTCCAACCGGGTGCCTGCCTCTCCTCTCAGTTGTTGCTCACAGGAGGCACCTTAGGCCATTCAGAGAATCTTTCCTCACCACTTGGCCACACATACTCAAATGTACCTGAGTCCTGCTTAGACTCCTGCTCTGATCTTGATTACATGGTCCCAAATGGACAATAAACCGTTTATAACTACTTCTAGGGAAAACCACTTACCTGTAATATCAGCCACCTAAAACTGCTCACGTGTGAATGAAATGATAACCTCTGTGGGGGCAGAGAAATGGAACTAAGCCATTCCTGAATTTCAAGATGATGAAACAATGATAGCAGCAAGTGGATAATTCTGCATTCAGCATAAATGGGACTTCTACTTAATGAAATGCCACGTATTGTTACGCAGATGAACACAAGCGATAGAGAAGGCTAACCCCATGCTCTGATATCTATTATACTCAAAGTCTGTACACTTCGAAGGACAATTAGGAAAATATTAAATGTGGTGTAATGTAATGGACACTTTCGCACAAACACTATTTCGCGCTCTCACTTGACTTATTTTGGTAGATGATGATGAACAAACGTAGACTTGATACCCTTATCCATATGGGCTGAGCAGTTCGGGGTGAGTGTCAGGTTGTTCTGGCCGTGGGTGGATGCAAGGGACAGCTGCCCTTGATGAGCACAGCTGAAATCATCACTCAGGCAATCACCAGTGAAAGCTCGGGGTGAACGCTCCTAAAATCCAAGTATCCATTTAAAAATTAATTGCATTTGACATTGGAAACACACATCACGGATCTCATGTGAATGGTTTTCTTTTGAGGGCTGCTGTGCTGCAGATGTGTTCAGTCCCTTGTAACTGCAAAATGTAATTGGGATGATCGAAGTCTTTACAGTGGGATGATGAGAACCAATCATCAGAAATCAGGAAATGGGATGAATCTAAAAGTTCCATGGTGTGGAGAGGCTCAATCAGTTTCCCCTAAAGTGTATAACACAATGAGTCCCAAACACACTTTCACTTTGATGATAGCCATCAAAGTCATCTGTAGTAACATGAAGGATTCTGGATTAAAGTGCTGATTTTCCCTGTGAGCCTCCTTCTGGAAACACTAGGTTCATATACTGCTTGCTCTGTTTCTTTGCCTTTTCATCTTACTTTTTTTTTAAGGTTGATAGGTTTGGTACTTAGGAACTGCAAGTTTAATTCTGGGAATAAAGATCGAAATTCAAGGTTTGCTGTTTTGTATGTGTTGGTGGACTAGTATTTCTTTTTAAAATTTTTAAAAAATGTAATATTTTTCCAGCTGTATGAAGACATAGTTGAAATTTTGTGTTTTCCATAACATTTTTGGGATTTCTGGGTTGCTGCTTCTCCTTACGTTGACCCTGTGGCATCATATCACCAGAAGAGAAACTGGGGACTCTTTACTGTTTGCCTGTCATCTTGTCAAAGAGTTTGTGCTATTTCCCCCAAGGCAGCCCAGTATCATTTGGCTACCACACCTGTCACCTGACCACTCTTCTGCTGTGTGCTGTGACATTATTGGACTTCTTGTGTGTCTATTTTTGGCTATTTTTCTTAAAAGGTTTTATTTATTTATTTTTGAGAGAGAGAGAGAGATTAAAAGAGTGAGCATGAATGGGGGTGGGGAGACACAGAGGGAGAAGTAGACTCCCTGCTGAGCAGGGAGCCCAGTGTGGGGCTGGATCTCAGGAGCCTGGGATCATAACCTGAGCTGAAGGCAGATACATAACTGACTGAGCCAGCCAGGTGCCCTGTTTTTGGCTATTTTTGCTGAATCTTTGTTGCATACTATAGACAGGTTGTTTTTTGGTTAATGTTGAAAATTCGACAGACTGCAGTGCCAAAATATCTCTGTGTATTAAATGAGATGAGAAAGTTAGCTGTGAATTTTTTCTTATTTTACTTTACATCAATTTTACTTATTGATGATCCTATGTGGGTCTGAAAACTGAAGTTTTGTAAAAGTAAAGTGAACTCCATTACCTTTCTCTTGGGATGGTCATACTATTCTTGAGGACAGTGGATTGGAGCACTTAGTGATTTAGCTATTTGGGCAAAGTAAAATGCTGCGTCTGTGCGTAAACTCTTTTATATTTGTTGTGATGGAAGCTTACACACCTATATGGTTAATGAACCCAGTCAATAATCTGGTTTTAAAATCTTTGCAAAATAACAAGGAAGGAAGGAAGGAAGGCAGGAAGGAAGGAAGGAAGGAGAGAAAGAAAAGAAAAGAAAAGGAAAGAAAAGAAAAAAGAAAAGAAAAGAAAGAAAGAAAAGAAAGAAAGAATAGGAGAGAGAGAGAGGAAGGAAACCCTCCCTCCCTGCCAGTCCCCCAATCTTCAACACCACGAAAAGCTTCCAAAGTCCTAAGTTTGCTTTCCATTAGGACAGTGGTTAGACAGCAGCTGTTCAGCCTCTTAAGAGAATACACGATATGGTAATAAACATCATTTCAGAAATATGCTTTTTGTCCACTTTACTAGGAAGCCCAATAATGAGCTCTGCATGTTCACTACACTTTTTACTCCAGGCCCTGAATTTAACAAGGGGGGCTCACTGCAATTGGTTCACTCCCTACCTAGCAAATGGAAATGTTTGTTTTGTCTTTCAATTCCAGCCACCCCTGACTTGAATTCTTTTCTGCAGTGCATTGTAAAATGCTCTTTGAAGTTCATGTGTCATCCATTTAGAATGAACACCACAGGTCGGCATGTGCGGCTCCTGTCTCCAATTGTGCTTGGTGTCCCAGTTTCTCTGGGGAAGGTTCAAATCTGACAATACCCTTCACTTATGGTATAGAAATCCATCCATAATGTGGAGTTTGCCAGATGGAGACTGAAATTTTATGGCAGCTCACTTGCTGTTTGTGTAGGAAATTTAATTTATAGGGAAATAGAAGGGTGATGATTTTAATGCAAGCATATGTCTTGGAAAGTACTTCCTGACTGTGTCCTGCTCTATGCTCAGCTGGCCGTGTGTAACAATTGAGGTGGCTGCTCTTCCCCTACAGCACCGGACAGTCCTGGGGAAAGTCGAGAGAAGATAGATATGGTTCAGGACTTTGTGGACGGAAAGGTGTGTGGGAGGGAGATGGAATTTAAGAATGTCCCCCTGTAATTGGGGGCACTCTATTTGAGAGCCCACAGAAGCAACCAGGTATGTCCTGTATGGTAATGTTGAGTCAGCACATTTTAAATGTTACAAGTAAACTATTCCATAGGAGACCATATACTCTGCCCTCTATGAACATAGCACTTTATGATTTAGAAGGCACTTCTTAAAAAAACATTTCTCATTTTCTCACTTGATCCTCATCACATTGTTCTGCAGTTGAGACTAATATTTCTATTTTCCAAACAAGAATAGGGCACAGGTTTTGGAGCCATGATGCTGGGTTCCAATTCCTGTTCTGCCATCTTAACTAACCTTCCTGGGAATTAAACAAGACAAGACAACCTTCTAAATAATAGTAAATGATAACATTTACTATTGTAAATGTGATGATAAACATTTACTACTGAAGAATAACAACTCAATAAATATATTTCTCGCCCTTTCCACTCCCTCCCATCTTTACCAGTTGGATAGGTTAGCTTCAGAGAAAGAGAATGATTGTAAGGCTGAAGCTAAATACTATTTCTATATCAAATAATCACAGTCATAGGCTTTTAAAAATTTATTTATTTATTTATTTATTTGAGAGGGAAAGAGTCTGAGTGGGAGAAATGGCAGAGAGAGAGGGAGAAGCAGGCTCCCCCTGAGCAGGGATCCCAACTCAGGTCACGATCCCAGGGCTCTGGGATCGTGACCTGAGCCAAAGGCAGATGCTTCACCCACTGAGCCACCCAGACGCCCCCGTAGTCATAAGCTTTTAAAACTTTGTTCTGATTAGAATCGGGGTGGTACAGAATTGGGCCTGTTAAATGTACTGGTGAGATTAGTCACTCAAGAGAAGCAAACTACAGGACTCCAACTAATGTGAGGGATATTGCTTGAAAATTCTTGAGATATTATTTATGAATGAGTTGATGAATTACATCAAATAATTAATTTTTCTGTTGTAAATTTAAATCTGTCATCCACTGAACTTTTTGGTCATGAGCCCCTCATCCATAATAGAATGGCTTGACCAGTCATTATCTCATTGAAGGAGACTCTGAAAATTGTCTGAAAATTGTCTTGCCGCCTCCTTCATTTTACAGACAGAGGGAATGTGACTTGTTCAAGGTCAAGCAGATGAAACTAGACCTGAACCCACATCTCTTTTACCACATGACTTCTTATCCCTGGACTGATACACTTTCCATTTTTATTGCAGTGAAGTCAAATCTTTCTCTGTGTTAAAAAGAAGTGGTTATAAATTGCAATGTGTGGACCTTATCTGGATTCAGATTCAAACAGCTTTTTAAAAATGATGAGATTCAAGAGATTATTGAGAGTTTAAACATTGAACAGTTATTAAAGAAGTATTATTATGTTTTTATTTTTTTAATTTTAATTTTATTTTTTAAAAAGATTTTGTTTATTTATTTGAGAGAAAGAGAGCACAAGTAGGAGTAGGGGCAGAGGGAGAGGGAAAAACAGACTCCCTGCTGAACAGGGAGTCTGACCGGGGGCTCGATCCCAGGGCCCTGAGATCATGACCTGAGCCAAAGGCAAATGCTTAACTGACTGAACCACCCAGGTGCCCCGAATGTTAGGTTTTTAGATGTGATCATCTTACTGTGGTTGTGTCAAAAAATACAGAACTTCTCTTAAGAGATACATAGTGAAATATTAATGAATGAAATGTTATGTCTAGGATTTGCTTCAAAGTCATATAGTTGGGGTAGAAAATGAGGGGATGGGGTGGGCCCAGAAGAAACAATATTTGCCATGAACAAAAATGAACTATTGGGACTTCAAAATAAAAAGCTTTTACACAGCAAAGGAAACAGTGGATAAAACCAAAAGACAACCAACAGAACGGGAGAAGATATCTGCAAATGTCTTATCAGATAAAGGGCTAGTACCTAAAATCTATAAAGAACTTATCAAACTCAATACCCAAAGAACAAATAATCCAATCAAGAAATGGCAGAAGGGGTGCCTGGGTGGCTCAGTGAGTTAGGGCCTCTGCCTTCGGCTCCGGTCGTGGTCTCGGGGTCCTGGGATTGAGCCCCACGTGGGGCTCTCTGCTCGGTGGGGAGCCTGCTTCTCCCTCCCTCTCTGCCTGCCTCTCTGTCTACTTGTGATCTCTCTCTCTGTCAAGTAGATAAATAAAATCTTTCAAAAAAAAAAAAAAAGAAAGAAAGAAATGGGCAGAAGACATGAACAGACATTTCTCCAAAGAAGACGTACAAATGGCCAACAGACATGGAAAAAATGTTCGACATCACTCGGCATCGGGGAAATACAAATCAAAACCACAATGAGAACCACACACCAATCAGAATGGCTAAAATGAACAAGTCCGGAAACGACAGATGTTGGTGAGGATGTAGAGAAAGGGGAACCCTCTTAACACTTGGTGGGAATGCAAGCTAGTATAGCCACACTGGAAAACAGTATGGAGGCTCCTCAAAAAGTTGAAAATAGAGCTACTGTATGACCCAACAATTGCACTACTGGGTATGTACCCCAAAGATACAAATGTAGTGATCTGAAGGGACACCTGCACCCCCCAATGTTTATAGCAGCAATGTTGACAGTAGCCAAACTATGGAAAGAGCCCAGATGTTCATCTACAGAAGAATGGATAAAGCAGATGTGGTATTGTGATATATATATATATATACACACACACACACACACACACACACACACACACATACATACATACAATGAAATACCACAATACCACTCAGTCACCAGAAAAAAAAAAAACATGAAATCTTGCCATTTGCAATGACACGGATGGAACTAGAGGGTATTATGCTAAGCGAAATAAGTCAATCAGAGAAAGGTAATTATCATATGATCTCACTGATATGCAGAATTTAAGAAACAAAGAGGGGGAAAAAATAAAACGAGATGAAATCAGAGAGGGAGATAAACCATAAGAGACTCTTAATCATAGGAAATAAACTGAGGGTTGCTGGAGGGGAGTTGGAGGGGGGATGGGGTAACTGGGGGAGGGCACATGATGTAATGAGTACTGGGTATGATATAAGATTGATGAATCACTGAACTCTACCTCTGGAACTAATAATACACTATATATTAATTAATTGAATTTAAATTTTAAAAATTTTAAAAAATAAATTGAGAAAGAAAAGAAAGGAAAAAAAAATTAAAAATAGGCCAGTAAAAATTATTACAGAGCTGTGTCTGGCTGTTAATTCAAGCACAATGTTATTCGTGTAGGTTTATCAGCTTTTAAAAATTTGAAATTTGATGTAATTTCTTTCTTCTTCCAAATAAATATCTAGTTTTTACCTAAAAAAAAGGAAAGAAACAAGAAATAGAAAGAAACAAGATTTGCTGTGAGTTGATAATGGTTGAGTTGGGTGATGGGTTCATTATGTTATTTTATTTTAATATTAGTTTGAAATTCTCCACAATTAAAGAAAAATATATAGTTGATTATATTTCTGTATGAATTTGGTGTTTCCACTGTTAAGCTTTTCATTTTGTCTTCTGGTGTTGTGTGCACACGCAAACTATGTATCTATTTATGATTCTCTCAAGAAATTGGTTTGTTTTTTTCTGAAAGACACAGTGTCTTTCAGAACATAGAATTAAATTTGTTTCCTTTTTTTGTTTGTTTGTTTTGGATAATAGACATCTTAGGACAAAATGTATGGCCGCCATGTCCATTTATTCTTTCATTCAATTGACAGAGCCAACGTGGTGCTGAAGTGGACTACTTTCCGGGTCCTCTACCAAGTGTTTCATGAGCAGGGATTCTAGAAAGTTAATTTTGGAGGCTTCATGGTGCAGTGGTTAAGATTCTAAGAGTTAGACTTCCTGAACTTGCAGCTCAGCTTTGCCATTACCAGCGAAGTAGCTTTTTTGAAACTCAGTGTAAGCATCTGTACAATGGGGATGATAATAGAACTCACCTAAGAGGTGAATGCAAGGATTAAATGAAGTAGTGCTTTTCTTTTTGCCCTTTTGGACAAGATCTAGTACATGAACCACACTCAATAAATATTTGCTTTTATTATCAATCAGTAATTACAGAGTACCTGCTACATGCTAGATGCTAGGCTGCAAAGGGAGCTTTCAATGATGTCCTAGCTTCACTTTGAAATATATCTTAACTTGTCACATTTTTTCTAATCCAATAACTTTTTTGGCCCTGATATCCTTTCTTTCTTTTAATTTTTTCTTTAAAAACTTCCAGTATAGTTAACATACAGTGTTATATTAATTTCAGGTGAATATATAGTCATCCAATAATTCTGTACATTAGTGCTCATTGAGACAAGTGTATCCCTATTCCCCTTCACCTATTTCACTCATCCCCCACTCACTTCCTCTCTGCTAACCATCAGTTTGTTTTCTATAGTTAAGAGTCTGTGTTTTGGTTTGTCTTTTTTTCTTTCTTTGTTTTTTTTTCTTAAATTCCACATATGAATGAAATCATATGGTATTTGTCTTTTTCTGACTTATTTCACTTAACATTATACTCTCTAGATCCATCCATGTTGTAGCAAATAGGAAGACTTCATTCTTTTTTATAGCTGAGCAATAGTCCATCACACACACACACACACACACACTTACATCTACCAAAGTTAAATATTAATTCTTAGAATTTAAACCATAATAAAAAAAACTTTTTTGCTAGAAAGCTTATAATTTGCCCCTAGGAAAATTCCCCACTCTCCCTGATCTGCAGTTCTCTTCCCTGTGCCTTGGGGCCTTGATCTCCAGAGTCCCTTCTAGCTCTGACTTGTGCTTTCTATAATTACATGATAAAATGCAGTCTTTTAAGTAGTCTTGACATTGTTAGAAATTTGCTATATATGTGTCATAATTTTTCAAAATCTACTAGTCTTATACAACATAAGGAATTATTTCTGAGAATTTTGTAGTGAAAGAAGGCCAGTCTCCTAAAGTTTTTAACAACCTTTACTCTAGAAGATGAGAAACTCTTTGGAATCATTTTTAGCTCATGCTGGCATTTAAGCCCTGAGTCATTCTATTTGAAAACAACATTGTGTTTTAAATGCCAGAATATGAAACATTTATAACACATATCTACAATGATTATAAGCTATTAATATAATGTTAACACAAATAAAATGAGGCATGTTATCACAGCCCTAGAGAAAAGAAGGGAATTAAAAAACTCAATTAAGTCAGAAAAGTCAGAAGCTCTCATGAGAGGTCCCTATAATTACAGTAGTTCTATATTCTCAGAACTTGAGACTGGCAGAGTGCATGTGCATGTGTGTGCCTGTGTGTGTGTGTGTGTGTGAAAAATTGCTCCTTCCCACAAAACAAAGAGAGAGTTAATAAATCATGTTGGCATTTTAGTTACTTCTTAGTGTTACAGATGCAAACTTTAGTCTGCTTTTTGCTGATTTTTACCACATAAATAGACCCAAGTCAAGAATTTGATCTGTGAAAATCCCTACTTAAAAAACACATCCCTTCTGGAACAATAATTTCTTTAACAAAGTTACTTTACACAGCCAATCTGGTAAGCATGTAGAAAGTATAATTTAATTGGCCTAACACAGTTCCTGTTTAAAGTGAAGTCTATAGCAATCTCTCACTGAAGAACCCCCAAATCAAGCAAGGGAAACAAACAAATCAAGCAAACAAAAAACTCCTTCAAACTCAAAGATGTTAAAATAATACAATTGCTTCATAAATTAATTATATGGAGTCTCAAGACAAAATTATCTTTAATGGCAATATACTAGATCTGTAATCTCTTAGATACAATTCTGAAATATGAAAAGCTTGGAAAATTATTTTTTTAACTTTATTGAATGACAAAACTTGAGCTGACCTTCACAAATTTGGTCGAAAACAACCCTTGAACTGATGTGAGTCTATTTAGAGCTTTATTTACTTCACTTTGTGTGAATATTTGTGGTTTTTGCTACAGAAATATCACTGTGTTTGATTAAAAGAATGCTACTAGACTCTGCTGCCTTGTTACGTGACATACAGCACCTGTGCTCTATCACCTTTGTAAAATCCAAAAGGTTTGAAATGCATTTGCCTATGTGGATTTCAGCTTACAGATTATGACTATATTGTTCATATCCAGTTTTTAAAATTTATTTTTATTTTTTAAGTAATCTCTACACCCGACGTGGAGCTTGAACTCAAAACCCTGAGATCAAGAATCACATGCTCTACTGCGACTGAGGCAGCCAGGCGCCCCTATATCTAGTTCTTGAGCTGTCAGTTTGAGCTGACATTGAGTTTTACATTTATATAGATTATTAAAACATTGGATAGTTCATGCCACAGATTTGTTTTCCTTTATAGGTGTTTCTCCCTTTGCATCTTTTGGCTTTCTGAAGAGTTGACTATAAAATGAATTTTTCAATGTAGATTATATTTCCCTATAAATTACCCCAGGTCCCAAAGATGCTAGAAGCCCATAGATATACTACCAATATCGGATATATATATATGGCTATATAATTAGCTTTGGTTTCATTTTACAATAACAATAACTTAACATACTTATAAAATCATATAATTAAAGGAGGAATTTAATGTTATGACATTAATTGCAACAAATTGAAAAATAAAATATATACTTAGGATATTTCTTAAAATCCAGAAGTTGTTCTTCGGGATTCAGCTGATGTGTGAAAGAGATTTGCTATTATTCCAAGTAAAGATACACATTTGAGTACAACAAAAAATAATGCAGATAAAAATTTTTCTGTTGCCAGTGTTACAAACTTTCTGAGTGACTTTCTTTGATCAGGTTGGGTTACTCTCTTTAAAAATGATGGATTATTTCTAATTTCTTTCCACATTTTAATCTATAAATCTCTTTTTTTCATATTTCTATTTAAAAAGTTTATTATGTTCTGGCTAACTAAAAGATAACACAAGATTTGATATTGGCTAGGATTTTAGAAACGCTAAGTGTCTTAAATGTGACCCTGCAAAATGAGCTGTACTTCCCAGGGCAGTATGAGTATTCTGTAGGCACACACAAGTTTTTCCAAGGATCAGTGCCCAGGGCACTGGAAAGGCAAGGATGGGAAGAGCCGTGTGCCCTGCAGGGAAAGGGCTGGCAGAGGTGAGTCACCTGCCAAACACTAAGGCTAGTTACGTTCTTTCTTTTGGGACCCCTGAAGGTAAAAAGGAAAGTTGAAAAAAAAAAAAAAAAGCTGATTATTTAGGTGTGTGTTAAGTGTATCAGGAAAGCTTAAAGCTTTCCTTCGAGTGATCAGAGAATAAATACATATATAGTTACTTTTCCAGGGCTATTAAAACCTAGGAAAACAAAAGCTCAGAAGTTTCAGTACTTGGGAAATGTGCTAAGGAGTCCTCAAGATGTAGTAGAGACTTCACTGGCCTAAGGCAAGCTCAGGAAAGGATATGCTGACTTTAAGTATTTTAAAATTCCTTTTTTAAAAAAGACTTTATTTTAATTTAATTTTATTTAAATTCAGTTAATTAACATAGAGTATATTATTAGTTTCAGAGGTAGAGTTCAGTGATTCATCAGTTGCATATAACACCCATAGCTTATCATATCAAGTGCCCACCTTAATGTCCATCACCCAGTTACCCCATCCCCCACACCCCTCCCCTCTAGCAACAACCCTCAGTTTGTTTCCTATTGTTAAGGGTCTCTTATGATTTGTCTCCTTTCTGATTTCATCCTGTTTTACTTTTCCTTCCCTTCTCCTATGATCCTTTGTTTCTTAAATTCCACATATGAGTGAGATCATATATTTGTCTTTCTCTGACTGACTTATTTCACTTAGCATAACACCCTCTAGTTGTTGCCAATGGTAAGATTTCATTTTTTCGGTGGCTAATATTCCACCTTGTGTGTCTGTGTTGTGTGTGTACCACATCTTCTTATTTATCCATTTAGAGAGAAAGAGAGAGAGACAGGGAGGGAGGTGGAGAGAGCAGGGGAGGAGCAGGAGAGGGAGAGAGAGAATCCCAAGCCAACTCCCTACTGAGCATGGAGCCTGACGGGGGGCTCAATCCTCCTACCCCAAGATCATGACCTGAGCCAAAATCAAGAGTTCGCTCAATCAACTGAGCCACCCAGGTGCCCCTGCATTTCACCATATTTTAGTGGATAATTTTCCTCTCCCTTCTAGTGCTGAGATAACCCCAAATGGATTATGAAAACAGTGTCTTGTCTTTCTTTTCTACGGACTGTGGAAAATCAACTAAACCGGTGACATCTTTTTATATTTCAGCAAATGGTCTTTGTCCTCACATCACAAGATGGGCACACTCCTCCAGGCACTGAGAACAAGTTCCAGGCAGGAAGAGAGTAGAAGGAACTTATTCTGGTCAGACTGTTTTTTTTACAGAGAGGGAGGCTTCCAAGAGACTTTGGTATTTTTTATAGGCCAGACTGTCTTATGCTCAGTCCTAGATGCACAGGAGGTTGGGAAACACATGACTACCCTAAACAAAATTGGGAGTCTTTTAGCAAAGAATTAAAGGAAATTTAATACTTAGATGGGCACAGTTTGTCATTGGTATGTCTCGCCAAAATTTCCCCCAGGTTCTGGTTTGTTACTCTGCCTATAGGATACTTGCCATGTAGATTTTTTTTTTTTAAAGATTTTATTTATTCATTTAACAGAGAGAGAACACAAGCAGGCAGAGAGGCAGGCAGAGGCAGAAAGAGGAGCAGGCAGAGGCAGAGAAGCAGACTCCCTGTGGAGCAAGGAGCCCGATGTGGGACTCGATCCCAAGACGCTGGGATAATGACCTGAGCCAAAGGCAGCTGCTCAACCAACTGAGCCACCCAGGTGTCCCTGCCATGTAGATTTTTAAAATTTTTATTTTTATGAAGTCAAATCTATCAATCTTTTTGTTTATGGCTTCTGTTTCACTGCATACTTAGAGTAATTAGTAAATTAATTAAATTAATTAAACTTTTTACTTTGGGATAATTATAGATTTGTGTGCAGTTGTAGGAAATAATATGGAGATTCCACGTACCTTTTACTCTTTTCCCCAGTGGTAGTATCTTGCAAAATTCTAGTATAATACGACAGTGTATTGACGTTGATACAGTCTAAATACAGAGGATTTCCATCACCACAGACTTTTCGTGTTGCTGATTTATAGCCATACTACTTCCCTCCTACCTCCAATTCCTCCTTAACCCCTGGCAACCACAAATCTCTTCTCTATTTCTAGAATTTTGTCATTTGAAGAATGTTACAGTAATGGAATCATACATTATGTAATCTTTAGAGATTGACTTCAAAGAATCTTTTTCTACTCCTCATGAATTTCCAAAGATTCATCCACATTGCTGCATGTATCAGTAGTGTTCCTTTGTACACTCATGGTATGGATGTAGCACAGTTTATTTAATGGTTCATCCATTGAAAGACATCTGGAGGAGTGCCTGGGTGACTCAGTCGCTAGTGTCTGCCTTTGGCTCAGATCATAATCCCAGGGTCCTGGTGCGGAGCCCTGCATCAGGCTCCCTGATTGGTGGAGAGCCTTCTCCCTCTCCCTCTGTTTCACCCCCTTCCCACCACCCCTCCCCTGCTCATGTGCACTCGTGTGTGCTCTCTCTCTCTCTCTCCCTCTTGCTCTCTCTCTATCTCAAATAAATAAATAAAATCTTAAAAAAAAAGACATTTGGATTATTTCCAGTTTGGGAGTATTACAAATAAAACTACTATGAACATTTATGTGCAGATTTTCTGTGAATATAAGTTTTCATTTCTCTGGGATAAAGGCCCAGGAGTACAACTGATAAATTGTATCATAAGTGCATATGTAGGGTTTTTTTTTGAAACTGTCAAATGGCTGCACCATTTCCACCTCTTAGAACGTATGAGTGGCCAGATTTCTCTGCATCCTTGCCAGCATTTGGTGTTGTCACTATTTTTCATTTTAGCCATTCTGATAGATATATAGTGATATCTTATAGGGTTTTAATTAGCATTTTCCTAATGGCTAGTGACAACAAACTTCCTGTGTACTTATTTGCATTTGCCTACATTCTTTTGATAAAATATTTTTTCTGGTCTTTTGCCCATTTTCTAATTGGGCCATTAAAAAAAAAAATGATTCAGGGCACTGTGTGGCTCAGTTGGTTAAGCATCTGACCCTTTGTGTCTGCTCAGGTCATGATTGCAGTGTTGTGAGACGGAGCCCCAGAGTCTGGCTCCGTGCTCAGAGCAGAGTCGGCTTGTCCCTCTCCCTCTGCTCCTTTCCCCACTCTCTGTCATAGATAAATAAAATCTTTTAAAAAACTATTAAAAAATTTAAAAATGTTGATTTGTGAGAGCTCTTTATTTTATATGCTAGTCCTTTGTCTGATATGTGGGTTGCAAATCTTATCACCTAGCCTGTAGCTATTTTTATCCTCTTAACAGAGTATTTCATGGAGCAATAGTTTTTAATTTTGATGAAGTTTGATTTGTTAATTTTTACTTTTAAGGACCTTGCTTTTTGTGTCAAGTTTAAGCACTCTTTAAATGCCTTTTTAAATACCAAAGATTTTTTTGCTGTGTTTTTCAACAAAAGTTTTATATTTTAAATTTAAGTCTGTGATTCATTTTGTGTACATTTTTGCATGAGGTGTGAGATTTGGGTTGAGGTGCATGTTTTTGCCTGTGGATGTCCATTGGCTCCATCACCATTTTTGAAAAAAAGCCAATCCTTCCTCCATTGAATTGCTTTTGTACCTTTCTAAGAAATTAGTTGGATGTATTTGTATAAGCTATTTCCAGCTTGTCTATTCTGTTCCATTGATCTATGTGTCTTTTACTCAACCAAGACCACACGGTCTTGATTAGCTAAATAATCATCTTCAAATTGGTACACTGATTCCTCATACTTCTTTTTAAAAATGTTTTTAGTTATTATAATTCCTTTGCCCTACCATATACAATTTAGAATAATCTTATTTATATTCATGAAATATTCTTGCTTGGCTACTGATAGAAACTATTAAACCTTCGGATTAATTTTGAGAGAATTGACAGCGTCTATTTTTTTATTTTTTATTAACATATAATGTATTATTTGCCCCAGGGTACACGTCTGTGAATCATCAGGCTTACACATTTCACAACACTTACCATAACACATACCCTCCCCAATGTCCATAACCCAACCACCCGAGAATTGACATCTTTACTATATTGAGTTTTCTAATCCATGAATATGTATGTCTTTCTTTTTGTTTGGATCTTTTTCCCTGCCCTGGCTTTGTGTAGTTTTTAGTGTATAAGTTCTATACATGTTTTGCTAGATTTATACTTAAATATCTCATTTTTCTGAATGATTATAAATAGTATAAAATAGGGATGCCTGGGTGGCTCAGTTGGTTGAGCAGCTGCCTTCGGCTCAGGTCATGATCCCAGCGTCATGGGATCTAGTCCCGCATCGGGCTCCTTGCTCAGCAGGGAGCCTGCTCCTCTCTCTCTGCCTCTGCCTGCCTCTGCCTGCTTGTGTTCTCTCTCTGTTAAATGAATAAATAAAATCTTAAAAAAAAAATAAAATAAATAGTATAAAATAGTATTGTATTTTTAACTTCACCAGCCATGCACTCATTGCTAGTAATTGCAATACAATTAATTTTTATATGTTTACCTTATAGCCTTATTAGTTTTAGGATTTGTTTTTTTTTATTTCTTGTCTCTTTGTATACAGAAAATCATGTCCTCTGCAAATAGGGATAATTTCATTTCTTCCTTTCCAATCTGTGTGCCTTTCATTTACTTTTCTTGCCTTATTTAGTGGCTAGAACGTCTAGTACCTTGTTGAATAGATGTGGCTAATCTTGTCTTGTTTAAGAGGGAAAGGATTCAGTCTTTCCCCAGTTAGTAAAATATTACTGGTAGGTTGTGTAAGATGTTCTTTACTGTGTTTAGGAAGTTCTATTCCTCGTTTTCTAGGAATTTTTACCATGAGTAGATGTTGAATTGTATCAGCTTCTATTTTGCCACCAACAGATATGATCATGTGATTTATTATTATTATTATTTTTTACCTATAGAGGATTACACTGATTTTCAAATATTGAGCAAGCCTTGCTTACATCTCTGGAATAAATCCATTTGCTCATGTTGTACAATTCTTTTTAGGTATTGTTGAATTCTACTTGAATATTTTGTTAAGAATTTTTGTGTCTACATTTTTGAGAGATAGTGGTCTGTAGTTCTTTTTTAATACTGTCTTTGTCTGGTTTTGGTATCAAGAGAATACTGGCTTTATAAAATGAATTGGAAAATATTCTATGCTCTTCTATTTTCTCTAAGAGACTGTGTAGAATTGGTGTTAATTCTTTAAACCTTTGGCAGAATGTGCAGTGAAACTATATAAGCCTGGAGATTTGTTTTTTTTTAAGAGTAATTTTTAAAATTTTTAAAATTACAAACTCAATTTCCTTAATAGTTATAAAGCTATTCAAATTATCTATTTCCTATTGGGTGGGAAACAGAAGTTTGCATTTTTTCAGGGAATTAGCCCGTTCTATCTAAGTTGTCAGATTTGTATGTAAAGTTGTTCATAGTGTTCTCTTATCTTTTTGATGTTTGTAGGGTCTGTAGTGATATATTCTGTTTCATTCCTGACATTAGTAATTTATGACTTCTCTCTTTTTCATTGTCAACCTTGCTAATGCTTTGTCACTTTTATTATTCTTTTCCAAGAACCAGGTTTCTGTTTGGCTGGTTTTCTCTCTTATTTTTCTGTTTTTAATTTCATTGATGTATACCCTTCCCTTTATTATTTCATTCTTTCTGATTGCTTTGGATTTATATTTTCCTCCTTGTCTAGATTCTTCTGGTAGGAGCTTAGATTATTGATTAGAGACTTTTCCTCTTCTCTTTTGTCACCATTTAGAGCTATAAATGCCTTCTCAGCACTGTTTTCACTGTGACCCTCACATTTGGATATGTTGTATCTTTATTTTCACTGAGTTGAGTATATGCTTTTGATTTCCCTTGACATGTTCTCTTTGGTCTGTCCTCATTTTATGTATGTATGTATTTATTTTAAATGTACGATTCAATGGCTTTTAGTGTATTTTACAAGGTTATGCAACCATCACCACTATCTAATCTGAGGCTACCTACATCATTCCAAGAAGAAACCCCTACCTATTAGCAATCATCACTCATTCCTCCTCCTTTTAGCTCCTGGCAAACTGCTGATCTACTTTCTGTCTCTATGGATTTGCCCATTCTGGACATTTCATGTAAACAGAATCATACAATAGGTGGCCTTTTGTGTCTGGCTCCCTTTACTTTTCCTATAGTTTTCAAGCTTTATCCACAGTGCAATATGTATCCATGCTGCATGACTTTTAATGACCAAATAAAATTCTGTTGTATGGATAGATCACATTTTGTTATATATTCATCAGTTGATGGACATTAGAGTTTTTTTCCACTTTTTGCCTATTATGAATAATATCTGTTATAAATATTCACACACTTAAATGTTTTTGTGTGAACACTTATTTTCAGTTTTCTAGGAACTATACCTAGGGTCATATGGTACCTATGCTTAACCTTTTGTGGAACTAAGAACATTTTTCCAAAACAGCTCCCTTTCCATTCTGTTTTATAAAATATTTTTTGCACATTTTGCTTTTGGACTTTAATTGCTTCACTTAAAAGATACACTTAAATCTTAGATTTATCTGAATTTTGTTTTGGAAGTAGAGGTGAAATAGGAAAATAAGTAATCTCTTCCCCAAAGTGGCTACCTAGTCATCTGAGCATAGTCTTTTCATCTTGAGTTTAAAATGTCATATATACTAAATTCTCCTGGGTAATTAAAATCCAATTTTTAACTTCATGTATTTTGCTTCATTAATCCGATTGTCTACTTATTAACCCATACCATATTGTTTTAATTATTTTAGTTTTCTTGTGAATTATGCTTTCCAAAAAAAATTCTGACTCTAATATTACTTTATCCACTCTTCTGATTTGGTGAGTACATGTGATTGTAGAAATTCTCAGGATTCCCTTCTATCTCTGAAAACCTCAAGTGAGAAAAAATTTGAAAAGAAGATGGTATCATTTGCTCTGTTGGAGAAGTTATGAAATATAGTGTGAATTTAGGTATCACTTATTTTTAGTCTGAGATCTTTCCTGGTTGTTGCTTCATCAATTTACCATCCAGGTGGTGGGAATCTGGGAAAAGAGTGATACACCTGGATTTGAACAGTATACCTTACTTTTTTTTTTTAAGATTTTTTTTTTTAATTAACGTATAATGTATTATTTGCCCCAGGGTACATGTCTGTGAATCATAAGGCTTACACATTTCACAGCACTTACCATAGCACATACCCTCCCCAATGTCCATAACCCAGCCACCCTATCCCTACCTCCCCCTACCTCCCCCTACCTCCCACCCACCCTCAGTCTGTTTTGTGAGTTTAGGAGTTTCTTATGGTTTGTCTCCTTTCCCATCCCATCTTGTTTCATTTCCCTCCCCCACTCCCCCATGACCCCCCACCCTGCCTCTCAAATTCTTCATATCAGAGAGATCATGTGATAATTGTCTTTCTCTGAGTGACTTATTTCACTTAGCATAATACCCTCTAGTTCCATCCATGTCATTACAAATGGCAAGATTTCATTTCTCTTGATGGTCGCATAGTATTCCATTGTATATATATACCACATCTTCTTTATCCATTCATCTATTTATGGACATCTAGGTTATTTCCATAGTTTGGCTATGGTGGACACTGCTGCTATAAACATTCGGGTGATGTGCCCTATACCTTACTTTTTTTTTCCTCACTCTGGACGTTAGGCTAATGATTCTAAGTTTTGTTTACTTCTACTTCATTTATTATTATTATTATTTTTAAAGATTTTATTTATTTACTTGACAGAGAAAGAGAGATCACAAGTAGGCAGAGAGGCAGGCAGAGAGGGGGGGAAGCAGGCCCCCCGCCAAGCAGAGAACCCGATGCGGGGCCCGATCCCAGGACCCCGAGACCATGACCTGAGCTGAAGGCAGAGGCTTTAACCCAGCAAGCCACACAAACACCCCATACTTCTACTTCATTTAAATCATGGCTTGAGGGGATTATCTTAATTCAGGATTCAGTGCTCCTTGAATGATAAAACCAAATCTATGAAAAGAAGTACATACAATTTAATAAACATTGACCTAAATAATAATAATAATTTAGTAATAGCATTCAGTACTGCTTCGCTGTTACATGCTG
The DNA here is from genome assembly GCA_028533885.1 of Nasua narica. Lineage (NCBI taxonomy): Eukaryota > Metazoa > Chordata > Mammalia > Carnivora > Procyonidae > Nasua > Nasua narica. The sequence continues at coordinate 33,489,850 of CM052802.1, forward strand.
ACTTGTATGTAGATTATACCCGGATTCTGTAAGTGTGGTTCCTCTACTCTCTTTTGAGAACCAACGTGGAGCCACTATTGGTTCTTTAGCAAGCCAATTATTTAAGGAAATCATTACATTTTGCCATGAATATCTGACAGTTATTCATTAAAGAGATGGCTAGAAACAGGAAGGGCCATTAAAATAGTTATGGGAGCAAAATGCTTTCTGGCCTGGTGGTGGTGGTAGGAAAACTGGTTTGAAAAATAACACAAAGGGAAACTTGAAGGTAGACTCAAAGGAACTTAATGACTTGAATTATTTGCAAACTGGGTTATAGTACATGGATGTGTTAGCAATGATTTCTTCAAAATTTAACTCTTCTAGGAGGCCTATTTACCTAAATGTTGCTTAACTCTGTTTTTGCCTGAACCTTATTGGTTTCCAATTTATAATGACATTTTACATCAGGGTATGCTGTCGCGTTCACAAAATGTCAAGTTGCCTCATGCTTGTGTGTGGTTTCTCCTGTATTAGTATATATGCTCCTTCAAGGTAGGGATTGTTTTGCTTCTTTCTTCGGATTTTGTGGGATCTAATGCTGGTGTTCTGCCTCCAGCAAGGTTTTAATAAATACTGTTGACTGATGGAGTGGCCTAAAGGGGGAAGAGTGTATAAGACAGGAGAACTGGTACAACACAAGAAGATTCAGGAAAATAGGCTGGATTCCCATGTTTCTTTCTGATGACAAAAGTGGAAATAATCAAAGGAGACCCCCTGTGTGAAGTGGAGTCTTCTAGAGCAGACCACCCTGCCATTTAATCAAGTCTGGTCAGTGTCCCAGGGAGCTTTTTCTTCAGGCTACAGCCTCGTGCACAGTACTGGGCCAAGAGCCTCCTACAGTCTTCATTAACACATGGGCAGCACACACACACACACACACACCAATTGGTCAAAAAAAAAAAAAAGGAAAAAAAAAGGCAAGCGAATGAGAAAAAAAACTACCCCAAGTAAAGGAGACTGTTTATATGTTTCAGTTTCTCAGCATCTGTGGCTGTCATCTGTTTTCAGTTTGGTGATTTTTATTAAGGCAAAGTGGCACATGCTGTCATAGGAACTACTCCAGCTCACGCTCCCCAGCAGGTCACCGGGTATCCCCTGGTGTGCTGAGACATGATATGTTTTTGCCAGCGGATGAGGTGGAGGGAAAACTCTGCTCAGCATCAATATCTGATTCAACACGGAAACAGACAAGCCATAGGCAGACATGTGAAATGCACCAAACAATTACTCCATTTAAGAAGTTTGTCTATTAATTTCACAAATAACTGTGAATACTTAGTCACTTCCAGTGATTTTATTTCCCAATGGAGTTTAAGATTGTTGACCTGCTCTCCAGAGAGTAAACTTTGGGCTGTGATCTTCCCTTGTGTTCCATTCACATGCCTGGTCTATTCCCCCATGACCCTGTCTGCATTTGAGATCCAGCTGCCTGGATTTGGGAGTGTGGCCTATAGTCAGAGAAGAGAAGAAGCCTAACTGGCCCCATTCAGCAACAAAATCAGTCGTTCTGAGATTCATTAGCACCAACTAAGTGGACTGACCACGATAATTTGGAAGTGGAGCTTCGCCACTAAACTTGATCTCTGGCAAACTCTGGGATTAATTTACATTTTCATATGCTTTGAAGGAGTATCTGGTAGTAGTTGTGACAATATATGTGGATCTTCTCCTAAGGCTATCTCACTAGGCAATAGTGAAGGAGAAAGTAATGTTGCAAACACATTTTTCCTAGAGTAAGAACTGTGATTGAAGTCAGTGACTTTGAGAGTGACCATGATGTCTGCCCAAGGCTGAGAAAATGAGAAGAAAACAAGATTGAGTCTGGGACTGGATATTCCTAGATATTTGGCACTGTCCCTTGGTCCCCTGTAGGTCATAAGACAACATAGTATTTTCAGAATATGGGCAGTGGATTGTTCTAGACAGAGACCAGCAGGGGCCCTTTAATGACAACGAGTCTGTTCTGGAAAGATGGAATGGATAGCTTGGCCCGAGTTGCTTCCCCTTTAAAGCCAGCCAAAACCCTCTCGCAGGTGAGAAATAGTGTCATAGTCCTTTTGCTGCAGTCCTGACAATGAGTTTCATAAGACTTTTAGACTCCAAATGCTGAAGCTCTTCTAGAGACTTCCTGTACTTGGCTCAGAGCCTTCAACTGAAGACTGTGACTCCACCATTTCCTTCATACTCACAATGATGTACCCGACTTGCCTACCTGATCCTGCTATCTCTGTCACTCACTAGCTCATTTGACTACAAGCAAAGTCCTCATTTCTCCATAATTCATGGAAAAGACTGTCCTTCTGGAGGCAGGGAAAGGAATCAGGATTGAAATTCTTGACTGCACATGGCTGTGCATAGATAAAATAATAAATGTGTACTGAACAGTCTGCCAAGATCCCCTCTTCAAGGCTGATGCACTGAACCCCAGTTTGTCAGAATAATAACTGCTGATGGCTCAAAGCTGCTCTCCTCCCTGGGAATTGTCCTCAGCAGTAGAGAACCATCTTGCCCAAGGCTACATCTCCTTTCAAAGCACAACCTGCAACCAGTGCTTGGCTTCTGTAGGTATCTGTAGGCCTGGCCCTCTAGCTTCATTTTGGGACAACTCTGAAAGGCCATCCCAACTTTAGAGCTCACGGTAGAGTCTGCTGAAGCTTACTTGTAACCTCGCATTGATAGACTTCTCCCTCTGTCCACTCCTACCTTTTTCACATCCTGACAGCTATCTTTTCAAAGAACATTCCTCAAAAAATCTTTTGCATGCAACATTTCGTTTTCAGAGTCTGTTTCCAAGGAATTCAGTTGAAGACAGCGAAGAATCATTTGTTGGCTGAATGGCAAGAGGGTCCCATTACTATCTGAAGGTGAAATATATATATATATATATATATATATATATATATATATATACACACACACACAGAGAGAGAGAGAAATCTCTTTCATATATATGTGATATATATAATATATATATATATATGTTATACTGGTGTTACTTTTAAAACTTTTGCTAATGGTAAAGTGAATTGAGATGTAGTGGGAGGAGATATACTGGCTGGTATTGAGAAGTATGCTGGAAGTCTAAGGACTTGGAATTAGATGACTGTTGCTGAGCACCACTGATTCATCAAAGAGGGATAATGACAGGCTTAGGGTGATTAATTACCAATTCGAGGCAGAATATGAAAATTAGAGGACCTCTTTGGCAGCATTTAGGGAAATTAATTTCTTAACAGTTGAAGGGCAGACTTCATAGGTGAAAGCAATGAGCAACCTTCATGGGTCAGGTATTTTACTACTTATGTTGCATACATGGCCTATCTAATCCTCTAAGGTGGGTATGATTCCTCCCATATGACAAAGAAACTGATGTTCAAGAGGAGTGAATCTGTCACTTTCCAGTACGCCATATTGCCTCCTCAAAGCCTTCTCATTTCACAATAATGTTATTTTCCTGGCAGCTAGTCACCACCCAGAAACCCACTACTTGCTGCGAGCAGTCCAGGTATCCTGCTCTACTATGGTTAGTGATCTTCCAAGAGGAGGTACACAGTACTACACCCTAAATCCAAACTCATAATGTAGAAAGGACAAACAAGACAGCTGTTCTTCCCAATATATAACTCTAATGAAGACAATTATAGTGTTAGAAATGGTGGTGGTGGGGGTGAGGCTTTGGAATTAATACTCCCTAAGTTTTTTGACTGAACCCAAAGGAATGGTGTAATTACTATTGCAACGTTGTTAGCAAGGACATATGGAAGAATTAACTGTAAGAATCTTAGTTTCAACATGGCCTTCCCTGGCGAATTCACCAGTTTCTTCCTATATTTTCACTACATCAAAGTCTGATGGGCAATACTTCTCTGAGTAATATGTGTCTAGAGAGCTATTGAAGGATCTAGATGGATTTTGTTTTGTGACTTACAGCAGGAAGGAACTGCAGAGAGAGAGAGAGATACAGAGACAGAGACAAAGACAGAGATGACAGAGAGAGGGAGAGAGCAGGGGAGGGGAAGGAAATAAGGGGAAGGGAAAGGAGAGAAAAAGAGATCCAATAGAGGGAAAAATGAGTCCTTGCCTTCTCTTCCTCATGCCGAATGGGTATGTGCTGCTGCTAGGAGCATTTGGCCTACTGGTGCAGTCAGCAACAGCAGCAAGAGAGCTGTGGCTCCAGGCCAGTGGGAGGCAGGCTGAGTGGGGACGGGGTTGAGCACAGGGGAGGGGCTGGTGGAAGTGGAAGGTACTGGAGGCAAACTGTTGAAGCTAGCACAGAGATTTGGCAATTGAAGTTCGGGATCTGTATCGTAAAAAAGGAGTGGCTAAAAATCCTCTTGAAGCTGCTATAGATTTTAAGATGAATGTATTTTCGTACAGTTGCTGAAACGAAAAAAGATTTAAGATCATAGAGCTGTGCATTTGGGGCCATGTTCTGCTGAAAGGACAGCTCAGTTTTTAGTTAAACAGGAGGAGGTGGACTCCGCCTCCCTTTTTCAGGCCACCTTCCCGTGGTACATTTGGATAAGATAGTCTGGTCACTTCTGCTCTGGGTCAGAGTGGGCACGGCTTGCTCCTCTGCTCTTGCCTCCACTCCCCACTGAAGCCCCAGCTTCTGCTGCCTTCACCACTTCTAGAACTTGGGACAATCCCTTTCTTGCTTTGTTCCCGAAGGTGTTGCTGCAACAAGGCTTTGGTGTATAGCAGCTTTCATTGGAAGTCTGGGGACAAAGGAGAGGGGCATGAAATAAGTAATATCTTGAAGCACCTTGAAGCATATTCTTGTCTGTGGCCTTTATCAGCTGCAAGGCTGGGCCTCCTCTACCTTGACTTCTTGTAATGTTCTCTTCTCCCTGTTCCTGGTCCAAACTGCAGTCCCTCTTGACTCCTCCTTTTTCAAGGGCTGGAGTCAAACTCTAGGCTCGGGCTCCCTGCTTTCACCATGGCCTGCCTTCCACTGACTCTGATCAGTCTCTTCACTCCATCCAAAGTCCCTCTTTCCTGGCGAGGCTTTGGTAGCAACACACATCCCCAAGCAAGTTCCTTACTCTCAAAGTGAAATATGAGTCCTTGATTTCTGATTCTTCACTTGACATTTCCTCTGTTCGCTTTTCTTTCTCTGTTTCTGGGGCCTCCAGCTTACATCAGGCTAATCCCTGTGGATCTGTGCTGGGGGCATCAGTTCCTTTGTGAGCAAAATGGGAGGTCTTTGATCTAGCATCTCCCCTTTCAACATCTAACCCAGAGCCTAGAAAAATAAAATAAAATGAAAACTATATATTTGTAAGATTCTTCATTTTCGTTTAGGTTGTGATAGAAAAGAAGTAGAAGAGAATTTAACTGTCCATTGATAGAGGAATAATTGACTAGATTACGGTCTGTCATATGCAATCACTAAAAACAATGAAGGGTCTCTCTGTTTGCTTATCTCAAATAGTGTCAGTGGTTTATTGCAAATTGAAAAAGCCCTTTCTGAATCAAAAAGAACATGATAAAAAAAAAAGCATGTCTCCTTCTCTCTCTCTGAATGAAAATATATCTTGATTAACACAGGAAAAGTCAGAGAGAGAAGGCCCCAAACTGCTTCTGGGTGGTGGAGTGGGAGACGTGTGCTTTAATATCCTACTTTATATAACTTTTCAGAGCAGTGATTAAGTTGTGTAATTATGAATGTCTTTTTTTTAAAAGTAAAAACATTTTCAAATATAGCATAATATGAAGCCAACTGATAAAAATGAAGGGATCAGGTTAAATAGTCTCTGGATACTTTCAAATTTTATTTTTTAATTTTTATTATTTTTTATTGTTTTACAAGCGAACTTTGCACTCATTTTTTTAAAATTTTATTATTTTTTAAAGATTTTATTTGTTTATTCATGAGAGACAAATAGAGAGGCAGAGGGAGAAGCAGGCTCTCCACAGAGCAGGGAGCCTGACACAGGACTGGATCTCACGACCCTGGGATCATGACTGGAGCCGAAGGCAGACGCTTAACCGACTGAACCACTCAGGTCCCCTACTTTTAAATTTTATTATTATGAGAATATGTATTTCTCCATGTAAGGAACAGATAAGATTTTAAAAGAATAAAGTGCTTAAAATTATTTCTGGAATATATTAAGCACTTATAGCATGTACTTCTTATCCCAAAATTTAACTGTAACATTTAGAGTATCCCATTGTTGCTTATATGGTGTTTGAAGATGTTCACTGATTTAAAAATATTAGTGAGATGAAAATTTTTCTCTAGAAACTTTAAATACTTACTAAATAATTCAATGTGTGTTTATATAAATCCTTCTTTCTTGATTGGTTTAGTATCTAGCTGAGCCACATATGTGATATTTAACAATCTTCCCACTGGCAAATTAACCACACTACATTTCTGTGATCAAGGTGGGGCCAAGGCAGGAAAAGAAACAGCTCTCATCCCTTCATTCATAGGGCAACAATCTCGTGTTTTACCACAGGTAATAGCATTACTGCATGAGGGTTGGAGGTTTTCTGCACCTGCTTGCTTGCTCATGTCCCTCTTGTCCCACTCAGAGCCACTGCTTTTAAGAGAAAAGGAAATGGGTATGAGAGGAGAGTTAGGACTGATCCTTCAAGATTATATCCATCATTGACTCTAGTGCAGGTCTTTATCACATTCTCTGACCAGCAAACAGTACCGAGATCTGCCGTGAATGATGTAATCCCAGGTATCACACTCTGACATCTGCTGGTGAAGCCAGTCTACCAGCACATTTTTCAAAAAAGGCTAGATTTGGCTCCTTCAGAAACTGAATTAGCTCTTTCAGATCAAGACAAGAGTCTACTTAATTCCATGGAAGCAGTAATTCAGTCGTAGTTGTCCTGCTGGCCTAAAAAGGCCAATGCTTCTTCCAGAGGTGCCTGATTTGCTCCCAGGATGTAACTTATGTACCAGGGAAGGGAAACCTGATCTGGTGAGTCTTTGTTCCGTGAAGCTCAGAAGCAGGTCAAAAATTGAGAGTGCAGCACATGACCTTGAAATTCGTGGTAAATTTGCAAGACTACTCGAAATGGAAATAATGAAGCCTCCACCTTCTGGAAGAGATTTTTTGGTGCATATTTCTTCTTGTTCAGTTTTGCAACCCTTGACCTAGGGAAGAGTTTCTCTAACATGAGGTTGCTACCAGCAGAACAATTCATCCCCACAATGTCTTACGTAACTCAATCGCCATGTGACAGTTGCTGAAGAAAGAACTGATAGCAATGACCCACACCAAAAACCTCCTTTCCTTCTACATCATTGTCTTTTTCCCCTACATTTTAATTTTGTTTTGTTTAATTTTGTTCTTAATTTGCCCAGGACATGTTAGAGCTTTGGAGGTAAATGTGTATCATCGCTCAAGTGGGGGAACTTTCTCATTTCTTACCTTGCCAAAATGACTAACAAAGTACAAATGAGCTGAAGATGAAAAGGTTGTATTTTGTCACCAGGGAGTCCTCCCTCTGGCACCCCCTGCCCCAATCTGCTCCACTACCGAGCTCTTTCCTTGATTAGCCTTGATTTTAATGTTGTGGTGTTTTGTTAGTTAATAGATGGTGTTTTTTGTATGAGGCAGTATAGAGAAGCATGAAAAGAAATAGAATGTGGGGTCCTTGCTCTCAAAATGCCTTTGATAATCAAAGGGCTCCATACCCTGTAATCTTTCTCTTTTGAAGATTTTAAGGATAGTCTCTCAAGTGTCCTCCTCTCTTTTATGGGTCTGCAATGGGGAACAGTGAGATGATCACATTTTATTTCTCAATTGGGAAAATGTGTAAGGACTCATTGAAAATACTAATTAACAGCAGCCACACATGGATTGGGCAGAATCTCATAGGACCTTGGGACTGGGAGTTTGGATAACAGGGGATTTTGATCAGCATGGCAAATAAAGAGGAGCTGGTCACTTATTTTAAGCCAGAAAACCCCAATTTAAGCTTCTCTTCATTGTATCACTGGGCTGTATGCTGACAACGTGAATTTCCAAGCGAGGTGGTTCTCCACTCGGGGCAGAGAACAGTGTTTAGTGGCCTCAACTTTCCATAACTCCAGTGATAAGCTGGGATGCTCTAGCCAGGCAGCTGGGATACTGAGATCCAGACATGTAGGGCTAGCAGGTGCTGAGGAGGATGCTAGGTTGCGGATGTGGTTTTTAGTTGTGCCTCAGGAGTACATAAACCACAGTATATCGGTTTCTTGCTCTGTTGGCCAGAGACTGTGTGTATGTAAATGTTTTTTTTGCCTCCTACTGCATTTTTTCCATGGCTTGTGCCCACTTGCTTACTGTCCTCCAGGTAGGGATGCTGTATTTAGGCTTCCAAAAGAAACATTTTTTTCTATCTCCCAGGAAAGTCAAGGGAAGACCTGTACAAGTCTTTGATTCCCTAATAGTGCCTGGCATGTAGTAGGGGCTCAAAAATATACTTGTCGATTAAGTCAATGATTAAATAAAATCCAGAGAAAGAAACTAACTCCTGTAGCTCTCAGACAGTCATCATCTCCTTCAGATGAACAGAAAATCAGTCTCCATTTATTTTCATACTTGGCATAAGTTTCCTTTTCTTTCTGACACTTGCTGGTTAGTGACGATGCTTTGAATTAGTAAGGAGATTGATGAAGGGATGGTGAGCCCTGCCACATTTAGGTCTTTGAATATAGCAAACTGCTTTGCATTCAAAAAAACCCAGAGCATGTTTGGCAAAGTACTTTCTTCTCAGTGTTTTAAGAGCATGTGGATTTAAGATGGAAATTTAATCTGTATGTTCATTTACACGTAACTCATCAAAACATTTTAAGCAGCCCTTTAAGCAAGCCCTTCTGAGCCTTGTCAATCCATTTTATGGAAACTTTTCAAGTGTTTCTGGGGGTTTCGTGAAAATCTGTATTGACTAAGATCAAGCATGCTGGTTACTGGATCCTCTCATTCCCGAATATTTCATATTGATCTAAATCTCATACTCTATATTCATGAATTCCGTTACAGTGCCAACCCATTCCTTCATTTCTAAATTGATATTATTCATTAAATCCATTAAATCCCCATTTCCATTTTTATGGAAAGAGGGACAAATAACTGAAACTCAAAAGGAATAAAAACATTGTCGGTCTTTGATGGACAAAAGCTGAACATAGTCAGTCTTCAATGCCATTGTAACAGAGGGCAAATGGGAGCAATTCAAACTAGCCTGAAGGAAGAAAGAATTCCGTTTGGTTTGAGAATGACGTGTGTCTTTACTAGTTGATAAAACATTATATGTCCAGAAACATTTACTTAGTTTCAGTTAGATCCAGAAAACATTGATCCATTTTTGGCAGAGAGTGGCATGGTTGTACTTGAGTTTTGGTTAGAAGGACAGGATGGAGGATTGGGTCAGGACTGAGTGGAGTTTAGGCAAGCAGAAGAGTGACCCCTTCTCCTAGACCAGAGGGAATGAGAGGAGAGAGAGGAAGGAAGTAGCATTTTTATGATGGATGCATAATGTTCATATGAGGTTCTATGTTTTCATTTTCTCAAGTTGTAGACAATGTGATTAGTCAATAATTAGAAATATGAGAATGCTTGAAATATGAGAAATCTTGATGAGAATAGTGAGTAGTAAATATATATTGATATGAGATAAAGCAGGTATGTAATATTTGCTCAGGGAAGAAAGAGGCAACTAGCCCAGCACCAGTAAAAGGTCTTGAATTAGTCATTTGCAGTGATTCTGTTGGCAAGTGGCAAAAAGCCAGCCAAGGTTTGAGAAAAATAAACAAGAATGTTTATTAGTCTACATGGTTAGACATCAAACAGTGTCCTCAGGAATTTTCAGGCTCTGCTGCCTTCTGAGTTGCCTTATCCTAAAGCAGGTTGTTCCGTGTGGTAGCAGCAGATCCAGACTTACATTCTGTTTGGAAAGATGAGATTAAGCATGAGATGCTTACGTGTATTCAAGCTTTCTGATATGGAACACTTCTAGGGGATAACATATTAAAGAGTATGGCTATGCAAACCGTTCCAGGAAGCTAGAGATGAAGTATTGCGATTGGAGGAAGCCAGAGAAGTGTGAGGCCAGGGCCAGGGAATCTTCACAAAGACACCTGATTTTGGAGTTGGGGTAAGAAGGACCACTTTGAACTACATGCCAGTTTTCCATGAATAAAAGGGAGTGACTGGGAAGTTTCTAGATGATGATAACAAGAAAAAACGGTTCATATAAATAGATGGTATAAAACAGGTGGTTCTTTTCCTCTCAGAGAAGAAGGATTAAAGTTGGAGAGGCACTCGGAGTTAGGAGAATACTGACTTTTACATAATGGAAATCCAAATCCAATTAGTTCAGACTAAGGAGAATTTATTGGTAAATGTGGCCAAACTGAGGAGAGAGCATGGGTGGTTGGAGATGCCCCTGGGTGACTGGAGTCAAGGATGTCCCCACCAATGGTACTTTCTCTGCCACTCATTCTGCATCTCTTTACTTTCTATTCTGAAAAATGTGACAGCTCATATTTTTCAGCTTTGCCGCATGAGAACCCTCCCTCTTCCTTCTGCTCTAATGTGAACATTTTCGGAGGAGAACTCTGGCATAGCCCATGTAGGTACCCATTGTTGGCTCTAATACTTGGCCAGTGGTGTGGGAGACTATGATTGGTTCAGTTAGTATCATGAGTCCAGCCCCAGACCAATCACTGTGCCTTGGGAGGCGGGACCTGAGTACTGTTTTCACAATGAAGCTGAAGTCTCACTATGACCTGTATGCCTTACTCATCAGATTTCCTGCCAGATCTTCAACTATGTCCTCATTCCTACTATACAAGTCCCCCTGTCTTTCCTTGTTTATATCATATGTGCCTCTGGATCAGCATTTCTGCCTCTGCTATTCCACAGAAATGCTTTCCGTCCAGATGCCTGTATGATCAAATTCCCCACTTGATTCGGGTCTCAGTTTACATATCACCTCCCAGAGAACTCTTCACTGACCACTCTATCCAAAGCAATGCCCCCTGTCCAACTACTCTGTAGCTTCTCCTGCCTGTTTCTTCATAACATTTGTTACCTCCTGACATCTTATATATTTGTTTATTTTGTCTCCTCGGAGAGAATGGCAGCCCTGGAGGAGCAGAGGTTTTATTTGGTTGGTCTATTGCTATATATTCAGCACCTTGAAAGGTGCCTGGTCCACTCTGCCTCAAGGGGGGAGAACTCTCTTGTGAGATTTAAACAACAGAGCACATCTGCCCACAATCAGTCAAGGACCACATCCTTGTTCAACTCACCTTCCTTCCTGGGTCTGCTTCATTCTCTCCCTTAGAAGAGTTTCCTCACACAATAAGTCAGGCATAACAGAGTCCCCTGCTGAGGATTTACTTCTAGGAAACTTGACTTAATACATCTATATTAAAGTTACCTATTTTATGGGGGCACCTGGTTGGTTCTAATTAGTCTGAGGTTAGCGAGAGGTTTAGCCTCATTTCTGACTACAGGCAGGGTGCTAAAACTCATATGATACAAATGAAAAAAAAAACAATGAAAACAATTTACATATATATAGGGCTTCAGTATAAAATACTTTCATATGTGCTATTTCTCCCTTTGGCTTGGTGTTCAGAGTAGGTAGCATTTGTATTCTTTCTCCCCCATTCTACAGTTCACTATGGACAATGTCTCACCCCTGGTGGTGTAGTTACTGGTGCTAGAGCCTGGAGTTGAATCAGCATTCTGATTGTTACCTCGTCCCATGGCACCCATACACTTCCTGGGAAGTACACGCAATGTGGGTACCAGGGGATGTGAGAGAAGGAGAAAGCAAGACCTCCAACCATTTTTACAATCAAATGACATCAAGTATTTCTTGACATATACATTTTTTTCCTTTCTGATAAATTATAAGTGGAAGGAACTTCCAGTGATTTGACTTACCTCTGGAAACTTGAAAAATTCTGGATCTTATGTTGGTGCAGATAGTACACATGTATGTTTCCTTTCTGAGCTTTTACAAAAGACCCTAGTGGAAAAACCAAACAGCTGAGGAATTGTCACTTGGCCTACCTTTGATACAGCTTACCCACTCCCACTACTTACATGGGCTCTGTTCCCTGTACCCAAGACAAGGAACTTGAATTGGGATCCAGCGTCCCATTTTATTTCTTTAGGTAGGCCATATGCAAGAATTGGGAGAAGTTAGTCTCCCCTTGAGTGAGGCATTTAGATATAGAAGGACAAGGCATTTCCAAGTGTTCATATACAAAGATAAGACCATCACACGGCTTTGTAATGTCCCCATGGTTGGTGGGATAATGTACAATGCAAGGGAGAAGCAACATTTCTTTAAAAAAATAATTTCTGATTTTGATAAGTAGGAGCCCGTTCCCAGTTCTGTACTCAAACTGGGCTTCAATGAGAAACACCTGAGGTAAGAGGTATCTTTTAAAATATGGGGCCGCCCAGGCCTGTCACTCAAAGATTCTGATTTCACTGCTCTAGGGCAAGAGGCAGGTGCTCCTGTCTCAGGTGATTCTAACGTGAGACCTGAGTTGAGAAACTGTAAAGTACACACTTTTTGTAAAGTAAAATTTTAAGTTCTTATCATTCCTTCTCATCCATGCAGTTTCCAGAATTTCTGGGTAAATCAAACTTCACTTCAAAAGTGCAGTTTGAAATTTAAAAAGAGAAGAAGCTGCTTTCTTACTTAGAAAGTTCTGCAAATCTGCCTGGAGGGCAGATTCAACAGAAAATAATTGACCCTGGGTTTGGGAATGACCCTGGAGGACTTTGAGGTGGGCCAGGGCTATGGAGTGGGGATGGCTAACCAAGTGTTTAAAACCACTTTACAAAGTATTCCCCACTTTGTAAAAAATTACAGAGCTACTTTTAATACATTGGGGTGAGCCCCACGGAAATAAAAAACACTAGAAGGGGTAACCCACTTGCCCCTAGAGCACATTTTAGTCTTCTCTCTGTTCCCCTCTCATATTTATTTTCTGGAGTTGAATCAGCATGGTAAGTCAAATCACTGGAAGTTCCTTCCACTTATAATTTATCAGAAAGGAAAAAATGTATATGTCAAGAAATACTTGATGTCATTCGATTGTAAAAATGGTTGGAGGTCTTGCTTTCTCCTTCTCTCACATCCCCTGGTACCCACATTGCGTGTACTTCCCAGGAAGTGTGTGGGTGCCATGGGACGAGGTAACAATCAGAATGCTGATTCAACTCCAGAAAATAAACATGTTACCATGTTAACTGGTGACATGAATTGCTAGTAGGAGTTTGGGCATCATATTAGTTCCTGTTTTATGGAATGGAGCTTTATATTCTTGGTCCGGTTTTGGATAAATGACTGATTAAGCAAGACCTGAGTTGAAGTCCCACATCTTCCTCTTCCATGCTGTGTGTCAACAGGCTAGTTCTTTATTCTATAGTCGTCCACATTCTTGTCTGTTGAATGGGGACAATATTTATATCATTCAGTTGCTGTGAAGATTAAATTAAATTATGTACATAGACTGTTTAACACTGAGCAGGGAGCTTTGCATTTAATGAAGTATCAATCATGAGCAGCTGGTACTACTCCTCTTTTAATTGTGAGCCTTCTCCTTACAGTAAATCAACACACAACAGATAGATGCTCCATCCTCTCAGTTTCTCCTAGTCCGTCTCCCACCTGACTTCTCTTGAAGAAACCCACAACAGGATCTCTCTGTGTGCACTAACCCTCTCCCTGTCACTACCAAATTTTTGCCATTTTTTTTAAATATGGCTCTCAGTTTCTTCTGAAGGTCAATGTTGTTTAAGAGAAAACTACCCATTAGAGTTATTTTACTTACTTGACCTCATTTTTCTCTATTTAAAACCCGATGTTGGTTTGTATTGTTGACTGAGTTTTTCCATTCCTTATCACCAGTTTTGGCAAACGTCACTGGGACCTGCCTAGTGAATCATGCATGTCCCCCCTTTCCCTTTCTAGACTTTTATACAACAGTCAGCTGGCAAAACTGATTTCTTGCCCTTAAGAATGTCCTTTCTTATTCAGTTTTCAGATATATTATTCACACCAGCCTCTTCTGCCACCACCAGTTTCATTCTTTTCTTCATCTCAAAACCAACTTCCTTAGTAAGAATTGCCACATAAGGCCACCCAGATTAGTGCCTTTGCTTTTCCAAGGGCAAACCATCAACACAGACTAAGATGTGAATGGTTCTCCCTAGAAGTTTGCTGTGACTGCTCTAAAACCATGTAACTGTATGCCTTCAGTATTCCTCCCAGACTTATTCTCATGGACTTGTTAAGAGCCCTTGTTTTCCAAAGTGATTATACCATTTTACATTCTCACCAAGACAGGTGTATGAGAGTACCAGTTTCTCCCCATCCTCACTAATACTTGGTTTAATCAGTTTTTCTAATTTTAGCATTTTTTAAATTTTAGCTTTATTTATTTATTTGTGAGAGAAAGAAAGAGTGCTTGAGCAGTTGGGGGGAGGGACCGAGGGAGAGGGAGAGAGAATCTTAAGCAGACTCACGCCCAGCTCAGAGCCTGAGATGGAGCTTGATCTCATGACCCTGAGGTGAAACCAAGAGTCAAAACTTAATCAAATAAGCCACCTTGGTGCTCCTAATTATAGTTCTTCTGATAGGTGCAGTACCTCAATAATGGTTTTAATTTGCATTTCTTTAAAGACTAATGATGTTAAGCATCTTTTCTTCTGCTTATTTGCTATTTATAAATCTTTGGTGAAGTGTCTATTCTGATCTTTTGCCCATTTAAAAAATTAGATTGTTTGTTCTCTTAATATTGACTTTTGAGACACACACACATATATTCATTATATATACATATACATAATTTATATACTTTTGAATTTTGATAATGTGAACTTGTAAATTCCTCAGAACAGGGAAGTTCCTTGAGAACACAAGGCACATATAGTATGTAAATCCAAGGCATCCAGTTGAGATTCAAGTGCTTGATGGACACTTCTTAAGCATTTCATGGTGATGAGGACCAGTCCACATGTCTCTGTCACACATTTGGAGACCACGCTATACAGAGTCAAATACTTCTTAACATTAAGACCTAATCCTATTTAAAGAGTTCTGTATGCATAGCATATGTTACACAATTTGCAACAGAAGTACTTTCAAAGTTTTTTTTAGAGAATAAAAATTTGGTAGTTTCCCCCAGTGGTTAAACCAGGAAGCGTTTGCTTCTAAATTATTAGCAATCTACTTGGAGTCACAGTTTAATATTTCCAGTGGACTGTCTTTATAGATAATCTTAAGAATAAATAAACAATTTTAAAGGAACTCGTGTCTGTTTACCAAATGCAGAATGTGTCAGTCAGTTATATTGCCAAAGGGCAGAACCATAGTTTCTGAAAATAACTTTAAGAAGTTCAGACCCGTTGGCAACCCAAACCGAATTATCTTACAAAGAACAATGTCCTTTGGGATAAATGTCTTTGAAAAGTGAATAAGAATAATATATTAATCCTGTCATGGTAGCTCTGCCCTCTTCTCTGGTTGACTCTTGTGAGAGTTGGTAGCAGCAACTCAGAAAAGATTATTCTATTGAATCGAATGATACCCCATGCAGCATTGTGGCATATAATACTAGTCCTTTTAATTTGAGCTTAATTTCATTTTTAGACTTAATGGACAATTGCCAGCCGGTCAGTGGGACCTTGATGGATTCCCTAGTTCTTCCTGACTCTTCTGGTGGGCTGTCAGCTAACCAAACCCAGAACTTCCACTTACCGAACCGCCTCAGTTTTGTTTTATCTTTTCACTCTGATGCCTCACATCCAGACATCTTTCTGGTTGCAATTTTCAGTCTGTTTCCTTTTGTCTCATTCCGAGAGCCCAGCCCTCTCGTTCTACCTGAACGGGATAGTTTCATGTAGAAATTTTTTAACTTTGCTAACTACACGATTGAAGACTCTACCTGTTTTATGAAAAGGGATTATTTCTTTGAAGCTTTCTTATTTTCACGATATGATTTACATAAGAGATTCTCTGTTTTTTTCTGTTGTTTGGATGTTAAATTAAATGACCAGAATCTTATAATAATAACCATCATCCCCTGGCAATTCATAGTGTTTGTAAGTCCCAGACACTTTTCATATATAATCTTTAATCTTGATGTAATTTTTAAAGAGAGGTCTAATTTACTCATTTTAGAGATTTAAAAAATTAAGTTATCTGCCTAAGATCACACAGCCAGTAAGCGACAGAGTTTATTATTGTAATTACCAGTAGCAGCAATAATTTTTTTTTTCGTTGTGAAAGCTTTGTGCTAGAATTTGGAAAAAATAAATGACATGAGTGGTGAGATGGTGTACCTGAATTCATTTACAGCCTTTAAAAGGTATGAAATGAAGACTAAGGGCTTTAAGGTCATGGGAAGCTTCTACAGTCTCTTGACCAATCAAATATTTTGACATCTATTATCACCTATTTTTTTCCAATTGGTAAAGACAGAGAAGTTTTGTTTATTTACATACATGGATTTTCAAGGTTTGTTACTTTGGATCTTTTATCTTCTGTAGTGAATGAGTTTTTTTCTTCTAATTAGTTTTTAAATTGATTGAAAAAATCTACTAGTTCACAAATTTCACAAGTGTGCATTATTTCATGTAGAGGCATTGGAAAATGGCCATTTAGAAGATTTATATTCAGTCATCCCATCCAGATTCAAATAAAGATGGCAAAACTACCCTCCTAAAGCTGAAGGTAGCGTTCCAGTGAAGTGTATTTCAGAACTTGGAACAGACAAAGCTGTTATAATATGGGCATCATTGTGGGAGCTGACAAGGTTAGATTACATAGAAACTAATACAGTACACAATTCCTGTATATAATATGTAATTCCTCTTACATACAGAAATCAAAGAAATTGATATTGTATTACTGGATGTAATAGGAGTTTATAAATAGAGAGTACATAATCTTTACCAAACTCAAGAAGGGCATAGTATTGGGGAAGCTTTTCTCATTGAATTGATGTGCATTATGCATTCAAGTTACGCCCCCCTGCAAATCTGTGCTATGCACTATAGGAGAGCTCTTGTGAGACATGTATGTGGGAATCCTTATATCCCCATGACATTCTATAACATCTCCGCACACACTTGCCAGTTTTAAACTGTCCATTTATTTCAAGGATCAGTTGACTAATGGCCAGATCTCTCACTGGGCTGCAAACTTCTTGATGGCATAGATCACACTTGCTTTGCTCACCATTGGATCTGTCTGGCATGGTTTCCGGCACATAGCATGTGCTCATGTCATAGTTGTTAAATAATTGTTTTTTAAATTTTATTTATTTGAGAAAGAGCAAAAAGGAGTACAAGCAGGGAGATCAGCAGAGGGAGAGGGAGAAACAGGCTCCCCTCTGAGCAGGGACTCTGATGTGGGAAACGATCCCAGGATCCTGGGATCATGACCCGAGCTGAAGGCAGATGCTTAACTGACTGAGCCACCCAGGCATCCCTATTAAATAATTGTTAAATGAGTGAACAAATTCTTGCCTTCCTGGGATTACAGTCTGAGAAGGAAGCAAGCTAGACACAACACCTAAATGCCTCTTAGTCTCACAGTGGGAAGAGGAATGTGCTGGTGGCTTGTGTGCCCCAAGAATCTCCAAGTATTTCTAATTTTTGCTGAGAAGTAGAAGAGGAAGATGGGTGGGATAAAGCATCTGGGGTGTCCAAGTTACAGTTAGCGTGAGGACAGTGACTTTCAATTTCTTGGAGGAAAAGGGAATTTTTTCATCTGAGTTGGGGTCAGAAGTCAGCTGAGGGTATTCAATAACATTTTTAGGAGAGGAGCTGTGAAGCTCTCTATTATAAACTTCTGGCGGGGCCTACTCACTTCTGCTCTCCTCCTCCCTAGCTGAGGTAGAGCCCAGGCAAGCTTTAGGGAATCCCCTGTTCACTCCTTTTAAAACAGAGTTCTAAGTTTCTAACACGGAAATCAGTGCAGAAGTGGGCTCCATATATAGACTTTTTATAGCCATCACAGGTGAAATACTGATGAAATTTTCTGTATATTGTATTTTAGAGGACACGATTCTTTTATTTAAAAAAATATTTTATTCTTAAGTAATCTCACACCCAATTCGGGGCTTGAACTAACAACCCCAAGATGAAGAGTCACACACTCCACTGACTGAGCCAGCCATGTGCCCCAAGGACATGATTAATTCTTGAAATAATGAACATAATAACAAAAATAAGCATAAAAATAAACTGCCTATGCTATATAAAAACTTGGTTCCTTCCCCCCACCCCCAAAAATATGTTTAGGTAAAATACATAAATAGGTAAAAGCTTTACCGATAAAGTTTTGGCAGCAATGAGGTCATGCATCATACTTGGTATGTGATATTTTAAGTGATCTTATTACAAAAGGCCTTTGCGATGATATGTCAGGAAAGGAGCAGATCTACAGGAACAGAGGAAGCCATAAATTCCCTCTGTGGATGTCACTCTGCCTCCAGATTGCTAAAGTCTAAATTTGGGAAGGGCCAGCAGGAACCTGGCTGATTTCATTTGCCAGGGATCTGCAGGGAGAAGCAAGCCGATCCTGGAGGCTTGTAGTCCTGAAGAAAGGACATCAAGACTCAAACAGCTCCCTCAGAATACTTTTGTTATGCAGTTTCTTCCTCTATCCCTTCATCCAGGTTGTCAGTTTTACTCTCCGGAGACCCGACTGATTATTTCAATGATTTCTTCACAATAATCCTTGGGTCCTGGTTCTGATCAGCAAACTGGGTGTTTGTTTCATTTTTCAGATATTCCCTTGATTGGTTCCTGGTTCCCAGTCTCCATATTTTGCATTTTTTCCTAAAAGAACAGCATCTGCCATATGCCATATCAATCCTATAATTGATTCAAGTCCTTTTATATTTGATTAGTCTTCTGAAAGCAATGAGAATGTCCTTTGCTCTCTTAAAAAGTTGGTTTCTCTGGATGTCTTTCTGTACTCCAGTGCAGCTAAAATCCTCAAATTTGTGATGCCCACAAATGGGCACACCATCTGAACAAATAAGTACTCATTCATATGCATGCGTTATCCTTCTTTGAAAATTCAGTGGCCAAAATACAGTATTTACAAATTCTAATTCCCCAAAGTGGAGGATTTGTAGATGTAAGAGTTGACAATTTCAATCCTTTACATGTGCTTCTTTATGATTCTGTTCAAAAGTGTATCCTGTTTGGGTGTAAGTTTTCCAAAAATAAGCCATTACCATAGAAAAAAGTTAAACTAAGTCCATAAAAATATGTTTAATTATGTGCAACTAACTGACATGCTCACTGACTTCTGATACATAGAGGAGAAAGTAGGTTCTTTAACGGAAATTGGTATAGAATCAGAATTTCAGAGTAAGAAGACATTTTTGAGGGGTGCCTGGGTGTCTCAGTTGGCTAAGCATCTGACTCTTGGTTTCAGCTCAAGTCATGACCTCAGGGTTGTGAGACTGAGTCCTGCATTGGGCTCTGCACTCAGTGGGGAATCTGCTTGGGATTCTCTCTGTCCCTCTCCCTCTGCCCCTTCCCCTGCTTGTGCTCTGTCTGTAAAAAATAAACAAACCTTGAAAAAAAAAAAAAGACACTTTTGAGCATCTGGTTTTACATTCTTGTTCTTTGAAGAAATTTAGGGTCTTGTTATTTCTCAGTCTTTTGGCTGGGAATGGAAAATGGACTTGTTCAGGTTTATAGAGTTACTAGTATCAGAGCTGAAATAAGACTAAGTTCTCCAGACTCTTTGGTCCTCATGCTACTTTACCACCTAAACATTTACGTGGGATTATTTGGTAAATGTGTTATCATTCTGTATAAGTGGAGGGTGGTGATGGGAATGAGCACAAAAGAGTGATGAATAGTGGGGTAAGGAGATGAGTAGCTCTATTTTTTTTCCATTCTTCTTACAGAGAATTTTCTAACTCAAAGAGGTCGCCTTGACTATGTTTGGAAAATTGGATGATGAAACATCATGAGCACTGTTGAGGTTTGTGTAAAAGATACGTAGGTTCGAGTATCTCCTCAAATTGAAATCTTGTTAGTTTTCTTGAGAAGTAGACTGATGTTCAAGAGATTTTCTAATAATTCGTTTTCTGATGCTGATGTAAGAGGAAGCAGAAGTGAGCTTACGCTGAAAAAACTGATGAAAAGGAAACAGTTTTCTAACAAAGTTATCTTTTGCCTAATCAAAAAAAATAGTTTTGGTAGGGAGGAAAATGGTTATCAAAACAGGTATGAATCTCTAGATGACACTCTATAATCTCCCAGCTCCAGGTTTAAATGCAAATTTCAACGTTCACTTAAAAGGCAATAGTTTCAAATGCACTATTTATTTATTTATTTATTTATTTATTTATTTTAAAAGGTTTATTTATTTGAGAGAGAATGTGCATTTTTCCAAGGGGTAGAGGGGAGGGGTGGAGGGAGAGGGAGAAAGAGAATTCCCAAGCAGACTCCCCACTGAGCATGGAGGGGGAGGGAGGGTGGGCAGGGCTGGATCCCAGAACCCTGAGATCATGACCTGAGCCGAAATCAACAATCAGGAGTCAGCCGCTCAACTGACTGAGCCACCCAGGTGCCCCTAAATGCACAATTTAAATTTCACATATATGGAGACCTCAAATTTTTCTGAATCTTCTCCTTCAGCACTGTCTTCCACACATTCTTTATCTTTCTTTGGCTCCTTCTTCAGTCCCGATGTATTGGAAGCTCACCAGCCTCACAGGTCATGTTCAGAGATAGCAACTCTGAGAGGCAAAAATACCAGGCCTTCAACTTTGTCCAAGCTCAAGTGAACACGAGATCACGTGAACAAGAGTGGACACGAGGTGTTTGCAGACATAGCATACAGGACAGGTCAGTGGAGCTTTCCAAGTAGTTCCTTTGGGTTGATTTAATGTCTATGAGCACATGGGTTGTCTTTTTTTTCAAGTAAACATAAAATAATAAAACTACGTTTCAGGGCATTAAGTAGATAAATGGAGGAAAAAATTTTAACCAAAAATAATTATGCCTCATTTAGATCTCATGAGCTATTGCTATTTGACAAAGCAGCTGCAGTTTTAGGTAATGGCCAAGTGGGAGCTAATATGCACTTTCCATGCTAGGAGTTGATTAAAAATACTGACCTATTACTCTAAGTAACATATTAGCCAATCCTTCCTTTGGTGGAAAAATACATACATAAAAACCTTTTAAAACCCCTATGGTGTGTGTGTGGGGGGTGAGATTGAGGGAGTGAGGGGTGCCCTGTATATGTGCCTGTATTTAGGGGGTGGGTGGGCAGCGGCATGGAAAGGCCTTCCTATAGGCAGTCTGTGCCGTAGTGACAACAATATGTCGAACATTCCTACATGCAAACTGGTGAATCTCAACTAAATTCATGTTGTAACAGGGCTCCTAAAAACATTATGACATGATTTTAAGAGACTGAGTTGATCTATAAACTGCCACGATGAGTATAGTTGTCAGATATAATATAGAACACCCAGTTCAATTTGAATTTCAGATAAGCAAGTAAATTCTTAGCATAAATTTAATCCCAAAGACTGTACAATATATATTATACTAAAAATTTATCATCATTTAGCTGGATTATACTAAAAATTTATCATCATTTAGCTGGAATTCAGATTTAACTGGGTGTCCTGAATCTTTATTTGCTAAATCTGGTGAGCTAATAACTAAGTAAATATATGGACGTCCTGCCTTCAAAATTATTTCGTACAGCCTAGCTTGAATGTGCTCTTTCAATATAAAGGATCTATTTTGTCAACACTCGAGAAAGTTACGATGTGCAGTTGTGTCAATATCCAAAAACTCATGTGCCTGGTTTTTGCCTCTTTCTTGTTTTGTTTTATTAAACAATCCTCCTCCAAAGCCCTTACAGTTAAATGCATTCACTTTGAGGGAGGATGCCACATTTTAGCTATTCCCTTATCCTTGAAGACAAAAGCTTTGAAAAATTAGGACCATGTTGGAGTCCTAGATACATCAAGTATGCTCTCCAGTAAAACGCAATGTATTGTTTCAAGCTGATTTCCCCCCTTTTCCTTGGGAGAGAAGTACAGCATCTTAAACTAAAGCACACTTCAGCCATCCCCCCTTCGCTCCTCGCTGGGTACCGCAGCCACAACACAGGGCTTTCATCTGGGCTTCAAAGTGTGGGGGAGGGAGCTGCGGGGAGGGGGGTGAGGAAGAAAGGGAGGTCCAGTTGAATGCAAAAAAAGGAAACAAACAAACAAAAATGAAAAATGGAATGGGGTGGGAAGAAGGAGAAGTCTCCTATCTCTCTATGGTCACATCCCTGTGGCCTGGCCGGGCTTCAGGCTTCGAGAGGCAAAACCCTCACAGGTTTCCCCTGTTGTGTATTTTTTTTTTTTTTTTGGTCGTTTCTGCCACTTCCCATGCTGGGAAGATTCTTGTCATCCCTCACATATTTTATCCACAGAAAAGGCTGCCCTGCCCTGGGCTTGGTGATTGAGACTGTGCCCCTGGTGTGCCACTCTGTCACTGGTTCCCAAGGCTGTCTAGCCTGGGAAAAGCTGCATGGACACGTTCCAAAATCAGCATTACATGCATCATTGTTCTTACCCTCCCTGATTAGAGTGCACACAATGAAAACAACAGCAACAGCCTCGTTTTCTAGCCCTCCTCCCCACAAGGCAGTTCTTAGTCTGTTTTTCTTTCTCTGGGTCTTCCTGCAAGTTAACCGCTTCAGTGCTGGGGGAGTCCCGGACCTCACAGCGATTGCCCTGCCAAGTTGCTTTGTGCTTCTGGAAGGTCACTCACGGCTCTGGAGCAACGCGGGGAGGCAGGCAGGCTTGCCCTTCTCCTGGAAATCTGGGTAAAGCAACTCACGGGGCGAAAAGTCCAAAGCTGTGTGTGTGGTGCTGCCGGGTCAGCTGTGGGCGGGCGTCCGGGACAGCTCCTCTCAGCCCTGAGGTTGGCGAGGGGCTCTGAGGTTCTCATCTGTAAAGTGGGGACAGACGGAAAGAGGTGGAGGCGGGGTCCTGCTGTTTTAACTCTAGAAGCCACAAAAATCTTTCCACATGAAACCTGTTGGGTTTAGTTGTTGAGCCTCAATTATCCGTAGGAAACTCTTCTCAACTTTCTTTGGAACTTCTGAATAAAATCTTTATAACCATTTGCAAGCATGTGGGAATATTGGGTGGGGAATGGCAATTTTTACTTTAAAAGCTATGGGGGCAAATCTAAGGCCTATTAGAATAAATATTCAAATGAAAATTCTGTTACAAAGAAAAAAATAAGAAGGAAAAAGACCTCCAATATGCAGCTTGTGATTTCTTCATTTACAATAATAAAGGATACATGACATTCCAGTGTAAGTGAAGAATTTGAATGTTCCTCTGGATTACAGTGTAACATAACTGGTCTGACTTTTGTTAAGAGTGTGAAGGGATGATGGGGCTATGGGCAGCTATGTGAGCATGTGGTAGTCCATTCAAAGCTGTACCTCAAGCTGTTTATAGACTACGCACTGAGCCCCTCCACACGCCCGGAGTCCCAGCCCCTAGGGAGAAGGACTTTAACTCAGATGTGGAGGCTGACATTAGTGGCTATGTTTCTGGTATCTGTCCTGAGACCAAGCATTACATATGTTTAGGGTCTGGATGGTGGGGGGGGGGGGGATGGTTCCTGGGTTGGGGTTGGTCATGAACTTGCTTTCAGCCCAGTCAGAAAGATGAAAGGCTGAGATTTACTTTTGAGGCACTATGCCTGACTTTTAAGTACTTTTAGGTTGTAAAACAAGTAGAGAATGACCCTAGGTATTGTGAGTTCTTAGAATGCGGTGCTTTCTCAAAGATTTCCTCCTGGCTGACAGGAGATGTCACTTTCCTGCTACTTAAAATAGAGAACCACAGGGTTGCTATTAGAAAACCGTTGTCTTTTATTGAACTTTGAAGTGAAGAGGCTTCCTTCCTCCTCCTTCTCCCCCTCTCCCTGCTTCCACATGAGGCCAGATGCATGATGGCTGTAACTGACATAATACTGTTAGCCAGTTTCTGATAAATGACATCTTGGGGACCACACATCACATCCATTTCCCAGAAGTTTAATTGTTGGTCAGTTATTTGTCTCCCTGCAAATACCTACCTACACAAGATGTCTCGTGTCTCAAAAACAAACAAATAAGTGGAAAAAACTGCAGATCAAAACCCGAATGGTGTCACTTGCCCAAGACCTGATTTTTCTCGCCAACCGTAAAAAAATCTCACAGTGAGAACTGAGACAGAGAATTATAGTATGATGCTTGAGACAAGAGTAGACCTACTTGTCTAAGAGAAGCTGAATTGGTTCTAGTTTTCAAGGCTCTAAGTATCCTTTTTATAAGGAAAGCTTATTTCTTGGGACTCAGGATACAACCGGGGAGGAGATGCAATACCATGTCATCTTACAGGCTTTTTCTTTCCTCCCAGACAGTCTGAATATTAATGTTTGTTGGGATGAAGTTAGACTATTTACAATATTACATTATTTCACTAGCATTTCTTTCCTGGAAACAGAAGTGCTTGCTGGCACTTGCAGTAGTATCTCAAGTTAACTCTTCTGGAGGATACACGCAAGCTATCTTGGTGCAGAGATCACCCTTATCCACAGCCCCAGCTTATCCTGAATGGTTCTTGATGTGGGAAACAAAGGCAGAAGAAAGATTATTAAATTTCCTCCCTACCTACAGCCCATTGATGAGTCCTTGAAACAGGCAGAGTGACATTCCTCTAGGAATTCAGCTTCCTCCATGTTAATTCTTTGCTAAGGGCAAAAGATAATCTTAGCTCGACCCCCAGGATCCTGTAAGTCTACTCTGACGTATAAAAATTCCATTGGAAACTTCCTTTATCTCTACCCTCCAAGATACATGTTAGCGACCATCCTCCAAGCATATGACCCACCGATATACATCTGAAGCGTCTCATGACTGAGTTTTTACTAAACAGTAATAAATGACCTTTTCCCAGCAATAGCTAGCCCCCTCGGGATCCTGGAGACCTTGTTTCCAAAATACCTGGAGGGCTTACACTATCTCTAACCCCCTGCCAACTTGGATGTATATAATGGGCCACTCCTCATGACCGCAGCGCAGGTCTTTCTGCCCACGGGTCCTGTCCCCGTGCTTTAATAAAACCACCTTTTTGCACCAAAGATGTCTCAAGAATTCTTTCTTGGCTTCGAACTCTGACATCTTTCCTATATCAGTTCTCCCCAGAGAGGAGCTGTTCGAGCCACTGATGGAGCAGAACACGAGCAAGAGCACAGGATTTGGAGCTGGAGATCTTGTAATTTGACTTCGGCTCCATCACTTGGTAGCTTTGGGACAATCAACCACTTTCTCGCTGTTTCTGCCTCTCAGAATTTATGCAAAGATTATATGAGATAGTGGATGAAAATGCTTTGTAAGGTGTACTTAAATTTTAGTTGTTAAAATCTTATTGTGTGAAAATGAGATTTACCACTGAACCAAATCGATTTCCAGTGTGTAATGCTTAGAGAGTTTTATTATTTTTTTAAGTGTAGTTCTGCATTAGGCAATCTCTTTGAAGCTATTTCAGAGAGGGCTTTTCCACACACAGAGGTATACATACATAAAACGCTTAAACTTGAACAATAACTGCATTAGTTTCCTAGCGCTGCTATACAAAGTACTACAAACAGGTAGCTTAAAACAGCAGAAATTCATTCTCTCATAGTTGTTAAGGCTAAGAACTGAAATCAAAGTGCTGGCAGGGTCATGTTTCCTCTGAGATTCTGGGTAGAATCTTCCTGGCTCGTTCCTAACTTGTGGTAGTTGCCATCAGTCTTTGGCCTTTGTTGGCTTTGCTCAAATAACTTCAGTCTTGGTTTCCGTGTTCACATGGCATTCTCCCTGTGTCTCCATGTCTTCACATGTCTACCTCCTACCTCTTGTAAGGACACCCATCATATTGGATTAGGGCCCACTCTGATGACCTCATCTTGATTATATCTATAGAGATTCTATGCAGTACGTGCCCTCTATTTCTAAATAAGGTCACATTCATAGGCACTAGGGGTTAGGACTTAAACATGTCTTTTTTTGTGGATACAATTCAACCCATAAAAATATCCTATAAGACAAGCCAGTGTCTCACTGTCTGGGAACCTGGCTGCCAGCCTTAAATTTGCTGTTAAATAGTCAACTAACTTACAGGTAAAATGAAGGATTTGGAATAGATCTCAGGATATTTTTCAGTTTTAATGTCTTGTAATTTTATCATTTTAGTATTCTTCTATTAGCACTTCTTTCTAAGAACATGATGGTTCTCTTTGCACACCTATAAATCATGTACACCAAAACCTAAAAGTCTGGCTGCAGAAGGCATGGGTGAACCATTGCAATTTCTATGAGCCCAGCAAACAGAATGGTTCCTTCCTCAGGCCAGACCCTCTCTTCCCCTTGTCTGGACAATTGCAATAGTCTCTCAGCTTCCTTGAGTTCCTCCTTGAAGAGGCTGCTAGAGTGAGATTTTAGAAAACAAACCCGATCACGTCACCACCTGGATGACACCTTTTAACGGCTCCCCAGGAATGCTGCCTGACACCCAAGGCTCTATAAGCAGGAACTGCTGACCCAAACTCATCTGCTCAAGATTCACCCTCAATACATCTAATCCATTCATGTCTCTCCCATTATTTGTCACATGTTCATACTTTAGTGGATGATGTTTCATCTGTCTTTTCCACCTAGAGAATTTCCATTTATCCTACAAAGTCCATATCAAATAGCATCATCTTTGAGAAGCCATACCTGACTACCCTAGTCGGAAATAACCATTTCATTTTCTGTATCACCATTTTGTTAATATTTTTTGCTAATTTTGCAACTATCATTGAATTATAACGTTGGTGTGTGTGAGTGTGTGTGTGTGTGTGTGTGTGTGTCCGTACTAGATAAGATGTGGCCTAAGGACTGGGGTGATGTCCCTGTCTTTGAGTCATGGCCTATACCTTCTTTATTTCCAAGTGTCAAACACATAGTTGGTACTCAGAAACATTTTATTAAATTGAATGAAAGAACCAGTTCTCGACAAGCAACTGAAACCAGCGGCCATGGTCAAATGAGTTTTTTTTCTATGTGTTGTTGAATTAATGAAACAGAAAGGCATGCTTTGGCACAGCTGTCTGGCATACCTGGGTTAAGTTCTAGGGCAAACAACTGCATTGCTGTGACTTGCTATGACATCCAATTCACAGTGCCGTGTGCTGTGGGGCCCATGGAAGGCAGCCAGGCCCAGGGCCGGCAGTTACCTGAAAACACTTGGGTTAAGTGTCTATTGTCATGGTGGTTAGGCAGCCCCTTGTAATTATTCCCTTCAACTGGCAGCCTTGCCTCACAGAACATATTCTGCAAGGGCTGGACTCCCAGACAAGTAGCTCTGGGTTACCACCTTCAATGTTTCACTGCTGAGAGCTGTCCCCAGGTTGCCCGGGAGCTGCCTTGCTGCTAGCTTTAGCCCATGTCACAGGACTGCAAGTTGTAAATCACCAACCACATTAATAGTCATGGCGACCAACAGGGGGACGAGAACCCCAGCGGTGTTGGGGTTACGGGTGCACTCGCTTCTATTCTCCTAGTACACTGGCCTCTTTCGAATGCTGCTGTGGAACTCTGGGAAATGAAAGCCCACGCTTCTCAAAAGAGTTAGGTGGGGCTGGTATAGGAAAAGAAGTGGGTAAAGCCTTGGCCACTACTGAGAGTGATGGAGGAAAAAGACACGTGCCTCGGGAAGAACGACAGTGTGACCAGAGTGGCAAGAAGCTGAGGGACCGGTGCTGAGCCTCGATTGAATGAGGATAGTCTTCTTGTTTATAGTCCCTGTTGTATGTAAACGGGGGATGGAAACACACGATTCTCCGTCCTCTCTTGCTGGTCAATATGAGCATCCAGACCTCTGCTCCAACCTTGGTGCCTTCAGATACCACTAACTGGTCGCTGATAAGTGCCACTGCCTGCGTTTGTCTTTGTCTTGATTCTGCGATGAGACTGAAGCTCTCTGAGAGCAGGATCCATATCTCATCCCTCTCTGCTGTGCCTAACAGAGTCTCCTACACCTGATCACACACAAAAACTTCTGAGATTGGGGAATCTTGAGCATAACTATTGCAGGCACGATCCCTCACAATCCAGGGATATGGATCTCTTAAAGGGGGCAAAGAACAACAATGACTTTGGAGGAGAATCCTGGTTGGGCGGGAAAAGCCATAGCTACCTATGGCTTTATCTTATTGCTGGTGTTGGCAATGAAAACACAATAGTTATGCAACCTTTAGAAGCATAATGGCCAGACTTTGGAAAACAAAAATAAATCACAGTGGGTAAATGGATGATTAGAGATGTGTTACCAGAGAGCTCAGGATTTACTTTATCTTACATGTTTCAACTTGACGAATGCAGGAATTTGTTGAAAATGTTTATTATAAAGGCCTACTAAGTGTAAGGCATCCTGTCAGGCCTTAATACAAAGGATGAAGAGAATCAGCCTACTTAGCCTGTTTCTAAAAGGTTTCTATAAGGAAATGTTATACTATAGGAAAGAATATCACCCCAACACAGGACTCAAATCACTGTGCAAGGAATGTGTGTCCGGTGAGCAGCACGGCCCTCTAATGTACCTCTAAGGTACTAATGGGTCCCCAGTGATATTTCTCAACTAACAAAGCTGAAAAAGTGCAACAAGCTCCTGGTACCTACAAGTCATTTCCTTCCTGAGGCAAAAGACCAGTGCCATCTGACTGCCTCTCACACACAGCAGATCATTCTGGCACTCCATTATATTAAGAACCCTGCCTATCACAAAGACCCCTGCATCCCTCCTATGAAATGTCAAAAACACTGTAAATATTAGTGATGGGCCAACCTCAGAAGTGTTGGAGCTTTAGCCTGGGAAAAGATCCAAGATTTTGTGAGCCTATGTAAACACTTCTGATCTTGAAAAATCGACCTGTAAATCTTACAGGAACAGGTTCTTTCCCAAGATTTACAGTATGGTTTCAGTTTGGTGCACCTTATGTTGTCATCTGGGGGGGAAATTTTGCTATTTATTCCTCATTACTTTTATCATTCTGACCAAAACAAAAATGGACCGAGATAAATGTGTTTTGTAAGAAAAACAAGTGGATTCTCGTTTCACAGAAAAGTCATTTTACCTCTGAAAATAGGGTGAGGATGTGTTTACAAATTCTTATATTCCTAAAATTAATTCAACATTTCCGATGACTCATCTGCATATGTTACATTTAGGAAGAAAAGAAATACACATTGAGTTTCTCATGATGGGTATGAATAAGTGTGATCTGAGAGTAAAACTCAAACAATACATTGTTAGCACTTTGTTTATCACACTTAATTCACACTTATTTGGACATATGTGCATAAGTCTTCTGTAACATGTGAACACAACATGTGTATATAAAAGAGTTCATCTGATCTGATACATCACTCAGATCACATTTTCCGAAGCTCCATTTTTTTTTTTTTAAGATTTATTTAATTGAGAGAGAGAGAGGGAGAAGAGAGAGAGAGCATGAGAGGGGAGAGGTCAGAGGAAGAAGCAGGATCCCTGCAGAGCAGGGAGCCCAATGTGGGACTCGATCCAGGGACTCCAGGATCATGACCTGAGCTGAAGGCAGTTGCCCAACCAACTGAACCACCCAGGCACCCTGAAGCTCCATTTTTATGTAAACCATGGAAATGTGGGTTTTTAAAAAAGATTCTACTACAGTTCAATTTCAAATCTAGTAAAGTCTAGG
The DNA here is from genome assembly GCA_028533885.1 of Nasua narica. NCBI lineage: Eukaryota > Metazoa > Chordata > Mammalia > Carnivora > Procyonidae > Nasua > Nasua narica. The sequence continues at coordinate 33,519,690 of CM052802.1, forward strand.
AGAGGAGAGTTACAGTGCAGGACTTCTCCAGTTGTGTTCTTTGGGATGTAAACGTGTATGACGTGAATGGTATTCTATGGTAATAATTTTTGGAACTGTCTCATCCAAGCACATTTTCTTACCATAAGACTTCTCAGAACCTTTAAAATGCAAATGTTCCATTGGATTTTTCACGCGGAGTCTCTCCTGAGAGACTAAGTGTTCATGAACCAAATTTGGGGCATACTGGTATAGAGGAAAATGCTTTATAACTGAGATAGGAAGAGTCAGATTTGTGTCCCAATTCTGCCATTTACTTGAAATGTGGTTTTAAGAAGAGTGCCAAACTCTAAAACAAGTACCTTAGATTGGATTGTCTTTAGTGTTTTTTGTTTTAGCATTTTTTATGAGGTTTCCACCTCAGGCAATATGTTTTATTTATTTATTTGTTTGTTTGTTTGTTTGTTTATATTCCCTGGAGGCCTAGCAGAGTGCCTTACATTTTGTTGGCCTTTAATACATGTCGATTAAATTGAACATAGCCTTTTAAGCTTTAAGAATCATTAACGTAGCCATTTTTTTTTAATTAGTTATGTTACTTTGAGCAAATCATTTCTTCTCTCTGAACCTGTTTCCCTGCTTATATAATTTAGGTATTTGGGCATTGGATTTCACATCTTTTTTATTATTAGTAATATTTTTCATATTCCTGGTAGCACATGGATCTTTCTTCAAATGTAATTTTAAACAAAAGTCTAGTGTGTACACCAGATCAGAAGTGTAGCTGCTAAGTTGAGTGCATGACCATCCCCATGATCCCTGATCTCAGCCTACCCTTCACTTTTTTCTTGCCCGTCCTCAGGTATGGTTGATGAAGTCCTCAACCATACCTGAGTAATACTAATATAGATAATAGGTTCTGAGTAATACTGATATAGATAATTTCTCTAAAGCTTCTTTTAGGTCAAACATCTTAGATTTTGCTGAAAAAATATTGTATTCTTATTGCTGAGATTAATAAGCTTTAGCGGAAGTAAAATGTCATCAAGCCCCTCTCTACCTGGAAAAAAATGAACCACAGTCTGAAACAAATGCCACAAAAATCAAGCATTTACAAAAACTGCAAATGACAGATTCAATTTTGGCTTTAGTAACATATGTGAAAATAAAAAAGATTTTCATTTCATAAGTATACATACTAACAGCCTATAAGAAATCTCTATTTATTCTTGGAATAAGCTTTATGACTAAAACTGAAGTAATTGTACCTTATCATAGTTTACTAGTCTCTCTTCTCTATAATTCATTTAACCAAGACCAGAAACATACAAATATTTCACATAGATTTAAGAAGTCAAGTGTAGAAATTGATTTATTAATTATCAATGCATGTAAGGATAGCTAAAAATGTAGCTTAGCATTTCAATTAATATCTGTTGAAACGCTAAGGAAAAAATATATCTAGGGACAAATAGCCATTAGAAATTACTAGGAAATATTTCCGCACATGTTTACAAGAGAATTTAGCGTTTCTACCTGATGCATATGTTTTTAAAAAGATAAACAAGACTAGACTCTGTGTCTGAAGAAGACAAGCTCTTGAAGATTTAAGGGTGAGTGTCACTGATACTGCAATAGTGAGCCACCGGGCGTGAAGTCAAGAGCCTCTCCCCCTCTCTTCTTTGCACTTAGAAGCTGTGGGAATTGTGTGTGTTTATAGTCTCTGCCTTCCTCCCTCTACATAGAGCAGGATTGAGGCAGGGCTGGTTGTGTGACTGAAGCAATCATCAAGCCCAGGTTTCTCATCTGCAAATGACACCAAATTTGTTGGGAGCTTGTTGATATAAAAATAGTTTTGCAGACAATGTTACTTCCATGCAAAACCCCGCACCAACTCCATTTGGGGACTGGGCTACAACAATCACTATTACTATCACTGCGTTATCCTGGGGAAATATTTATTCCACAGCTTATAATTCGGAGAGGGTGTTTAAAGTGAAAGTCTAGACTAAGGGAACAGGGCAAGCACAAAATATGATGCCTCTGAATTGAGCAGCAGGCAAAAGCAAAACCAACCTTGGTTTGAGATTAAGATCAAAAGGCAAAAGAGTCTAATTCAAAAAGAAAACCAGACCATGCACTTGTAAATTTTAATCTCTGTGTTAAAAAAAAAATCTGGAAATTACTTTTTTTTTTTTGTTTGGTAAAGAGGCAGTATGATAGAATACGGTGATTTGTTGAGCACAATATGGGGAATTTAGAATATGAGAGGATGAGTCCTTAGCCGCCATGTCTTCCTAAGTGATTGGAAGTTGTGCTCATTTCTGGGCTTCACAACTTGAGAGAAACAGAGAACTTGGAGGGTCTTCAAAGGTGATTAAAAGGATGGAAAATGTCTTTGGAAGAAAGGATTAAAGAAATGGGCATGAATTTAAAGGAAAATAAAAGAAGCAGCGCTTTGAACAGGCACATATTTAAATAATTTTAAAGAATCACTTCAGTTTCTAGCTCCAGATTATTTTATGGAGAATTTCATCCAATGGAAGATCACTGATATGTTATAACATTCCCATAACCAAAATAAGAGTAATCACATACAGCAAATCCATTAAAGTACATTCCCTCAGTACTATGGTTTTATATTTTTTATTTGTGTAGAACATGGAAACAGCAACCTTCTGGCTGATGAGAAAGTATGTTTATACCATGTGGTAAATTTGATGGTTGGATCTGCTTTTCTACATTTATGGTGTATTCACATACTGTATCAAGTTAACTTCCCTATGTGTCCATATCCATCTACAACAGACCAATAGAAGAAAGAATGCAGAAATTTAGTTTAAAAAATAAACATAAAAACAGAAACAACCCAGCTCTAAGCACTGGTTAGATGAGGCAAGCATCCGATAGGACCAAAACTAGTTTTCTATGGATTTATGCAATACAGCTAAAGGGGATGCTCTATATGGATGTGGGTCTTTTACACAAGAATATATGAATCTTAGTTTTGGGTCCTTGCTCTTATTTGAGGTGCTTAAAATTTTCTGAACCTTCAAACTGTTATCCATCAGGAAGGATCACAATATAAACCATAAAGTTATTCCTGGTAAGTGAGAGAAAACTTTTCATAGGATTGTTGTAAAAATTAAATGAGATAATTTATATCAAGTATTTCGACAATGCCTAGCATGCAGTAAGCACATAATAAATGTCAGGGATGATAATGATGATTATGATGATAGAGAATCTAATACAGTGTCCACCATATAGTGGGAACTCAAATCATTAGTTAAATCTGAGTCTAATAGAACAGATTAAAAAGAAATGAATGTTTATAGCAGCAATGTCCACAATAGCCAAAATATGGGAAGAGCCTGGATGTCCATCAACAGATGAGTAGATAAAGATGTGGTGTACACACACACACACACACACACACACACACTGGAAACTATGCAGCCTTCATAAAAATGAAATCTTGCCATTTGCAATGACGTGGATGGAACTAGAGGGTACTACGCTAAGTGAAATAAGTCAATCAGAGAAAGACAATTATCATATGATCTTACTGATAGAGGAATTTGAGAAACAAGACAGAGGATCTTGGGGGAAGGGAGGGAAAAATGAAACAAGATGAAACCAGAGAGGGAGACAAAGCATAAGAGACTCTTAATCTCAGGAAACAAACTGAAGTTTGCTAGAGGGGTGAGGGGGAGGGATGGGGTGGCTGGGTGATGGACATTGAGGAGGGTATGTGCTATGGTGAGCACTGTGAGTTGGGTAAGACTTGAATCACAGACCTGTACGCCTGAAACAAATAATACATTATACATTAATAAAAAAAAAGAAAGTGGTGGAATTCTTCAGCATAGGTATAGATATGTAAGTATTAAGGGAAATACATTAGAAATATGCAAAATCTTGAAGGGAACTTACAGAATAACTTATTCATCAAACCGCCAAATCCAGATGTACATTGCAAAATGGCCAAAGAAAATGATAAAATGAATAAAAGAAGAACTGACACATAGTACACATTAAAATCAAATGCTCGTTACTCCAAGATGTAGTAACTTAAACTTACAATGCGTCCAGGGAGGGCTCAGCAAGTCACAGACCCATGACAGTCTAACCCAGAAGCCACCCTCTCCTGCTGGAGGTCGCTATCGCAGGGAATAACCACGTCGTGTAGTCTGGCCCTCGAACACTGGATGGAGGACTCGGACCCCATTTGCTTTTGCTCATATAGGCTGGCAATGCCTGCTCACGCTGCGCTGGATCACCTTCGGCCATCGGTCCTTGAGGACGGCACAATGAAACTTCCAGGGCAGGTTTCACAAGAACCCTTGGCTTGAGGCTATTCAGGGACCACTTTTCAAATACAAAAGGGTGGGCAGCCTGCCTCTCTGTCCAGTTTGACTTAAGTTCACCCTCCGAAAGTAAGTGTATGACATTGACAGAAAGAGGAATAGTGAAAGTACAAAATGCCTTTCTCAGGAAGGAGGAATTCAAGCTTAGACACACAGGAACACAACCAGCACACACGGGAGATGACGCCGACAATCTCCCCAGTCGTGATTTGTGATTTGAGGAGATAGCTTCCTCACAGATCCACATCAGGCATCAGAGCACATGCTTATCTTATTGTAGAAGAGATATAAAAGAAGAAAGGATGGGACTGTGAATCACCACCTTCCTGCAGAAATGCTCATCACCTTGATAACATTTGAAAACAGGCAAGCAGAGATGGCCAAAGCGGTCGGCCGGGCAAAAAGTCAGCGAGAGAACCCGCTCCTCTAACCCCACGGCCGGGATGGGAACTGGAGACAATTCCCACTCGAGAATTGTTTCCGAAGCGCCATCATCACTTTCCTTCCAGCCAGCTGGGGGAAAGAGGAGCAGAAATCGTGGCTGGTGCCTGCGGGCTCCCGGTCTGTGGCAGTTTCTCTGGCCACGCCTCGGCGTTAGGCTCCGCCAGGGTGCCCCACTTGCTGTGCTACATTGTTAAGCCTCCCACTCCCAGCAGCAGAATGAAAAGAGCCGCTGCCAGGCTGCCAGGACAAACAGAGATAACTGAAAGCGCTCCCGTCAATCATTTGCATTCCGGTTGGCTTGCAAGTCTTGTCTAGGTCATATTATGACTCCTTTATTAGCGTCTAAGGTCACCAGGAGACAGGCAAGTGCATCCTATAGCAGGAAGTGTAGTGAGCCTCAGGGGTGAGATATTGGGCTGTAGGACGCACCGGGGCTGAGACTCGGAAATCCAGGGAAATGAGTTAAGCTCAGTCAGACTCCAGGCGCCGCGCTGCCTCCCAGCAGATAGAATGAAGTAGAATAATAGAAGCTTTCCTGCCATTCTCACCATTGGGTTGAATTCCGGTCAGCCCTTCCAGTGGAGTCGCTGAAGGCTGTTCTCTATTCAGCCCCCATGCTGCAGGCTGTAACTCACGGGAAGGGGCTCTGGGGAAAGGTTGGCCCCAAGTTCAGGCTGGATGGTGCCAGGGGAGCCCTCCTGCAGGAAGACAGATTAAGGGGCATGTGTACCTATTTGGTGAATGAGTGCAAAATTTAGTGCCCACACTGGGCTTTCCAGAGAAATGACTGCCTGGCTGATGTAGATCTGGCAACCACACGTCAACATGAATACTCACATTTCCACAAGCTCGCTTAAGCACTGACTGACCACATCTGTTTAAGTCCCGTGGAGAAGGAAAAAAAGGCAGCAATGGTCATCTCCTCCACCCACCGGCGAGCCTATGTCCTCGTAAGATAAGCTCTCAGCCTGGCTGGTTTGAGTGAGACTCATTCTTTTCATAGTATGATTCCTATTCAAAGTTCTAAAAATTCAGATGACCTCACTACAATATGAATCAGTAACCTGAAAACTTTTCCTCTGTGGTATGATCATAAAATGCAGTGGTTAATGGAGGTGAAAAAGCAAGCAAAAATCAGCTCAAGAAGAAGGTTTCTATTTCTATTAACTGGTAAAAGCAAATACTGCAAGGCTGAAGTTGCCGGCAATGGATCCCCACCTTCTCACTTCTAAGAATCCCACGTTCACGTGAAGAGGTAAAAGCACCAGTAAAATCTTCAACACGCAGAAAGAGTTGAGATGCAATGATGCACTGTGATGTCTGGAATACTACAGTTTATGTAAACGTGCATGCCTTCAATGTTTGATGTTGCAAAAGAAAGAAAAAGGATTTTAAGATTAGGAAACTTTTTTTTTTTTTTTTTAAGAGAGAGCATATATGTGTGGCTATGGCAGAGGCAGAGCGAGAGGAAGAGGGAACCTTAAGCAGGCTCCACACCTACTGTGGAGCCTGATGCCAGACTCCATCTCACCACCCTGCGGTCACTACTTGCGCCAGAATTAGGAGCCAGACACCGAACCGAATGAGCCACGCAGGCGCCCCTTGGGAGACCATTGTTAAGAGAAAGCAAGGAGTACGTGCGACTGAGCAGGCGGCCCTTTACCTCTCCTCTGCTTTGTCCCAAGGTACATGCACAGGAAGCTGGTTCACAAGGACACAGCGGAGAAGGACTGAGCCGTTAGCCTTCAGTAGGCAGGGGCTGCATGTGTAGCTCTGGCAAGGGTAGCTTGCTTTCTTGCAGAAAATGCCTTGGGGCCTAGCAGAGTGCCCAACACCATGTGGGTGGTCAAGTGTTTTTGAGTGACGGGTGAATGGAGAAGACAACCAAGGCCATGACCACATGTCACTGCGTATTTAAAAGAAAGAACAAATACAGAAATAAAACGAGTAAGTTACGGCATGGTGATTTATGGCTAGTTGACACTTTAAAGATTATGTGATTCTTTTTTAAGGGGGGGGGCAGAGGGAGAGGAAGAGAGAATCTTAAGCAGGCTCCACGCCCAGCACAGAGCCCAACTCAGGGCTCGATCTCACAACTCTGTGATCATGACCCTGAGCTGAAATCAAGAGCCGGTCATTTAACCGACGGAGCCACTCAGGCGTCCCTAAAGATTACATGATTTTAGAGACCGCTTCCAATGCTCAAATTCTGCACCGTTTTTTTAAAAATAACAAATTGGATTTTCTTATCATGAGAGAGATTTAAGCTCTAATCTTTAAGATATTCTGTGGTGGGGCAGGGGGAGGGGGAAACATTCTGTGGTCATCTTTGAAAGACTTAAAAAGCTCCAAGCCTTGAAAAGGTGGTAGAAAATTTTCTCAGTAGACTCTGAAAGAGCATGAGCCATGGGGCATGTTGTTTTCCCGATAGAGCAGGGCTTTATAGCGTTAAGAGCTTGTTTTGAAGTAATCATAATGGGACTGCATGCAAGATGCAAAAGCTTTGTCTTGGGGCCCGTTTATGTCTGCGTGTGCTATGGGCACGAGAGTGTCGTGGAGTCATGTGTGTGAGCGCTAGATGAAAGAGGTTTCAGAGCACTATTCCCAGTGCCTAGGGACAGCCACTGCGCCCACAGACCCCATGCCAGGGGGCAGCGCACAGTGTGTGGCCTTGCCTTCCGAGCAACCAGGCCCCCCTGAGCACACACAGCCCCCAGAAACCCGCCACCCAGGGCCTGACGCTTTATCACACTCCAAAATCATGACTGCAGAGGGCTAAAGGTATTGACCTTTGGTCAAGTACACATTTCTGATTATTTGAAACAATGTCAGGTAAATAAAATATAACCTCTGGATTATGACGGGTGCTGTAGAGGGGGCCGAGGGAGACGCGAGCAGTGGGCAAGGGGGGAATCTTCATAATGACCTAAAAACCCACAAGGCACTCTGGACATCAAACGTCAATGGCAAAGTACCACTTTGATGAGTTAAGTGTAAATGAATCAGAACCAGATGGATTAAATTCCCCTTGAAATACACACAGGATTAAAAATTAAGAGAAGTAGTGCTAGACACAATGGGTTGTTTGAAATGCGAGTCAGAACATGGGCAACGAATAAACAAAGTCCCCTAGAGACATTTGACAGTTCAGTGAGTGTGCACCCACCTCTAGAATCCGAATTCTAATTTGGCACCATGAATAGCCTGGAGAGAGTTTTGTGTGTATGAATCTAAAAACGTTCACTGGAATCCCGAGAGCGGGCCAAAGGAAAAAAAAAATTCTCTCGACATTTTATTTGCTTGCTTAGGTAAATAAGATAACATGGAATGCCATAGACCATGTTTATTAAGTTACAAGTGGGTAGAAATGAACAGTTGCATATGTGTGCAAACAGGCGGGCCCAGGCACTTAATTAAAGACACTTGATCATGTTTGACAGATCTTAATAGGTCTTTAAAATGCGCACACACACGCAAAGGCATCCACATGTCCCTGTGATGCATCCTGAGTCTGACGTGTGGATCAGCCCTTGCGAGAGTTGCTTTTCTTAGTGATTACTCACTGACACATGACCCACCACAGAGGCTGCCTGTCCCGCTGCTGACGGCAAACAGGGCCGAGCTGCGGCCCTCCTCGAGCAGAGCCCCAGCATCTCGGTGCATCCTGGATTCCACGCACAGACTGCCAAATAAACAAACAAGGGGTTCCAATTTTATGCCTAGTAGCCTCAGTGGTGTTCCTGCAACAGAGTTCTCTCTGTTTGTTTACTCACGGTTCCACAAAGCTCCCTTGGGAATGTTCGAGGCGAAGGTTTTGGATTCCCAGACGGTCTGTGGAAGACGTAGTGACTCTTGTCTTCTTATTAGCCCAATGCAGAAAATACCAGTTTATGCACGGATATGACACCAAAAGCACAGGCAACAGAAGAAAAAATAGGTAAGTTGGACCGCATCGAAGTGGAAACCTCTGAGGAGCAGAGGGCACGATCCACATTCTGAAAAGACAACCCATGTATTGGGAGAAAATATGTGCAAATCATAGGTCTGATAAGAAGTTAAGATCTAGAATATATAAAGAACTTGAAGTAAACAACAACAACAAAAACCCCAATCTAATTAAAAATGGACAAAGGACTTAAACATCTCTCCAAAGAAGACATCCAGATGGTCCACACGCACATGAAAAGATGCTCAACATCACTCATCATTAGGGAAATGCAAATCAAAGCCACAATGAAATACCATCTTGTGCCGTTAGGATGGCTATAATCAACAAAACCAGAAAATAACAAGTGTTGGTGAGGCTTACTGAGACCCATACCCAGGGGCTATGCTAGGAATTTTATACATCACATGCCGTGAGATATGCTAACACAGTACGAGAGACTGGATTCCTCCCTTTTACAGTTGAGGAAGCTGAAACCTGCAGAGCAGAAGCAACCCAGTAAGTTTTGGAGTCAGTGGACCAGTGATCTGACTGCAGGAACAAACTCTCAACCTATATGCTCTACTGTTTCTAAATTTTGTTCTATGCTCACTGATAGAATTTAAAATGGGATGAGAAAGCAGATCTTTGGTTATTGAAGTCTCCATAACTAAAACTTCAATTATTCTAAGTAAGCAAAAAGTTTTCAAAGGAAATAAAAGGACGTCATGTACATTTGAAGTAGAGGAACCACAGAATTGGAAGGGACCTTAGAAGTCACCGAACCTACTTTCTGTTGCAAGAGATTCCGATGTATGTTTGCCAAGCCTCTGCATGAAGACGCTCAGTGCGGCGGAACTCACTGCCACGCGCGGAAGCTGACGCTACTACCAGACAGCAGGGACTGGAGGAGTTTTCGTTCCTTCTCAAGTCTACTTTCCAGTGCCCCAGGATACTATAGTCTCCGGGGCTTGAGATGATCCCCACTTATCACATACACCTTGGTCTCCCCATCTGACTCAAATGCAAATCATCTCTGGCATTGTTGGAGGCGGCATAATACAGGGGAAAGAGGGGAGATTTTACAGTCAGGATGTCTGTTCAAATTCTGGCTCAATCGCTCATTACTTACGAGATCCGAGGCACATTACTAATCTTCTCAGAGGGTCAGTTTCCACATCTTCATAAAGATTTATAGGATGGCTCTGATAGTCAGGATGAGATGATAAACATCGAACTCTAGCAGGCAGTAAGCATGCAGTAATAATTAGCGATGATCCCAAGTTCATCTGTTCTCTGGTAAAGGGACTAAGTGTTTTGCTAACCTAGGTTATTCTCAAACCGTTGGTTGAATAGGGCCTTCTCTAATCCATAATACATGGGCAAGCGACCTGTTGTGTGGTTAAGTGGTATAAAAATAGCAACTTTTCAAGGGAGATGTTAGTAGTTTACTATTGTTGGTGTGGTGGGGTGTGTGCGTGTGTGTGTGTGTTTGTGTGTGCATGTGTGTGTGTGTGTGTGTGTGTGTGTGTGTGGTTTCCCCAGCTATATCTATCAAATTTATTTTGGCTACTCAGGCTATGCACATCGATACTGGTCAGGTGTCCGAATAAATTAGGATCCTGGGATACTAGGGTCTGAGACTGGGTTCAAGGTCAGTTTCTTGAACTCCCTGATAATCTGAAATCTCTCCTTAGAGAATTTCGGGGAATGTCCGCCTTTTGCATGGTTCTACTTAGGTTAGGAGAATCGGAGTGGTAGGGGTTCATGAGGCCAGTTTTACAGAGCATGGCTTTCTTCAGACAAATGCCTTCCCTTCCCTGTAGCTCAGGGCGGATTCCCCAGCCCACCTGAAGTCAGGAATGCTATTGGGGTGGACACAGCTAATTTTTGTTCCAAAAGGTGCTCTTGCCTTCTTCCATAGGAACAGAGCTATAGCTGGCATGTGAGTACCCTGTCAGGACTGCATTCTTCAGCGTCCTCTGTAGCAAATGTTGGGTATGTTTCTTGGCTCTTGCCAATGAAATGTGGACAGAAAGGACATGTACAATTTCTGCTTCGCTTACTTAAGAGGAACTCCCTGACCTTGAACTTCTACTTCTTTCCCCTTTCTCCAGTAATCGTGACCTTGAATACCTCATTCACAAGATGGCAGAACTATCATCAGCCTGGGTTCCTGAGTGGTCACAAGGATCAGGGTTGCCTGCTGGCATGAAATTCTGACCTTGGAGTTGTTACATAAGAGAGGAATAAATTTCTTTGCTCTTCGAGCCACATGATTGTTAGGTCTCTTCTTTTTTAAAAAAACTTTAATTCTTTTATTTGATATAGTTGACATACAATGTTACATTAGTTTCCAGTGTACAACATAGTGATTCAACACCTCTGTACCTTGTGCTCTGCTCATGTTAGTTCTCTTCTTAAAGCCACTTACTGATCCACCTGTTTTATCTAATAACTTACTGATTTCTGGAGCCCAAAAAGTTGTTAGTTTCTTCTCTAGTCAATAAGAATTCATTATTATATTGGAGCCACTGTTCCAAAGAGAAGAACAGAGAAAAATATTAACTCTATGGGTCCTTTGTCCTTGGAATAACACACAGTGGGGACTATCAGAATTTTCAATGAGTTCCTTCCCTGGGTAGTACCAATCCACACCTAATTTCCAGATCTGGTTATGAGTAAACTACTGTGTGGAAGGGACAAAGCAGCTAGTTATTTTCTTTGTTCCATCCTTCTTGCAGCCCCACAAAAACTATGTATCCTACGGAGTTGCTTGCTTGAGTTTCCAGACATCTCCTTTATATTTTACTACGAGAAACTGTGTTTCATCCAACCATGAAGACTTCTTGCTCCTACTACTTCAAGCATAAGCATGGCCTATTTTGGAATGGAAACTATCAGTTTGGGGGGAAAGCCCTATTTCTCTGATCTGTGCTGTGGATCTGGAAGCTTCTGTAGGCTTTCCCAAGGAGCCACAACTGTGAGCCTCGGCGCATTGTCTTATCTCTGCTACACTCTGTGCACAGGATATCCTGTGTGAGGCTGGCGGGGGGACAGGCGGGATAAAGAAATCGCATTCATCAGAACAAGCCAGTCAATTTCCCTAAGTAAGGAGTTTGTCTAACATCCAGTGGTTTCCTCCAAAAAAGATAGTGTACTTTCTTAACTTACTGATAAGATTGGCGCATAGAATCACTGTCTGCAGATCCTCGGCTGCTTTTCAGCTTTCATCTTCTTGACCACTTTTTAGCTTTTCTAGATGCGTACAAAGTGTAAATCTCAATGTTTACAGTCTATAAAATCATAGAAGAGCATATGAGATTATTGTAATATATTGTAATCATTATTAAATGATCGAAACCTATTAAACTCAATGTATCTTAAACCAAACTTCTGATCTCTCCTGTCCGACTTCTGCTACCCACTGCTACCGCATCTCAGGTGATGGTAAGTCCGTCTTCACCGTTGCTCAGGTTCCCAGACCCTGTCATCCTTGACTCCTTTTATGCTCATCTCGCAACCAATGCATCAGAGATCTTGCCGGCTCTACTCTCAGGATCTTTCCAGAATCTGATTCCTTGGTACCACCTCCACTGTTATCACTCTGGTGGAGCTGCCAACATCTCTTGCTTGGATTAAGTGTCCTTCTAACTCCTCACTCCTCTTGCTAATTCCTCCACCCACCCTCCAACACACACACACACGCACACACACACACGCACGCATGCACATGCACAAACATGCAAGTGCGCACACACACACACACACACACACACGTGCGTATAGTCTATTCCTAACAGGACAGCCAGAGAGATCCGTTGAAAATGGAAGTTAGGTCATTGCACACATCTATTCAAGATCTTTTAGACTTTGCTTTGAAGAAAATTCCAAGTCCATACAAGGGCCAATAAAGCTGTTGTCACCTTTCTGACCTCATTGGCTACTCCTCTCCCCCTCTTAGTCAGATCCACCCTGGCTGCTTCCTTATTGCTTCCGGATAACATCAGGAATGATCTTGTCATAGGGCATTTGTTTGTTCTAGCTCATTCTTAATGCTTTGTCCTAGATGTCTCGTTGGAAACTCTCTCCCCTTCCTTAGGACTTGGCTCAAGCATCTCCTCCTTCATAAGATCCACTCTGATGGCCCTATTCGTACTACACTTCCTTCTCTACCTACTAACCCTACTGAATGAATCCTTCGATATCACTTACTGCCTTCTAATGTATGAGGCAGTTTACTTACTGTGCTTATTGTCCCTCCCACTCACCACCTACAATTTTATTTGTTTACTGGAAGAATGAATGAATGAAACGTATACATGATGAAGCTGATTCCTGCATGACTTTGAAGTGAACTGAGGTCATCAACTTCTCCAGAGATTGAGACTGTGGAAATTATTTTCCTTCCTAAACAATAAGGATGTGGTAGCAGGGAAGTGTTGGACCCTGAGGGCAAGACTCTCCTGAAAGTGAACCAAAAAGTATAGAAAGGAATCTTGAGATGACATCTCTGGTAAACTCTCCCCTGTAACACTTCGTGATGATTGACCTGGGAGGTAGAGAACACTGTTTTTGGAGTAAGGACTTATCCTCATTGTTAATGAGAATCTTAGTGACTGAGAAAAGCAGGGTTGATTAAGTTCCCTGCCTCCTGCACAAATATTTCCTGGTCTGGTTTCAGGTGTCCCTTTCCTTAGGTGGGTTTGCCACTGAGGGATTAAAGTGACTCAGAGCCTGGACTGTCACAGCGCTGCTGAAGCACGTGCAACATCTTGGATCTCTATTCTGTTCCTCAATCACGTTCCTCTTTGGGCTGAAACAGCAAACTTGGTCAGTGGAACCAAATACCCGAACCCGAGCAGCCCGGGGTGTTTGCTGTCCCTCCGGTTCCCTGATCCCCAGCCTGCTCCACCTCAGGTGACATTAAAATGAGGGACAAAGGGCAGCGAACATAGAACAGCGATGGTTGGGAGAAGGTGACTAAATGGGAAGAACAGATGGGTTGCAACCGAAAAAAAAAAACAAAAATCAAAACCCGCAGTGTCGGTAGTTTGCTGTGTGCCCCTTACTGTCTGGCGTGTTCATGCATTATGTTCGCTGGTGACACGAGGAACACGCTATTTACTTTTCTCCATGAAATATGGGAAGAGCTCCTTCCTCATTCAAATTGAAACCATCGCCACTAGGGGAGGAATATACTTTGCCAAATTTTGCAAGCACGAGTTCCTTTAAAACATGAAGGTTAAAAGGCTCTCGAACGACCCTCTGACCACGAATGTGCTTTCCAAGACATTCCACATGAGACTTCCAACCTAAAGGGGGTGTACCGTTTCACAGGTCCAAACCCAGGCACTCCGCACCACCTCTCCCGAGCTGGTTTCAGTCACCAGGAAATTTATGAACAGCAAATTAGCTTTGCTCAGCTGAGTATACACGCTACAGGAGCAGTAGTCATTCTGAGTATACACGCTACAGGGGCAGGAGTCATTCTGAGCATACACGCTACAGGGGCAGGAGTCATTGGGAGGGAGCAATACATTGAGAGAAGGTTAAAAAACCAAACCAGGGTGCCTGGGTGGCTCAGTGGGTTAAAGGCTCTGCCTTCGGCTTGGGTCGTGATCTCGGGGTCCTGGGGTCGAGCCCCACATCGGGCTCCCTGCTCGGCGGGGAGCCTGCTTCCCACTCTCTCTCTCTGCCTGCCTCTCTGCCTATTTGTGGTCTCTCTCTCTCTGTCAAATAAATGAATAAAATCTAAAAAAAAAAAAAACCAAAAAACCAAAAAACAACAACCAAACCAAACCCCTTTTCTCCAAAAAAGGAAGAATCTGTATGAAAGAGACCTTTCAGATCTTGGGAGTGTCCAGTGTAGTTCCCAGCAGCCTGTCCAAAGACCCTGTGTTGTCTAAACAGCCTCCTGTAGGGTAATTGCCGGAGCAGCCCGTGTAAAAGGAACAGTGGAAAGGTGCAAAAGTCATTAACAGGGAGAAATAGGAAGCAATCAGCAATACTTTAAACAAATCATTGCCATGAAATTACACTCTCAGCTTGAGACAAGTGTCCTGGATCTGTTAAAGCTATATACACCTCATTGGCTTAAATGAGATGAGGAAAGTTTCCCTCTGTGGTTATTTATGAAGTGTGAGCCCACGATGGGCCACGATGCCTGAGTCAGGGCGGCTGGCGGCCTGCTTCTCCCCCGGCTTCCTGTAAAGACCTATTGCCTGCCCCCGAGCTGGGGCCCAGAGGCTTCTCAAACACGCGCCTGGACAAGATGCTACCTTTTCGGATGAAATGGAAACCTGCTGGGCAGACTGTATTTCATTCAGAAGTCGTTTTGAGGAGAAAAGCCCAAGACTTTCCGGGTAGGAGCACCCGAGCAAGGATGTGGGCGTTCGGTGCCCGGAACTCGCTTGGCACCCGAGCCCGCCCTCCCACGCCGCCCAGCATCGGCCACAGTAAAGGCTCTTCCCCTTTCCAAGAGTCTTGTCCCTCCCCAGATCCATCCCTCTGCATAGAGGATTCCTGCGTCTTGGCCTTATTTTAGGTCTATAATCCTCTCTGACCTCCCCGTTGGACTAGGCTTTTCAAAATGCCCTCAGTTCCCAGTGACTCAGAGTCGGGTTGCTGTTTCTTCTCCACCCACCACCCCCTAAAGCTCCGGAAGAAGAGGTGCTGGCTGATCCGGGACCTCCGGCCCCACCACCCCATCAACCTAGGCCAGACGGCCCTGGGCGTGAGGTTAGAGCACCTCTCGGCTCCAGGAAGCCTCACTCTGCATCACGGTTGTCTGGTTTGAGCCTCTTATCTGCCTGTCTGTGCTTGGACCCGAAGGGCTATATCTGGTGCGCTCCTCATGGGACCCAGTTGGTATTTCGGGGCCCTCGATGGGACATGCAAAGGTGAGTTTTTCTGGCAGACACCTCAGTCCCCCTCCCCCCCAGTGTCCCGGGCACGTGCCCAACATTCTCCCGTTCTGTTTGTTTTCTGGATGCAGCCAGCCCAGAGGGAGTGCTAATTCTCAGTTACAGTTCTTTTTTTTTTTTTTTTTTGCACTCTCGTTTTAAGCACAAGGAAATCTGTGAGAAAATAAAGTTTTGATTTTTTTTTTTTTTTTTTTTAAGGAAGACTCTAAGTTGAATCCTAGATGCTTGCTTTTGCTGGAAGGAGAGAGGGGGTTTGTGGCATACCCTGTCCTGTGCACAATACATTCAGATGTCCGGAATAAAGAAGACTTTTTAAAGGGACCATGAATAAAGTTAATGAATCTTGTTGCCACTGTAATACGGATTCCTCTTATCTATACTCACAAAACTCTTAAGAATTATACCACATTAGCATTGAAAATGAGAATGTAGAAAATATCACATCTAATTTAAGATGAAGATAATAGTACCGTCTCTACACACTTAAACTATTACCATCCAGGCTCTTAAACCTTTGAGAGACAAGGAACTTTCAAACTTACAAAGAAGTCCATTCCAGGTAAAACAGCCCCAACTCTGTTAGATTCAGTCATTCTCATATTTAAATGCCTCCCTGTAATATCCTTCTACTGCACTGTTCTGCCTTCTAGAGATTTGTGAAAATAAATGCAGTTGTAGAGTTGAAAGAGACATAGATGAAACCTTATTACATATTACAAAACTTCAGATTTCTTTTTCTCCAAATGAAGCCTTTCTATTTCTTTCAACTTTTCACTATGTGACATGGTTCCAGATTGTTCTACATTTTGGTCTCCACCTTTGGGTTCAACTCCTATTAAAATTTACTTCCCAGGTGTGGTAATCGTGACAGCCACAGAGTTCGATTGCTAAAGAAGACCCACAGGACCCCAAATAGCAATACAGTATCGCAATTACATTAAAGTAAAGATACCCATGGCGGCCCAAGGTTGCTTCACACTATAGAGTCTGGACAGTCGAGGCCAGGCATGAATTATCTGCCTTCCATGAAGGCTATTCTAGACCTGCTTTCTTCTTGGAGCTGAAATCAGCAAGGCGTGTGAAGAACGTGATCTCAGAATCAGGGAGCTCAGAATGATTTCTGGACTGGGTTTCTTCTGCCTTGCTGGTCACATAGGCGTGTTTCTTGTGGTGTAACCAGATAAAGGACAAAGCCTACTAGGCTCTCATCAAGACCAGGTACACATCAGCAATCTCAGTGTTATCAATAAACAGCATTGACAAGCTGGTAAAACTACTCTGAAATTTTCCTTGGACTCATGTTTACAAAGCAACACTATTATTCAGCACATTTCACGGTCTTGACCCGGGGTCAGTGCTGTATGGGTACATCTCTTACTTTAGCAAAACAACTCAGGCCAACTCCAGACCTCCTGGAATAGCTCCTCCCAATAAACCAAGACTGAATACCCATTTCAAAAGAGGTCCGAGTGACTCGGGTTATAGTAGGATCGTATCTGTCATATTTTGGACACTATCATTCACGTCTTATTTTAAAATAATCTCCGAGATTTTCCCTCTGGGAAACAATCACTGATGCCTCCTTCGGTAAGTTCAGACTAAAGATGAGACAATCTTATCGAGAAAGAAAGTTCTACTAAAGCTTCATTTCCTTAGCTAGAAAGACTTAAAATACATCTTGTCTAACAATCCAGGGAAATTGGGAGGATTTCCAAGGAGTCTCTTGTCTATTTGCTTCTGCTTTATTTTTGGCCCCATGTCAACCTTGCCTTATATTCCATTCTGGCTATCTGATTCTTTGCTTATACTGGAGTCCTTCCTTAAGCCCCTAGATGACATGGCTGGGGCTTGTGGTCCTCCTGTCCCACAACATTCTTACCAGCCCCATCCATAGCTTGGAATCCTACTGGGAATAAAGTCTTCTCCTAACGTGGGATTCTAATGCCCACTTAACAGGAGATTGCCCTCTTCTAAGTCCCCAGAGACAGAGCTCCTTAGATCCATCCATAACTATAAAGCCAGGTGTTAAGACTAGTTTAATTTAAAAAATGTGGAACTTTTGAGGTAAGTGTATTAGGGTTCTACAGAACCAATTTGTATGTATGTATGTGTGTGTGTATATATATGACATATATGTGATATATATATTTATGATGTATAAATATCATGTGTATTTTTGTCTCTGCATGTGCATGTGTGTATATATATTTATATGTCATAAATATATATATATTTGTCATAAATATATATATATACACACACACATAGAAACAGACAAAGAGAGAGAGAGGGAGAGAGAAAGAGAGAGAGAGACAGAGAGACAGAGATTGATTTTAAGGAACTGGTACATACCCCTGTATGGACTGGCAAATCTGTAGGACACGCTGGTAGGCTGGGGAGTTGATATTGTACCTCAAGTCTGAAGACTGAAGGCAGAATTCTCTCTTCCTTGGAGGAGGTAGGCCTTTTTCCTCTTTAGGCCTTCAACTGATTAGATGAGTCCCATTCACATTTTGGAGGGTACTCTAGCCTATTGGCTTAATGTTATTCCATCTGAAAAATTACTTCACAGGGATATCTAGACTGGTGTTTGATTGATCCTGAGGATATCGTGGCCTAGCTAAGTTGACAGATAAAATTAACCATCGTAGTGGGGAAAACTATGTTTTGAGGGAAAAACATGGAACTCTTCAGACACAATATAGTGTTTGAAGATTGGGTGTTTAGAAGGGAAAGGCATTACTAGTGTGGGGAATAGCATGAACTAAGACACACATCTGAGAAAACAAGAGGCCCTCATGATACTAAGTGCACTTAAAAAATCAACTAAGACAGCAGAGAGACCTTATTCGTAATCAATGGACTGAGCTAATCCCACAGACAAGTTGCAAAAACTATTGCATTCAGATAGTCATTTGAGGCAGATTAATTTACTGCATTCTACCATTCTTCCCCTTCTCCACCTTTAACTGATTAATGTGTAGACATCATCCTACTCTTATCCCTAGAAACAAGACCAATCAGTCACAAACTCTTCATTTATATGGGAACTAACTGCAAAACCTCTTTGTGAAAAAGAGAGCTAAATTATAAGATGGAAGCCTTAGGTCCACTTCCCAGTTTGTTATGTAACTGTGCCTTATTAAAAAAAAAACTGTAAATATCTTATTTATTTTCCTGATCTTTCATAACAATGCTCTTTCAAAGGCAGGCAACTCCCAATTTTATCATATGTGAATATATGGGGTGAAAATTCTACTTTTTATAGTCATGTGAACTACTCACTTGCATTCCTTTTTTTTCCTTCAAAGTTATGCTTGTTTTAATTTTTAGTGTTATCAATAGTTGTTTTTACTATTCTTGATTATATATTTATAGCATTTTAAATTATTAGAGTGCATTAAAAGTTTAGGAACAGGAATAATGCTTTGATATTTCTGGCAAAAATGTTCTATGATATTCTTTTGGGTAGTGACTGGAAGAGGTCATCTTGATGCTTTTTATCACATTTTAACCATATTTTTTTAGAGCTCTTATGCTCTAGCCTTTAGGGGAGATCCTGGGAAAGAGATGGAAATGAAAAATGGACTTAGTTTTGAGGAGTCTGGCATGGGAAAAGTCCTATAAGAGAGATAGGATCCCAGAACCTGAGGGCATAGGGCAGGGGTGAAATGCTCTATTGGTCTCTGGTTGCCTGGCCGCAGGAGAGGTCAAGGGCAACTTCATAGAAGATGTGATGCTAGGCTGGGTGTTGGAGGATGAATGTGATTTTATTAGGAAAAGGATGGGATGATCTTCTGGGCAGAGGAGCCAGTGTGAGCAGTGTCAGGTGGGTGTGAGATGCCCGTTGTAATCGGGGAAGGCCAGAAAATTCCTCGTTGGGGAGGCCAGCAAGACCAGAATGGCTGGGAGCGTACGTGGAGGTGGAAGGCAAGAAGGTGAGAATGGAAAGGTAGATGAGCCAGTAGACTATGATTGCTGATCATTTCAATACTACTTTAATCTATTTTTTTGCATGTTTATTTACTTAATTTTTACCAAAGTAATGCATGCTAACTATAAAAATCAGTATTTCCTTTAAGCTTAATTGTTTTATAAATTAAAGGTGGCCAAAGACCCAAACGTTGAAATTCACAGGTCTCCCTCCTTAGGTCAGTGCAGCCCCTGATTTTAGCTGGTTAACCCAGAAATAGGCATATTTTGTACCTGCTGTGGAAATCCTTACACCTTTCTAACTGAGATGGTAGAGACAACAGATGAATGCTAAGCAGCGTTTGGTAGAAAGGGATTGTTAAATATTTGGATATTTAGAGCTCAGTACATATAAAAAAGTTCTTATCAGAGCCATTCCACTACCTTAAGAGCTAACAAAAACAGTTAAATAGCAGTTTAAAACTGTTTTGATACAACATAAATATTCGCTAGTACTGCAGTAACAAATCCTATGCAATTGGAAACAACCATATTCTTTTGAAATTATTTAAATATGAATATAGTTTTGAATTATTTTTACTATTTTAAACCATCTTAATGAAATAATTGTGTTGAAAGTATCCCTGGGAATTCCTCCTGCTATTATTTGGTTACATTCACATTAATGGAATAAAAATCCATTTAAAATTACAGAGAAATAGATTCTATATCTTTCATATATCATTTAAATAATCTCCATATATACAAATTTTTGTTTCACTTTGCCCAACTATGCTATCCTGTAGTTTAAATTCCTTAACTATTTTGATCAAACCCTTTTTTTTCTCTTAAACAAATCTTAATAGAGACTCAGTCTATTGGTCTGGATCCTCTGTTGTTATTACTCTCCTTTTTCCCTCATGTGAAAGAACACCCAATTCACAGTGACCAAAGCTGAGTTGTAATGTCCTCTTCTAATCCTCTCCCTTTGAGAGTGCCACACACACAAGTATCCTTTCCACAGATGAAGAAACTAAGCCACCATAGCCAGTCAACTTACATAAGCCGATCTTGCAAAGCTCTTTAAAGAACAAAAATTCACTTCTTTAATCTCTAAGCATCTCCTAAGAATCATAGACTATGGAATAATAAGGAAATCCACCCTGATAATTGCTTTCTCTGTGAAGTAAGTTATAGAAGGAATGTGTAGAAGTTGTAGAAGGAGCAATGGTCTAAGAAGACTACAGAATTCTGTTAGTGGTAGTGTGTTTTAAAACTACTGCAGGACCAAATTTCTACAGAATTTATTTCCACAATGTTATTCATGGAATATCTTCTATTTGTGTGATCATATTACAGGGTAATCAAGGGACACCCTTGAACCATTGTATGCAGTGTATTCATTTTTTAACATGGAAGGATCTTAACTATGAAGATTTCAAAATCAATGTTTAAGAGTCCCTTATGTTATTTACTTAAACTCTAGGCAACAGAAACAGAAAATATATTGAAATAGAAAAAAATTCAGAGGAATATCCCATATCTTGTATAGTTAAATAATTCAAGAAAAAGTATTGATACTCTTTCTCCCCTTTTATATCAATGCCCCATTCTCATTCTCATCTGCTTTTCAGGATAATAATATATTGCTGTTTTGAAAAGTATAATTATCCTACATTTGTACTCAGAGCTCCTAAAAGAGATTTTGAAAGCACCCATATGATAATGGAGAGTGAGGTAAGAGGACAAGGGGGTGGGTCCTGTGTGAGAAATGGAGGCAGGAGGTCCTGAGCTTTGTTCTCACCCTCAAAGTATCAGGTCTTTCTCAAATGTGCTCTGACCTTGTTGGGTATCATATGTAGTGTGGTTTGCAGAGGAAAAACCAATGAAGTCCCACCAGAGAATCCCTCTCTATCCATTAAAGCCTTTCTCTATAGCGGGTTCTCCTTAGTTAAGTGGGATCTGAATCAAAGGAGCAGAATCTAAAGACTTCTTGGTCTAATTCTTGCTTTTCTAACAAGCCAGGTGATCGCCCAGCTCATTCCATCAGGCTGTGTTTCTGATTCCTCTTCTTACAAATGACTCTGAAATGTGAGCGTGAGATCTTTTCCTGCAGCACTTACATAGTTCTAGCAACCAAAGTCAGAGTGCTTAGAAACTGAGGGGTTTCATGTGCCTAGAAATGTAGAACAATCTCCATGCTCTTATTTCTGTGATCACAAGAGAAACAAGATGGCAGATTCAGCATTCCTGTCCAGTGTGTGTGTGTGTGTGTGTGTGTGTGTGTGTGTGTGTGTGTGTTGGGGGGGGAGAGTTGGTGGAGGAATGAGATGGTGGGTGGAGTGAAGGCAGGGAATGGGTAGAAGGAGACTTAGGGAGGAGGAAAAGGCACTGGGAAGTAAGCCCAGGGCTGGTATCTGGGGAAAGGAGAACCAATACCTCTTTTGTTGTCAGGAAAGCCCTGGGCACAAAGGGTGAGTTTGAGTTTCACTTCAGGTCAGTTCGGGGCATTGTGAAAAGGCAGTTCTCAGACAGCCAGCTTAACTGACTGACTCTGAGGTAATTAAATCACTACATTAGGCTGCTGACTATGAAAGCAGAAAAGTACAAGCACACAAAAAAGAAGGAAAAAAACCCTTACATTTGTTTCTAATTATATAATTAAAATGTTTACTGTTCCATGTAATAATTATGTGGCTCATATTTGATCATGATGGAGTTTCTCTAATTAGTTAAAAGTTTTACCCATTCTTCTTGTGGGACAAAATTTGGTTTTATTTAGTCATTTTTCATTCAGGCATGTAAGGCTTCCATGCCATCTGACTTTGTTTTATTCTAGCTGGGGTCTTGGCAACCTCTGTGGTAATTTTCAGTTTTATTTCCTCTCCTCAGTGATGTCTGTAATTGTGGACCGCCAGTTACCTGAGGAAAGGATTGTTTCTTAGTCCTCCATTTGCTTTCCTAATGTCAATTTCGTTTCTCAGTCTCCATGAGGCACAGTAGGCGTCAAACCAGAAGAGTTACTCTGTAATGCTGAGACGGTCCCCTGTAGAGGACCTGATGGCCTCCACTTTCACTGTGACTAGCTCATTTTTCCTTCTTCCATCAGTGTTACCAGGGCTTTGAGTAGCTTTTGATCTTGACTAGTCAAGGGATGACTCATTATGTGCAAATTCTCTAGGCACGTTATTGCTCTTCCTGCTCACCTCCAGTCTGCTTTTGATTCATCTATTTATGTGTTGCCATTTTACAGATGACCACCAACAGTCATCAGAATAATGTACATGGAAAGAAAAATGACAAAAGGAAAAGCAGTCACATACTGTACTTGTTCGTTGCTCTGGTTAATGGTGGTAGGAGAGAGTATGCTGAAATTTAAGACTAAAATTAGATTTGCCTTTTAGCTACATAATTCAATGATCTATTGTCTGTTACTTCAAATAAATACAGTTTGGTAGGAGAAATGGGTTATAGTGGTGTTGAGAATTCTTAATAATCTAATGCGGGACAAAGATTGTTTCCTTTATATAAGGCAGACGCCATATTGATGATCTATAGTCGGGTGAGGAAATTGAAACAGCTAGAGCTGGGAATACAATCTGTGGGTCACACAATGTTCTGTTTTCTCTTGGGAGAAAGGCACTGTATCATTTCGCAGAGGCTGGAAAAGTCTATCCAATCAGAGCGAGTTCAGACCATAGAGGTGGGCCAACAGGCCTCCCCACTACATTCTGGGAGTGGGTGGGGTGGCGTGGGGGAGAAGCAAGATAGAGCACTGGTTCAGGTACCGCTGGGCAAACTGGGGAAACAGCTGGGGTTTTTGTCCTGGTATACATCTCCCATTACCCTTGTTCTGCAGTAGGCTACCCAGTTCAGAGAAGATGCTTGGTACCTATCAAGGTGACAGTAAACTGATAAAACTGATTTTTTTCCTCTTCCAGTGTGCTAATAAGAAAAGATGAGAGCACTAGTTCTCAACCCCAGGGCAGTTTTGTTCCCCAGGGAACATTTGGTAACATCTGGGGACACTTTTCATTGCCACAGCTGAGGTCACTACTGGCATTAAGTGGTTAGAGAACAAGGATAATGCCAGACATACTACAGTGCACAGGACATACCTGCACAGCAGAGAATAGTGTGGAAGTTCGGAATTTCTAGATAAAGGCATCTATTTAGAGTCCTTAATTCCCCTTCCAGATAATAGATATGCTTGTTAAAAAAATGCTTTTCTGGAAACACCCATCCATCCATCTCTCAATGTAGTCAACAGAACTAAAATATGCCAGAAAAGTAGAGGGCCCCTACTTATCAATGTCTCTGGGGATGTTTAAAGATGCTTTTCCTACTTGTCAGAGTACATATTTGGAAATGTACTCTGTAGTGATTTCAGATCACTTCTAATGAGCTAAGATGTTAATTGTAGCATCTCTTTCACTATAGCTTTCATACTTGATGCATTTGCTTTCTGCCTTCTCATTTTTAGCTTTTATAGAATTTCAGTAATAATAAACTATAATGTCTTCAGCATAATGTTTTGTTGAATAAAATGTTCTGGCTCTCCTCAGTCTGTTAAAAAAATACATAAAGAAATTTATTTTTATACAAAAGGATGCAGAACTAGGGGATGCTTTTACCTTGAAATAAAAGTAAGTTCACTCAGAGAAATTCATATGTGATTCTTAATATATAGAGATTTTTAAAAATGTGGGTATTTTTTAAAATACATATTTTTATTTAAAATAAATATATTTATTTATTATATAATATTTTATTTTATATATATTTATAATAATAAATATTATATATAATATATATTATAAATAAAAATAAAATTTTTATTTAAAAATAAAAAATATTTTTTAAAATAGGGTATTTTTAACACTTAAAACCTGGTTATTGACACATATCTCTTGAATGCTAAAAGACAAAAATCTTTTTGAGATGATTTGGTTGAACCTCCTAATTTTATAAGTGATACAAACAAGGACCAGAGAAACAATGTGACTTAGCAGGTATTGACTCCTAAGTCCGGAACTAGGAATCCAATATCACAGTCAGTTCCCTTTTCAAGTATGCCACATTATTAGGAGACTGGGATCCTCTAGTAACGGACACAATTTTTTTTCTTCTAAATTTGGGAAATTATCTTGAGAGATTTAATTAATGAATGATTTTGAAAAAAATTAGCCTATATCTACATTGGGCAAAAATATTATATATGTAAATTTCAGATATATCAGATATCTGATATTTATATCTGATATAGATACCATAGATAACATATATATCATAGATATCTATCTATCTATCTATATATATCTGAAGGAAGTCTGTACTTTTTCCCTGAAGGCAAATTGGTATGTAATTGGTTATGAAAAAAGTCAGTCTGCTAAACTCATTGGTGATTCCTAAGAATTCATCTTAAAACTCTTTCTTAGCCTAACTGACTACATACTTTTATCTGTTCCCCCTGCTAGCCACCCAGTGTCTTCACAGAAAAAAATCTTACTTTGTTGTAGCCTCAGGGAGACCCCCAAGCACCAGTCTCTCATATTGGTTTTCTTGGCTGCCATAACAAATACTATAAACTGGGCAGCTTAAAACAAGAGCAATTGATTCTCTCACATTTCTGGAGATCAGAAGTCCAAAAATCAAGGTGTTGGCAGGGCTATGTTCCCTCCAGAGGGTCTCAGGTGGATTCTGTTCCCTTCTTTCAGCTTCTCGTGTTAGCATCACTCCAATCTCTACCCCAGTTCTCACCTCACTTTCTCCTATGTGTCTCCGTGTGCTCTCTGTCTCTCACAAAGACGGCTGTCATTGGACGGAAGGCCCACCCTAAATCCGGGATGATCTCCAGATCTTTAATTACATCTGAAAAGACCTTTTTCCCAGATAAGGTCACATTCACAGGTTCTGGGGATTAGGGTGTGGATATTCTTTTGGGCGGGGGTGGAGGTGGGGGTGGACACCATTCAAGCCTCTATACTTCCCGTTCTACAAACAGCACAGTCGACTGTGCAGTCCTCCTGTTCCACGGTTAGGGTGACTAGTTGTTCCAGCTTTCCCCATGACAGATTTTCTGGAAGTGGTACTTCCAGTGTTGAAGCAGAAGAAGGTGCATCCCGGGGAAACTGGGATGGTTGGTTACCCTATAACAGAGCAAAGAGCCCTGAGTGACCGATATCCCCATCCTGGAACCTTGGAAGTTGTTAAACGATGTCAAAGCACCAGAAAGCAAACACCTCTGAGAAAAGGTGGATTGGCCCCAGGTGCCCCTTCTCCTCCTTTTGACCTCTGCTTTGACAGCTGTGAAGAGTGAGTCAGAAGCTTCTGCTTTAAGGGGAGGCCCAAGGAGAGTGGTTCTGTCTGTCAGAGCCACTCTCCAGGCTTAATTTCTGCTTTTCTCGTTACCCAAGGCACCCTTGTCTCCCGTTTAGCTGTTGGTATTGTAAGAGTAGTCGAGGCAGAGGCAGCTGGCTAGTTACGTTTTAGTCACCCGGCCAGTGATCCCTCAGCAAAGTGTTTCTTGTGGACTTAGTAGTGATTTACATTGTGCTAAAATGCCCTTCCTTTTTTTTCTCCTCCTCCCCTCCCTCCACGGCAGGAGAGTCAAGAGAAGCAGTGGGTAAAGCTGGAGCTTTGATCTTCTGAGAGGCAGTGTCCCTTTCTCTGTCCGTTTGGACCAGGGGTCACTGGGCAAACAGCAGCACAGCTGACCTCTCTTTGAAGAGTTTAACACAGCCAAGGACACTGAAAGAGGTCTGGCATTTGCTTGCTGTGGAGATGTCTACATGCAGCGGCCATCCACCTTGTTCTAATGACTTCTGTCTTGAGAGAATAAGATAATCCTGTCTTCACACCGACTTTATGAGCTTCTGGCACTGTGCGTACCCTCTCCCGACCTGCAGCTTCATGGAGATGGGGCTATATCTGGTTGCATCTTTAACTCCATTTTATTCTCCAGGCCGAAAAAGGTAAGACTGTGGGGAAACAGCTGTTTTGGATCAGGTTTGAAGCAGTAAATTAAAAACAAAAGTAACATGAACGAAATGATGGGATTGGGACATGATCTTAATGATGAAATGACTATGTGATCTGCTTTTGTCACAGTTAGATTAATCTCATCTTTCATTTACACTGCTTTTACACATTTTCATGATGAAAAATTTTAATTACTTAATTCAGTGATTTACAGAAAATCTTTTGATCATTATCACTTGTAATTGTGATGGTTTAAAAATTTACATGCAATAATTTTTTTGTTGTCGAAAGCAAATTTTTTTTTTTGGAAATTAGATATTCCTGAGAACCAGTTTTCATTTATTTATTCATTTATTCATTCATTCCATCTTGATTTATTTATAGTGTTTTGGATTGTTTAGCTTTGGATACTTTTCTTAGTGGTTGTTCTCGGATTACAACATGCATATGTAATTTAACACAGTCTACTGGTATCAACTTATGTTTTATTACCTACTTTTTAAATATAATTTCCTTTATATACATTAACGATGACATCAGATGGCTTTATGATTTTTGCTTTAAACATCAAATGTGATATAGGAAACTCATGAAAAGAAGGATAGCCCATTTTACCCATTACTTATTTTTACCCATTCTTGTGTTTTATTTTTCCTTTCTGAAATTTCAAGCCTTCTTCTATTATCATTTCCTTTATGTATAGAGAACTTCCTTTAGCCATTTTTAAGAATGATTTTCTTGTTTCTCTTCATCTGAAAATGTCTTTATTTCCCCTTTGTTACTGAAGGATATTTTCACCAGATAAAGAAAATGTGGTTGACAGTTCTTTTCTGTCAGTGCTTTAAAAATATTCTTCTGTCCTTTGTGGTTTCAGATGAGGAGTCGTGTAATGTGTTATTTTTTTCTGTATGATTTTAAGACTTTTTTTTTCTTTGTTTTAAGTTTTCAGAAGTTTGATTATGGTATGTCTTGGTGTGGATTTCTTTGGGTTTATTCTATTTGGGGTTCAGCCTCTTGAATTTGTAAGTTTATGTCTTTCTCCAAATTTGGGAAGTTTTCAGTCATATATGTCTTTGAAGGCATTCCAGCCCACTCTCTCCTTTCCTTCCAGGACTTAAATGATACTATTAACTTTTTTTTTTTAATGTTCTACAGGTCCCTGAGACTCCATTCTTCTCCCCCCACTCCATTTTTCTCCCTATTGTTTAGAATAAGTAAATCATTTTGATCTCTTCTCAAGTTCAGTGATTTTATCCTGTCATCTCCACTCTACTATCACACCTATCCAGGGAATTTTTTATTTATTATTTCAGTTATTTCTATTCTTTGTAATTTCTGTTCCTTTGCTGGTATTTTCTTTCTTTCTTTTTTTTTTTTTTAAGATTTTTATTCATTTATTAGAGAGAGAGAGAGTGAGAGATCATAAGTAGGCAGAGAGGCAGACAGAGAGATCGGGAGAAGCAGGCTCCCCACTGAGCAGAGAGCCCGATGTGGGGCTTGATCCCAGGACCCTGAGATCATGACCTGAGCAGAAGGCAGAGCTTTAACCCACTGAGCCACCCAGTGGCTCAATATCACCCACCCTGATATTTTCTATATGTTTCATTTGTTTCAAGAGAATTCATGATTGCTAGTTGAAGCACTTTTATGATGGCTTCTTTAAAATTCTTGTCAGATAATTCTAACATCTGATTCATCTTAGTGTTAGCATCTGCTGATTGTCTTTTCTCACTCAAATTCTGATTTTCCTTGTTCTTGGTAAGACCCAAGAGTGATTTTTTTTTTTCTTACATATCATGGAATTTGGAATATTATATTATGGAGCTCTGTATCCATTTAATCCTTCTTATTTAACAGGCAGTCAGTCTCCTGTTGAGGTGTAGCTTGAGGGTTGGGTGAGTGCCTGTGTTGAGCTTCATGCTGGGCCCTCTGATGCTGTCCAGCAAAGTGGAGCACTTGTTCACACTGCCTCATTGCGGACATGTGGGGTGGCACTGCAGTTTCCCCTCATCCCATTGACATCTTCCAGGAAAAAGCGAGGCATGGCCTTTTTGTTTCTGAGTCAGGCTGTAAGCTCAGCTCCCCTGGGCCCTGTTGACAACAAAGAAAATGGGGGTAGAGTTGGAAAGGACTCCTTCTGATACTTCTTATCACCTCATTGGTGCTGACTTGGGGTAGAAACTTAGCTTTTCACTGAACGCACTGATAGAGGGAGCAATGCAGAGCAAAACTGCGGCCCAGCCTTGCTTTGCACTACCATATTCAGTCTCAGTTATGCCAGCTGGAGAAAGGAAGATTAGTTTATTGCTCAGCCCCACCAACACTACCTTGGAGGGGAATCAGACTGTCTCATTCATTCATTTATTTAAGTGGAATTTATTGAACACTTATAATGTCTCCCAGACATTAAAGAAGATTCATAAGATCAGTAAGGAACCAGGACAAGGTTGGATCTCTTCCTTTGTGAAGCTTGCAGTCTTGTAAGGGAGACAGACATTAAAGAAATAAATTTCTAAATAAATATTTAAATCAGGTAATGTGCCAAAGAGGACTTACAAAAGGAAAAGTAGAGAAGGCTTCACAGAGAAAGTGAATTTTAATTAAATCTTGAATGAATAGGAGTTGGCTTGATGAAGGGAGTTCTAGGGAGAAGGAAAGCATAGCTGGTGCAAAGGTCATAAATTGAGAAGGGCCAGAACCATAGCACTGTCAAATAGAACTATAATACAAGCAGCATGCACAATTTAAAATTTTCTAGTAGCCACAATAAAAAAGGAGGGAGGAAACAAATGAAGTTAATTTTAACGATACATTTTATTTAACCTCAAATAACCCCCAATATTATCATTTCAACATGTGAGCAACCGAGATAGTTAATGAAATATTTTATATTCTTGTTTTCATACCAAGTCTGTGGTCATTGAGATTTCTGTGTCATTGAGGTGGGTGGACATGGAGAGAGAGCCTGGGCATGGGAAGCCTTGGACGAGGCAGAAGCAATATGGCAGGTGAGAGGTGATTAGGTGGCAAGGATGACAACAAGAGAGTAGATTGGAGGGATAGTTCAAAGAGAGAATCACCTGACTCTGCAAGATTTGGAACCTGATTTGTGGTGATGGTTTCTGGTCTGGTATGGGCATATCTCCAGTCCTTGCTGCAAGCACCAGAGCAAGAGCCGGTGGGGGTGAGAGGGATGTTTCTTTTGGACAAACTGGGACTGAGGTGCCCAAAGGACATCTTGTGAACTAAGACCTCAGAAAGAAAGAGGTGATAATTAGTGCCTCTCCCACAGGTCTGCACAGACATGGCAGAGAGGTGAGGTCCCTCTCCCCCCGCAGTGACCCAACTGGGCCACTTCTCCGCATGTCCTTGATTTAATACCAGTTACCCAGGAGGCATGGAATAAGAGAACTGATTCCTGAAAAGCCACCTTCATGAGACAACAGCGGGACAATAAATCAACCATATGATAACATGGACAGAGATGGGAATCTATTTCTTTTTCTGCAGTCTTTAACTGCAAAGTAGATGCTCATGTAACTGCCGATAGTAGGTTGGAGCAATAAAGATGACTAGCCCATTTCTCAAAGATTTTCGCAACTCTTGAGTCAAAGAGCTGATGAACAAGAGGAAGTTGTGTGCCATTCCCATGTGGGGCTTTTCTCCTGATGTCCAGCCGTGTCAGTATTTCCGACACCGCCTGCTGTTTTGCTCATTCGTGACTCTGCCTCCACTTACTTACAGTTCACCAGCTGGCCTGAGTGACCAAAGATATTGGAAAAAATATGCAGCCTGGGCTTTTTTGGAGAAAAAGCAGTATTTGGAAAATAAATACAGGATTCTGAATGCAGGGCTCCCATTGCAATCCAGGGGCTCCCTGGGCATGATATGCATCCCTTATTATTGCATCACTTGGGAGAAGAGTCAGGAAATAGTAATAGGGCATATTTAGGAAGCATTTACTAGTATCAAACCCTACACTAGGGGCTCTGCAAACACTGTCCCATTTAATTCTCACTACCGTGTAACACAGTTATAATTTTCTGCTTTTTAATGATAAAGGAATTGAAGTTCAAAAAGCTGGATACCTTGCCATGAGTCATAGAGCCAGAAATTGTCAGAAACTCAGAGCTAAAGCTAGTCCTAGCTGATCGCAAAGCCCTCATCCTGCATGATACACTTACCATCTAAGGACTAGCATCACAGCTGGCAGAGCTCTTGTGTGACCACTGCCCAAGGGGACATGGTACCATAGCAGTGTGAGGATCTCATGGTGATGTGAGCAAATACAGTTAGAAAATCTGTTGGGTTTGAGGGCTGACCCCCAGGATGGAGAGTCTTGGGGAAAAGAAGTGAAGGGGTGTGGAAAGGGGTTGGGTGTTAGATAAAGGCTGGTACTCTGGGTAGGGAGAGAGCTCTGGGGGTGAAATATAAGACACTCCTGGACACTGAATTATATTGGCTGAAGGATGTGCTTGGAACAATTCTTCCACTGATCTGTAGTGGAGAAAACATCCCTCAGTTTCTCTAGGAGTGAGAAGGAGAGCAGAACTGGATGCTGTAAAACAAAAACAAAAACAAAAACAAAAACAAACAACAACAACAACAACAACAAAAACCTGAGAGAGTAGGGCACCTGATTTGGAAGTCCAGTTAAAGAATTGCTACCAGTTCCAAGAGGAGAACTCTCAAAGACTACAGCTCTGTGAGGGCGCCTGGAGTGGCTCAGTTGGTTAAGCGACTGCCTTCGGCTCAGGTCATGATCCCGGAGTCCCGGGATCGTGTCCCATATCCGACTCCCGGCTCTGTGGGAAGTCTGCTTCTCCCTCTGACCTTCTCCCCTCTCATTCTCAGTCTCTCTCTCTCTAATAAATAAATAAAATCTTTAAAAAAAAAAAAAAAGACTACAGCTCTGTGAACTTGGTAAGCTACTTACGAACCTAAAATCTAATTTCTCTACTCGTGAAGTGGGAAGAGTAATCTTGACACTGTGTGGTGGTTGTTGGGGTTAAATGAGGTAATGTACATGAACCACTTGGTACAATAAACCTAATCCCCCTTCCCTCTCGCCTTTGTTGGTCTTTCTCCTTCTTTGGTGAGCGGCACTCCTGTATACTGGTGCCAGAGCCCTGCAATCACTACGATTTGAATTTTGTTTGAGTTTTGAATACACACGTTTCTGTTCAGCTGGAAACTTGTCCATTAGGAGGCCTCTCTGGTTTATAATCAGAATAATGAATGCTAATGTCTTAGTTACAGTTTTTTGGGTCAAAAGGCTTGGAGTCATCCATGACACTCCTCTTCTTGAACCCCACATCCAAAATTAACAAATCTCGTCCGTTTTATCTATTCAGAAGCCAACCAGTTCTTGCCACCTCTACCGCTAACAGCCTGGTGAGAGTCACCATCCTCTTTTTACTTGGCATCACAAAGAAGATTCTGAATTGCTCGCTTTGTTTCCACCTTGCTCTCCTTCAGTCCATCCATTCTTACCGTGGCAGCCTTTCACATAGACCTTTCACATAGAGTTCATATCATGATGTCTGCTTCCAAACACTTCTGTGACTTGCCAACTCACTCAGAGTAAAAGAGTCCTCACAGTGGTCTGCAAGGGTCCATACAGTCTGGCTTCTTCGTTACTTCTCAGATCTCTCTCTTTCCCCCTGCCATCCCCATGCCCCATTCCGTTCCAGCTACATTGGTCTTGTATTTCCAGGAACGTGACCAGACACCCTCCTGCCTCAGGGCATTTGCATTTGCAGTTTCTTCTCTCTGGAAAGCTCTGCAGGGCTAATTGGCTCATCTTTTAGGCCCGGCCTCAGATGACACCTTCTCAGGGAGGCTGTCCCTGACCACACTGCTAAAATTCTTCGGCTCCTCTTCTTCTCTGACAGTATTTATTACTTTCTAATACTCTACTGTATTCTCTAGAATTCTAAGCGCTATCACTGAAGGTTGGTTGGTATTGATATTTTATGGCCAGCCATAAAGAAAAAAAAATCACCTATTAAAATATGATTTGCTGTCAATTTAAAAATGCATCCTAATTTACATATGTTAAAACGTGGGAAAAGTATGTATTAAAAATTCACAAACCATAATACCCAATTTACTCATGTAACTTTGTTTAATGTCTGTTTTGGCTACTATTTTGTAAACTCCATGAGAGCCAGGATTTCATTGTGTGTTCACCGTCCAAAACAGGGCCTGGCCCCAGCAGGTCCTCAGTGCATAGTCACTGAATGAACGTGTAAGACATGTCTCCCACCAAAAAGTAACTATAGCGATAAGACATAGACATTTAAAAATAGGTATTGCATGGTGAAGCCCAGTCCAGTGGCTGTACCCCAAGCTTGTGCTCTGCGAACACCTCTAAGCAAGGGAACATTATATTCTTGCTACAGCTTTTATTTTAATTACAAACATATTGTGTAGCTTAACCTAATACGTGTTCATAAATAGCATCCAGACCCACCTCCGTTCTTCCCATCACAGGACCAAAGACTATTTAAAAAAGAAAAGAGAAGATTTAGGAGGAGATTAAAGATTCATTTTCCTTCCACTATACGGCACAAACTCCTTTTTAACTCATGTGCCTACACTTGACCCCTTGTTTCCCTCTTTCACCCTGGACCTCTGCAACAGCTCCGTGACAAGGGCATCTAATCATTTCTAGCATGCGACAACATTTGGTTCAGATTCCCTTATCAGCATTTTACCTTTTCTTCTCTCCTATTCGCCCCACCTCCACCTTAAAAGGGGACCCGGAATGGACCTCAGAGATCACTGACACGTCCGCCCCTTCTTCAAACACTTCATGTAAAAAATCTTTCGGAGATGCGATTGTGGGAACGTAGACCTGGAAAGTAACTGTCATCAAGACCTTTACCTCTGTTACAGGAATTCTCTCCAGCGACATTGCTCAGCCCTAAATTTATTGTTAGAAAATTAAGAATCTATATGGACAATTGTGGGCTTTATTACACAGTGACAGGAGACTCATCGGAACTCCACTTATTTCCATTATAAATCAGTGTACTTCAACAACCCGAGAACTCCAATTTGTATTGGGGTACAAGGTGGTTTCAGTTAGATGTTTGAAAAGTTTGTTTTTTGCCTTTGAAAAATGTGTGGATAGCATTATAGTATTTAAATATGTTGCGTATATGCAGTGCATTTTTATTATAGAAATGCACATTCGGTAACATGAAATTAAGTTCTATCTAATGTGTATTTTTGTACCTCCCATTTTCATTACCCTATGAGTGTTAAGCATAACAGCTCCGACTACAATGAAACATTACCTATGGCTTTTAATTAACACTTAGAAACTTCAAGCTTCTGAAAATGTTGCCTTTTAAAATCGGAATTACTTCCAGATTTCTATAATATTGTGACTACAAAAATACTTTTAAATGTGCCAAATTATTGTGGCGGGAGGAAATTCTGAAATTTCTCTTTTTGTTGACCTTTAAAGACTTTCTTTATGATCCATTTGAGAAAGTCTCACTTCTTTGAAAGTCAAGCTGTTTTCTAAAGCTCCATGTAAATCAATGTTCACTGATTCACCATGATCCAGAGTCCTTAATCAGAAACAAGTGTTAGGAAAATTCTTCACATGAAAATGTAAATTTTTCCTGCCCCAGCTCAACTTTTAAATAAGGTGAGGAAATAAGACACAATTCGTGGATAAGCAATGTGTTCAATTCACACAATTCTCAGTGAAATTTAGAAAATTGAATCCTGTATTTTTTTGAAATTATAGAATGAGACACATGTATTTCTTAATATTAATTGTGTGATTTGCTTGAATGGTATATGTCCTCTAATATTTCTTTTCTGGAATATAGCAAAGGTGACACCAGACAGGTGGAAGAAATATGAAGCAATTGGAATACACATAATTTGGGGTCAAACAAGTATTGCATTCTGGCAAAATTCTTAAAATTCAAGTGCTCTTTGTTTATTGTAATGGCCTCAACTCTGAAAATTATTTTATTTTTATTTTTTAAACCACGCTATGGTGGTACAATTGACATAACATTAATTTAATTTTAAATCTACCTCCAACTTTAAATGTTTTTAGATCTTTCAACTGCTGCTAAGTATCTTCTAGTTGTACTACCAAAATTTTTATAAAGATAAAACAGGAACCAAATGCTAAAATTAAGAGGCATGTGACATTCTATCTTTATATTTATAACATGTATTTAATATATTTCAAATATAAATTTAAAAGAGAGAGAAATTAAACATGGCCCTGTGAGTGAGATAAATATGAATCTTAAAGACATTTTTATCTCAAAATGTTTCTCTAGAGCAAAGACTTACAGATAGACTTTTTTGAAAGTTTTAAGTTACCACAAGTCATCTTCTTTTGATGTCAGAATTAAGTAGCATTATTTATTATACAATATCTATTTCTTTTATAAGTGTATTGTCTAAAATTCGGCACTTTAGAAATGATAAGAATATTTTATTTACATATTAGGTACATTTACTGAGTGAAGTTTATTTTGAGCAGTAATATAAGTATTTGATTTTAGAAGACATGGGGTTATTTGGTAGTTTAAGAAGGAAACTACTTTCCAATTTAAATGTTAAATATCGATGTTGTAAAGCCTAACTACAATTACCATTAAATAAGTTAATGAAAGCATGTATAAGAATCCTCCTTCAAAAGAATACTCTGTAGGGGATGCCTGGGTGGCTCAGTTGGTTAAGCAACTGCCTTTGGCTCAGGTCATGATCCCAGCATCTTGGGATCGAGTTCTGCATCGGGCTCCTTGCTCCTCAGGGAGCCTGCTCCTCTCTCTGCCTCTGCCTGCCTCTCTGCCTGCTTGTGTTCTCTCTCTGTTAAATGAATAAATAAAATCTTTAAAAAAAAAAAAAGAATACTCTGTAAAGTTACTATTATTTTTGCCAAAATGGTAAAAAGACACTTTGATTACTGAATATCTGATTATAAGTCTTAGAATGTATCATGTATCAGATTATAATTGGCTCACAGCCTTTATCTTTTCAATTTCTTAACTACATATTTTGGTAACCCTTTACTCTCCATAATTTTTATAACATTTCTATTCGTTGATTAGAAAGATCATCTATTAATTCTATTAATACAGAGTTTGATGCTATAAACAGTTGGAACAAAATGGAACAGATGGAAACAAAATGCAATTTAAAGTAATTATCTTTCTTTTAAAATGCTTTTATAGTCTATTATAAATCTAATAGCTAGGTAGCTTACTAAAGCATATCACTGTAAGGAGTCTTATGTTTCTAACTTAATTTTTGAGTGTATTATAGCACATTTAAAAATTCAGCTGTCAAAAAAAATGAGCTGTCAACTATAGATGTATTCTAGTTATGAATTTATATCTCTAAATACTCTTCGATATGGGATGCCTGGGTGGTTCAGTCTGTTAAGCCTCTGCCTTAGGCTCAGGTTATGATCCTGGGTTCCTGGGATTGAGTCCCTTCATCAGGCTTCTGTCCAGCTCAGCAGGGGGCCTGTTTATCCCTCTGCCTGCTACTCCCCCTGCTTGTGCTCTCTCTCTTTCTCTCTGGAAAACAGATAAAAATCTAAAATCTTTAAAATTAATTAATTAATTTATTGATTAACTAAAATAAAATAAAAACTATTCAAATAATCTTTACTGTTTTGTTAGTGATATTTTTGCTAGTTTGATGTTTTAGTCTTTCTGTAAATTAGTGAGGTCTTTCTAATATAGCACTAATTCTTTAAATTAACTTTATTGAGATATAATTCACATACCATATAATCCATCTATTTAAAGTGTATAATTCAACTGTTTTAAGTATATTCATAGGGCCGGGCATCCGTCACCACAATGAATTTCAAGATATTTTTATCATTCCAGAAAGGAACGCTGTACCCATTAACAATCATTCCCTATCCCCACCCCCCGCACCAATATCCCCAGCCCTAAGGAACCAGTAATTTACTTTCTATTTCTATGAATTTGCCTATTCTGAACACTTCATACAAATGGAATCACATAATGTGTGGCTTTTTGTGACTGGCTTCTTTCATCTGACATAATATTTCCAAAATTCATCGATGCATATATATATATATATATATATACTATATATAGCATTTGCCAATACTTCATTTTTTTCCCAGGCTGAATAATTATTGTGTAGGTATATCACTTTTTGTTTAATGATTCATCAGTTGGTGGACATTTGTGTTATTTCTACTTTTTAGCTATTATTAGTACTGCTGCTATGAACATTTGTGTAAGAGTTTTTGTGTGGACATATGTTTGCATTTTTTGGGAGGGTATATTCCCAAGAGTGAAACTGCTGAGTCATATGGTAATTTTGATGCTAATTCTAATGGTAACTCTTAAAATTTTGAGGACTTGCTAGTCTGTTTTCCAAAGTGGCTGCTCCATTTTACATTCCCACCAGTGGTTAATGAGAATTCCAAAATTTTCTCTATATACTCACCAAAATTTATTATTGTCTGTCTTTTTTATTATAGT
Source organism: Nasua narica (assembly GCA_028533885.1). Taxonomy (NCBI): domain Eukaryota; kingdom Metazoa; phylum Chordata; class Mammalia; order Carnivora; family Procyonidae; genus Nasua; species Nasua narica. The sequence goes on from CM052802.1 coordinate 33,556,741, forward strand.
CAACCCAGTGGACATGGTGATATCTCACAGTGGTTTTGATTTGCATTTCCTTGATGATAACTAATTCAATCTTAGTCTAAGCCAGAAAGGCATGCTTTTCAAAAGCTAAATGTACATTTTCTATAAATTTTAAACATTTATTTCCAGAAAAATGCAGGCATTAAATGTGTTCATATATGGGCTATCTGGTCTATCTGTTCTACTTAATTCCCAAAGTGTGACAATTGGGTTGGTGGACTAGGAGATGGTCAGACTAAGTTCTCATTTCTCTGTCTTTGTGGACATGCTAATCTTTCTCATATAGTGGACTACCCAATCCTAGAACACAGAATTGTTAGACTCCTAATAGTAGGAGTAACAACTACATTTGGTTTGGTGTCAGTTCTTTGCCTACATTGATTCCATTCATTACCACAATACCAGAGCTGGTATTATTATTCTCACTTGGAGTAGACAGAGTGATGTAATTTGGCCAAGGTCACACATCCAGTGAGGGCTGGAGTAGCTATTAAGACCAGGGTCTGTCTGACTCCAAAGCCTGTGTTCATCATCCCTTCCTACCCTTGTCTCTTAGATATTGTTGCTCAGTTGGAAATGTCATTCTGTAAGGGGCCTGAAATATTCTTTTGAAGTTCTATGTGATTATTGCTCCAGGGAGTCTTTAAACAATATCCCATAGTGTGGAGTTTCCTACTTGAAAGAGTTAATTGATAATCCTACTAATCCTTTTTCTGTGTAGAAAGAACCAAAATGTGGGGTAGTTGACCACACTTTGTCCACTGCAGTAGTCATAATTTCCATATTGGCACTGAAACACTTTCTTGGAAATAAATATGGCATAAGGATTCTTTGTACATACTCTGGACCCACATCTATGATAGATCTTCTGAAAAAAATAATAACTATTTATTGAGCTCTTACCATGTACTGGTACTACCATGTCTTTGATACATACCATCCCATTTAACATGCACAGCAAGCTCATTAAATAGTCCTGAAGGGGTTTACAGTCTAGTTGAAGATATGAGACATATATTTGCATGAGAAAAATTAATTTAAAAACAGGTAAGCAATAATACATGACATCATTAAGTGGCACGTGATTAATTTCCATATAAACAGGGGAATCATATGAACAACATATGCAATGTATTTGGAGGGGGGTATGAACACTGTGGGCTGGCCTAAGCTACTGTGGACTCATTGAGTGTGAAACTCTTACTGAATTAAATGGCAAAGTTTATCTTCATTTGCTGAACTATAGAACATGAGATCCCAAAACACCCTTAAGAAGTCATTGTCTACATTGTCTAGCTGTGCCTGGGTAGTGCAGTTCATTAAGGGACCAACTCTTGGTTTTGGATCCAGTCATGATCTCAGGGTCATGATCTCAGGGTCACGACATCGAGCCTTTTGTTAGGCTCCCATGCAGAGCATGGGGTCTTCTTGGGATTCTCTTTCTCCCTCTACTCCTTCCACTTGTGTGCTCTCTCTCTCTCTCTCTCTCTCAAATAAATAAATAAATCTTAAAAAAAAAGTCATTATCTAGTTTGTTTATAGTCAGAACATCTTCTTTATCACCTTATGTGGTGATAGCTTATAACTCATACAGTCCTTAACGGATCGTTTGCACAACACTTTTGATTACATTGTTATTTACATCTCTCCTTTGATTGTTGCACACCCAGATGAAAAAAGGAGACCTAGGAGTGTTATCTCTGTTTTCAAGATGAGAACCTGCAGCTCTGGGAATCCAATGATTTGCTTCTAGTCATGAGGTAAAGGAAAGGCCTAGAAGTTTCCAGTGTTCTTTCTGCCTCTAATCTTTTTCCTATGTAGAAAGAACATAAATGCATGGTAGTTGACCACATTTTGTCCACTGCTGTAGTCATAATTTCCATATTGACACTGGAATACTTTCTTGGAAATAAATGTAGCATAAAGATTCTTTGTTTTATGGATGTGGAAGTAGTCCTAAAGATGGAAACTCGGGAAATATATAAATGAGTTGGTCATTAATGCCAACCCTTGACTCAGGGGCTTTGTTGAGACGTGTTATCTGTCTGAGGGGAGGGAAGGGGATGCTGGCTGCTCTCCCAGAGGATGCCCATTGGTTTCATTGACTAGTGTAGAGCACCGATAAGTTACCAATGCTCCAAGCCCTCTCCCCAGCCAGCTGTGCTCTGAGAGCTTCCAAGTATCTGCAGATGGATCCAATTGGAAGTTATTCTCACCACCTCCATTGCCACCCCCAAAATCCTGCGCTTGCCTTTGTTGAATTCAGTAAGTAAAAATTTGAAGACCTCACTGATCCCTCTCTTGGACTGTACCAGGGGTAGGAAGCCTAGGGCTGGTGGTGGGGAGCAAGGGTGGGTAGGGGCAAAGAACAAAGGCTTTTAAGACAGAGGAAATAGGGTCTGCAAAAGGCTCTGGCCTTTCGAATGTGCAGGATCCAAAGAGGATGAGTTTCTATTTGTATAGTACTCTGTCCCCACTATCATCCCAGTAGGGCTCTGTCGTGATGGAAAGTAACCATGTCCAGGATTTGAACACGCAGGGAAAGATGCCACACTGGATATGGCTTTTGTTAAGCATGCTTGTCTTCATCACTCCTCAGTCATGCCCTAACTGATGCCTCTAGGAAACGATTCTAATCACAAGGAAAATCTGGAGGCATGCAGTAGTTTAGTTGCTTAAACTTGAGGGTCAGGAGAAGACAAACTAATTCTCTAATTTTCTTTAGATGTGGATTATGGTCATTTTTCAAAGAGGTGCTTGTAGGACTTGTAAAAGCCAGCAGGTGCTTTTAACTACCGCCCAAATTCAGCCTGATTTCGCCCTTCCTGTTGTGGCCATCTTAGATACAGGGTATGATTCTAGATACAGTCTGGAAAAGAGGTACTGTGCACAGCTTTAGAGCACTGCAGCTAATTGCAAGCCTTGGAAATACCGAATTGCCAAGTTCTCGGGCTCTCATCTCCTTATCTGTAAATTGCGCAGTAGTAGTGTCTTACCTGGTAAGGACTGTGTTAACAATGAGAGGTAAATACAAGTAAGGACTTGGGACAGCACCTGGCTCCAGGTAAGTGCTCCAGTCATTTCGGCCGCTCTTAGATCTCATATTCATATACATCTATCTGTATGTGTGTGTGTGTATATATATATAAAATATGTAAATATATGTTATATAGTTATATGTATTTTATATATTTCTCTATGTAAAATATCCTAATATTTTAATATTTCTTGTATTTAAGATGGTTTCTCTCATTCTTTTAACATATTCTTATAGCTATGATAACATTTGATTTACACTTGCTGGTGTTTTCATTTAGTTTCTGCCAAGAAGTAAGTTGATGTGGACTTTTTGAGGTGATCCGGACGGGCATTGATTGTACAAACAAAGCAAGGTTTTATGCTTAGAAAGTATTTCTAAAAGGTCGGTTTCTGTATTTTAGACTCTTTTGCACCATTTGCTTAATACATATAATTGAAATACAGTTGCCCTTTTCATCTCTGCGTAAATGACTCATTTTATTAATTTTAATTTACATACTGCATTTCCGGAAATCTGCCCATTGCGGAATGCAAAATACACGTGTCTCCCAGTCAGCAAGCAGTAGCCAGTGGCAGCTGCTACTCTTCTGGGATAACTTTTCCGAATATATTATGGTCAGACCTGGACAGACCTGATTTAACGATGGTTCCACGTAGGATTTTCCGACTTCACGATGCTGTGAAAGCGGTATGCAGTCAGGAGAAACCGTACTTTGGATTTTGGATTTGGATCTTTTCCCAGGCTAGGGATCCTCTGGTAAGATCCTCTGTCATGATGCTGGGCAGAGGCCGTGGCAGCCGCCGCTCCCGGTCTGCGGCGCGATCACGAGCGTGAAGGACCCATTCGGCCACAACCACCTTGTATCCATTCCCTTGTTTTTCACTTGCAGTACAGAATGCAACGAGTTACATAAGCTATTCAACACTTGGTTATCAAATAGGCTTTGTGTTGGATGATTTAGCCCACCCTGTAGGCTAATGTGAATGTTCTGAGCACGTTCAAAGCGAGGCCAGGCTAAGCTATGGTATTCAGCTGGAGAAGTGTACTAAATGCATTTTCAGCTCAGGATATTTTCAATTTACGATCTGTACACACATTGCTGCTAATTTGGAAGAAGAGCTGGGGCCAAGTCTCAGAGTTCTCAGATCATCTGAAGCTCCCAGCAGCTACCAGGCTGTGGCAGATTGCTATGGGTTGGTTAGCAGACAGCAGGTGGCTCAAAAAAGTCAAGAAAAAAGCCAAAAGAGCCTCTCTTGCTTTTTTTTTTTTTTTTTGGAGGGGGATGGTGAGGGGTATAAAATATTCATACATAAAATGTAAATTTTAACCATTTTAAGCATAATGTTCTGTGGCATTGGGTATCTTCACATGATCATACAACCATTCCTGCAGCAGGCTTCATACCTAGCGCCGAGCCTGACCTGGGACTCGATCTCACAACCCTGAGATCACGACCTGAGCCAAGATCAAGAGTCAGACATGTGATCTGACACTACCCAAGCGTCCCTCCATTGCTTTTTGAGACAGCCCCACCTGACTTGAGGAACCTGGAGATTGAGAAGTGAGAAAAGCAGACATATAGCTCTGTCTTCTTCAGTTTGAGAGAGATATTTTCTTCCTTGAGATACCTCTTCAAATAAAGAAGAAAACATAGACTTTAATGTTTTTATTGAGGTTTTCATGTCCTCTTTTCTGTATTATCGCATTTGAACATAATAACTTCAAAAGGAATGTGGATTTCTGATAAATTTTCTAAGCACAATGAGAATCCAAATATATCCCTTCTGTAGAAAATACTAAAGTGTAGCAGACTCTACTTGTCATGTTTTAAATATATCAGGAAGTAACTGAGAGCTTTTTGTGTTCCATCTATGTGACAACTGCCTTCACAATCATAGAGAATTGTAAGAATAACCCTGTCTTATTGCAGAATACAATGTAGCCTCATAATATGTTGTAGGTTTATAATATGTTTTTTAAAAGTAAATATTTGTATTCAGAAGAACTTGCCAGATAACTGCATGAGTGATTAGACAAGGCTACCTACCAGGAGAGATGTGTGAAGAGACTAAGTCTTAAAATAAATTAAAAATTAATTAAAGTAAAGTTTCAGTGCTGTTCAGGGTGGTAAAATGGCACCACTAAAGGGGTGCCTGGGTGGCTCAGTGGGTTAAAGCCTCTGCCTTTGGCTCAGGTCATGATCTCAGGGTCCTGGGATTAAGCCCCACATTGGGCTCTCTGCTCAGCAGGGAGCCTGCTTCCCCCTCTCTCTCTGCCTGCCTCTCTGCTTACTTGTGATCTCTTGCTCTGTCAAATAAATAAGTAAAATCTTTTTTTAAAAAAGAAATACTTCTAAAAGAGATAATTGGTAAACCTATAGGGAAATTATATACACACACATATGCACTTATTTAATATAAATTACTGATATATAAATATATATCACATATTTGTTTATATTGTATTATATATATAAAGAGTAAATTGGTAAACATGTGGAGAGATTATATCAAGAGCCAAATATTTTGGTCTTATTTTCCAATTTTATTGTGATGTAATTGACTCATACCATTGTGTAAGTTTAAGGTGTATAACATAATGATTTAATATATGTATGTATTCTGAAATGATCACAATAAGTTTAGCTAACATCCAAGAACCAAACACTTTGATCACAACTCCATTCTAGGGAATCATTTTAAGGAAACGATCAGACAAAGATTAACATATGAAAATTATCACAACAGTATTTATAGTAGCTAAATGATAGAGACAATTTTTTAAATTTCCAAACATGACAAGTTGTATATTACAGCTAATCTATTTGACCTAATATTGTATAATAATTATTACTTGTTAATAAGGGATTTAATGACATGTGAAAATTCTCACGATGGAGAGACTGTTAAATGAAAAAAGAAGAATAAAATTTTTCTGTGCAGCGTCATTTCAGCCATGTAAAAATATGTACAGCAAAAAGCTGGTTATATCTGGATGTGGGAATCTGAGTTTCTGCATCTAGATTCCCACATTCAAACCAATAGGATTTCTTTTTTCATACACCAAGCTTCATTTTATGAGAAAGAAATAAATCACAAGTAACTAAGTTAATGTGAAGAATTTGTTTAACAGAGCACATCCCACGGTAAGTCTGTGGGGAGTGAGTTTATTCTTCTATAGCTCTTAAAAACGACATGTTTAATGGTGACCCTAAGGCCCATGACATTCTAAGGCACTTTGGAACCCAGAATGGTTTTCCTTGGTATGGTTTTCATACTAGGTGAGCATATTGTCTTCTATTTTTTGAAATTGGTGGTCTGCGTATGGGATGTACACAACTGTGTAAGTAGAAGATCCAATTAATGGAACACTGCATTGTCCCGTATTTTTGGCAATCTGGGGCTTAAAATCTCGTGGCCACAAGCTTTATTGACTTAAAGAACTAATTTTTTTATTAATAATTACCTAATTAGTGGATCTTACTTGGCCCCAAACAGTCTCCCACATGAGAAGGTCTACATCTGAATGATGAGAATAAAGTAGTTTCCAAGTTTCTTTAGGCAACGTAAAGTACCAACTCATGCCAACTGAGGGGACAACTTCAACCGTTCCTGCACAGGCAGTGAGACGGGAGATAGACCAAAGTGCTTCCCACGGGCCACTGTCTTTTCCCGTGAGCCTCTCGGGTGGCAGAGCTTCTCAGTGCTACCAAGAGATGCCTGGCATCTCTCTAGGAAGTGAAAGGGTCCTTTTCATACCCTGTGCTGCCACAGATTTTGAGTTGAAGTTGGTGCTTTAAAGGTTTTGTGAAGTGGCCACAGGGCTTTGCTTGTACATGCACCTTTGGATCGGCTTCTGAAGACTACCCTCCACGGTCATTCTGATATTTTAACAGCTTTGTTTGCAATTTGGGATACATATTTTGGTCTAGGATTAAATAGGAGCTCTGAATCGAAGACAAACGTTTAAACCCGCCACCAAACATGTTCTCTTCAAAGTGTGTCCAAAACAGCAGCTTACTTTTGGCATGTTTTTGGATCCCATAGACAGGGCTTCCAAGCCATCCAGATCCAGGTATTTCAAGAATCCCCTTTTTGAACTGGTGACCTGACCTGAGGCGTTGAGTATTTTAAGTGACTCTCAACCACCCTGGAGCTTTCCTAGATTTGGCCCCTTTGACATTTTAACTGGGTTAGAGTGGTTCTATCATTTGGGATCTCTGCCACACTGGAACAAAGACAGTAGTTGTCCTTGTAAACTTCTTTGTGGAGAGGAGATGCTTTCATTTAGCTTGGCAGATGGCAAATATTTTTGCTGACTGTCTAAATGACAATGTATTCATGCCGGAGGGTGGGGGGTGAGCTTCGAGAGAAATGATGGAGGCCTTTTACATTTGAGTTGGAGGGATGTAGGTCCCAGAATCACAGTGGACCCAGTAGAGGGCTCTATGCTTAGTGGAATAATGAATAAATAAATTGGTGTAATTTCCATGAAAAAAATGATAATATAGCACCTATGTGGTCAGTTTACATAGTACAATTAGACAGTTTGAGAAAATTAAGACTGTAGAAGGTTGGCCATGGGACTGGATTGACATGCAGCAGTGGTGAGGAGATTGGAAGTAGGTTTTAAAGGAGCTGAGCTACTTTTTGGAGTATCTTTTGGAATAGAAGTATCTATTTGTTGCTACACCAATGCAAAAGTAGCTTCTAGAGGCCCCAGTGCCTGTCTTAGTGTGCTGAGGCCTTTCTAGTCCTGAGCGTGACAAGGAAGGCACAGGTAACAGCACACTTCCAGCCCACAGATGAGTTGTCTTCATGGATTCTTTAAGAACCCATCCTACCATTTGTCAAAATATAGCTTTTCTTAAAAAAGAAATAAAAAAAATCTCTCTTTCAACGGAGTTTCCATTACACTTATCTTTTTTCATGAATTAATTTATTTATTCTATAAATATTTATTGAGAATCTACTCTGTCCCAGACACTGTGATCAGTGCTGGGAATACAAAAAAGACATGATTCTTGATCCCAAGAGGCTTGGTGTCCAGGAAATAGAAGTAAACAGACAATTTAAAATACAATGTTCCTGAAGTATCTCTATTGTACTTACTTATTGAGATGTGGACTTTATTTAGATGACCTAATTTGACCTATGGAGGTACAGAGACTGGATCTCATATTTATTTGATTCCCTAACATCTGGGATGAATCCTATGTGTTTCAGTACATTTATTGAATTGAATTGAATTGAATAAAATCTAGTATATGAAGGATTTCGAAGTAGTATCCCCTCCTTATTTTTTGTTTAGATTATTATAGATGTTTTTTGTATGTTGGAAAATTACTGCATACGCTTAGTCCAGATTGATCTGGGACTGATTCTAAAGTGCCATATTAAAAAACAAAAAGCAAAAAACAAAAAACAAACTTATTTTTAAGGTAACAGTGTTATATAATGGAAAAAGCTTGAAGTTTGTACTGGATCCGGATTTCGGTTCTGTGTAAGTAACACCTTTTCTTAGACCCAGTTTCCTTTTCTGTAAAAGGAAACTGTAAACAAAACCTAACTCAGGAGTTTTAAAAGGAGATTAAAGTAGATAGTATGTGTGAAAATTGTTTTGTCAACAATAAAGTGAGATGAAATGTTAATGGTGAATCAAAGAATCAGCTAATCAGATAGAAAAAGCTACTGGGCCTTGTGGTAGGCAAATATTACTTTTCTTCTTTCCTGTTCATCATCTTTTCCTTAGGGAAATGCCCTTTCCCCATTTTTATGTGACTTTGTTATACCCCTACCCCCACCCAGCCAGGGACATGACTGAGGACACATGACAGTGTCCTAGGAATTAGGACCTTGTGCAGACTCATAGGTACCAAAGGCCATTGGAGTGGGAGCCCAGGGTAGCCCAGCAGCTCCAGGGGAGGAGACCCTCACTACCCTGGCTTCTGCCCTTCCCCAGGTCAGGATGTGTCGCCTTCCCTTCCAAGCTATGAGCTACCACGCAGTTTTTTAGCAAACTCTCCTTGTGCTTAAGTGAATCAAAGCTTTTGTTTCTTGCTCCTAAAAATATTGATTGATAAAGACTCTACTGGGATTTTAATTAATTTGAAGCAATATCTATTGAGTCATTGTATATTTATTGCACACACAATCCCTAAGATAGGAGATATAATTTCTGCTTTTGAGAAGCTCTCTCTCTTCTGAGTACCCCACCTTTCCTGAGCCATCCCAGCTGGGGCTGGAAACATGTGACACCTACAGATGGTGTGGAAGTCCACAGGAGCACCTCACAGTGGTTTGTGGAAGAGCCTGCTTGACCCTTCCTTGGTATTTCCATTCTTCTCTCATGCCCCCGCTACTTTTGTGGTGCATCTTCCTTGTCAATGCCCAAAAAGGCAGCTGGGCTGGCAGTGCCTTCTCAAAACTGTTGAGCTTCTGGAGTCTGGCCCTGAAGCATGTAAGCTCCTGAAAAATGTAGCAGAGATTCAAGGTAGATTACCATTCAATGTCAACAGACTGCTCAGAGAACAGGCACTGTCCAGGAGACTTCTTGGAAGATTGGGGATGCCCATTGGGATAAGCATTGGGGATGCTTATCAGCGGATGCACTGGTTTTGGATAGACAGAAGCCAATGAAGTGGGAATATAGGAAGTGGGAAAGCAAAGATGTGGAGGTGTTCATGAGTAAGGCTTCTACATAGCACTAAGAATAGACCACCCTGAAATGGAGGGAGGATTTTTGTGGGCCCTCAGAGTCTCACAACCAGAAGAACTCACCTGAGTGAAGCACAAAGGTTTGACTTGGATGGGAAGAGGTATATGAGACACTGATCGCGTCAGCCTTTGGGATTCCCTAGATGGGGGCTGGGGCAGTGAGAGCAGCCATGTCCTGCTGTGATTAGCTCAGACCATTTACCTGAGAGAAGGCAAGCATTATCATTTTCAAGATGAGCCACAGACGACAAAGGTTGGGAAACACTGCTGTAAGACTGGTGGAAGATGGGATGAGAAAGATATCACCAAACAACTATGCAGGCAATAGATTGCCAGAGTGAAGAATTTGCTATTTCCCGGAGGTCAGGGAGGAACAACTGAAGGATTTTGACTGACACAAGATTAGCATTGTCATAAGGCCGTAAAGTCTTCAACCTAAGAAGGCCCCAAACAAAACTCATTTAATCCATTTATTCACACTTCAAGAGGAGATAGGAAAAGCTGGCACAGAACAGCCTCGCTTGAATACTTTTTCAAAAAAATATTCCCTCCTCTCCCTTTGCAGATTCTGGTACACCTACTGAGGACAGTGGTGGGGAAATGGCATCTGAGAGTTTTTTTCTGGGTAAACTAGTCTAGTTCCTGCTGATTAAACCTAGAGTTTTTTCAGATATGTGGATCAACTAACACCCTGGTAACCTGCCCATCTTTCCTGTTCCTAAGGGCTCTATGATCAGAAAGCAACCATCAGATTCTTTTGGATGTGACATGGATCACCTCTCCGTGTTTCTGCAGTCTATCATGGTAATTACTCCTTCTAAGTCCCACACTGGGAGTCCATATTGCCAATGAAATAAGGATCCAACTCCACACTAGCACCCCCTTCCCCCCATCTCTGGTGTAGAGACACCCCTGCATCTCTGTAGAGCTGTCTAAGGTAGAGCTTTCTGTCCCTAAGGCATTTCTTAGTAGGGGAGCATCATATAGGTTTTCTGAAGTGGGGATCGGACGGAACAGAGGTGAGGGTGATTGGGTGGTTTACACATAATAAATTCATTCCAATACTCCAACCTTTTGAAGTTTTTGGACCCCTTGTTCTTCCAAGGGCAATTGTGAAATTTCAGTCTCATTTACTGGTCCAATTAACTGGTTAAGGAAATTGTTGTACTGAGCATTTCTCAACCTTGGTACCTATCTGGGGCAATTAAAAAATTCCTGATGCCCAGGATATAACCCAGGAAAGTTAAATTAGAATCCTTAGGATTGGACTCCAGCATCATTGGTATTTATTGAAGGTGGTTCCAATGTACTGATAAGGTTGAGAACCACTGTGTTAGGCTCAGGTGAGCCTAATCAATACATTCAATCCCATCTAATTTATGTTTTGTGTTCCTTGGTCCTATCCATTGGATGTTTCCATTCTCCTCTCATGCTCCAGCTACTTTGGTGGTTATGTTTTCCAGGATCTTGCTTGTTATGGATTGAACCCAAAATTCATATACTGAAGTTCTAAACATCAGTGCCTCTGAATGTGATTGTATTTGGAGATAGGGCATTTACAGAAGTTATTAAGATAAAATGAGGTCTTATGAGTGGGTCCTAATCCAATATGACTGATATTCTTATAATAAGAGAAGATTAGGACACAGACATACACAGAGGAGAGACTATGCAAAGGCACAGGGAGACGATGGCAATCTGGAAGCCAAGGAGAGAGGCACTGAAATGTAATCAACCCTGCTAACACCTTGATCTTGGACTTTTTGGCCTCAAGAACTGTGAGAAAATAATTTTTTTTTTTTGTTTAAGACCATCAGCCTGTAGTAAATTGCTGTGGAAACTCTAGCAAATTAGCATACTGTGTAAACATTGTAATATCTAGCTGCCTGGGTGACTCGGTTGGTTAAGCGACTGCCTTTGGCTTAGGTAGCAGGGAGTTTGCTTCTCCCTCTGACCCTCCCCTTTTCATGCTCTCTCTCTCATTTTCTCTCTCTCTTTCAAATAAAATCTTCGAAAAATTTTGCAAGATCTTATAACTCTTTTAGTTAGAATGAGTTGGGTTTCCTTCAGGAACAAACCTTGCAACTCTTCTTCTAAACCACACTGGCATTTAACTTTCCTAGTGAGTCTGTTGGTAGTGTGTGTGCACATATGTGTGTGTGTGTGTGTGTATGCGCATATGTGCTGTGGGCGTGCCTACGTGTGTGCGTGTATGTAGGAGTGCTAGCTGTTGGGGGGATATGAGTAGGTTTCAAGGAGAATTGGTATTACCTTAGGCAGCCTCTGCTGTGGATGAACTCATTGGAAGATCTGTAAGTGAGGAAAAGCTTGCTTTCTCTTAGTAGGAGGAAGAGATACTTGGCTGTTGATCCAGAGCTGTGGTTCTCAAATTGTAGTTTTGGGATAGGCAGCTAAGGCTTCCTATGAGAAGTGTTAGAAATACACTTGGGACGCCTGGGTGGCTCAGTCGGTTAAGCATCTGCCTTCGGCTCAGGTCACGATCTCAGTCCTGGGATCCAGCCTGCATTGGGCTCCCTGCTCAGCAGGGAATCTGCTTCTTCCTCTGCCCTTCTCCTTCCCACTCCCCCTCTGCTCATTCTCTGTCTCTGGCTTTCTCTCTCTCAAATAAATAAACAAAATCTTAAAAAATAAAAATAAAAACGCACCGTGTTGGAACCTACTCCCCAACCTACTGAGCCAGAGACTCAGGGTCAGCTCCAGCAACTTTCTCTACGGAAGTGACTCTTAAACTTTATTGAGCGTTAGAATTATCTGAGAGCTTGTTAAAAACAGAAATGACTAGATCCTACCCTCTAAATGTCTCATTCAGTGAATTTGGTACAGGGCCTGTAAATATGCATTTCTACCAAGTTTCCAGGTGGTGCTAATTTTGCTGGTCTGGGGATTTTATTTTGGAGAACTGTATCTCTCTAAGAAGTAGGACCATTAGGTCTGAGAAGGCAAAGGAAGAAAATCATCTTCCTCAGATTTTGTAGGAGAGTCTGTCCAGTAGGAAGGAGACAGCAAGGAAGAAATGCCTCAGTTTCTCTCTCCTCCCTTGCTCCCATCTCTGCCTACCTCCCATTGACAGGAGAAGAAGACAGCTGGAGGAGAATCCAGTGATACCATCCATAGGGGTCAGCCTTCCAGGACACAAAGCAGGGCATAGAATAGATGTACATAGTTGGGCTAAGGGAAAATGAGTAGAAGATGGTGCCATCCCAGTGTGAACCTTGGACCCCACCTTCACTGCATTTACCATCTAATCTAGTTCAGCCTTTCAAGTCAACCTTTTCTATAACTTGACCAAAGTCAAAGCACTAATCAGCAGTAAAGTCAGCACGCTAGAACCAGGTCGTCTGACCCCACACGCTGTGTGCTCTTTCCCCCATGCCGATAAGACTTTAGGCTGATAAATCTGGATGTGCCCCAGGCAAGACACTGGAAGGCATGGTTGGGATTCGATCTCTCTGCGGTGTGGGTGGTGATGGAGGCACTCTAGGAATGGGGGAGGCAGTTCAGAGCTTGTTTGAAAACCCTAGATATGAAACCGTAGAACACGGGACCCAGGTGGAGGCAGTAGGAGTAGAAATGAGGGAATGGATCGTGAAAGTCTTTGAAAGGAAGAATGGCTGGATGTCTTGGAGTAGGGGAAAGAAGTATGAGGGCTTGTCAAAGGGGAATAAATTCTGAAGGGGAGCCTCCGGAGGCATATGGGGAAGGAAGAATTTATAGGTTCATTTTTCCAACTGAAGCATGGCAGGAAGACCAGGGTTCTAAGAGCACAGAGAAACAGAAGTCAGCCCTGTTGCCTCATTCTTGGGGACTGCATCCCTGGTGCTGCTTCTGGAAGGGGTGTGTGTGTTGCTCTCTCTCTCTCTCACTTTTTCAGCTGGTACCACTTGTGACAACGGCACACTCGGGAAGGATACCTGGCCTGGGGTCAGGTGAGGTGAACTACAAAAGGTGACTGGCTCCCACAAGGCCAGTCTGTGCTGCCAACCTCAGATTCCGGCATGGTACCAGACCCATCCGGGCTGGAGTCGGTTCTGCCATCAATGTCCAGGTGACCTTGGGCACACCCAGAATCTGGAGCCTTTGAAGCCTCCACTCTGAATTGGGAGTAATAAATAACATCCACCTTTCTTCTTGTTATTTGAAACCTTCTCACCAAGTTGACCAACTTGTCTCAGATTTATAACAGTGACTCAATGTTGGGCCCTTGGATGGGTCAGCCGGTTGGGCGTCTGCCTTCGGCTCAGGTCGTGATCCCAGGGTGCTGGGAAGGACTCCCAGCTCCTTGCTTAGCAGGGACCTGGTTCTCCCTCTGCCTGCCGCTCCCCCTGCTTGTGCTCTTTCACTCTTTCTCTGAAAAATAAATAAATAAAATCTTTAAAACAAACAAACAAACAAACAAACAAACCAAAAAACCAAAAAACAAAAAACAGTGACTTAATGTGGAATAAAGAAAATATTGTGATCTTCATTCCTAGCCCAGGAGGCAAACAAGTTTTGACTTTTACATGAAAAGCACAACTGATTAAAAGAAAAATTTGGTGAGTTAAATTATGAGAGCCTGGCTCTTTGAGGAGAGAGCAATCATTACTGGAAAAGTAGGTTATGGTTTTTGTCAAATACATTTCCCTTCCTCATATGCTTAAAGAATCAATAAATACTATCTTTTCCCAAGGTGTGCTTAGATAACTATTTCTCCTGCATATATAACATTTCAGTAGATGGGGCATTCATGGATCTTTTAGGATCCTCTGGAAGTGTCAAAAAGGAGGGAATTTTAGGTTTGCTACTCGGGAAGACTTCTTTCATAGGGAGCCTTATCATTTCATAGTTATTATTTTCAACTGATGTTTATGTTATTTTAATACTAGCCTTTGGGGTGCCTGGGTGGCTCAGTGGGTTAAAGCCTCTGCCTTCGGCTCAGGTCATGATCTCAGGGTCCTGGGATCGAGCCCCGAATCAGGCTCTCTGCTCAGCGGGGAGCCTGTTTCCCCCTCTCTCTCTGCCTACTTGTAATCTCTCTGTCAAATAAATAAATAAAATCTTTTAAAAAATAAAAATAAATAAATAAATAAATAAAAGTGATACTAGCCTTTAAACTCAAAATTTTAGTGTGGATGCAATTCCTGCCTTTAGCAGGAAGAGTGATAGTAAGACATTTCATTTTTTTACTTTTTACATCGTTTCCATTTATTTTTAAGCTTCCCAGGATCGACACAAAGTAGTCCGGAATATGCCAAAAATTGACTTTCAAATGATTTCAGTATTTTTCTGAGTTTTCTAGCACCTGAGGTCAATAGGTAGGCTCTTATTTGCTAGTTCTGCAGTGTTGAATGAAGCAATTATTAATAGAAAAGGAGAAGTGACCAGCTAGTTAACCCCTGACTGTAGTCAGATGACATTTAGATTCAAAGCTGTGATCCCAAGAACTGCTGGTAGAGTTAGCTTTAAAGGCAACTGTTCCATTCAATAACATGTGTTGTCTCCTTCTCCTTGTTCAGCAACTTGGAAGTTAGTGACAAATTCCCATTTTACAGATGAAGAAACTGAGGGTGCTAAGAAGTTAATGACTTGCCCATGTCACCAGGCTAGCAGGTGGTGGGGTTGGGCCTGGAACTCAAGTGTGCCTGACTCTCAAGCTGAGACTCTCTGTGACGTCACACCAGCTCCCCGAGTAGACAGCCCCAGCATTGACAGCTGTCCAAATCTGGAAGGGTGACTTCCAGCTGAAATGAGGGTGGACTGTGTTCAATCTTTGGAAAAGTTGATGGGACACAAATCAGAATCAGCCTTATAGAACAAGGGATGCTTGTGTTATATGGAAATAGGTGGTAGGAAGGGACTCTTTGCCCCAAATCATTTTTTCTTGGGCCTGTCGTCTCCCTGAGTACTTGAGAATTCTGGCATAAAAACGTTTCTTTTGTTTACATAACGACCACACATTTAGCCCTGTTTATCTCTTAATATGTTTGTGTTAATTGGTATTCAAACTTGTTTTCCATGGGATAATTCACTGAGATGGGACAGAAAGAAATGAGAAGCAAAGAAAGTAAATTTGGGTACTCACGAAGGTGAAAAGAAAGTTTCGGAGAGGAAGCGACACAAAAATGGCAGGACAAATTGGGGGTTCGCAATGAGGGGCCTCTGCTACTCCAGGAGTTAATGTGAGGACCCGGAGAATGGCGGTGCGAGGCCAGGGAGAGGGGCCACCAAAGGTTGACAGATCATTCGTTTTATAATTTTTAGCTACGGGTGGCTCCGAATTAGGGTTCGGGACACACATGATGAAAAAATCAGATTGTGAGCAGAGCACAAATTAATCTTAGTAACTGTCCAGCTTAACTAGGAAAGGGGTTGAAGGCCTGGGGCTGTTGCTGTCCCTGAAAGTGGCCCCGGGCAGCCGCTGGCCTGGAGGCTGATAACAGAAGATCCAGGCAGGTGGGAAGATTGCAAAGCCTTCCCGGGCTTGTCACACAGGTGGGGGCCGGCTCCTGGGGGCAGATGGGAAGTCAGTGAGACGGCCGCATGAGACCACCCTGAAGAGGATGTGCCGGAGAAGGTAGACTCGGAAACTGAGTTTCATGCCTGCGTTCAAAAGGGAAAATCCCCCTGCTGCTGAGTCATGAGGAAAGATGTTTCTGTTAACGCAGAGCGCCGGGAAGAGCCACAGAGGCTGTGGGAGGCCTTCTGGCGTGTTCCGCTTGACCTCCCACTTGACTCGTGGCACCTCGCCTGTGATGGACGCCAGGAGCCACTCCCGGGCCTCCACTTGGGAGTGTTGAAGTGTTAGTCCCATAATCCAGCCGGCAAGTGGCCGGTAAGATGGAGTGCATGGGGCTCACCGCGAATTCCAGCCCCTTCGATAAGTCGTCCGTGGTCTGGGACTTGCCTGATCAAAAGGTGCAGACTGGAATTAAGATTCCAGATAAGCAGAATGAGTGTCTGGGGAGAGGCCCATTCAGGGCTCTGAGGCCAACTGCTGTAACCTGTGATCTTTATTTAACCCCACACGGAGGCAGGGATTCTTGGCTATTTCGTGAGTTTAGGGGCTAGCCTGTGTCTCTCAGGGCCTGAGATAGAAATACAATGCAGCCAAACTGAGGTATTTCCCCCAGCGATGTAGAAGGCTCCCTGCTGAATCTCCTCTCGGAGGGCAAATTCTAAATACCATAAGTGTTCAGTTAAAAAACACTAGACCATGTTATCTGCCCCTCACGTGGACCACGTAACATCATTGATGAACTGCCTCCAGGCCAGGATCCCAGCGTCCTCTCGCCCATGTGGTCTATTTGCAGGCTGGAGAAATTTTTAGAATCTCTCCCTGGACCCTTTGAAATGAGAAAATTATCTTGATGATTTATTATTTAGTGCCTTCTTTTCATATGCGTGCATAAATGTAATTTGGGTAGAGCGATAAAAGGGGAAGAAACTATCCTAGGAAGGAGATGTTGCCATATCCGATTGGCGAATCCTTGATGGAAAAATCTCGATTCATAAGCCTCTGTTGTCAGCAGTACAGAGAAGGACCGCTGACAGGAGTCTGAGGCGCGGTCCCACAATACACAGATTTACAGGAATCAAGGATTGTCTCTGTAAGTAAAGTGGCCCTTCCTCTTTCACATGCCCAGGGGGGTATCTCTTTTCATAAAAGGACCTCCACCCATTGAATCAAACGCTGGGACCATCCCAGCCAAGCTTGTCTTTTTTTACTTGTTCCAGAGCCAGCCATGGAAAAACCCATTTCTCGGATTTTTCCTGTAAATTGTATCCTAGGGAATAAGTTAACTCTGAGTTAATACTAGCAAGTTGTTTGCATTAAGTTACGTGATTTGTATTTCTTTCATCAGACATCTGAAAAATGATGTGCCTACTCAGATTTCTGGATTTCCAACAGTTTCAAGGCGTCTGACCTCTGCAAGAAGACAGCCTCAGACTGGCATGCTACTAGAATGTTCCTTGATTAGAGAAACTATATGCAGAAATAATACTAGTTAACTTACTGTACAGAAAAAAGACATTTATTTATTTATTTTTATTTTTTTAAAGATTATTTATTTATTTATTTGAGAGACAGAGAAAGTGAGAGAGAGCATGAGAGGAAAGAAGGTCAGAGGAAGAAGCAGACTCCCCGCGGAGCTGGGAGCCCGATGTGGGACTCAATCCTAGAACTCAAGGATCATGACCTGAGCCGAAGGCAGTTGCTCAACCAACTGAGCCACCCAGGCGCCCAAGACATTTATTTTTGATTCTCGCTGTTCCTTTTTCCTTTTTCTTCTTTCTTTCTTTTCTTTTTTTTGTAAATTGTTATTATAGATTAGTTGAAACACGCAAAAGGAAACAGGATGCTGTAATGAACCCTCCTTTACCCCCTCACCTGAAGACACTTTTAATTCCTCATCTTCATATAAACTCTACTAACCACCCCTCTCCTTATTTTGAAGCTCAACTCAAAAATCATTGCATTTCATCCTTAAATATTTCAGTATGCTCCAAAGTTTATTTTAAATTCAATGCAGAGCAACGATTTAATCCCAGCAATAAAACAATCTTTGAAAAAATACTCTCCTTTGAAAAAGAAATCTCCTTTTTTTTTTTTAAAGAAAGTCCCACTTTTTTTTTTAAGAGAATGTCTTCTCTGAAATTACTTTTACTATTACTAATTACTATTACTAACTTGGTTTTTTTTTTTGGAAGAGGGGTCCCTGAAAGGGATTTTCCAACTTAAATGTGCTCTTGATCCTAAGTAGTAGGGTCCATTGTTTTTTGAAGTTGTAAATAGAGAAGGGCCCGTTTTTAAATTGTGTCCCAAGATCAGCAGCTTTGCAGCAGGAAAGTGGCATCAAGCATGCTTAAATCCTTTAATGAAAAACACACATTTTATCTGATATAAGGGAGTTTGATAGGTCTCTGTTACGTTTGTGCTTTATAACTTTCTATTGTTCGAACAAAAACCTGGAGGTTTAGATATTTCTGGCAACCGTGTTGTCTTTTAAAACTTGAAATAAACAAAATCTCTTTGATGAGTGACTCTAAGTGTCATAACCGATGGGCAAAAAATGTGATGAAAGACGCTGGCAAAAACCATGAAAGCTTTATGAAACAAAGGCTATGAAACTAGAATCATAAACTTCTGCTAAGTGATGGTCAACGAAATAAATGTGATTTTCAGTACGTCTCTTAGGAAAACCAAGCTTAAGCCCTATATCAAATCTTGATCAGTTCATTTTGTTGAAATTACACTAGAAAAAAAAAGGTTTGGTTACAAAACTAAGCCAGTGCTCCCAAAGGAAGCCGACGTGACAGTCGTTAAGGGGCTACAGACCACAGTGTTCCTCCCATTTATATTTGGAAATCAACATAGAACCAGGCATCGGCATTTCAATGGTCAATAAAAAGGCATCACATTCCTCTTTCCCCAGGCCAGCTACTTTTACATTTCTCTCCCCCTGGGCTCGGGAAAACAACCCAGGATCTGAGCTCCTGTGAGAACCTGTCTGATTTAAGCTCTGCCAGGAAAACACAAGTAGTTTACCTTACACTACAATGCAGGCTGCCTGAATAGTGGGCTGATCAAAAGGGATAACAGGTCAGAGCACTGAATAGAACCACGAGGAAATCCATTCCGAAGTGCCTTTCACTGGGCATCCATGTGTCCTGCGCCTAGTTTCAGATCTCTGTTTAACTCCCCTGCAAGTAAGGCTCCGTTGATTTCTCGTTAATTTAAAAGCGATAAGAACATGTCAAAGAGACCAGAAAGCCAATGGGACCGTCCTAGCTTCCTTTCCCAAAGATGGTTATCGGCTGGCTCATGTCTCTGGTGTTTAGCCCTGGGAACCCGCCTTTGCCTCCGTTTGGATAGTGTCTGAGGATTCATTGGCAAGAGGATGTCTCCCTGATCCTGAGTTTCTTCCTTCCCTTGCTGACAAGCAAACACCAATGACACGGGGTTACTGGGCTATTCCGGTGCCTGAGTGGTTCCGAGACAGCCAACCTGCCTTCCTCCGCATTATCCCGCACCTACGGGCCGTTCCCAGGGTCTAGAATGTGGTGAGAAAGAAAAACAAGGGCCCTCAGTGCCACGGTGCAGAATGGCAATGGGAGGAAATGGCAGAGACACAGGAAACAGGGAGAGAGAGAGGTTTTCTTACACAAACAAGCCCAAGGAGGAACAGACTAGGAAAACAAAGGTAAAATGGGAAAAAGCAGCCACTGGGCCCCGGGGAGAGTGCGGTCAGAGCAGGGGCCTCTGCCAGCCGGGCCCTTGGCGCCTGTGGCACTTCGGTGACCAAGCCTGCAGGGCCTCCTGAAGTCTGAGGCGGTAGAGAGGCCAAGAAGGAAACCTGAGAAAATCCTGACCTCCTGGGTTTAGAGTCTCGGTGAAGGGCTCACCTTGTCCCCTTCCCGTCCCCATCCCCGTGGGATGTCCGGAGTAAGCCACCTCAGCCCCAGGACCTCCCTCTCTGCCTGCCCTTCCACACAACACAGCAGGGAAGAGACACAAGCAAGGGCCCAGCTCCCTCCCTGTACTTTTGCCTCCAGGTAGAACATTCCTGTCTTCGGGCTTCTGATGCTGGCTCCTCCCTAGGAACCCTTGTTAACCACTTACAGTATCCACCTGCTCTTTCTTCTAGAACTTTCTTCCAGAAAGGGACCAGGGAGTGATCTGACAGACCAGTAAGAAACACCTTCTGCCTATTCCTAACTGTGTTGTGGGTAGCATGTTAGGAGTAGGACCTATGTCTGGAGAATGCTGCCATTTCTGATATTCTTCTGTGGAATTAGTTTTGGAAGGTGTCCTCACCGCACCTCCTGACCCCCAGTGGAAATGATTCAGCCAGGGGTAGCAACGAGGGTGGCTTGGGGGATGGTGATGGTGAGAGCTGCCTTATAATCTCCTCTGCCCTCTCTCCTAAGCCACCATGAAGAAGACAACACGTTTTTGTATGCACTACTTTTTGTGTGACTATCGCTAGTTTTCTAAATGTGGTACTAATAAAACAATAAAAAAAAAAAAAAATCTATGCCAGTCTGAGCTGGAGTTTCCTAAAAGGTACATGGAGACTTGAAGAGGTCCTCTCAGAGGGAAAGAAAGGGCAAACTCTGCCAAGGAGGATGTGTTTCAGAACAAATTTCTTCCCTTAGAGAGAGCTTCCCTTTGGGACTCATCTCCCCTGGAGCTAAGAAGTCATATTTAGCATTTAGTTTGACACCCAAGTATTCAGTGGCATCTATGTACCCACATATCTTTGTGTGGTGAGGCTATGGAGAAAGGAAGAGATGGGACAACAAATGGAGGTGAGGCCCGCCTCACACTCTTCCACCTGCCTCATGGGCCTTCAGGAGGAGGCAGCATTTTACAGGGGTGCTTCGTGAATAGCAGCCACGTTACGTCATGGCCCGTAGCCCGTGGTGGGGCAGGAGGAACCCTCAGTCAACTGGATGACTTGAAGACTGGTGGGAGACACAGGGGAGTGACCCTAGGATGGAAGGGAGAGCCACCACTGGAGTCACTCACGTAACCAGTTGGTTAATGTATGTCCCTCTCGTTGAATTACAAATGCCACATGGACAGGACTATGTCCAGAGTTCTATTCAAGAACTATTTGTTGGGATGCCTGGGGGCTTCAGTCGGTGAAGCGTCTACCTTCTACTGGGGTCATGATAACCAGGGTCATGATTCCATTGGGCTGCCTGCTCATGGAGAGTCTGTTTCTCCCTCTCCCTCTGTCCCCCCTCTGCTGCCCCTCCCCACCCCCATTCATGCTCGCTCGCTCTCTCTCAAAATGGATGAATAAAATCTTAAAAAAAAAACAACTATTTGTTGAGCAGGTGAATAGATACGTTTATCACCCTATTGATTTTAAGTTTCTGATTTCCTCATTCAGTCATAAAAAAAACCACACACAAAAAAAATAAATAAAAAATAAAAAAATAAAAAAAAAACACAAAACACAAAATACATTGACTCTTGTCTCTGAGCTGAGCCCTGGCCAGACACCAAGAATAATGCAAAACAAGCAAATAACTGAAGCTTCCCATTAGGTTAGGCATCTCCGACAGAGTTCCCCAAACTCATAGAGCTTGCCCACAGCATTCAGCCCTGCAAAAAGTTAGCTCCTTCATCACGCTGAAAACCAGCCCCTGGATATGCTGCTCATTTTTACAGGATGTACTGATGACATCTGTTTCTCTCCGTTAGAATGATCTCTTTCTCGCATCTTCCCCAAAGATACCTAAGATTCTTAGGAACGTTAGTTCGTTTATCTCTCAGACTCCTGGTGCATGTACAACAAAACAAGTTTGATGGAAACAAAGTGAAATTTTAAAGTTCGGACTCTTCCTGATCTGTGAAGGTGGCAATGGGTCTAGATTTAACAACAAGCTGAGGGACACAGCCTATTTTCTAAAAGCTCGGAAAGTTGATAAAGCTGATTCCCTCTCAGTCTTGGGCAAAGACTTACAGGGTAGGGATTTTGAAACTAGAAAGAAATTTGAAGTAACCTTCCAGTTTTTCTCATTTTGTGAATAAGAGTAGAAGACAGACTAAGAGCATCTGTTTTTAGCTCTGTTACTCCATATTTGGTTGTCCTTAGGCAATTCCAGCCAACATCTTTTGAGTTTTATCAGTATCTGCCCTATCTACCGCATAGGAGTTAAGAGATTATAGATATGAAAAGTACTCTGAGAAGGCTGAAGTGCCATGTAAGCGAAATGCCATGTGAATGCCTCTGGAAAAGCTAGGTGGATGCCGATTCAGTCTTCTAGTACCTGGGAAGTGGTTTCAGATAAAGCAGATCAGGACTGTTTCTTTAAATGAGATAATATATGTAGAGCTCCCACCGATAGTCCCGGGCTGCAAATGAGTGCTCAATAAATGTTTGCTGTTATTATGATTATTTCTTTCCTTAGAAATATATAATCTGAGGAAAGATAATCATTTCAGAGCACTACACAGACGAATCGCACTTAAAAATAAACCTGTCTTGGTTTATACTGAAAACAGTATGTGCCTGGGATATCTTTATCTTGATGAATATAAGCCACAAAACAAGATTTTCAGGTTGAAGGGGTAAAATCCATGCATTAAAATTTGGAATTGATCCCAGAGAGCAAATTGTATCCCTCAGTAAGTCATTATCTTTCTTCATCTACATTACTTACCTACAGTATCTTGGTTAAAACTTTGTTTTCAAGGATCAGATCTAAAAGGATGCTCAGAGTCTTTATATAATCACTACACATATTATATCAGTTTTCCTACAAGTCCAAATTTGGGGTGAGCCCGGATAATTATGATACTCCCTACTTATCCACAACATTTAAATAACTAGAACACAAAGAAGAGATCATTTTTATCAAATAGTTGAAGCTTCAAAAAACAAATTTCTTACTAAAAACAAAACAAAATCAACTCACTTCAGCAAGAGGCTTGCATTAATTTCTTTTTAATTTAAAATTATTTTATTTCCATTAGATTGTTATCTAACAGTAGAAGCTGCTGAATGGGAATATTCATTCTCTGGATGGGGACATGCAAAGACCATGTGAATGTGCAATTCAGAAGTGATTCTAAGAGAAAATTATGAATAAATATCTCAGACCACTGTTAACGCATTCTACAAACTTCCTCCCCAATTTGCGTTTTTCCTCTTTGTGTCCGTGGGCTGATGTTTACTCCAGGGATGGGCTGTTATTCACAGGCCTTCTAACAGGGCATTTGACTTCAACTGGATTTTAATTAAAACGGATTCAACCTGGAATGGGATGCCTTGCGAAAGCGTGACCCCCGTCACTGGCTGTTTAGTGAGAACCCCCCTGGCTATAGGCTGAGGATGCTAAGGAGAGCATCCTTTATGGAACTGGCCTCTCTGGCTAATGGAATCCTTTCCCATCCTGAGATTTTATTCTAAAGATCTAAGTTACCATAATCATATTTCCTTTTTGCTTTGTCTATTCCATTTGTTTAAGATATTTGGCATTTTACTTCATTTTATGCCACTTGTTCCTTTGGTATTAAAGAAGCCGCGTACTTGATTTTAAAACCACTAGAGAATTGCTGGTCCTGCCTTAGGCAGTTGTCACAAAGACCACCCCCCCAACCCCCACCTCTTGCCCCCAAGAGGACTCACTGGTAGAAGAGCCTCCCTAGGGGCAAGCGGGGCAAGTCTGGAGTGAAAACAGGACTGTGGATCCTAAACCTCAGCTTAGGGAGTTTGATGCAAGGAGGCGGAAAGGGAACAGAAAGACTGTAAGATTTATATTGCCATTCAGAAAACAGATGGTGAGATATGTAAAAATAAAGGTTTTCTCAAGGAAACTGAGGCAGGCACACCCCAGCCAGTGACTAGGGGAGTTGCATTTGTTGGGTGCAGCCCTGTTTCTGATGACAACGGATTCCAGCCTAAATTGCCTAGTAGGTGTTGTCCCGCCGCTGTATCCTCCCACCCCCAACCCCACCCCGCTGCTATTTCAATGGAGTTCTTTATTTTCCTTGGGTAGGTTCAGCTCATCAATATGGACCCGCTTTAATTCTCCCAGAGCCCTCCCACCGTACATGCCTTGTGCTATGTGGCCGCTGGGTGATGGAGCCATGCTCGGCCACCTGCTCTTCTGTTGCAGAGTGGGAGAAGGAGCAGCGGCCAGTTGCTGAATTTCTTCCTGGAGCCATTTCAGAAAGATGTGGGGTCTAGTAAGGAGCTGTGAACCAAGTCTTTAGGTAAATGAGAGAAGGCTGAACAGAGATGAATATTTACTAGACTTATTGGGATTATTTTGTAATATACACAAATATCGAATCATTATGTTGTACACTTGAATCTACCACACCGTACGTCAATGACAGCTAAATTTTTAAAAACCAGAGAAACTTGGACCCTAAACAATGGAACTGTATGAAACATTTTAGAAGCAGTAGATACCTTAGAGATTATCTTGTTCACTGATCCTCCAGCCTGACTGCCCACTGGAACCCCCTTGGTTGCTTTTTAAAACAATGCCAGTATCGGCGCTCTACCCTAGACCAATTAATTTCCTTGAATTGGTCTCATAGAAACTACCTTATTTTTCTGACAAACAAAGCAAGGAGTGTGGTTTCCGTTCATTACACCAGGTTCCAGAACGAGTGGTGGCAGAGAGGCCAGCACCGGCCTCAGGGCAGCGAGCTCCCACCAGGAAATATTTTAGTCAAGTCTCATTTCTCTCCTTCATTTCTTTTCTTTTCTTTCTTTTTTTTTTTTTTTCCAGTTCCAGATGGAAATGGTAACCCTCTATTTCTTTATGGGCTTTCTTTGCCTCTGTACTCACCAAGCACCAACTACGTCTTTGAAGGATTTCTCTTGCAAAAGAACTTGGAAACTCCAGGCTGTTTTGTTTATTTAAAGAGTCCGTGACCAGAGACACTTGGGATAAACCAAGATCATGTGGAGTTGATGACGCTCCCCACATAAACACACACACACACACACACACACACACACACACACACACATCTTGAGCTGAAACTGACCAAGCTGGTGGGTCCGAAAGGGTAAGAAATTCGATTGGAATGGGTTACACGTACGGGACATACAGGAAGGCATTCTTGTCTTCTCCCCCCTCCTTTCATTCCAACCCCTAAGCTCTGCTGTGGTTTAAGTGGGTCACACGAGAGCCTCCCAGGTGGCCCAGCCACCCTCAGGAGGAGGCACTTGCGACCCTCTGACCTGAGGGCAGCGTTTTCCATTACAGAAGTGAAATGAGGCTCTAAGGCTGGAAAGGGGACATTGTCATTGAATGGTGGCTGACTTTTACAACCCAGAGCAAAAACTCAAAGCTTTCAGTCTTCCCTTACTCCCTCCCCACCACATTTCTTTTCACAAAGCAACAAATTCTGGCTGGTTATCACTTATGCTCCACCCCATTCTTCTAAGTTAGCTTTTGTGCAGGAAAATAGAGAACTGTTTTCATTGCCTTATCAGCGTCCCAGGAAAGGGGAAAGGAGCGTCTAGCCTGCTATCTGCGACTTGCATAGGGACAATGAAATGCTGAAAACAGGCTCCGTGGGCGAGGGGCTGCCACTTCAGACCCGCAGAGCGAGCCTCTGTAAGGACCAGGGAAGGAGGGGCTCGGCTTAGCCTTCTGAAAACATAACAGCCCCTGGGGTGGGCTGCCGCAAACAGGAAGGGTGTGGGCAGGATTTGAGAGCAGCTGCCATTCTGCTCTTGCTGCCCGTTCCCACAGCCTTTGATCAGTACGCAAATGGCATTTTGTGCCCTGAGATAAATGCTTGGTCAGAGGGTGTGT
Source organism: Nasua narica (assembly GCA_028533885.1). Lineage (NCBI taxonomy): Eukaryota > Metazoa > Chordata > Mammalia > Carnivora > Procyonidae > Nasua > Nasua narica. The sequence goes on from CM052802.1 coordinate 33,582,811, forward strand.
GTGGCGATGGAGGGGGATAAGGATTAAAGATGAAGATGTTTTACAACCTGCCTTAAGGATCTGTGTTTTAAACCTGGGATCAGGAAGGAACTGACGACAAGGGAACAGAAAGATTTTCTATGGGTGTGTTCATTCATTCATTCATTCATTGGACATTTCTTAACGCGTGCACCCAGTAAGTTCAAGGCACTCTGCTAGACAGTGGGAGAGATGCAAGGTGAATAATACACAAGCTCTTTCTCATCTAATAGGGCCAGTGTCAAGTGGGGGAGGTCATTTTGGACGGGAGAAATTGTGCAGCAGGGTAGCAAGAGGTGGGGTACTCTTTTAGCCTGTATACATCCTTCCCCACCATAGACTCAGATATACATGCCCTCATCTCCACCCTTCCCACCTTGGGCTTTGTGTTCTTGGGTTGGGAATCACTGGGGCCCGGGGATGTTTTGGGCCTGTGAACTGGGTGGAGGCAGAATACTAAAAATAAGGGAAACTCCTTAAAACTCCTTGCAAAAACTCCTCGCAAATTAGACCAACTTTGTCTAATTTGGTCTAATTTGCAAAGCTAAGACTTACTTGGTCTAATTTGCAAAGCTAAGACTCATACAAAAACAAACAAATAAGCAAACAGCGATAAGAGCAAAAACAAACAACCAAAGCCTCTAAATGGACAGTAAAAAGTGTCACAGGGATCAGGGAGATGGAGATCTAAAGCAATGAGAGCAGAGAGGAGTGGCTCCTTCCAGTAGGGGGCTGGTGAGGATCCTGATGGTAGGCAAGTGAAGAGCCTCAGGGAGGGCATGGTTCCTAGAGGAGGTCTTGAGGCTGGAAGAAATGAAATTGAGATGGGTAGTGATGGCAAGGCATGTTAGGGAGGCAGGGAAGGGTAGAAAGAACATTTTGGGGGCAAATGAAACATTGTAAATAGAACACAGTGATGGGGTAAACGCGCCTGATAGAAAATAGCTCACTTTGGCTGAGAATGTATATGTTTACTCTGGAAAATATTGGAAGGCTATTCTTTAGAGAGCTTTGAATGCAGGCTAAGACCTTAATCTGTGATCAGGCCACAGTCTGTGGGGGAGTAGTCCTGTCACCCATCACTTACCAACCCTAGACTTTTCCACAGCCTGAAGGAAGGTCCCCGGGTCCTGTGGTGTAATGCCCTGCCTCTGGGCCACACACACAATTTGAGGGCAACATACCATGAAAGGTCAGTAAATGGCCAGAACTCTTTCTGAAACTCCAGGCAATGGGGTCTTACCATTCATTGATCGATTCACAAAACAAATATCTCATGGAAGCGTAATTAATTTGTATTTAAAATAATTTTTTATTTATCATTTAATAATGTCCTGGCATTGTTCCAGGCCTTGGGAGTACAGCACCAAACAAAAAATGCAGAGTCCTAGACCCCAGGAGCTGATTTTCTAATTAGGGAGAAGCAGCCGATGAATAAACGTAGCGAGTGAGGGTTACAAGGCAAACTAAGGCAGGGTAAGACATTGAGAGAGGTGGTGTTGGTGGGTTAGTTTACAGAGGGTGATCAGGAAAGGCCTTTTTGGTAACTGAGTGTCATTTGGGCAGCAACATGACTGAAATGAGGGAAAAGCATTCCAGGCAGAGGAAGTTTGGGGGAATGTGGTCAGTTCTATAGTCAATGGAAGGAGGAGGGACATTGCTAAACTCCACTTATGATGGATACATACGCCTCCTCTTCAAGGTGAGGAGACAGGTAAGGGGAAGCCAGTGCTGTATGCTTGATCTGGAAACAATCCTATGACGCCGTTGGGAGCTTTGCTCCTTGGGCAATTCTGAATGTTGTTCAATGTAGTTTTCTTCGGATGGTGGCAAACAAAGTTTCCCAAAAATATCTCCATAAGCACTGATTTTGGTGAGCAATCCTGGAGTAGGAAAACATTGTGGTTTAGAGTTCTACTATTACACTGAAGGTGGTTTTTGCAAGGAGAGTATGAATTTTTTAAAGGGTGGTGGGTTGCTAGGGATGGAGAAGTCCTTCTTATAAGTCATTTGTTTATTAATCCAAAAAAGGCTTCTCCTTTGAGGTGAAAGGGAGGATACATCTTTTTTGCCCACTTGAGCCAACAACTCACCAGTGAATAGTGTCAGCATTTTCTTTGGCAGATGAAATCCCTGTTAAAACACTACAAAATTTGGTGTATTTCCCCATACCCTACAACTGCCTGCTACTTCCCCAAACCTTATGTAAATATAGTTGGGAAGCAGGAAAAAAAAAAAAGCATGTGTAATAAAAAAAGAATGTGCGTGGAAAAATTGGTAAGCGGGATGAGTCTCATATTTTGGTATACAGTGTGTTCCTAAAAACGAGAAAGTTGAACCATAGATGTACGCACTTCCTGAGGGCTAAATAGAAAGAAAGAAAGAAAGAAAGAAAGAAAGAAAGAAAGAAAGAAAGAAAGAAAGAAAAGAAAAGAAAAAAAAGAAAAGAGTGCTGATTTTTAAAGAAACAGGCGTAATTCAAGAGACCTTGTCAATATTAATTAAGGTTGGGGGTGCTTCCTCTTGTAACTAGTGTCATACTTTTAAAATATTTTAATTTTATTTTCATAAGATAATGGAAAATGTAATCTAAAAGGAATATAAACACTTTTTCTCTATTCTTTTCTTCTTTTTTTGTAATGACATTTCTTTAAGTGTGAGCTTACCTGGAAGACCTCTTGTTGAGGAAATCAGATGTGTTTGAATGTGCTTTCCTGGGCTGCTGGGAAGCTTTTCTGTTTTGGCCCCTGAGGGATCTTAACCATGTGTATGTCGAGACCTCTCAAATAGTGGCACATGTGGCAAGTATAAATGGATTATTCAGCTCCATGCTCATCAAACAGGGAGTTTTAAACTAGAAAAGGAAACCTATCCGAAGAGACTTAAGTTTGCTCTGTATCAGTCTCTGGAATTAAGCGTGCATACATACGTCCATATATATTTGCATCCATACATAAATCTCTAAAAAACACAGATTCTATTTTTCCTCTACTTGTGACCACTAACCTTTTTCTTTTTTCTCCAAAGCTCTTGGAAAATGGCCCAGGGCTGCTTTAATGGTTTCTTTGTTCCTTTACAGAGAAACAGACTCTTGACCATGAAATTCTAGCCTGTGTGCGGATCTAGGTTCTGCCTCACACTCAAGGAGCCATCTGCCTGAAGCTTAGAACTCTGGAGTGACCCTGTCGCCCTTGGGCATCCTGGTCTGGGCCAGCTGCAGGTGGGTGGGATGAATGAGAGCTGGGGGGAAAGAGGGTCTCTTCCCATATGCTCTAAGGTGGTGTGCTTTAGAAATAACTCTCTCTCTCTCTCTCTCTATTAATTTGACAAAGAGCACTAGAGAGAGTGAGAGAAAGCACAAGCAGGGGGAGCAGCAGAGGGAGAGGTAGAAGTAGACTCCCCACTGAACAGTGAGCCAGGACCTTGGGATCATGATCTGAGTTGAAGGTAGACAGTTAACGGACTGAGCCACCCAGGTGCCCCTGGAAAGAACTACGTCTGAATAGCCTGCCTGACCTAATTGGAAAACCCAGGAAATGGGGTATAGAATCAATTGGCCTGTCTTGGAAATTTTCTTAATTTCTAGAGCAGGTGCAGGATAAATCAAATACTTGAGGCATGGATAAAAGCCATTTGATCCCAACTAGCAACAGTGGACAGAGGACGCCCTGGCTGTAGTTCATCTTTCTCTGACCACTTTGGAGCCCTGAGAAATTGAGTATGCAGCCCAACCTCCTTGAGTTTCTACTATCTCGGCTCCATAATGGGTAGCAATTTCTTCTTCCTAGTGGGATTGTGACACTTACATGAGACACTGTTTGAAGAAGCCATCATCATTCTTGGTACTTAATGCCTGATAAATGTTCATTCCCTTTCCCTTGACTATGAACAGCCAACTATGAGTGTTGGCTTAGGTGCTCAGGTCTCACGGCAGTACGTTATTCTCAGACCCAACTGACACGAACGCATGACGTTAACTATTTCAGATTCAGTGGTGAAATCATAGGAAATTCCACTTTCTTAAAATCAGCATTAATTCATGCAACATGGATATCTGCTAGACTTTGTGCTAAGCCCTGGAGATACCAACGAGGTACGGTCCTCATCTTAACGCAGTTCTGAGTTTAGGGGAAGGCCCAGCACATAGCAGACAAGGATTACTTGGAGTCAATCAAGCAAAGAGGACGGAGGATGAAACGGTATTGGGGGGCGGCAGCATTTTTAATAAGGACACTGAATGAGTCAGATGGAGGTGGTTCAAGGAACCTACTTAAAAAAAACAGCACTTAAATACATTCATTCTAGAATGTATTCTAGAATGTAGTCTAATTTTTATGAGTAATTTTTATGTCTGTCTTACAGTTAACTACAAAGATTAAGCCCACTTTATCACTTTGTCTTATTATGTGCTCCTATTTTTTTTTGTAACCTTCAGTCCTATTTACCAAGAAAACCACTCTTTCTCCCACATCTTTCCCAATCATCACATCAAAAATAGGAGGCACTCAAATAATTAAATTCACTGAGCTCTCTCAAAAATGTAGATCTCAGGACCCTGGTGGCTCAGTCGGTTAAGCACCTGACTGGCGATTTTGGCTCAGGTCACCATCTCATGGTTCTCGGGACTGAGACTTACCTGGGGCTCCACACTCGGTGGGGGGACTGCTTGGGATTCTCCCTCTCTCTCCCTCTATCCCTCTGCTCACTTATCCACACACACACACACACACACACACACACACACACACACACTCTCTCTCTCTCTCTTAAATAAATAACTCTTAAAAAAAAAAAAACTCTTAAGCAATAACTCTTAAATAACTAATAAACAACTCTTAAAAAAAAATGTAGATCTCTATGGGTGTATTGTCCAAGCTTCCAAGATTGTGCTGAGGTCACTGCACACCACAGACACATATGCCCAAGTTCACAGCTTTGGAGGCGCTTGGATACAAGCCTGGTCTCCACGGACGTGTGGGCGTCAGGGTTCACGCAGGTGTATTCCGCCTGAATAAGGAATGAGCATGATGTGGCACGTGGTCATCTTGTAACACTGGAGCACGCTCTTGTCTGCGTTTAATGTTACAGTGACTTGTGGGTTCACGTTGTGTTTATATGGCCCTCTCACAAACAAGGGGAAAAATGAAAAGGTCCCACTACCGAGCGGATTGGGTGAGCTTCGTGGGACACTGACGCTTTTATTATTTTCTAACTTGGCCAAGTGAGAGAAGTATTTTAGGAGGTAACAGGCACAGACTCGGAAAAGTGTTCCATCTGGTGTAGGTTATTTTTGTTCCGGCTTAACTTCTTGAAGATCTATTTTATACAAAACGAGCGTACATCCTCGCACGTGGCTTCTGGCTTCGCGTTGACTTTTGCCGAAAGGTAAAACCCCACGTGCAGACGGAGGCGCCGGGGCCTGCAGCCCCCAGGCTCATTTACAGCCTGACTGCCTCCTACTGCACGGGGGACACCGGGCCGGGGTGGGGTTTGCTGATGGAGCCCGATGGTGCTCGCTGCTTTGATTTGCGGAGTGTCGGGGAAAAGACTACTATATTCCTATAAGGTAGGGCCGATTGCTGGCCTCTCCTCTCAAGATAAATTTTTTTCCTCCCATTTGAATCGGCCTGTGTGAGATGCAGATGGCTGAGTGATTCTATTATGCATGGCATCTCACACATCTTAACCAATTAGAGAAGGCTGTAGAGAATTACATGGAATTAATCCCATCCAGAAGGTCTAGGGACGGCCTCAACGACTCAAACTCTAGTTACTTGGTTTACAATGTCACAAGAGCCCCCTTGATGGGATTAAAGCTGTGTATCTCCAGGCAGTTTGTCTATTATTTCTTGTGAACTGTGTGTGCGTGCGTGCGTGTGTGTGTGTGTGTGGCTACAATTGTGTCAGCACTTGTCGGGGGTTAACAGTAAGCTCTCACATTCATTTTATTCCATCTGCCAAGCCATGAGTCCCTTTGAAAATGGCCCCGTCTTTTATACTTATAAAAACCATGCCATTTAGATGACTTCTCTTGACTTTTTCGAGTGTTTGTTTTGAAGTTTCATTTATACAGGAAATAGGCATAATCACCAATAAATTTAACTTTAATAACTCAGACCCTGGGAGCCTTTCCTGGTTGGCAAAAACTTTCCTACATGCTGCAAATCCTCCTTATGGGATATCCTATTTCTTATCTGGAGTTGAAAGTCAGGATTAATCCAGATGATTAAGAAAATCTTCCTGAAAGATACCCTGCATCCTCTTTAAAATTAAACTCTCCTTGGAAGTTTCCTTTCTTTTCTTATTAAATCATAATGTTAATGATAAAAGTAATAGTAGATCACAGGCGTTTGAGTGTTTTTCCCTAGGTATGTTTAAAACTCAAAGACAGTGGGAGCCTCCCTGTTTCTTAGACCACAAAAAATGACATTAGAATATAAATTTTCAATCTAATTACTAACACTCAATATTTACTTTACAATATATTCAATATACTAAAGAAGTTTCCAGAGTGCATAAAGGAAAAGTTTTTGATTCTTTCAACGAAGTTATCCATTTAAAAACCTCCCACCTCATATGTACCACATATAGTGCTTAAGGGAATACACATACACACACATTCACACACACACACAGAATTCACCTGATCTGTAAATTCTTAAAGCCAGAAACTTTTCTGCAGATAGCATTACTGAAGATTTCCCTTCCTTCCCTTTTGCTTTCTAAGGCACGGCACTCTACGGCTCCTTCCTAGATAATCAGATACGCTATAAAAAGTAACATCAGCCATGGGAAATATAGAGGGACAAGGGATCTGCCACAAACAGGGATAAACACCTTCCTCCATGTAAACCTGCCAGATCCCTTCAAGCAGAGAACTGCTCCTTGTCCCCACTGTGGCCCCTCTTTCCTGCCTAGGGACCAATAAATCAGGGCCTTCCCTCCTAAGTGACCTGCCGTGAGAGGCTTAGATAAGGCACAAAGTTACCCTCAATAGACTTCAAACCCCCACTTCTGGAACAAAGTGGGAAAGTTATACTTTTGTTAGCACTCCATCTAGGAGAAAAAACCCAAGGAAAACATCCACCGGACAAAGCCTACTTTGTGTGCCGAGAAACCCTGATCTCGGACTATTGTCTCTAGTCTTATTTATGCAAGAAATGAATTTTCAGAGTTCTAGCAAAATTATCAGCAGGGCAATTATAATACTGTATGTTTATTTGGTTAGTACACTCTCCATTATCTAGGGGAAGAAAACAGTCAAAAAATTTTCTTTAAACAAAAAGTTACAGAGGAAAGATTAAAATGTTCATTTCTGAATAGGAAAGCTCTCATTTGTGAATGCCCTGATATGATAAGAAATGTACTTTATGCCAAACCTTATGAAATGGATTATATACATGTGATGTGTACACATACCATATATTTATGCTTTTTTATTATATAGTACATATATATGTATACATAACATACACTATTATTCCAATCCTTTATGTGTAAACAAGTGCAACTATGAGACCAGATGGTTTTTCTTGACTAACCCCAAATCCAAGTAGGCTTTAAATTATATGTAGTGTTTTCAGTTTGTGGGAGAGGCAGGAAGTGGAGGGAGAGGTAAAGAACACCAGAGCAGAGAGAAGATATAGGGGAAGCATGGGTTTAGGGCCTCTGTGGCCCAGGTTCTGAGTCCCAATCCCACATTTTACTCATTAATAAAACCTAATAAATACTATTTTATTTTAATTTTTGAGCTGTAATATTAGGATAATAATAATATCTCCCTTACAGACCTGCAGGCACACATGTAGAAACCTCCATTGTAAAGTAGTCAGGAGAACTCAGCTTTAAAGACGGTTAAGTGCCAGAGGCTGGTAACTGCAGAGTGACTTAATTTTCTTTCTGCCTCCCCTGGACAAGGGGTCTTGAGAAACCTTTGTGGTATTATGCCAGTGAATTTTTAAAGTAGAATCTCTCATCCACTCAACAAACATCTATTACTGATTCTGGGCCGGGCTGTGTGTCAAATACTAGAAGAATTCTGCAAAGTGATCCAGGGAGCTGCAAATGTTTGATTTGAATTTTATTTGAAAAAAGAATACAAATGGCAGGTGTGTTCGATGTGCTGTAAATGAAGTTAACTTTTTCTTTTAAAAAGATTTCATTTATTTATTTGAGAGAGAGAGTATGAACGGGGTGGGGGGGCAAAGGGAGAAGGAGGAGCAGACTCCGCGCTGAGCGGGGAGCCCGACGCGACGTGGGGCTCCATCCCAGGACCCTGGGATCATGACCTGAGCTGAAGACAGGCACTTAACCAACTAAGCCCCTCAGGAGCCCCTAAGTTAACTTTTTTGACACCATTCATGTCTGAACTTGTACACTCAAGTTAACTCATTTTTGTGTAGACTCAGAATATAATGTCTCCTGCCTTCTCTGAAAATATTTTTATTTCTAAATGTGCCATTGATTAGGAAAGTAATGGTGCTTAAACATTCCTTGAAGAAGTCAGGCCCACTCCTGTGTGTTTCTGTACAAGCACAGGACTGTGTTCTATCAGTGCTGGGCTTGGGTAAATGCTGCGTCAGGCCTGGGGATCTGCCCAGAACATGCTCTGTTCCCTATGTAATGACATGTTTGTGCAAAAACAAATGACAAGCTACCTTGTTCGACAATTTATGACGTTGTAAATTTGAGCGCTTCTCTTCTGGCTTTTATATTTATGAGCGGGAATGAACAGTTATTACGTATAGTTGATGATACAGTTTTTGAAATGAAATATTCCTACCCACTTTTTCAGAGAGTATGTGGAGATGCAAGGGGAGCTATGCAGAAGTGTTACCCTTTGTAAAGACTTATGGGGGTGCCTAGGTGGCTCAGTCCTTAAGCGTCTGCCCTCAGCTCGAGTCATGATCCCAGAGTCCTGGGATCAAGCCCCTCGTTGGGCTCCCTGCTGAGCTGGAAGCCTGCTTCTCCCTCTCCCACTCCCCCTGCTTGTGTTCCCTCTCTCGCTGTGTCTTTCTCTGTCAAATAAATAAAATCTTAAAAAAAAAAAAAAAAGACTTCTACGGATGAATTAGGATTTTTCTTTGTACTATGCAACTAAAACAAAATATAGCAAAAAAACGAGTTACTGAGACTGATTTCAAATTACTTTCTAAATAAAAATACTGTTTGTGCCCAGTGATTGATCTAATAATAAGTCAATGTTATACTTTAATCATATAGAAGAAATACACTAGTAAAGTAATGTTTGTTTGTTTCTATGTTGGGGCATCAAATGCTATTGAACAAGTATAGAAACCATGGCCCAACGTATGATTTTCTCCAAAAGGATGGTCATGGGAAGAGAGCAGCAGAAGTGCTACAAAAGTCCTGCTTAACACAGTGCTATTTTCCTTGTTTCTGGAAAAAATAGAAATGTAAGCCTCAGACATGTAGTTTGCATGGTAACACCGACACAAGTGTTTTATGACACAAAGGAACATTAAATAGAATTTGAGTGAGATGGTCTCAAATCATGTTTGACTCATTTTATGCATAAGGTCCCTTTTGGAAAAGCATTTTAATATTGCCTCTGTCCCTTCCCGCAGACTTAGAACCGTGCATATATCTAGACAAGGCTCGTGTGGATTCTTCTGGTTCTGTGGGGCTTATTTCTCCTTTAACTGAAATGTCAATTTGTCCTTGATCTTTAAAAATTGTGAGAAACATCACTTGGATGTTCAAAAATGAAAGCACAAGCTTTATAAATATTCCTGTGGGAATGTTTCCCTGGTGTGGTCAACACTGAGAGTGGAGTACATTCATGGTGAGATAGGGAGCGGCCTGCTGGCTGATGCTTCCCCTTTGATGAGGATCAGGGGGAGGCTAGATATTGCCTCCAAAGCTTTCGGGTATTGGTTGGTGGGGTGGAGGTATCAGAAAAGACTGTATTAATGCAGTGCCTTGCGTGGGTAATGATGTTATTACTCCATTTATAGTCTTGATAGTTAAATGTTGGCCTTTATATTAGTGATGATTTACAGTTACTTTTTGATCTGTTGCACCTATACTAGACAATTAAATAGATGCAAATCCCCACATAGAAACTAGGGTTATATTTTATGTATCTTATTCTCTAGGGCATTCGTGTGATAAAACTGACTTCGTAGTTGCCCATTTCCTCATCACCTGGCTGCCTAGCTCTTTCGATCCCTGTGATCCAGTGAGGTCACATGGCTCTCCTGAAATCTGTTTGCAGGTTACCATTGACGGTGTCAGCCTTGCTGATGCTACTTCCTTTCTCAAGCTCCACCTTTCTCTAATGCTCCTTCTTTCAGCGGACTTGTCCTACATTTTTGTTCATTTTCTGTTTCTAAGACTCATGCCTTCTGTACTTCTAGGTCCATCTTCATAGGTTTTCAGGACTCTCCTGCATAGCACCCAAATGACCTGGTATAAATTCTGTCATTTTTCACTTTGGAACTATGCTCCCCACCCTTCCCCTCCCCCAAGACTAGGTTAAGATGACCAGTGTATTGCCTCTCTCAGAATTGGAATAGCCCCTACTGGTCACCACCCAACTAGACTGAACACGGACTAGTGGAAAGATCCTTGATCATCCAATCTCTCTCATCCCCTACACAAGTCACTTAAAACAAAAGACACTCAGAGCTAATCATCTGAAAATCCTGCCAATGTAAAAATAAGCAAAACTTCAAAAACATGTTAAAACAGGTGGAAAGGGATGTATCCTTATGCTTAACTGAATATACATTTGAAATCATTGTTTTTCTTTTACAAAATAATTATGTGTGGGCAAGAGTAGCCTAGAGGTTAGATTTGGTCTGAGTTCTTGGGATACAAGCATGATGGGGACTTAGTCTGTGTTCTCGAGCAAGTCACTCCTTGCATTCATTTCCCTAACTATAAAATGGAAATAATGCCTCCATCCTGAGGATCCTGGGACTTACTGTCAGAGAAGCGTTTTGGAATCCACTACTGAAAGGTGCTCAGCAAGTTCAAAGCACTAATATTAAGAAAGGTTTATCATATTTATAACACAGTAAATCCTTCCCATGGGTATTAAATGATTCTTCCTAGTATTATTCCCTACATAGACTAAAAGACCTTCAGTTTCTTCAAAACTATCAACTTATCACAGTGCTCCGGCTGTATACACACACAAAACTCTTTCCATCCTCTTGTGATTTGCCTCATGTGCTGCGCCCAAGACAAAAGAACGCACTACTCACAAGTGTGACTCATGTGAAAATTGAAACTTCATGCTCCATCTCATTAAAGGCCTTGCTTTCTTTCAGGGGGTTAGAATAATTGGGAATAAAAATAAACACTGTAAAATAAACACACTGAATTAGTGCAATAAAGTAAATGTGAATGAACTGCTCACCGGCAAACCCAGTGGACAAATCCGGGAACTGCAAGAGTCGAAAAGCTACTGAATCCAATCCATTATTTCCCCAGGCACTTTATTTAAGTACATTATTTGAATCCATTGAAACAATGCCTAATCGTAAAACACATGAGAATGGTTGCAATCAGGGTTTTATTCAAGAGAATAGGGAGCCCAGGGGCGCTTGGGTGGCTCCGTGGGCTAAAGCCTCTGCCTTAGGCTCAGGTCATGATTCCAGAATCCTGGGATGGAGACCCTCATCGGGCTCTCTGCTCAGCGGGGGAGCCTGCTTCTCCCTCTCTGCCTGCCTCTCTGCCTACTTGTGATCTCTCTCTCTGTCAAATAAATAAATAAAATCTTAAGAGAGAGAGAGAGAGACAATAGGGAGCCCAGAAGAGAAGAGAGTACTTGGCTGGCAGCATGAATGGATAGGGGAAAGGGTGAAGGCCCAAAAGAAGTGATGGTATCACAAGGTTATAAAGGGAGAAAAGAAGAAAGATGGCATTCGATGGGTGCCAGGTTTGTGCCGGACAATACGCTAAGCACCTCACATGCACTCTCTCATGGAATCCTAATAAGAAATTTGCAAGATAGGCATTGTATCTATTCCACAGTATTGAAACTGAGAACTTGGGTCATTTTTCCAGGTATTAAATAATAGAACAAGAAATGTCTCTGGTTTCATATAAGTCCCAGTTGAACTGTTCCTACCACATTCTGGCACCATTTTGGGGGGAAAGTCTGTTGATTCTGAAAACTGTTGCTAGGTTTTTTATTAGATTTGTTAATAAGCACACCAAAATAATACTGTTAGTTTTCCTCTTACTGTATCTCTTTAACTTCTGTGTGGCCGGCCATATTCCCTTTTCTTCAATCATAGTTGGACTGAAAGCCTGTTTTTTTAATAGTTAGATTGAATTCTGTTTTAAATATGATATTGGTGGTGAAAATATGCATGTAGCAGGTATAATGCTTGGTGTCTCCCTTATGTAGCGATGATAAATGTGAAGAGGCATTGAGATGAAATTTGAGAATCTTAGAGAAATTTTAGCAAAAGGTATAGGAAAAGAGAATAATTTTTTGAACACTCCTTTCGGGAAATTTGTTCTGAGTTGTGTACTAGGAAAGGAAAACTCTAGTTCTTGGAAATTCTATGAGGGGAAACCAATGTGTGGATCTTTCTGAAGAAAGCAACATTTGTCCCAACCATTTCTATCCCTCAGTGTCTGCCTCCAGGGAGTATCTGGAAAGGACTTCCACCTTGTAAGATTATCTCTGTCCCCGGCCACCTAGTGCTTCAGGATTCCTTCTTTAGTTCTCTGTCTCCATTGCTCTCTAGGCTACCTTTCTTTACTTCTCCCGTTTCACTCCCATGGCAGTTTCTCTCTCTTCTCCAGGACCCTGGGGCTAGGGACTGCCTTTGTTTCTGCATTAGATGCTTATACTTTCAGCTGCTTTCAGGACAGCATCTGGGTTCTCTCTCTTGTCCATCAAACTGAAGGTTGTACAAGGGCAGAAATCCATAGCGTTTCTTCTTCACTGACCAGAAAAGTACTGAGTTGCATCTCATGAAGGACTGGGCAGGAGTGAGGATCCATAACTGGAAGTCCCTGTGGGGGCTTGATATTTGTTAACTTGGACAAGTCTAAAACTGGCAAGGAGGCTAGCCTTGGCACACCCAAGGGTGTATTTTTTGGGGTGCGTGATATTTGGAAGTAGCATTTGAATTCCACATTGTTTTAAAGTGGCTTTTGCTCTCTAAGATTCTGATAGTAAGTATCTCTATTGCTGCAGAGTGAGATTAAGGGAATGGCTATTGAAGCTCAAACCTACTGCTTTTGAAACACAGCTCTGAGAAGACATCCTGGTCTCTGGCACATGACACTACCGAAGTACAGGGACTAGGAGAGCCTGGGTTTAGGAGCTTGCTCTGTATTTTTTTTTTTTATTAAGAATTGCTCCATTTGGGTATTTTCAATGTCTCTTTGCTATCTTTTCTTGTTACCACTTTTTTTAATCTTCGAATTTTAAAATTCTTTTTTTCTCACTCTCCCTATTTTTGATTTTTGTTTTTATGTTATTGTCTTTAAGAAAAGCGGGAATGATTTTAAGCTCACAGAGAGAAAGGTACTCATGTATACCAGCCCTATACAATAGAACTTTCTGAGATAATGGAGATTTTCTGTATCTGCCCTGTCCATTACAGAACTCGCTAGCCATATATGGCTACTGAGGGCTTAAAATGTGGCTCGGGTGGCACTAAGCAATGACAACACACTAGAGACTTGGCGGGGGGCGGGGTAGAATCATGGAGAAGAACAAGGTAGAAAAAAAGATTCCTTTAATTCTATGATTAAAGTCCTGGATTGGTTGATGTCCCCCTTCCCCCCCAAAAATGGCTCATGTGCACGAAACCTGCCAGAATAAATACAGCAAACACTTATAGAACTGAAATATGGTGTGCAATACCACATTTTCAGATCAGACTCTGAGAAGCACACAGGTGAAGGAGACCAAAATAACACTGCAAAGGTTTTGAAATGAAATTGGCATTCAAACCACAGTCCACCAAACTGAGTCGAGACATGTTCAGGGCTGATTGCCTGCTTAAATATATGATTTTAAAAAGAAACCTGATTCTTTAACATAATACTCAAAATGTTCAGGAATCAATCCAAAATCATTCATTATACCAAGAACCAGAAAAACCATAACTCAAATGAAGAAAAACAATAACATATGCCCTGCCAAGATCACACAGAGGTTGGAATTAAATGACAAGCAAGGTTTTTAAGTAACCGTCATCAAAATACTCCAACAAGCAATGCATGAAAGGGAAAACTGAAAGAAAAAGCAGTGGGAACAAACAGAACACAATAGAAGAGCCGACCTAAATTCTCTGGTATCATTAATTTCTTTAAAAATATCTGATGTGTTTTCACTTAAAAAAGGGATTCAATGGTATAATGAAAATCGTAAAAGAAAAAAAAAAGTAAATGTCTTAGCCCCCTTTCCTTAGCTGCCACTGAAGTGCTGGATGGCACCGAAGAAGCTTCACTTCATCTGGCCACTGGATCGCACCATGACCTCCCTCTGGGAGCACGTCTGCATGGATTCAGCCTTCACCCTGTATGGCGATGAAGTACTGATCACGGAGGATTGGATCAATGCTCCCATTAAAGCAGTGGGTGTAAAGGTTGAACCTTTCTGACCTGGCTTGTTTGCAAAGTCCCTGGCCAACGTAACAGCTGTCTGCAACATCAGGGCTGGTGGTTCTGCCCCAGCAGCTGGTGCTACCCCAGCAGAAGGTCCTGCTTCCTCCACCACCACTACCCCAGCTGCAGAGAAGAAGAAAGTGAAAGCAAAGAAAGAAGAATCAGAGGAGTCTGATGATGACGTGGACTTTGGTCTTTCCGAGGAAACCTCTTCTGTAACCTGTTCAATAAAAAGCCGAAATCTTAATAAATAAATAAACAAATAAATAAATAAATGTAAATGGTTCAAACACACCACTTAGAAGACAGAGATTGGCAGCATGGATTAGAAAATATGATCCAACCATGTGCTGTCTACAAGAAGCTCAGTTCAAATATAGGTATGATACAGGTAACCTAAAGCACAAGGATGCAAAAAGGTATATTGTGTGAACATTAATCAAAGGAAAGCTGGAGTGTCTATATTAATCTCAGCCAAAGTAGACTTCAGAACAAAAGAGAATTAACAAGGACAAAAAGTGGCATTACACAATTGTAAAGAGGATCAATTACCTAAGAACATATAACCTTCCTAAATAGGTATGTTCTAAGCATCAGAACCTGCAAAAATATGAAGCAAAAATTGCAAAACTGGAAGGAGAAATAGACATCCCACAATTATAGTTAGGGCTTCTCTTAGTAATTGATAAACCACCAGCCAAAAAAATTTAGCACAAAACTTGAACATGAATGTTTGTAGCAGCTTTATTTATAAATCAATAACTGAGAACAATTTAAATGCCTTTCAGCAGGTGGATGGATAAATAGTATAGTATAGTACATATTACATAGTATAGTACAAAGTATAGTACATCCATTGCTAGAGACTGAATGTGGACCCCCACCTTTCAAATTCATACGTTAAATCTTAGTGCCCCTTGTGATGGTATTTCAAGGTGGAGCTTTTTCAGAGGTGATTAGGTCATGAGGGTGTTTTCATATAATACCCTTATAAAAGAGAAACCATAGAACTCTGTTACCCCCTTCCGGCATGTGAGGACACAGGCAATAAGATGGTTGTCTGTGAACCAGAAAGTGCGCTCTTGCCGGATACCCAATCTGTACTCACCTTGATCTTGGAATTCCTAGCCTCCACAACAATAAGAAACATATTTCTGTTTTTTAATAAACCATGCAGCCTCTGGCATGTTGTGACGGCAGCCCACATAACAAACATGGATGGACTAAGACATCCACACAATGGAACACTACTCCGTGATAAAAGAACCGAATTGTTGATATATGCCCTAACCTGATGGATTTCCAAGGCGTTATGATGCATAATGAAAAGCCAATTATATTCATCTTATACTCTCAAAATGACAAAACTATAATGATGAATGACGGATTATGTTTGCCAAGGGTTTCAGTTGGAGGGAGAGTGTGACTGTAAGAAGTGATGAAACAGTTGGTGATAATCTTAATGATAATCATGGTTACACAAATCTATATACATGATGAAATGTCATAGAACTATACACTCTCCCCAAAATGTACACATTAAAACTGGTAACAATCCAAACCATATTATTATTAGATTATAATAATTAGATAGTTAGATAATAGTATGGTACTACCATCAATTGGTTGGCTTTGATAACTAAGCCATGGTTGTATAAGATATTATAACTGAGAGAAGGGTCCATGGGAACTCTCTGTACTATTTCTGCAACTTCTGTGTAAGCCTTGAATTATTTCAAAACAAAAATATTTTTTAAATGTGGCTAGAACAACCGATGAACTGAATTTTTTGTTTAGTTTGATTTATATAAATTTAAATAGCTGTTTGTATAAATTTAAATGGCTACCGGTTTTAGTATTGGACCGTGTAGGTCACTACTAAGTTTCACCAAATAACCTTTTGATTTTTATTTGTTTTTATTCCTAGGATCCTGAAGGAAAGCTTCATGTATGAAAAATTTACCCAATGCATAAAATATAATCCATATTATTTCAAACTCTTTTCATCAAGTACAATACTGTACCACATTGGAGCATAATGAACTTCCAGTTTAAAAAGCAATGCATTCGGTCATTTTTATCATTTTCTATCCCATTCTGATGACTATTGTGGATGGGAGAACGTTAATACCTCAGCTAAGTTGTAAAGGTTTTAAGACTCATAACCTTGTTTTGTAAGCTCACTGAATAGGAAGAAGTCTACAGTTGTTTAGAACCTTAATTATCTCTTTTTACTGACAAAATCTAAGCAAGGTACTACCGCCAAATCCCTAGGAATGAACAGTTGGTCTTTTGACTTCCCTGCCAGAATAAGGGACTTTAAATCTTTGCCAGCACAGGTTAAGAGATCAACTCTTCTCTCAGAGCCCACAGAACTCAATCTCCTCTGACTTGCAGAAGGGGTTTGATTCTGTCCTCCCTTCTCATTCATCCCCTTCGACTTTTCCCAAAGCATCCTCATTCTAGGTAAAATATATAAGCCTATGATGAGGCAAATTCATGGTGTGCTGGCTCAACCCCACTCACTCCCTGCTCCAGCCCCACACAGAAGCAAGAGTCTAATCATAACGAACTGCACAAACTTTCCTGGGGGCATTCAGGGGTGAGGACTCTGAAGGTTATTTTGGAAGAGGTTGCTCTAAAGCTCTCCTTCCAACCACTCCTAAAGTTGTGATGGAGGCTGTTGGGACCCCTCACCTTGGGGAAAGGCTAAGCCTGATGGTCTAGAGATTTCCAAAAAGGAATATTAGGATTCTCTTCAGTGGCTTATGGGGGGTAGGGAGTGAGCATTAATACTACCATTGTTTAGGATTGCCAGCTTACGATGATAGTAAAGTGCATACTGACTTTTAGTTGGTTTTCATCACTGTTTAAAATTCTCTCCAGATGGTGCACCCACTTTTGCCTGTACGAGGGAAAACTATTCCTATCACCCTCCCTTCAGAAGCCACTGGTTTTCTCCCTTCTGTGTCCAGAGCACCCGCTTTCACCTTTCCATACAGACTGTTGGAGACTCAGATATGACCCTAAAGCGTAACTTCTGAAAAAGCAGTAGATAGTCTGTTTCCTTCTTGATGTTCTTTAACAGTTAACACAATGCTTGGCTCTAATCGGTGTTTAGGAAGTTATTACTAAATAAATAGAGAAATGAATTAGTTTATATTTCACAGACAGAAATGACCATTTTTCTTTTTCCTTCTTTTTTTTTTTCATGCTAAGAGATGACTCCACAAAATAGATTCCACCTCAGTTAACTGAAAAATACCTCTCTGGAGAGGTAATTCCCACCTGCTCAAAGGCAGTATTCCAGGTAAAGGAGCAGCTATGTGCCATTAGCTGATCAGATCATGCTGGGTTTGAGATGAGTACACTGGCCTGGAGAAAAGCGATCTTGGCAGGAAACCAACGGCGTCGATGATACTCTACTGTACCACCTGTATCCAGCTGTTTCTCACATGAAATTCACTCCATCCGGGAAGAGATTTTCCAAGATCTGGTTATGTTGTTTGGGAGGGGGGGGTGGTTAGCAGCTGACTGACATCAACTGGTTGAGTCATTCTATCTGCAGTTATTTCATGACTGGTGAATTAAATGGAGCTGATGAAGACCATGATCCATTCACGTTTTAAGTCTTTGAGGGTGGTACCGATCTCTGCCTTTCCATCTGGGATGTGGTATTGGTTTTGATGCATTACCTTAAACATTTAAGGGGGCTATTCACTTGGTTTTTCCGCTTATAACAACTCTTTCTCCACGAGTCATCGTGAGGGTTTTCACAAATGTTAAATACACCTATGCTGATTATAATATTAGCAAGTCAGAAATAGCTGCAGGGTGGGTTCATGAACCCTGTGGACCCACTCTGAGATGGACCTAGCCTAGAACTCTGGACTCACATATGGCCCTTCTCTAACAGGAGGATCTATGATGGTACTCTTGGTCTTTTGGTATCATAGTCAAATTCAGAGCCCTGATTCAATAACCCACCTTCCCCAGTGTATGTTTATTCGAGTAAATGGCCTTTGGCCCCTTTGTAGAAAGACTAGGGGAAACACTGCTATATACACTTTCCCTGGTGTTGCGAGATCCTTCCTCATAGAAACTTGCCATTGTTTCAAGCATTTCAAGGTTATGGGTCTAAGAACTAGCTCAAGTCTGTAAACTGACTAAGAGTTCATGATTTTCCACTAAGGTGGTAGACCTTAGCCTTCTGCTCATCTATTCATGATCTATTTTAATTGGTGATATACATTACGCGAGACCCTTATTACTTGCCCATTGATCTCATCGTGGAAACACCGTCTTCCATTAGGTAACTTCAGAAATCTCTTTCAGCAGAGCCTGCTAATCTATCTGCTGTGCACTTTAGTCATCATGCCCACATTGCTTCTGGCCATCTGGTTTCTGTTGTTCTAAGGTCCTATCATCTCCATTGCTTTCGGGGAGCACAGTTTGATAGCAATATCTCTAATTATTAATCCTAATCTACATGGGACAAGCACTACTGAACCTCTCAGCCATGCTGCTGCTCCCCTCATCTAGGAGAGGAAGTTACAATATTGTCAAAGGAAATTCTCCAGGGAAGAAGGCAGCTCTGAGCCTCTAGCAGCCAAAACTCACAGCAGCTGTAAATTGGATACAACAGGTTAAAGAAGGGAATCTGGACAAGGCAGCAATGGCATCTACTGTAGGGTCTTTCCTTTCCGCTCCAGATCCCTAATCCATGGCTTCAGTCCTTGTAGGTAATGATGTTATCTGTTCACACGACTGTTCCTCACCATAAAGGCTTTCCTCATGGTGTAACTTAGTTTAACCTCAATACTGAGGTATTTTTCCAACGAAGTTTATATGCTCTTTCTGAGCCATACATGAATAATGACTTTGACCAACTTAGCTTTGTTTTCCCTGCTAGAAAAATTTTGCAAAGATCATCTTTCAAACCATATAACTCACGCCAAATGACTACTGATTTTCTTTCTGATTAAAAAGAATCCATAATTCTTATAGTAAATTTGAAAAAAAAACATAAAGGGAAAAATAATCTAATCTTGCTATCTAAATACAACCACTGTTAACAATTGCATTTATTCCCAAATATATATTTCTCTCTGTGTATTCATACAGATATATACATATACATATATACACTATTTTTAACTTAACATGATTTTATGTGAAATTTATCGTGCCATGAAAAATAATATTTGTAAGACTTTTTAATGACTACATGATATATTGTCATATGATTATACCATTATGAATTTAATTAATTTATTTAAACATTCCCTTAATTTTGGAGATTTAGAATTTTCTCAATGTTTCAATTGTTATTATAAGTGACATTGTAGCAAACACATTTTTTAAATAATTGAAGAAAATTGACATACGATGCTCTATTAGTTTCAGGTGTACAATATAATGATTTGACAATTCTGTGCATTAGGCAATGATGAACACATTCTTTTTGTCTACCTTTCCAGTTACTAAATTCATACAGTAATCATTTAGTTAACATACATTTACTTAGCTCCTATGACAAGCCAGAGGCACTGTGCAATCAGCCACGCCCACGGCACAAGACAAGCCAGGCCACTCTCTGCCCTCCCTGCCACCACGGAGGTTATGATGAGCCTCCGTGGCTCCGTGGCAGCCTTGGAAATGACTGCAGTTACAAGGGTGGTGACTGCTACAGAGAGGAAGTGCAGCTAGTTTTGTGTCTTTGTCAGCTTGGGTCATCATGACAGAGAACGATAGACTGGTGGCTTAAACAGAGATGGATTTTCTCACAGTCTGGAGGGTAGAAATCGGAGATCAGGGTGCCAGCATGGTCGGGTTCTGGGGAAGGTTCTCTCCTTGGCTTTCAAGGCCACCTTTGTGTTCAGTGCTCAGGTGCCCTTTCCTTGGTACCTGTGTGTGGATAGAGAGCTGTCTTTTGCTCTTTTTAAAGGCCCCTAATTCTATTGTATTAGGAACACTCTTATGACCTCCTTTAATCTTTTTTTTTTTTTTTTTTAGAAAGAGAGATCACGTGTAGGCAAAGAGGCTGGCAGAGAGAGAGGGGGAAGCAGGCTCCCCGCTGAGCAGAGAGCCCCATGTGGGGCTCGATCCCAGGACCCTGAGATCATGACCTGAGCTGAAGGCAGAGACTTTAACCCACTGAGCCACCCAGGCGCCCCTCCTTTAATCTTAATTATCTCCTAAAAGCCTTATCTTCTAACACAGTCACGTTGGGAGTTAGGGCTTCAACATATAAATTTGAAGGGGACAAAATTCAATCCATAGCATTTTGGGAACATTTCAGGATAGAGTCGAGATGAATATGTTTTTCAAATGTTTAAAAGAAATTAGTGTTTTAGAAATTTTCTTTTTAATTTGGATGTACTCTTAGGATTGCCAGACTTAGCAAATAAGAATACAGAATGTTCAGTTATATTTGAATTTCAGATAAACAGCAAAACATTTTTAGTATGAGTATGTCTCATATAATATTTGGTGTCTCCGTGTTTTCTCTGGCAATCCTTTTCATGCTTTACTGTGGTCAATGCTACCTTTTTATCCATGTGAGGGATCATATCTTATGTATTGTTATTCTGAAGGATACTTAAATGTTTGTTTATTGAGTTAAACTGTGAACAGTGAAATTAAGTTTTTCTAAAGTGTCCGTGGGGCGCCTGGATGGCTCGTTGGTTGAGCATCTGCCTTTGGCTCAGGTCATGATCCCAGGGTCTTGGAATCGAGCCCCACAGTGGGCTCCAAGCTCAGTGGAGGGTCTGTTTCTCCCTTTCCCCCTGCCTGCTGCTCCCTCTGCTGTGTTCTCTCTCTCTCTCTGTGTCAAACAAACAAATAAATAAAATCTTTTAAAAAAATGTCCAGGTAAAATTGATGGCTACTTTGTCTGACATCTCTGTTGGTAGACACTTAAAAGCTACTCTCCTACTTTTTTTTTTTTTTTGCCAAATTTGTAAGCCTCTGTTATTATTTGACTAAAAATTTTTCTTTTTATTATTTACACTGTGCAAAGTGCACATCTGTTTCTAGAGCATCAAGACATACATACTTTTCTTCACCTTAAAATAAAATTTTAAATGGAAGGACGTTTAAGAAAAAGCATTCTCAATTCCTTAATAATCCTTCATGGAAGTCCCCATTATGCAGTGAACATTTAGCTCTCCTTGACAAGTCCATACTCCTAGAAAATTACTTTTTATGAATATTCAGAACAATGTGGCAACGGTGTAGGGCTTTCAGAAGATGTGTGGCTGTACCCTTTCACATTAATTCTTTGTCCCAAGGCTGCCATTCACTGTATTTTAGGCAGGGTAGCTCTTATCTCTAGAGTAGGGTTTCAGCTGCTAGAATACTTTCTGACTCTCAATCACTTTCTCTGCCTTAAAGTTCCTTGAAAAACACTCAAGCCAAGAAGGTGGTACAATTAGCATTTGCCTCAATACCCTTACAGAAGCTGTCCCCAAGATAATTTTACACTCAGCCACAGACACATTATACGATTTTTTTCAAAGGATTACCAATTGGAAAGGAGAGCTGAAATGTATCCTATACGGTACAATTGTACATACAAAGTACTAACGTCTTAAGAGACACAATGTCACCCTATCTATGGAATCTAGCTGCCCAACAAAATATTCAGCCAATATTTATTACATGGCAGTATCTGATTTGAATGTCAATGGCCTCTGAATTTCTTTACTGGTCTCCAAACTCCTTTTTAGATTTCCTAAGAGTGCTTTTCTTTCTCTTCTCACCTCTAAGTCCATAAACACGGTGCATTGTCTCGCTCACCTCTCTAAAGAAGCAAGCTCTACTTGAATGACCCAAGCTCCCAGGCTGGTAAACGCTGAGTTGTAAACTGTTGGCAATGGAGAACATAAGAACATACACTTAGGTTTTGCTCTTAGTTAGATTTTGATTTAAACGATTCAGACAATGTGAAGCTGTGAATTAAAAATACTCTTGTGAAGAGAATACTTTGGTTTTCTGTACTGAAAGGAGGCACATGTTTATTTAGAAGTTTGAACTACAAATGTCTTAATACAGAGTTTTAAAGAACAGCTTTTAGGGAACAGTTTTAAGGAACATTTCAAGGTTTTGCATGTACTCTTCTTGAAATCCAACAACTACAGCCCCTTCCTGGACCCTAAGCTTCATGGGGAGAGTGAATTTTGTTTATTTTGCTCATTTCTCTATTTCTAGTGCCGGGAGCAGTTATCTAGTGCATGGTATATTCTCCTTAAATATTTATTAAATGTACAAATAAATAAAATACGACTCCCCCAAATGTGCTTCATTTCACTTCCCCAGCGTATAATCATGAACAAATGCTTGGTGAAGTAAGAGGGATACTCATAATTAGCACTAATTTCATTCCTACCGTCAAGGTGGGTGTTCATCGAGTGTTCATACCAACTCTTTCTAATTGATGTTTTCAGAATTCCCCTTGCCAAACATTGGTGACTTTTGTCCTGCCATGTTTACATACCTGAGACCAAGCACAAGCACTTTTTGAAGTTAATTAAAGATTCACTTATGTTAAACATCTCCGGATGATAGCAAGAGACCAACTTGGCAGACCGTAGGAATAATCTCTAGTACTTCCCTCTGTGATTTTTCTCAGACAGGTCTTGGAGGGTCTGGTCCTAACGGGATTGATAGAAGTGAGATGCGGTGATTGGGAGATGCTGTGCTACTTACTGCCTATAGCGAGAGAATGCAGGTGAATTCAGAGACAAAGATCACCGACTTCATCCTTTGCATATCTGAGTGTGTATTCTCCACGACAAATATAAAATCCCCCAGCTGGCTTGGGCCTGCCATCCGGCGCCTTTCTGGTATGCCTTTCATTTATTTGTTGTTGTGTGTTTGAAGGCTAATTTTTTTTAATACCAGCTTAAAAGATAACCTTATCAGATTGCTTCCCAATTTTATCATCTCAAAGTACCCATTTATTTACTTCCTTCCATGATCCATTCGGTTTTGAAAGATTTCATCTGTGTAGAAACTGTATTTATAAACTAATAATTAGTTTTCCGTTTCTGTTTTCTTTTAGAAACTGCTTCTCAGAGTTTCTCATCAGAAAGTGATGAGAGCTGTTACTACAGGTGTTGATTTAGTTCCAGCCAAGAGCCGAGAGACTTGATGTTAAGTTTATCATGGGCAAAATAGATGACTGTCTCAGGGCTCTTTGAAATAGTCAAAGTAGTTCCTGAGGACCTCTGGGGGTCCCAGCCTGAGAATCACATTAGACTATACATTGGGACCAACTGGGGAGCTTGAAAGCACTGGTTCCCAGGCCCCATTCCAGACCAATTAAATTAAGATTTCTGTGCCCTGGAGTGACTTTATTTTATTTATTTATTTTTGAAACAATAAATTCATGTGGTTAAAAAAGTCCAACAATACAGAACAGTGATTTTAATGCATGACTAGGGTTAAAACCACTACACAGTGTAACATATCTAAAGCAAATGTTAAAAACAAAACAAAAGTTAAAAAATGAAAAGAAAGGAAAAAGGGGGAAAGCCTGCCTTGGAGCATGCATCGAGAACTGTGGGAAACTCTGGATCTGGCCTCTACCCCGCTCAAGGCAACTCTGGGGGAAAGTGAAGGCAGAGATGTCCCCCCTCTCAGCTAAAGCCCCTCCCTTCCCAGGGCCCAGTCTCAGTAACAGAACTGGGCACCGCCAAATTCAACAGGAAACAAGAGAGTGAGCTCCTACTCAAGATGTCTCAGGATTAAATCCCCTGCATTTCATTAAATATGTGGGGGCACCATTAGTTTCTCAATTGGTGCTCTTCCTGCCAAGTAATCCTACATTTGCTAATAGCTCTCTCTCATTCCCACACAGCTTTGGTGTCATTCCTTCTCCCCCACCCAACGTCTGCAAGATGTTCTACTCTTCCGGTGGTCCCTGAGGCCCCACCTCTGGCCCCCTCGCTCCTGAATGGCAACCATTCAAAACCTCAAGAGAAATGACATGTTTATTAAAGATGTCCAATATTACACTTTAGGTTTTACAGATGAACAGAAGCATTCCAAGGGAGTAGGGATATTTTTGCTGGAAAATTGCCTGTAGGAAAAATTGCCTGCAAAAGACAAAATTGATAAGAAGAAATAAATGATAAAATGAATGCCAAACATCTTAGGAAATGTGAAAATTCTCTGATTCAATATATTTCCAACTGTCTTGTAAAAATAAATACAGGAGACTTCCATATGTTCACTTTGATAAATGTGGTATATTTTGTAGTACCTTATTGATCTCAGAAAACAAATACCCATGCTTTTATGACTTTCATGTCTTTCTGAAAGCTGGGCATCATAAAGGTCCTCAAAAAAGCCCTCTGGCTAAGTTAGGGAATGTAGAATTATGACTACCCTCAGAGGCAGCCTAGCTGGTAGACAGAAGAAAGGCTTTGGAGAAGGCTGGACCTATGTTCAGGTTAAACTATGTTCTACTCTTGGGATGCCTAGGTGGCTTAATCGGGTAAATGTCTGCCTTCAGCTCAGGTCATGATCCCTGAGCCCCACGTTGGGCTCCCTGCTCAGCAGGAAGTCTGCTTCTCCCTCTGCCACTCTTTCTTTCTCTCTTTCTCAAATAAATAAATAAAATCTTTTTAAAAAACCCACAACAACCTATGTTCTACTCTTGACTGGCTGCGTGGTTATAGGCAAATTACTTAATCTTCACAAAGCTCAGATTCTGTATCTGTAAAGTGAGACTGATAATATCTGTTTCACAGAGTTGTTAGAAGAAATGAGCAATGTCTACAAAGTATTTAGTACTGCGTTTGTTGTTTAGGAATAATTCACACATATTGCTATCATTATTATTCAAAAAAGTAGATGACATTCCCTTTTTTCAAACAGTTCAAAGTCTTTGGGGGAAAAGATTAATGCAAAAAAAAAGTGAAAATAATACAAGTCAGAATATGATAAAATTCTCAACTAAGAAGAAAAGCAAAGGAACAGGTTCTGGGTTAATGTTAAGACGGTGGGCTAATTCTGGGATGACCATCAATGACTGTGTGACCTTGGGCAAGTTACTTAACCTTTCTGGGTCTCTTATTTCCTTATCTCTAACATACCAATATTAAAATAGATGACTATTGCCAAATTCTAAGAGTCTATGAACAAGAATCCTCAAACTATTTTTACTATTTCAAAAAACTCAATAAAATTAGAGTTTGTACCATGATAAAACTTTTCAAATTAGTTAAACTATCAAAATTCTTTCCTTTTGCAGGACTGAAAAAAAAATCACTTTTGAATGACAGCATTAACTTTTCATGCAGATGAGAAATCATGGTCAACCATAACATTGCAGGAATTTGCAGAAGAGATAATGAAATGGATTCTTGGTTATTAAAAGGGTGGAAACTACTGTAAGACTCAAGATTTTCCAGTACCCTACTGTTTCCTATTCGATTATTTCATGGATTTGACCATATGTCAAAGTACAGGTTCCTGAAAATCAGTGAAACAGGTGATCAGTTCAAAATTTTTATTCCTGTCTCCTCCAGATTCCCTATAAAAATCTCTGCTCTGATAGCATCACATTCTTGTTTCCTGTGCTTTGCTTTTGCCTGAGCATCCTTTCTCCTTCCAGGGCCATCTTCCTTTTAGCCCAGCCAGCTTGGAACCCAAGCTACCCCTCCATGTTACACCCTTCTCAACAGCGATAGGACTTCACTATAGTGTCACCAGCCTGACACTTCATTGGATAGCTCATTTTCTCTGTCTGTATCTATTTCTTACTTTCCCAATTAGCCCGCAAACTCAAGAGCTGGTCTTTGTTTTAGAGTCATTTCCTAGCCCTTATTTTCCACAAAACCCATGAATTTTAATCAAAGAAATTGAGCTGTCATCGTTCAGACCTAAAAATCATTGGTGGATGCCCAAACTAGCTGGTGATAGCTTGATGAGGATTGGGATAGTTAGAGTACCAATGCTTACCATATCAAAATACTTATGAATAATGTATTAATAAACAGTACAAAAAACTGGCAGACATAATCATAACCAAGTAGCAAAATTTAACAGCACCCAGAATGGGACAAACTGACATCATGGACCTCCTCATATGATGCTCCAAAAAGAATACAGCATCACTATTCTGGTATTCCTGTCATAAGGCATACCCTGAATCTAATCATGAGGAAAATTAAAACAAATTCAGGTTGTGGACTACCACATGAACTAACAGTCCTATACACTTAAAAAATATCAAGTACATAAAACGCAAGGAAAGAATGAAGAGTTATTCCAAGTCAAAGGACATTGACAACTAAATACAAGTAATCTTGGGCTGGATCCTCAATTTATAAAGGATTTTACTGAAACAGTAAAATTTTAATGGAGTCTATAAATTTGGTGGTGGTAATCTATGAATGTCAATTTTCTGATACTGGTGGTTGTTCTGTGCTTTTGTAGTAGAGTGTCTTTTTTTTTAAGATTTTATTTATTTATTTGAGAAAGAGAGAGAGAGTACACGAGCAGAGGGTGGGGCAGAGGGAGAGGGAGAAGCAGACTCCCCTTTGAGCAGGGAACCCAATGTGCAGCTTGATCCCAGGACCTTGAGATTGTGACCTGAGCTGAAGGCAGCGATTTAACTGACTGAGCCATCCAGGTGCCCTTGTAGTAGAGTGTCTTTATTTTTAGGAAATAAACACTGAAGTCTTGAGGGATAAGTCTGCTACTTACTCTTGGATGGTTCAGAAAAAAAAATGTATGTTATGTAGAGTAATTAATATGGTGTTAGATATATGTACATATTTTCTGTAGGTCACACATATAGGATATTTACATGTATGTTATATATGTGTGTGTATATATAGACAGAGAGATGTGGTAAAATGTGAACAACTGGCTAATTTGTGTGTAAATTCTATGGGAATTCTTCGTACCATTCTGTAACTTTTTTGCATGTTTGAAATTATTTCAAAATAAAAGTTTAAAAAATTAATGAATTTCAGTACAGTCAACATGGGGAATTAAATTAATAACCTAAGACTGAGAATTTAACAGATGTAAAAGATGTTATCCTGAGAGAGCATCCTAAGGTGTGATATAATAGAAATACCACATATAAAACAAATTATTTGGCACAGAATAATCTATTATCTATTGTTAGAGAATAGGCTGAAATGAAATCAAAAGATGTCAGAGTTAAGGCATAAAGAAAATTTCCTTTATTGCAACTGCGTTGCTGAAATTATATATGGCTATTCCTTGCTTATTCTAAAATGGAATACACTAGACCCTTGAACAAAGCAAGGGTTGGGGCGCTGACCTCTGATCATCTACTAATCCGGGTATGACTTTTGAATCCCCAAAAACTTAACTACTAATAGCCTACTGATGACTAGAAGCCCTATGGATAATATAAAGAGTCAAATAACAAAGATTTTATATATTAGGTATTATATGCTGCTTTCTTACAATAAAGTAAGAGAAAAGAAAATGTTAAGAAAATCATGAAAGAAAATACATTTCCAGTATTGTACCGTCTTTATGGAAAAAATCCATGTCTAAGTGGACCCGTGCCCTTCAAGCCTGCATTGCTCGAGGCTCAGCTGTATATGGAGGTGGACAAAACTGGGCAAAAACGTCACTGGATTTGCTTGAAAATTCAACATAATTATTTTCTAATTTTTCTGGGTGACACCGAACAAAGATTCCTGGATTCACATGATCATGCAATGACTTGGCCCAGCTCCATGGTTGTATTAGTTGTTACTCCACAGTAATGACTGGGAACAAACCCTCTTTTTTCACCTTAAGCTGCATCGAATCCAGAGGCAGTAAGAAGAGTGTAGCGTTAGGAGAGGAGTGTGCCCTTCTCGCTGAGATAAAGTCACTGGGGGGACCGGGTGCTTCTGGGAAGACCCACCCCTTTTAAACCCCACCCAACGGTGACAGATGGCCTGGTGCAGTTAGCTCAAAGGCTATTCCACACCAGTAGTTCTCACAGTATGCTCTCCAAGCCAGTAGCATCCGCACCCCAGAGGTGGAGCTCAGCAATGGGAGTTTACTCTGTTCCTCAGGAGACTCTGAAGCGCGCTGAGGGTTGCCAACGGTTGGTAACTCATGCACTCAGCAAGTTTGAAAGAACATCGTCTGCTAGGGAATACCAAGGCACCTGTCTCTCCCCCGAAAATGGACTGATTCCCAATATCCTTACGGTTAAAAGCCTTCAGAAAGAATCACCATAATTTAAAAGGCTGGAGCTCTCAGGGAACTGCTTAATATGACCATAAATAAAAATTTGAAAACAATTAGAGAGACTCCAGAAGCTCTTTTTATCCTCTTGTGATCCTCTAAATGCACCAAGGACTTGCCACTTGGCTATTATAATTTTATATCCACCTCTATATTAAGGTTCTTGGTTTGCAGCATTCGCTTTGGGAACCAAATACCTGTCATTTGAAAGCGCCATGGAGTGATTAATAAAGCCTTTTATAACGCACTGACTCCGTGAACTCACCCTGCTCATTAACATGAAAATGGCTCAATAGATACCTGAGGCAGGAGGAGCACTGGGGGCAGGCAGAGGAGTCTGTTTTAAGATGAATCCGCACTGGGAAGGCAAACAGCCCTGTAGAGATGTGGCAGGAAGGAGCAACGGAGGGAAGCTTAGGAGGGCAGCGAGCCTCTGAAGTCCCACGTGCCTGGAACGTGAGTGGAGGTGGGTCTTAGTGCAAGTGCTTTGCCTGCCATCTGGATCCCTGCGCCCCTGGGTGCCTTCCGTGCAAAGGTTCAGAAAGGACACAACACTCCGTTCACAGTTGGTTTTGGCGTTTCTAACACAGTGTTTTGCTTTGTTTTTAAGATTTTATTTCTTCATCAGAAAGGATGAATATCCAACTTTTGTATCAACATGGACAGGACTAGAAGAGATTATGCGGAGTGAAATAAGTCAAGCGGAGAGAGGCAATTATCTTATGGTCTCACTTACCTGTGGAGTATAAAGAAAATCATGGAGGGCATCGTGAGAAGGAAGGGAAGGGCGAATGGGGGGAAATCGGAGGGGGTGATGAACCAGGAGAGACTGTGGACTCTGAGCAACAAACTGAGGGTTTTGGAGGGGAGGGG